>CM049825.1:5739216-5946133 GCA_027422435.1 Schizopygopsis pylzovi | reverse complement strand
CGAGGTATGAACTGGAAAATACATTGGGATCACAGAATGAAGCCTTACCAAGCCAAATTTACCATTTGATAAACATTATATTAGAAAATTAGTGTTTTACACATGTTTATCTAATTTTATGTCTAGGCGCTTCCAAATAAATTACACTCCAAACGACCCTTAATTACGGTGACGTAATGCTGCCATCCACGTAATATTTTTTCCACTCAATTATGTCGTTATAACGAGATCTTTTCTCGTAATAACGAGATCTTTTCTCGTTATAACGAGATCTTTTCTCGTAATAACGAGATCTTTTCTCGTTATAACGAGATCTTTTCTCGTAATAACGAGATCTTTTCTCGTAATAACGAGATCTTTTCTCGTTATAACGAGATCTTTTCTCGTAATAACGAGATCTTTTCTCGTTATAACGAGATCTTTTCTCGTTAAAACGACATATTTTCTCGTAATAACGACATCTTTTCTCGTTAAAACGACATATTTTCTCGTAATAACGACATCTTTTCTCGTAATAACGACATCTTTTCTCGTTAAAACGACATATGTTTCTCGTTAAAACGACATCTTTTCTCGTTATAACGACATATTTTTCTCGTTATGTGTCATTATAATAGATATATGGTAGGGCTGAGGTGAGAGTGTCCGCGCTGCTCAGTCTGACATAAACGAGGATCTGCACGCGTCTGAATTGAAATACACTGTTTTAAATGTATTTAATGTAATGGTTTTAATTATAGCAGCATGTTTATTAGGATTAATCTCCAATACAACATTATCCAATAACTGCACTCAGACCCATGACTTGTTTAGGCTATATATGATCAGATCAAAACAGTTATTTTTGAATAATTGACTCTGGGCTTGGAATATTTATTTATTTGAATGACTGAAGTTTGATTGAACAACAAATCGAAATATGAACAAAGATAAATAAAGAGATTTTCTCATAGGTTAATAATAATAATAATAATAATTATTATTATTATTATTATTATTTCGTTCTGTTTGAAAACGGGCAAACAAATTAAGCTAGATTTTTCGTAGGCCTATTTTTGTTCGTGGGTAAACAAATGAGCTGCTTTAATATTTGTTTCACATGTGTGGGCGGCCTTGATATACTTTAGTCTGATTATATATGAATTATGTATTAATGATTTCATATTATTAAATGATCTTTAGCTGAATCATCGCATCACGTTCTTCTTATGGGTTAAATTGCAGGCTTTGCTTTACTGAAGGAACAGTCTTCGCTGCGCTGGGTGTGAGCACTGAACACAATAGTACAGATGAAAAGACTGTACAGTATCTCTTGCTGGATTTAGGCTATACGAATTAAATAAACACAAACTTGTTTTCGATTGTTTTATTTAAGTAGACCTTTAGACATAGGCGCGCCAGAAAGCGCACGCTGTTATTTTACAAAAGCAATTCGTAACATTTTGTTCTTATTGTGGAAGTATATAAAATTGCTTTCCTCGGTTATCACAATTTAAGGGATCGCGTCGGTGTCGCCGAATTGAGAAGAACAGTGGTGTGCTTTAAATGAGATAAAGCAACATCCAGACTGTATGAAACGTTATTGTGACTAATTTGCAGAGCGGTACATGAACTCTTATTCTGCGTGATGGGATAGACAGTAAAGACAAGCTGAGTTAAAACATTGATTGTTTTAGGGGCCGTCCTCGGTTCACAGCAACCCGGGACTATCAGAGATGGATAAAACTGTTTTTATTAACATTAAACATTTAATTTAATATTTGAATATTATTATTATTAGGTTATGTTAACTTGTTAGGGCTATAGGCCTATTTCTATTGCATATAATATTATATTTTATTACTTTCCCATTTAAATTCGTGTATCGCTTTACCCAATTAACGTTTTGTACCAGAGCATGTGAGCGAAGCGGTTCAATATTCCGCTGTGTGTGTGCGCGCTCCG
The DNA here is from genome assembly GCA_027422435.1 of Schizopygopsis pylzovi. Taxonomy (NCBI): domain Eukaryota; kingdom Metazoa; phylum Chordata; class Actinopteri; order Cypriniformes; family Cyprinidae; genus Schizopygopsis; species Schizopygopsis pylzovi. Next base: position 5,944,189 of record CM049825.1, on the reverse strand, counting down.
CTCAGTAGTTCACGGCCAAATCAAACACTCCGCTAATGTTCCGCTCACGCTCAGGTGAACCAAATCCCGCTCAGATCAGCGTTAGGCCTATTTATTTTTTCCTGTTTATAGTGAAATTATTGAATAAATGTCTCAATTAAACAGTTATGTTTCACGGTGAACTTGTTTTAATAGGGATGTTCATTAACCGTTAACCAACTGATAAGAATTTTGACCGATTACAATCAGTTAAACGGTTTAAAGTCACTTATTTATTTATTTTTAGTAATTTATTAAAATATGTTAAAAGGTTTGCTGCATGGTTAAAATAAGCTATACGCGTATAAAAAAACAAGTTTTTTAGAGAGAGCGAGAGAGAGAAAAAACAAGTCGCCTATAAGTCGCATTTTATTATTGAATTCTGATTTTTTTTTGGTAAAATAAGACAAAAAATAGAATGCAGCTTTCTGCCGTCTGCTTTAATCTCGCGCAGCACAATAATGAAATAAACTCTGCATACTCTAAAAAAACACTGGGTTAAAAACAACCCAATTTGGGCTGGATAAATATAGGACAGAACACATTTGGGGTTAATTTTACCCAGTAAATCGGGTTGTTTATTTAACCCATCATAAATGGTTGATTTAACCCAGCTAATGGGTTTATTCGTTTCTATTATAATATTAGCTTTTTTTTACTTTATGCATGAAATAATATTTACAGATTAATTTAAATCCTCTAAACTTTTGTAAAATACTCCAGAACCACTGGTTTACGTGATAACTTCCTTTATTTCTAATTTGCTTGCTTTTATCCTTTACACATTGCCCTATTTAATCTCGTTTAAAAAACATTAGAAGTAAAAATTAAACAATAAACCGATGTAATTCACGAGTAAATCGACCGCTCTGTAACTGTGTTTCCACCGTAACGGCGCTGGCTCTCACGCCGAGCTGGAGTCGTGTTCGGCGGGGACTGATCACGGATCAGACCGCCGCCCTGCACTTCACTCATGGACGAAATGAACTGCGATTGCCTTCACAGTCTGCCCAAAAACAAACAGTAAACAGCTCTGAGGACATGTTTTAACATCCAAAGTATTTGTGTTCTGTATCTTTATAAATATAATCGTTTATTTTAAGCAAAGCATCAGATTCTTCATCAAGCAATAAAACCGACGCAACGCGAGCGACGTTAAAAAAATAGAGGCTGCTTGTTGCACAGTATTTCTTTTATTTTCTTAAATTATTATTTAAGTCAAAATATCTTTTTAGTATAGGCCTATTTATTCGTTATATATAACGCCTAGCTTTATTGTGTTTTTCTCCGCTTGCAGAAGTGCTGCAGGTGGGTGATAATGATCATGTAAATCCTTGTTCTGTTGTCTGCTGTTTTTTGCGCATGTAAAATTAATTCCCCAAAAACAAATGTTAGTATTTTAAACGGGTCACGGACACTTATTCTTTCTAATTTAATTCAGTTCTAATTTCAAGTTAAAGGTTAAAGGTTAGGAAAAATAACCGAAATGAACATCCCTAATTTAAATGTATACAATTAAAATTCTTAATTTAAAAACGTGTCTTGTTTTTGAAGCCACTTGGAAAACTTTTGTAAAAAGTTAAATAACTGAAAAAGTATATTTTTCCATTAAAACAACCTTCATATTCAAAACACGCACAAGATGAAATGCACCGAACAAATAATTATTTTGTGGCGTAAATAAAAGAAACACACTTTCTAAAATTAAAATAAACCAAAACTGAGGGGAAATGCGTTCTATAAAACGCGTGTCAATCTTCACAGGATTTTAGAATTTGGTTTTAGAAACATTAGCTTAGACAAATGAGTGCTTAGCATATTCCACAGATTCTGGAATTGGCAAATTACCAAAGGGGCATTTTGGGCGCTCCGCTCACATGCTCTGCTTACTACCATATATTTAGCAAAAACTTTAAACTTCTGACAATTAAGCCAATACTTTATGATTGTAGGCTATTTATGCCAATGCGTGATGATGATAAATGAGCGTGTTGTGCTTTCATTTTCAAATGAAACTACGAATGATTAATTCCTCAACGAAACACTAGGCAGTAGGCAATAATATCAATAATTATTAATTCGCAGAATATTTTTTATAAATGTTAAATTCAACCTTTAAACTGCATTTCCAATAGTCTAGAAATTCCAGTCACATCCAAGCTTTAGCGTGTGGAGCATTTACAGTAGACTTACAAAATTAGTCAGAACGTTATGTAAAGAGATCGAAATGAAGGGAAAAAACGAATATAACAATAGGCTAATAATAATGATGATGATGATGAATAGGCTACAGACAATCAGTTAATTGACAAACACGATGTATTTTATTTTATTTAGTTTAAATAGTGTGCACAGTTTTATTTTATGTACTTTATGTAATATTAGCCTATTCGTGATAAACTTGAATGCTGTGTACATCGCGTGCCATTGCCTACAGTCCGGTAGCCTATGGTCAATATAATAATTAATTATGTAATAATTTCTATAATAATTCACAAAGGTCAAGTAGGTTTGTTTATGCATTAAACGAGAAATGGATGTTGTTCCCTCAACATAGCGAGGCCACGACATGAGGAGGCCTTTACCGTTATTGTTCATATTTCGATTTGTTGTTCAATCAAACTTCAGTCATTCAAATAAATAAATATTCCAAGCCCAGAGTCAATTATTCAAAAATAACTGTTTTGATCTGATCATATATAGCCTAAACAAGTCATGGGTCTGAGTGCAGTTATTGGATAATGTTGTATTGGAGATTAATCCTAATAAACATGCTGCTATAATTAAAACCATTACATTAAATACATTTAAAACAGTGTATTTCAATTCAGACGCGTGCAGATCCTCGTTTATGTCAGACTGAGCAGCGCGGACACTCTCACCTCAGCCCTACCATATGTCGTTATTACGAGAAAAATATGTCGTTAAAACGAGAAAAGATGTCGTTTTAACGAGAAACATATGTCGTTTTAACGAGAAAAGATGTCGTTATTACGAGAAAAGATGTCGTTATTACGAGAAAATATGTCGTTTTAACGAGAAAAGATCTCGTTATAACGAGAAAAGATCTCGTTATTACGAGAAAAGATCTCGTTATTACGAGAAAAGATCTCGTTATAACGAGAAAAGATCTCGTTATTACGAGAAAAGATCTCGTTATAACGACATAATTGAGTGGAAAAAATATTATATGGATGGCAGTATTACGTCACCGTACTTAATAACCAACCAGTGAACATTTACATACAATGCTGTAATTCTTGAATGCTTTAATGTACAGTCATCATTTTGGGCTCTAATGAAAGGTTACACTTAGAGCTGTTCAGTTTCTCATCCAGATTCACTGTCAATAATTGCTGACACATAGTAACTGAAGCATAAACACATTATAGTGACATTTATTTATAGAATCCAAAATGTGTACACTTTTAAAATTACATATAGATTTATAATTTATAATCTAAATACATTTTTTTCCTATGTTTCTATTTCTGTACATAGTACATTATTTATTTTGTGGGTTTTTTTCTTATATTGGTGTTATATTGCATCCCTACTGTGTTATTCCTATGTATGTCTGTACTATCATGCATGTCTGTATTATCTCAACAAAAAGTGGTCTGATAAAGACACCGTACATGCTGTGTGTATTGTATCTTAAAATGGTTTACATAGTTGAAATCACAAGAATCTCAGCTTTCCGTGGATATATGACATGTTCAACTTTTTCTTTTCTTTTTTTTTGTCCGACGACTTTACCCTGTCACCACTAGGTGTCCCGCCGGCGGGACGCGCTGGATTCTTAAAGGGTTAAACTGTTTAGTTTTATCATTTAATCTACTATTTTCAACATACTTGCCTGACTTTTTAAAATGGCTAAAAGCAAAAGAATATTGTGTGAATTGTGTATTAGAGATGCAACAACACATATCTTGGTTTTTAAATATATTGTATGGGTCAAAATTATCACATTTTCTTTTAATCCAAAAATCAGTAGGATATTCAATTTAAGTTTAGTAGACCATGTTCCATGAAGATATTTTGTAAAATGTTTACTGTAAATATATCAAAACGTAATTTTTGATTAGTACTATGCATTGCTAAGAACTTTAAATGTGATTTTTTTGCACCCTCAGATTCCAGATTTTAAAATAGTTGTATCTCGGCCAAATATTGTCCTATCATAACAAACCATATACGAAAGCTTATTTATTCAGCTTTCAGATGATGTAAAAAACCCAATAATTTAAAAAAAGATCATTATGACTCGTTTTGGGGTCCTGGGTCACATAAAAATTTTCTTAAGACTTAAAATATTTGTATCAGTGAACATTTAAACTTATGAAATGTTATGTTAAACAGCTAAAAGTAGAAGAATATTGTACGTATTTAACTCTAGTGATCTTAAGACCTTGTGATTATTTTTTCAGTTGTCAGTTTTTTGTGAATGCAATAATGACAGTACATTGAAAAGGGTAAGCTTCGTTTAGCTTCAGTGAGTGTGCAGGTGAAAGCTTAAGGCTGACACAGGTCTCCTCAAAGAGCATATGTCAGGTTAGAGTCCCTAGTGAAATATGCTACTGAGACTTCTGGTGTGGTTTCTGTGAGGAAATGTTACTTCTGCATCTGAAAAACGCCATTGATGATAATCCTCTGGTAGAATTAGCTGCACACCATTTGTTTGATGTGTGTTCATTTGTTGTTATGAACTCACCGTCTGACTTCCAGATTAAACTGCTTTACAGTGAAATGGAGTACTGGAAAAACGCTGATTATGCGTTGATCAGAGATTTAGTGATTCTGAATAGATCCGTATATTAAAGGCAGGTGATTTAGTGGTCTTTGGTCCTGTGGTCCTGTTTGGTATTGCAGCTTGACTAGTGCTAATTTGTATTGAACACTTTTATTGAATTACTGATTGATTGATTGATTGATTGATTGATTGCTTGATTGATTGATTGATTGATTATCACACTATACATACATTGTGAATTATTAAAAAGTACTTATTTAATATAAGTAAATAAATAAATAATGAAATAAGTGGGGGGGGGGGGGGTCGGCTGAGTACCTTCACTTCTTTTTTTCCACTTCAAGCACTGTATATCCACCAAAACGAAAAAGTAAACTACAACATTAAGAACTGTTTTGCTCAAAAGCCTTCAATTATTTAAACTGATTACTATGTACTAATACCATCCAACAGCGTTTTTTACACACACTGTAAAAAAAACTGTTATTTGACGGTAATTTTCCGGCACCCCAGCTGCCAGAATTTTACCGTGTTTTTACGGGATTTTTTTTTTTACAGTCCCGGGTTAAGCTAAGCCCCGTTTGTGAATCTGGGCCTATAAGTCAGACACTGAAGTGAGTTGCTGTTTTTGTCACTCTTCTGAGGAAAATATAATTCAGTTGTTTGGCAATGTAAATGATTTTAATTTTTTTATTGTTCATCTAATCACATTTTGTAAGTGACTTTTCTTTCTGTTATATTTATGATTTCTTTGGCTTGTTGGACTACTCAAAAGAGAATATAGGAACTACACCTTTGTTTATTTTGTTTCCTGTTAACTAAATTTTACATTAACAAAAATATGGCACTTAACATCTCTTTACTTTATTCAAAGTTGATTATAGCACATGGAAACTATTCGAAGCTCTTTTAATTATAAAGTAGTGAAAACTGCATCTCTATGTTCATCCTATGTGACCTCTTAAGGTGTACTTTTTAACTTGGCAACACATCCCTTACGAAAATGAACCAAAATTCACACACACACACACACACACACACACACACACACACACACACACACACACACACACACAAAACTAATTAAACTATGGTAACCACAAATTAACTGTAGTTTTATGACACTAACCATAGTTTAACCACTTTTACTATAATACATTAATGTTGAATTTTCTTAAGGGATTTGAATTTGTGTATTGTTACGTCCCAAGACGTAATTACTTTTTATTTTGTTATATTTGTGCAGAATCTGATATTGCTACTGATACAGTTTGCATTTTTGGCAGTGTTTTGGTGGGGTTTTTTTTTTTGCTCTCTCTCTCTCTCTCTCTCTCTCTCTCTCTCTCTCTCGCTCTCTCTCTCTCTCTCTCTCTCTCTCTCTGTCTCTCTCTCTCTCTCTCTCTCTCTCTCTCTCTCTCTCTCTCTCTCTCTCTCTCTCTCTCTCTCTCTCTCAGTCTCCTCCCACCACTCCATGCTAAGCTTAATGAAGATCAGCTGGTCCTAATTGTAATCAACTACTGGCTAGCTCTGATTGGCTGCTGGAGGAAGAGCTTGTGGATAAAGCTGGAGACTCCCTGTAAAGGTGTTTCTTACCACCTTGGCTGTTTGCCCCAGTGATTTTAGACTTAAATTCAAGATGAAACAAAGAGACTTAAAGGGATCGGAAATTGGGAAGATATAGTAGATGAAAGATTAAGCACAATGTAGAAGTCTTTTATTGCCATATTTACTGATGGATCAAAGGATCATAAGAATGGAAATACTGGATATTCATTTCTCTTTCCAGAATTGGAAATAAGTATTAGGGAAAGAACTTCTGATAATCTAACAGTATTTACAGTTGAGATGTTAGCTATTTTAAAGGCTCTTCAATGGGTAGAACAAAATTAGGTTAAAATGGCAGTAATATGCTCAGATAGCTTATCAGCATTGGTTTCTTTGCTGTCTTTATCATCTTAAAATAGACCTGATCTTGTAAAACCTATAGAATTAAGAGTTAGTTTTATGTGGATTCCAGCACAAAGGGGAATCGTGGGCATTGAGATGGCAGATGTGTTAGCAAAACAAGCTTTAAAGCAAAGTAGAATTTCCTGTAAAGCTGCTTTGCAACGATTGTATACAAATAATCTTGAATTGAATAGTAAATCAGAAATTAAAGCAACAATACGTATTAATATAATAAAGTCATGGCAGAAACAATGGGACGAAGAATGTAAAGGACGTCATTTATATAAGATTAGATGAGCAGTAGAAAAATGAAATCAATAGGAAGAACCCCAAGAGAGCTAACTATAATGACTATAATGAGGTTAGGTCACACTGGGTTAAATAACACCATGTTTTTATTGAAAAAGCATCCTTCAGGTTTGTGTGATTGTGGTATGGAAGATGAGTCAGTGGAGCATGTTATTGGTCACCGTTTTAAATATAAGATGCTAGATTTTCTTCATCTAGCTTCATCTTGCATTTTGGGGTTCCTCAGGGCTCCATTTTGGCCCCTGTTCTGTTCTCATTATATATGCTTCCTATGGGGTCCATTCTTACCAAGCATGGGGTGTCATTTCATTTCTATGCTGATGACACCCAAATCTATCTGGCCATGAGGAAAAATTATCAAAGAGTCTTGGGATCATTGAATACGTGTTTGTTAGATATAAAGTCTTGGTTATCTTCATTATCTTCATCTAAATGAGGCCAAAACATAGGCCATTGTGTTTGGGTCTTCGGGGCCCCCCGATTGTGATTTTGGGAGATCTGGATTACTGCAAATAAACTGTCTGTGAGAAATCTGGGTGTTAACTTTGATTCTGCACTCAAGTTCGATAAACCGATAAATTCTGTAGTCAAAAAACCAAGAGTTTTTTTGTCATTTAAAGAGTTGGAGAGAGTGACCCATACTTTTGTGTCATCACGGCTTGAATATTGTAATTCCCTTTATATGGGAATAAATCAAACATAAATCGACTGCAGATTGTTCAAAATGTGGCAACCAGACTTTTGATTGGCACCCGCGGATTTGATCATATCTCTCCCGTACTATGCTCTTTGCACTGGTTGCCGGTCTGTTACAGAATAGAGTTTAACATTTTAAGGTTTGTTTTTAAAGTTCTGAGTGGAACGGTTCCTGAATACCTCAGTGATCTTTTAAACCCAAATACATCTTCTAGACCACTGAGGTCCTCGGAGAAAAGAGTGTTGATGGTCCCTAGATCTAGATTGAAGTTGAGGGGTGACCGTGCCTTTTCAATTGCTGGGCCAAAATTATGGAATAGTCTTCCAGTCTCCCTCCGTTTAGTTTCTTCAGAATCTGAATTTAAGGGTGCTTTCACACCTGACTCATTTAGTTTGGTTGATTCGCACTAGAGTTCGTTTTCCCTCTTGGTGCAGTTTGTTTGGGCAGGTAAGAATGCAGCAATCGCACTCGGGTGCGCACAAATAGCAGACCAAACAAGCGTACCGAGACCTCCATGAAGAGGTGGTCTCTTTACGCATTCAAGCGAACCCTGGAGCGGTTTGTTTGTGGTGAGAACGCGATCCGAACTCAAACAGACCCAACTGCAAAAAGAACTGGGCAGTTTTGGACTAAACCAGCTGCTGTAGTCAGCTGCGTTATGCATTATGGGATGACGAAGTGTTTGTTGACCGTTTGCAGTTTAGCATGGCAGGTCACGGACAAACTTGGGGTTGTGAGGAGGTTTGGAGAATCCACCCGTGCAGTTGTCTCTCCATAATAGCAGTGTGCTGTCTGCTGCATTTTACTCCTGTCTTTATTTACTTCCGGGAGCACCGTTGGAATTTTCCCGCACGCTCTTTCTGACCAATCGAAAATCAGTTTAGGGAATGCCTTCATAGACCCATCTAGCCAACAAGTGAAGCGGATGTTGTCACGTGACTGCATTTTGGTTCGTTTCAGCTGGTTTGGACCAGAGCAAACCGTTTGGTGTAAAAAGGAACCAGAACGGCTAAGAATAGCTACAATGCATAATTTTGATGATAATTTTTTGTCCGGACCAAAGCAAGTGAACTATCGGACTTGAATACACCCTAAATCTAAGTTAAAAACGTACTCTTTTTCAAGGACTTATAACTGTCCTTAAAGTCTCTTTAGTGTATTGTGGTCAAAAATGTTCATATTTATCTGTATTTTTATATCTATGTCTTTTTAGCAAGGTTTGTACAGCTCAGTGGTCAACTACTGTTTTTTATTGTGGTTTATAAATACATTTTGATTGAGAATAAGATTAAAAGATGAGTTAAAGAAATATGGGGTGAATGTATTAAGTCTTCAGGATATATTAAATGAAGTTTAGAAACGTAGTTTATAAACTAGGTTCGGGAGGAGCACGTCAGATACTCAGCCTAATTAACACAGGTGGTACACAATCTAGGTAATCAACCCTGGGACATAAATACTGCTGTCTTACCTCCATCTAGTTGACGGTTAAGCAGCATCCCTCCACCACCCCTTCTCCACCAATAGCACTAGAATTCTCATCACACGGAGGGGGTACTCTGGGTTCGGGCCCTTCCCGAGCTCAGAGCCCTCCCCCAGGACAGCAGGCCTACAACGTATTACCATACTCGCCAAATACGCATTACGTTTATCGTGCTAGTAGATGTAAGTGTGAAATCGTAAAATGATGGGCAGACATATAAAGGTGTGCTTATTTTTCTGAAAGAGCCTGGTTTAATGAATCGTTGTAGTTTTTGTTGAGAAAATACAAATCTCTGGTCCACACTCCAGTACAGCAGGTAGCGGTTATGCACCTTAAGAAGCAGTTGCCTCCTGCCAATTAAGAAGAAAGTTGCCCCTTCTTTGCCTTTGCTGCCTCCTGAGACGGTTTTCTCTTGTTCCAGACATTATCACGGGTGCTAGTAGTTGGTCTGTTGGCCTTGTTCTTAGTGTACAACATATTGACCTTTTGAAGAGATGTTTTACTCAGCCAAATTCACAACTTGAGATTTGAGTTCAAACTTTATCATTGTAATTTTTGGAGCAGTAGGGAGGTGGATGCCTTTTTTGTTTAATGTCCATGTTTTGGTTAGAAAGGGAGTAAGGTCAGACTTCTGTTGTTTTCAACTTTTTTGTGAGTTTAGAAATTACTCCTCCCCAGTGGTGTAGTCTATGTGATACGCATGTATACGCCGTATACTCACTAGGCAAGGTCAGGGATTTGCATATACCCACTTAAAGCATGCGGATACGTAACAACATCATTTTGTGACAGACCTTCCACACAAGTTAATTCATAAATTCACCCAGTCGGAGTTGCGAAGCACCATCTTTCTGATAATCACGCACGTATTTCTGTTGACGACTATAGCTAAGCTTGAAATTGAATTATAAAGGAGATATGAAACGAACTAGGCTACACACCCTTTCAGTGTTTTCGTAAGCCTGCCCCTGAAGCTGCTGCTGCAAACAGATGACAGGAACGTTAACATTATAGAAAAAAAAGCCCAACTAAATAACTTTAAGGAGTCTAATATTACTTCGTAATGGGAAGGCTAATTTTTGTTATTGAGAAGGTGATCCTAAATATTTTTTTTCAAATTAGCAGCACAAGTGCTCTTAAAAATACAAGCGTAGAGCCCTGTTTAGGGAGTAGTGGTGCTTATGAGAGGCTGCTCTGGTATTGGTGAGTACGAGGCTGGGAAGGAAAGAATCACAGTTTACTCCGTACAAAAAAACTAGACTACACCACTGCTCTTCCCGAAGTTAGACCTTTTTATTTGATTTAGCCTGGTCCCCTCCCGAAGCTTTGTTTGCTCCTCTCTTTGTACCTTGTTTTTTTTTTTTTGGAGCTTGTCAAATAAACCAATCTTCCTGAGGTTTACAAAAATCTGTGTGTTTTTTTGTGGAGTGCTGGGACAGAAGAGAGGAGCTCCTGGCTGCCTATTAAGTTGCCTATTTTATTTTATTTTAAAATTCTTTTTTTTTTCTTTTTTTTTATGGTTTGTGTACGGATGTATGCCAGTAAGGGCTGTGTGTAAACCTCACTCCCCTGACCTCAAAAAGAGGCGCTCTAGCGACTGACGCTAGCGGCTGTAGCCTTTAGCCTCCTTGGTAGAGCACCAGCCTCCGGCGTCCCGGGTTCGAGACCCGCTCGGTGTGATGGTGCGGACCCGGGGGGGTTACATTGGTGCCGTGACCCGCACGGGAGTGAGGTTTAGGGGGGTGAGTGTTACGGATGTATGCCAGTAAGGGCTGTGTGTAAACATCACTCCCCTGACCTCAAAAAGAGGCGCTCTAGCGACTGACGCTAGAGGCTGTAGCTTTTTGCTCACTTGGTAGAGCGCCCGCCTCCCACGCCGGCGTCCCGGGTTCGAGACCCGCTCGGTGTGATTGTGTGGACCCGGTGGGATTACATTTGCATTTGTAAATTTCCTTGTTACTCCATTCCTGACCCTAGACTAGGAAGGCATATAGCCGTATACTTCAGTTTTTGATTTTATAACTGTACTGCCTTAATGGTTAGATGTTTTTTACGGTTTAATAATAATACAAACAATAATAAAAAATGAAATCAGAAAAAAATATTTGTAATACACACTCCAAAGTCCCAATCTGAAACTAATGATATGCAATTCATGCTCTAAAGTCCCTCATGGAAGTCCTAATTTGAATCAAAAGATTCAATGTTCCAGAGATAGTGAGCTCTGAAATCCCAATCATGAATAATTATTCACGAACCATAATTTCAGATCGGGACTTAATTCGGAGAGCGGATCGCGAATCATTACATTTGCATGAAGATTTGCAAACCCATTCTGATCTGAATCAAATGATTGGCAAGCTCGCGAAGTTCCAAAACTAAATTAAATGATTCACGAACCCACTCCAAAGTCCCAATCTAAATAAAATGATTTGCGATACACACTCTTAATTCCAATCTGAATCAAATGATTTGCAATCCACACTCCCAATTGTGATTTTGAATCAACAGAGTTGTGAACCCCTTCCGAAGTTCCGAGCTCAATCAGATGAGTTGCGTCACACGATTTGAAGTCACACTCTGAATCCAATTATTTGTGACATGAGCTCTGATTGGAGCGCTTCAGAACAATTAATAATTTTTTGACGCAATGATTTCATTGTTTTAAGAAGCTCCGTTTCTCCCATCACTATATGTGCTTGTCGAAATTCGAAAATGAATGGCTCTTTTGATTTTGGTTTTTGCTTACTGAATCACTTGAACTGAATGTTCGAAGTCACGAGTTTGAATCAATCGGAATGGTTACAGCATAAAAGACTATCTCTTACCCCCTTTTCCACCAGCAGGAACCAAGTGCTAGTTCAGAGCCAGTGCTACTGCCGGTTCTTTGTTGGTTCGACTGGCAAGCCCTTTAAGAACCGGTTGCTTTTCCACAGGCTAGAAAGCCACCAAAGAGCCAAGACTTGCGTCACTGAATATCTTTCATTTCACTAGCACAGCCGCAGCAGGGTCAGACACAACAGGCTTGTTCGAGGTGCATCGACTCTTTGCAGAAAGAACCGATCGGCACACAGCACAGTGTGAGCGATCCAAAAGTATAAAGAGCCATCTGCTTTCCAGTCGCTCCCGCAGCACCACTATGCCTCGCACCGAATGATCCGTGCAGTGCCGATCCATCCCGAATGGCCTACGTTGCATTGCTATTGATGTTCAAGGGGCAGTCGTGGCCTAATGGATAGAGCGTTGGACTTGTAACCTGAGGTTGTGGGTTTGAATCTTGGACCCGGCAGGAATTGTCCGTGACTGAGGTGAGACCCTTGAGCAAGGCACCGAACCCCCAGCGTCTGTTGCCCACTGCTCCAAGTGTGTGTACACTTGGATGGGTTAAATGCAGAGAACACATTTCACTGCTGGTTATACTCTGTATAATTGTGTATGTGACAAATAAAAAAAAATATTGTTCCTCTTCATGGCTTTGCGAACCTACAATGGCATCTAAACATGGTGAATCTAATGTGTTTGTGTGTTAGCTGCCATTTCAAATATGGTAGTACAAAGTTGGTCACGGTAACCCCGCCCCAGTCCCTGATGCAAGCAGTTCTTCCTTTTAGCCCAGTAATGTGTTGGTGCTACTTACGAACCACATTTCCAGGTTCAGAGCTGGTGCTTTGGGTGTTGAAAGACAAAGACTGGACAAAAGAGGGTGAATGTGATTTAATGTGGACTGGACAGAGTTGATTCCACCAAAATACATTGTATTATGATCGAGTTTGCAGCATTCTTAATTTTAAATAATTTTAATTCACTTGCAATTCAATTGGAAATCAGTTGAAAGCACTCAGATATGAACCACAGTCATCCAGCATTAGACATATTCTCATGCACAAATTGTTTGTCCACCCAACAGATCAAACACTAATTATGTGCAGATGTACATAAACGAGACAAAGGCAAATTATTTTTAGGGGATCATTTCAAGTATCACACGTGGCGATTTCTCACCAATCCCTAAACTCATCCCAAGGCTAAGATTTTGAGGTTGTTGCAGGAGGTTCCTAGTGAAAGCGATGATGCAGATCTGATACTACAAACACACTGAAGACTGAAGATCATCACATGGCAACAAGTGCATACTCCACATGATCTTCCTCTTTAACATGCTGGAGGGGGGGAAATCACATAAGAGATGAAAATATGTGAAATGTGACTCTCCTATAAATACAGATTCCTTTGGTTGTGCATAGTATGTGACTTTATGGCTTCACTGATTCAAAAGAATATACAATGTATGAAGTAATTTGTGTCATCATCATTGTGCTGAAGAACAGTGCTTGTGGTGTGATGCTTCACTCAGTGAGGAAAAAAACGGTTCATTCCGAAAATACATTAAAATCATTATGTTTACACTTATATATGTGAGACTGCAGAGTAACGAGAATTAGGATTACTTACCGATTTCTGTGCTTTTCTTTTGTGGAATTTCAGATCAGTGTAAGGGACCTCTTCTGTATGAGACTGAACTGTTTTGATATCAACAATAATAGATGCATTAAAACAACAAAGCATAATCATAACTAGATCTGTTTCTTTGCAACACAGTAAAGCATTAATGTATGCAGTTAAATATTTAATGATAATCTGATCGCATTAAAAAGTTAAATTTGAACTGTTTGACACACACACAGACACAAAAACATCTTTAACACCGTATGTCTTCATCATTAATGATGTTATTTATACATTAAACAGATTAGTTATTCATGTTTTTCCTACTAAATGTCCTTTTTCCTATGAAATCTCTCACAAACGGACACATTCACACACATATAGAAAAATACACATGCACAGAAAATTCACACCACTGCTCTACAACTGACTTTTTTGTTAAAATATTTTGCAACTAAAAAGCTACATCATTTAGCTAACACTTGCCTTCTTGATCAGTCTTTCTGTGTTTCTTGCAGAAAATCCCGACTGCAGCTACAATCAACAGAGATCCAGCAGAGATCAGCGCTATCAGAGATACAGAGCCTGTAATGATCATCATTCATGTAAGTGGAATGTGCAGTTTGATCTACAACAGCAGAGAGATCAGCTCACTAAATAATATATATATATATATATCTCTGCTCTGCTGTACCTGCACATGTGTGGCAGAGTTGACTGATGTCCAGATGTCTCGTCTGGTTGCTGATGGGATTGTTGAGCACACAGCTGTAGGTGTTTTTATCCTGATATTCCACCTCCAGAGGTAGAGAGAGACTGATGCTGAGATCAGACACACTGATGCTGGACAATAAACTGTTTCCTTTGTACCAGGAGAGAGTCACATGACCCACATTCACCACTGAACACACCAATGAACAATTCTGTTGTGATGATGATGATGATGATGATGATGAGGAACAGTCTCGGGTAATGTAAGGAGTAGGCAGACGAGCTGCAAAGCATGAGAGAATAAACATAAATGTACACAGTTTTATTTTTAGTTCAGTGTGTTCTACAATCTGTCACCTCAAACTATGAATCAAGATTATGTGAATGCGGACAAATGATCTCTACTCACCATAGACAGAAACACTGAATGTTTTTGATGACCATTTGACACCAATTATCTCTAGTTCATAGAGTCCAGCGTGTTCAGTCGTGATGTTTGTGATGGTCAGAGATCCAGTTTGATTGTCCATCTTCAGTCTGTCTCTGAATCTCCCGTCAGGACCATCAAATACGAAGAGGATTTTTTTCTCCGTCCTGATTTTAACAATGAGATACTTTTCAACTCCAAATGTCCACGTTATGTCGTCGTCTTCATGTATTTCAGTAAGATCAGTGTGTAGAGTGACAGAATCTCCCTCCATCACTGACACTGAATCACCAAACACACCTGATGAACATGAATGGGTTTTGTCACAGATTAAAGCTCTTGTTGGTTTGCAAATCCTGAAATCAGCTGTTATTATCATTTACATATCAACAAGTAAAGAACATCACAACAGCAGCAGAGGCATATAATGAAAGATGAGACAAACTGTATGAAAAATAGATCTGTGTTGCCTCTTAATTCTTAATTTTGTTTTAAAATGAGCAAAATCGATGTGTAAACTTACACCGTTAATTGTGCAGAATATTTCCAACATGTATTAAATGAGACACTTAGATCAGTATAATGTCAGTGTAAATTTCCAAATAATAATTTTAGTACAGGCAGTAGCAGATGAAAATTGTCTAATTCTCAACAATAGCAGCAGCTCAAAAAATTAAACCATAAAAATATTTGTATATATTACCGATCAGACTCCAACAGAACAAAACAAGCATGTTAAACATTTCCTTCAAGGGTTCAGTGTCTGTTCTAAGAAGACTATCTGCTAAAAACACCAAGCTATTTGTGAATCCTCCCACGACAGTGTTGGACCCTCCTCATTCACACGCGGTGTTTGCATGATGATATAATGTCATCTGGCGCTTATTAGGAGTTTAGCTGTTCTTAATGGGTGAAAATATTTGTATCATTTAACACAAACCTACTTTTTAAGGTAGTTGCTTGACTGTGTAATAAAATTATATGCAATCTTGTACTATCGGTTTTACTGCGGTTCAGCTTCTGAGTCAAACTGAAGCTGCTACCTTTATAATGGGTCATGTATGAGTGAGTTCATTAAATGCATGAACCAGACACTGATATCTTTCACATAATAAAGAGAGTCAAAATTGTACATGTAAAAAAAGGCAAAAGTAATACATTAAGTTTCCATACAAATGTGGCTGTCACCTGCATATTTCAATAGTTCATTCAGTTGTACAGAGCAGTCGTCATTTCCATAAAATGACTAAACTCTGTGTGTACAGAAGAGGAATAAGCACTAAAAGGTGACCGGTCAAACCAAATTTAGCTGCACTGTGTACATGGCTGCACCATGATCAAGCAGAACTGTGCATTCAGTATGTATTTATAGCACACTCAAGGTTCAAGGTTCTTTATTATTTGTCACATACACAATCATACAGGGTATAATCAGTAGTGAAATGTAGGACAGGACAGGTCCGCTCAATGGAAAGTGCAAAAAAAAAAGAATAATAATAATAAGATAGAAAATAAAATATAAAAACAATGAAACATAACACAAGAGAATAAATATAGGTGAGAATGAAAAAGGGAACAAATAATAAAATAAAAAGAGTAAGATGTGCAATGAGATAAAATGTGCAATACAGTATACTGTGAATAATAAATATTAATAAAAAAAAAAACACGGATGGGCAAAAGAATGTGCAAATAGGTTGTACCGGGTATGTACACATAGCAGCAGTGTGGATGATGGAGAATAATGGATGTGTTTACAGTTTATTAAATTGAGTCCTGTGGATGTAATGATGTTATGAGACTGAGTTTAGGAGCCTGATGGCCTGAGGGAAGAAACTCCTCCTCAGTCTTTCAGTCTTTGCCATCATGCTCCTGAAGCGCTTGCCAGATGGCAGTGAACAGAAATGATGGTTACCGGGTTGATTTGAGTCTTTGATGATTTTAGCAGCCCTGCTTTTGCAGCGTTTGAGGTAGATGTCCTGCAGAGAGGAGAGAGCAGACCCTGAGATGCGCTCAGCTAAGCGCACGACTCTCTGTAGAGCTTCAGAACACTTTCTATGGCCCCTGAATAGAAAGTTTTCAGGATAGCTGGAGAGACCCTGAATTTTCTCAGCTGTCGCAGATGGTACAGTCTTTGCCTGGCTTTCTTGACCTGTGTTTGGATGTGTGCAGTCCAAGTCAGGTCCTCGGAGATGTTTACACCGAGGTACTTGAAGCTACTCACCCTCTCCACAGGGGTCCCGCTGATCATAAGAGGGGTGTAGGGCCGCTGCTGTCTCTTCCTGAAGTCCACGATCAGCTCTTTGGTTTTGCTCACGTTCAGAGACAGACAGTTGTCCTGGCACCATGATGTGAGTCTCTCCACCTCATCCAAATATGCGGCCTCATCGTTGTTGGAAACGAGGCCCAGAACCACAGTATCATCAGCAAATTTAACAATAGAAGTGGAGCTGTGAGAGGACACACAGTCGTGTGTGTAGAGAGAGTAGAGCAGGGGGCTCAGGACACAGCCCTGTGGGGCTCCTACGTTCAGGGTTATGGAGTTGGAGGTGAACTAGCCGACTTTCACCACTTGTGGTCTGGCGGTGAGGAAATCTTGAATCCAGTCACAGAGTGAAGTGTTTAGGCCGAGGTCTGAGAGTTTGACAGCTAGCTTGGTGGGGACTATAGTGTTGAAAGCTGAGCTATAGTCTATGAATAGCAGCCTGACATAGTTGCCATTTTTGCTGTCAATGTGAGTGAGGGAGGAGTGCAGTACCTGGGAGATGGCATCATCAGTAGACCTATTTGGCCGATAGGCAAACTGAAGAGGGTCCAAAGAAGCAGGAATGGAGGAGCAAATGTGTTTCTTTAAGAGTCTCTCAAAAACCTTCATGACTGTCGATGTGAGGGCAACTGGACGATAGTCATTCAGGCAAGAGGGTTTACTGTTCTTAGGCACAGGGATTATGACAGATTTTTTAAATGAGGCGGGAACCACAGAGGTGGCGAGGGACTCATTAAAGATGGACATAAACAAACCAGTAAGCTGATCAGCACAGGACCTCAGAACGCGGCCAGTAATCCCATCGGGTCCTGCTGCTTTTCTGACGTTCACTCTCCTCAGTTCCCTCCGAACGTCATCCTCTGAAAAGGTGATAGCATAATAATCATTGCTGCTCTGTCTGCTGCTTCCAGACGCGCTGATCGGCAGAGTCGCGCCGCCATTACATTCAAAGCGGCCATAGAAGGTGTTTAGCTCTTCGGCCAGCAACGGATCTGCTCTCACCACTGCGGAAGAGTTGTTTCCAGAGGAACAGATGGTCTTCAGTCCCTGCCACATGTGTCGAGAGTCATTGAGCTGGAAATGTGACTTAATTCTCTCCCTGTATCTGAGTTTAGCAGCTCTAACTGCCCGACGGAGAGCGTAACACGATGTTTTGTATTCGCTCATGTTTCCCGACAAAAGACCAGCGTTGTATGCGGCAGTGCGATGGTTAACCGCATCACGGATTGATCTGTCCACCCACGGTTTCTGATTAGAAAATGTCCTTATTGTTACTGTTTCGGTGGCTTGGTTGGTTAGCGTGTTGATAAAGCTTACTGCTACATCCGTGAATTCGCTGACGTCAGATGAACTCGCCCGGAACATGTCCCAGTCGACGTCATCAAGAGACGCCTGTAGCATAGCTTCAGAGTGGGAGGACCAGCGCGTCACTTCCCTCACCACCGGCGGTTCATGAGTGATCCGTTGTTTGTATTCCGGTGTGAGGAAAAATGGCGACATGATCTAATTTGCCAAAAGCCGGCAGTGAACGAGCTTTGTAGGCATTCTTAAACTGGGTGTAGCAATGATCCAGTGTATTCAGTCCTCTGGTTGGACAGGATATATGGTGGTGGAAGTTTGGCATGACTTTTCTGAGGTTGGCTTTGTTGAAGTCCCCGGCAATGATACATGCAGCGTCAGGGTGTTTGTTGATGTTGCCGCTGAGCTCGTCGTGGAGTTTGGACAGAGCCAAGCTAGTATCTGCTTGAGGTGGAATGTAGACGGCAGTAACGATGATCGATGTAAACTCCCGGGGCAGGTAGAATGGGCGGCAGATAATGGAGAGGTGTTCCAGATGAGGTGAGCAGGAACGCGACAGAATGGAGATATTCCTGGGGTCACACCATTTCTTGTTAAACATGAAGCACACTCCACCACCTTTGGTTTTTCCAGCCTCGGCTGTTCTGTCCATCCGTAAAACAGAAAAGTTATCAGACGGCGTTACAGCGGTGTCCGGGACCGTCGGCGTGAGCCACGTTTCGGTCAAACAAAGGATGTTACAGTCCCTAATGTCCCGTTGGAAACTTATCCTGGCTCTAAGATCGTCCATCTTATTCTCCAAGGATTGGACATTAGCGAGCAGAATACTCGGTAGAGGAGGACTGTGAGCCCTTTTTCTCAGTCTGTTACGTATTCCAGCGCGTCTCCCGCGATGTTTCCTATGCCGCCTGGGATTATTGAGGCGGCCATCGTTAACCTCGGTGCTCCGAAGTATCTCCAATGGCCACGCTGGATCCGTGGATAGAGTGTCCTGAAGCAGGTTAGTGCAGTGGTGCCCAATGTCCAAAAGTGTTCTTCTGTTGTATATAAACAGTGCAGACGTTATGCGTGTAAAAAGAGAAAGTAAAAATACGTAAAAAAGTATATTAAAGCACAAATTGAGCGGAGCCATCCCTAACGTCGACTGTACAGCGCAGCGCCGGAAGCGGATCTCAGTAAAAGCACTCTCAGATAATAGCACTCTCAGTAAAAGTAGTGCTATTATTAGAGATGTGGTTTTCTGCTTTGGCCACTAGGAGGGTGATGATACACTTGTGCTACTTTTGCCAACAACAGAACAAAGCATGTGTGATTACTATACAGTGCACTCGATATTCCCTTTTGTTTTGTAAAAATAATAAAACCGGAAAAGTAAATGACAGACAAAGGAGCAAGGGTGCGATTAAATATTTAATAATGTGCGTTAGGTAAATTTCCATGTGGTCAGCTAAAGATGGAACATTTTAGTTGAGTTTCTGGATGATATGCGATTGGTAAATCACTGATTTAAATCAAATAACATTTTAGACATCACAACGACACCAAAAGATATGATACAGACAAAACAGTGACATCTTGGAAGAGAATTAAAGGGTTCGTTCACCCCAAAATGAAAATGATGTCATTAATTAATGGCTTTCCTGTAGCTCAAACGCCAAGATCATGGGTTCGATTCCCAGGGAAAGCAAGAGCTGATAAAAAATGTAGAAACTGTAACTTGAATGCAATGTAAGTCGCTTTGGATAAAAGCGTCTGCTAAATGCATAAATGTAAATGTAGATGTAATTACGCGCCCTCAAGTCATTCCAAACCCGTAAGACCTTTGTTCATCTTCAGAACACAAATTAAGATATCTTTGATGAAATCTGAGAGCTCTCTGATCCTTCCATAGACAGCAACATAACTGTAATGTCCCCAGGTCCAGAAACATAGTAAGGACATTGGTAAACAGTCCATGTGACATCAGTGGCTCAACTTCAGTTTTGAGAAGCTACAAGATTACTTTTTGTGTGCAAAGAAAACAAAAATAACTATTCAACAATTCTTCCCTGAGTTACCGTCTTCCGCCAATTTGAAGAGTATCACGACGCATGCGAGTGCTTTTTCCATAATCAGCGTTGTTTACATTGAACGAAGGTCTTACGTGTTTAGAACGCCTTGAGGGTGAGTAATTAATGACAGAATTTTCCTTTTTTGGGTGGACTAACCCTTTATGAATAAAAAGGTGTGAGACATTGTACAGTATGAGCTCTAACAACACAAATCCAGTAGATAGAGTATTTGATCATCGCTTTTTGGGGACATTTTCATACACCGCCTCAGTCTTTGATTTCTGCAAGGAAACACAAAATCAATCAACCAGGAACTGTTGTAACAGAGCTACTTCTATAAAATAACCTGAGTTTCACTTTTAAAATCCTCAGTAGAGCATAATTTTCAATCCATTTTACACCAAAAGTTGATCTTGTACGTTAGGGTGATTTTTCATTTATAATGTGCAGCAAGATGGTATGACATCAGACATCTTCATCAAGGTTTCTTACAACAACAAAATGCTTTTGTGTGAAAGACAATCATTCAAAGCCAACACCAAAGATACTGGTTTCAGCTTGTCTACAAATCAACCAATGACCGCTAAAGCTGCATTTCACCTCCGATGATCATGAACCGCAGAGCAGTTGCAGCTTGAGACAACACTTCAACACTTCAGGTGACATGAGTAAACAGCTTTGTGTCCTACTTTGCTTCCAATCAAATTCTAATGGTATAAAACGTTGTATTGGATATTTCATTATTTATAGGTAGACCTGTTTAGATATGATTTTAAACTAGTAGGCCACTAACACAACATCACAAGCTGGCTTTCTAAGAGTCAAAAGTTACAAGTAGGATACAATACATTATACTGTATCTAATTCATTATGTGTAAATAAATAACCTTTCCATCAGACAGCAGCAGGTCAAAAAATATAAACGGGTTGTCCATAAACTACAGATGTGTAACGATGCAACTACACAACTTCACTGATTATGGAAAAACTAAGACTGAGGAACAAAGTACATATGCTTAGTGTGAACTGTCCTTTTGATGTGCTCTCTACTGCAGGTAACGGTTGAGCCGATAGTCCACCCACGTCTGTTCAGTGACCATCTGATGCAGCAAACTTCAATCAGATTGACTGCAACACATCTTTTTGCAACAGTTATGATTTATCTTACCGTTTTTCGTGTTGCTGGTTTACACAATGCTGAATCAGTTCGGTCTTCTTCTTGGGTCTGAGCTGCATTAACAATAATACAGACATTATTAAATGACAGTTGTATCGAAATCTGTGTCTTAAAGCTAAATACTCATGCAGCTTGTTCTTCCGACCTGTTTTTCTAAATTTCCTACTGATGCAGCAGATCACGACTGAAACTATGATTAACAGAGATCCAGCAGCAGCGGCAGAAATCAGCATTATGTAAAAGAAAGGTAGGCCCTGATCTGTAATGGACAAAGTGAACCATTACTGTGAGTGAATCTATTTGTTTGATTTACAACAAAGACTATCAAACATCATCACTATATAACTGAGAAGTCAGCTTACAGTCAATGCCAACACCTGGACATGTATAACAGAGTTGACTGATGTTTAGGTGTTGAGTCTGGTTGCTGATGGGATTGTTGAGCACACAGCTGTAGGTGTTTTTATCCTGATATTCCACCTCCAGAGGTAGAGAGAGACTGATGCTGAGATCAGACACACTGATGCTGGACAATAAACTGTTTCCTTTGTACCAGGAGAGAGTCACATGACCCACATTCACCACTGAACACAGCAATGAGCAATTCTGCTGTGATGATGATGATGATGATGAAGAACAGTCTCTGGTAATGTTAGGAACAGGCAGACGAGCTGAAAAATATGTGTGAATGAACAGAAATATGAACAAAACTCAACATCAGTCTTATTTTTTAGTGTGTGTTGATAAGTGTTTCCTTCAACTTAAATATAAAATAATTAAACAATTCAGTATGAAAATATTTAAATGAATGATTTGGTAGAGGTTAAGCTCATTCTAAGGCATATTTTACATTTATGCATTTAGCAGACGCTTTTATCCAAAGCGACTTACAGTGCATTCAGGTTATACATTTTCATTAGTACATGTGTTCCCTGGGAATCGAACCCACAACCTTTTGCGCTGTTGATGCAATGCTCTACCACTGAGCCACACAGGAACACATATTTGACATATTTGATTACTAAAAATCTGGGTTACAATGAGAAGTTATGAAAAAGGGATTTTTAACATTTTCTTTTAAATCCTCTCTAAATATTGGTCACATTGACATCCATTATAAAGCCTCAGCATGACCTCAAAATGAGGGATGAGTCGTAAAATCTTTGTGGTAATCATCATAATATCATAAATGTGAACTGATTTTAACTTATAAATACATAAAATATGAAACAAATGATCTCTACTCACCATAGACAGAAACACTGAATGTTTTTGATGATTTTTTTGGTCCATTTATCTCTAGTTGATAATCTCCAGCGTGTTGAGTTGTGGTGTTTGTGATGGTCAGAGATCCAGTTTTACTGTCCAGCTTCAGTCTGTCTCTGAATCTCCCATCAGGACCATCAAATGTGGAGAAGATTTGGTTCTCAATGCTGATTTTAGCTATGAGGGACGTTTCAGCTCCAAATATCCACAGTATGTCGTCGTCTTCATGTATTTTAGTAACAAAAGTTTGTAAAGTGACAGATTCTTCCTCCATCACAGACACGAACAGTATTTTACTGCCAAACACACCTAAAAAACATACGGATTAAGACTTCTGTTGGTTTTAAAGCCTAAAGTCAACTAGACGGCTATTTGCTTTTAGACTAATGATTTTTTTATTACTTTTATAATAACTTATTTGTAATCATTTTTCGAGATGGCTATTTCTATTGTTAGAATCAAGATTTATTTATTTTAAGTGCCGGACATTTTAAGTGCCTGACACAAGCATCACACTTCCTGAGCCTCCACTGGTTGAGCTTATTCACATTAGAAATTTACGTATTTACTTTTAACATTGTAATACATTTCCATGCCTGTAAGTCATCATTTTAAAACCTTGACTGTAAAGCAGACCACACAATATTATCTCTGCTTGATTTGATATATCTGAGATAACAGGAAGTGAAAACGAACAGTAGTTATTATGCTTTTCTGGGGAAAAAAATAAGTCATGCTTTTATAACTTACCAGTCAGAATCCACCAGCACAAACAGAACAAATGAAACAACATAGAAAACATTTTCAACAGTTGTTCAGTGAAAACTCTGACCTAAAAGGACTATCTGCTGAAAACAATCGCTGGTGTGAACCCTCCCCCAACAGAGTTTGACCCTCCTCATTCTCTGAATGCATGTTAAATAGTTACATCAAAACATTCTTCTGATTCTTAATATTTTAACTATTTCAATAGTGAAAGCATTGTTTTTTATTGTCATTTAACAATCATAATCTAGATGTCTTATGTATTAAATATGTAAAAGAACATTGTGATAATCTCTAAGAAATAAATGGTGAAAAAAAGCTCACTTAATTTTTTCTTGTTTTGTAATTTAATTGAATTACCCATTTATAAATTATCGTGTATGGAAAAACAAAACAGAACAGTTAAAACCATCTGTTGTCTCATTACCGATCTTACAGAGGTGTGACATGAGCAACTCCGCTTCTGAGTCAAACTGAAACCTGCTGTGGTCTGATTTCTATAGAAACATGGTGATCTGTAAGGTGGACAAACATCTTGTATGTGGCCAATGGTTTAATGTGTTTAGTTTGTAGTTGAAGGGCTTCTTCTTGATTAATTCCTTAGAAGTGAAAGCTTCGTCATTCCAGCCATGGGTTGATTCATTCACATTTCTTCTATTCACGCCTATTATTGTTTTCTTTTTTCTCGCTCCGTTTAATTTCTCTCTCTCTCGCTCCATTTTTTACGAGTTCATCATACAACAGTGGTAAGTTAAGTTGGAATTCATTCATCAATCACGGTGAATAATGGCTTCTCCTGCTATTGTTGTTTGCATTGCTTGCCACATGTAGAGTTTATCTCTCTCTGTCGGCAACGAGGTATTCACATGTGATAAATGCAGGGAAATAGTTAGGCTGACAGAAGATTTTAGAGTCATGCATCCAAACTTTAGTTGAGGATAGTAAGAATGTGAGGGCTGTAGATACTGCTTTGGATGTGACTAGCTCAGGGAGTCCTCTACATTGTTCGGTTCTGGTTACAGAGCCTCCGCAGCAGGGCAACTGGGTAACTGTGAGGCGGCATAATCAGGGGTCAAAACACCACTCTTCCGTTCTGTTCAAAACATCAAACCGGTTCTCCCCACTCAGTGACGCACCCACTGAGAAACCTGATGAAAGTGCTCTAGTTATTGCCGATTCTGTTGTACGGAACATGAAAATAGCCAGCCACCATAGTCCAATATTTACCGAGAGCCAGAGAGCCCGACATCTTGGCAAATTTAAAAGTGCTGGCTAATGCTAAACGTAAATTCAGTAAGATTGTTATCCACGTCGGTGCTAATGATGTTTGACTTCGCCAGTCGGGGATCACTAAATATAATGTTTAAGAGATGTGTGAACTTGCAAATACGATGTCAGACACTGTAATGTGCTCTGGACCCCTCCCTGCTTACCGGGGTAATGAGATTCATAGCAGACTGTCGTCACTCAATGGCTGGATGTCTAAGTGGTGCCTGCAGAATAACATAGGTTTGAAAAGAGATGGTCTTCATCCCTCCTGGGGTGGTGCCGCTCTTCTCTCTAGACATATGGCACATAGTCTTAGAGTTCGTACTTGACTAACTGGGGCCCAGGTCAGGAAGCAGACAAACTGGCTAAATTGATCTTCTTCTAGTTGCCTCATGCCACAGAAGTCAGTTAATTCTTAGCAAATAGAAACTCTTCACATAGAAATCACACTATAGAGACTGTGTCTGTTCCCCAAACTAGAAAATACAAAAAACATCCAAAACAATTTAAGAGTAACAAAAACAGAGAAACAAATGATAAAGCTTGGCTTACTGATTATCAGGTCCCTTTCTATGAAAGCACTTTTTGTAAATGATATGATCACTGATCATAACCTAGATGTGCTCTGTTTGACAGAAACCTGGCTAAAACCAGATGAATATATTATTTTAATGGAGTCTACCCCCCAAGATTACTGTTATAAAAATGAGCCGTCCAAAAGGCAAAGGGGGAGGTGTTGCTACAATTTATAGCAATATTCTCAGTATTTCTCAGAGAGCAGGCTTTAAGTATAGCTCATTTGAAGTAATGGTGCTTCATATAACATTATCTAGAGAAACATGTGTTAATGATAAATCCCCTGTGATGTTTGTACTGGCTACTGTAGACAGGCCACCAGGGCACCATACAGACTTTATTAAAGAATTTGCTGATTTTCTATCAGAGTTAGAGCTGGCTGCAGATAAAGTCTTAATTGTGGGTGATTTTAATATCCACATTGATAATGAAAAATATGTATTAGGATCAGCATTCACAGACATTATGAACTCTATTGGGGCAAGACAACATGTGTCAGGACCTACTCATTGTCAAAATCATACTCTAGATTTAATACTGTCACATGGAATTTATGTTAATGGTGTTGAAATTCTGCTGCAAAGTGATGATATCGCAGATCACTATCTAGTCACTATCAATTCCTCAGCATGTCCATCAACGCAGAAAAACTTGATGTAACAAAAACTATGGACTCTCTCGTTTCTAGCACTTTAGATATGGTTGCTGCTTTACGCTTAAGGGAGATTAAGGGAAAGATTCCAGCACTGTGGTATAATGAGTATACTCGCGCCCTAAAGAGAGCAGCCTGGAAAATGGAGCGCAGCTGGAGGAAAACAAAACTAGAGGTATTTCGTATTGCTTGGCGGGAAAGTACCCTATCCTACAGAAAAGCATTAAAAACTGATAGATCTGATTACTTTGTGTCCCATGTATTTATTCAATACAGTGGCTAAATTAACAACAACAACAAAAAGCATCAGCAGGTGTTGACATTTCCCAACAGCACAGCAGTAATGACTTTATGAGCAATTTTAACTTCCCAGATTGATACTATATTAGCAGTGTTGGGCACATTACTTTAAGAATGTAATTAGTTATAGTTACTAGTTACTTCTCACAAATAGTAATTGAGTTAGTAATTGAGTTACATCATTATAAAATTAACTAATTACCAGGGAAAGTAACTATTGTGTTACTTAAAAAAAAAATCTAATATGTCAAACAACTTGGATGCTCCCAATATTAAATGTTGAATGAAATGGACACTAAATAGAATAAATTATAAAACATTGTATACTAATCTACACTATTTTAATGTTGCTGTAAGACAATGTCAGAGACACCTATCAAATTCAATATATTTTTGTAAATATTACTATAGTGGAACAATAAAACACAATAGATGGTTTAGAACTTTTAATATTTATTGCACAGACTACAACTGACCAACAAGTAAGTCTAAAAATAAATTATGCTTAAGAAATGTACCATAAAAGTAGAGATTCCTAAATGGTATAGCATAGATTATAAACAAGAATATGAGTGTTTCCACAAACCAAAATGAACACAAAATGTGGGCAAGTTCAAAGGAAAATGTGCTGTTAGTTGGTATATAGATAAGACAAATTCTTGGAAATCAGGAATTCCTTCTAGAGCTCCAGAACTTTTAGCACTCAGAACAAATAAAGGAAGTAAAATAGCACTAGAAAAAAAAATGAAAATAAAGCTATAGCTTTACCTTCTATAGACATTTATGAAGACCAATCATTAATAATAGCAGATTTATTTTGGATCTGTGGAGGGGAGTCATTATTGCCGTCTTTACCAATTGGATGGAAAGGAATATGCGTAAGAGTACGATTACTACAAGAAATTAACATGGCCCAATGGGGAACAGAACAAATAAGACAACAGAATTAGAAGAGGTTACGAGCCAGACCCCAAAATATATATGGACTCAATTGGACAACTGCGAGGAATCCAAATTAATTGAAGGCAAGAGATGAAGTAGGTTTTGAGTCAATATTTGTTTGGATCACACCAAACAAAAATACAGAATAGATTAATTATATTTATTATAATCAACAAAGATTCTTTAATTATACTGATGACACGTTAACCTTATTAGGAGACCAAGTGCATGCAACAAGTAAAATTACATGGAAAAACAGACAAGCCCTCAATTGGCTTTTGGCAGACAAAGGAGGAGTTTGTGTTATGTTTGGAGATCAATGTTGTACTTTTACACCAAATAATACTGCACAAGGGGGAGCTTTTAGTGAAGTTATGACTAAAATAAAAACAATTAAGAGCTGAAGTTACAGCAAATGCAGGAAGATACAAACGAGTTTGGGATTGGTTTGATTTGAAATTTGGAGCATGGTTTGCTAAACTGGGAATGTTTTAAAGAGTTGCTTGGTATTACCCATATTAACATTAATTGTTAATGCTACTGTTAAGCAAATGGAAATTATAAAAGTCCCAAATAATAGACAAATGATTATAGAAGAAAACCGGGATGAATGTTATGAAGAATGGCTGAGCAAACTTTGGATGATAGTTCCAGTCATTTCCGATGAGGATGAAGAAGAAACATACCCTGGGTGTAAGGACTAGCCTAAACTGCTGCACAAGGGTGGCCCTCTATGATGCGCAAAGTGTCTGGGCTGAAGATCAACTATGTTATTTTTTGTGATGTTACAATTTTTATGTTTTGATGTTTAATTCTATTGTCTTTTATACATGACTATGAAAACCACAGGCAAGTACTGAACCAATTACACTCTCATGCTTATAACATTGTTTTATATTAAATGAAGGGGTAAGGAGACAGGATCTTTTACTCCATCCTATAGTCAAGTGTGGGGGGAGATGTTTGGTCCTGATGCTCCGCCAGAGTGCTGCTGCATAATCTAGCCTTTGGTGATAAAACTGTGTGACTTATTTAGTCGCTATGTAGTGTTAACTGATGAGACTGGATTCTGAAGTAGCACTCTGGGTGACAAGAAGCAAATCTGAGACTTACTAAGTCTCAAAGAGGAAAATATGTAGAATATTTTTATTAGTCAACATATGAATTAATCAAGTATAATCAAGGTGAATTTAGCCATTTATGTATCAAGTTATTCTTCCATTATAAGCATGAATATATGTGTGACATTGTGTACGAGGCCTGCAAAATGGAATGTGCAGACACTCGAGATAGGAAATATCTGTAAAAACACATCTTGGGGCCCCTTCTCTCTAGCGAGGAAGCGAATTGTATGTGTAAGGAAAATGCATATGTATGAAATGTGTTGAACACGCCTAGAAGAGACGCTATTTAAGGAAGACACAAAAAACATTTGGGAGATCCTTTCTGCAGAAACCTTCTCAGCTTTGTTTCTCTGTTTGAAATAAAGTCTATCTTCTGGCATCAAAACACCAAGAGTTCAAGAGTGATTCTTTATAGTAAAGGCAGAAGTCACCACAGTAACCCTCGTTCACTGATGGAGGGAACAGAGACGTTATGTCCCCTTGCCACAACTTTGATCCATTGCTGACGGCCAGGGACTCGACTCCTCAGCATTAAAACCCAAAGAGTGGATGCACTTGTCGCCTATTTATACCTGTATGCACAGGGAGTGGCTCAGGTATGCAAAATTCACTAGCCAAATTTAATTGCCGTTTTCTCTTAAAGTCAGAAATTATTGAGGCTCCCAAGTGAACCCCCCATAATGTCATCACGACATGACGTCTCCGTTCCCTCCATCAGAAAACGAGGGTTACATATGTAACCAAGACGTTTATTTTTATAAATATCTCAAATCAGTAGGCCTAATAAAGTACAGTGATTCCAGTTTTTTGAACTGAAACACAAAACCAGTCATTTAATTTGTGCATGTAGCCTATAAAAGTATAAATAAAATGTTGCATAGAAAATTAACATTTATTGATTAAATACGCACTGAAGCACATTAATAATAATATTTGCTGTAGGTCAGATTTAATAACAGCTCTTTTAGTAAACACAAACTTTTAAAATAGGACTATATGCAACAAAAAAGTTAAATATATGTTTCAGCAAGGTTTTTATTCCCATTATCCACACATAAAACCCCAGTTCACTCTGTTGGGCTATTTAGTATTATTGTATTGTTTGTCACAGCAGTTGTTCTTTTAAAATAAAAACATTTGCGGGTTTGTCTGTCTTACTGAACTACAGGGAATTATCATCATATTCATATCCATATCATTATCAAAGTATTTGCTTATCCACGATCCTAAAATAAAGAATATAGGCTACAATTAATATATGTTATACAAAACTAATAAATATCAGAGATGGGTGTCAGAGCAACGGGCCTCCAATCATTCAAGCATGTGATTTTATTTTTCTTATGTATGGGCACAATGGTGGGTTTTTTGAAGCATGAGGAAACCACAGACAGAGAGAGGGAAAGGTTGAAAATGTCTGTAAAAACCCCGGCTAGTTGGAAAGCGCATGCTTTGAGCACACGGCCTGGTATGCCATCCGGGCCCACGGCTTTGCGGATGTTCACCCGTTTGAAGGATCGGGTTACATCCGCGACAGAAAGCGAGAGTGGACTCACCTCTTCTGCTGCAGCCGTGTGAGCGCTCTCTGTGTGGGCGGTGTTGTCAGCCTCGAAACAAGCATAAAACATGTTGAGCTCGTCCGGTAGAGAGGCGGCGATGTTCACAGTAACTGGTTTATCCCCTTTAAAACCTGTGATGTTGTTGATGCCCTGTCACATGCTTCTTGCGTTGTTGGTGTTTAATTGTTCTTCAACTTTGTTTTTATATTGTCGTTTGGCTGCTTTGATGGATCTCCTGAGATCGTAACTGGCTTGTTTTCGATCGTCAGTGTTTCCGGATTTAAAGGCAGATGTCCGCGCTGACAAGGCTGATCGAACATCGCTGTTAAACCACGGTTTTTGGTTGGGGTTGATGCGGATTGTTTTGGTCGGAACTACATCCTCTATACACTTCCTGAAGAAACACGTGACCGTATCTGAATACGCCTCTATGTCGTCATCAGACGCTGCCCGGAACATGTCCCAGTCCACGTGATCAAAACAGTCCTGTAGTATAGCGTCCGATTGGTCTGACCAGCATTGGATTGTCCTGAGGGTGGGTGCTTCTCGTTTCAGTTTCTGCCTATAAGCAGGCAGAAGCAGAACGGAAGAGTGATCCGATTTGCCGAAAGGTGGGCGGGGGAGGGATTTGTATGCGTCCCGGAAAGAAGTGTAACAATGGTTGAGTATACGATCTCCACGCGTGTTGATGGTGATATGTTGAAAGTATTTTGGAGCTATTGTTCTGAAGTTGGCTTTATTAAAGTCCCCCATAATAATGAACGCTGCATCTGGGTGCGCGGTTTCCTGCTCACTTATATTCCTGTCACGAGAGATGAGGTCGAGGACTCAAGTGCAGAGGAAATCAGGTTTTTTTTAATGACAAAACAAAGAACAACAAAAACCACCCGGAGGGGGAAAAAACAAGCAGGCAGGCAGAAGACTGGAGCACAGTCAAACATTAAACACTCACGACGTAAGACACACGAAAGACAACGGATCAGCACAGGACTGCAGACACAAGGAGACTATATAGGGAGACAAACGAGGGTAACGAGGGAGACACAGCTGGAGCCACTGAAACAATGATTAAGTAACAAGATGGGAGGGGAAAGACAATCGACATGGGAGCACATGGCACCAAACAAACAACAAGTCATGTGCTTAACACACAGAGACATCTGGTGGCCAGCCTGGGCACACCAGCAGGACATTCTGTGACATAACCCCATAACATGTGACATAAGCAGGACTGTGACATAACCCCCCTTTTAAGGAGCGGATCCCAGACGCTCCACACACTAAACAGAAAAATGTCTAGGAGGGAGGTGGGCCAGGCCCGTGGAGTGGAAGAGGGCCTGGAGCAATGGGCACACAGGGGTGCCAGGGTGGGGCTGGCCCTGGAGCGGGCTCTGTGAGTTCCCAGACCGAAGCGGGGTCTAGGACCGGAGTGGAATGCATGGGCTCCCGGACCGGAGCGGGCTCTGGAGCGGACTGCGTGGGCTCCTGGAACGGAGCGGGCTCTGGAGCGGACTCTGTCGGCTCCCGGAACGGAGAGGGGTCTGGAGCGGACTCTGTTGGCTCCTGGAACAGAGCGGGCTCTGGAGCGGGCTCCGTGGGCTCCCGGTGCGGAATGCGTGGGCTCCCGGAGCGGAATGCGTGGGCTCCCGGAACGGAGCGGACTCTGTCGGCTCACGGGGCGGAGCGGGCTCTGGAGCGGACTCTGTCGGCTCACGGGGCGGAGCGGGCTCTGGAGCGGACTCCATCCTGAAGGTTGAGCCGCTTAAACTCAGAGCCAGATTGATGTACCCCTCCAGTGAATCCTCGGGGTGCCAATAAGGCATCCGGGATTTGAAGGGCTAGGCCTTCCCCAAAAAAACACCATGAGGCCTCCTCCGTAGCCGACTGGCGAGCCACTCCCACGAAGTCCCTGGCGTAAACCTCAATGGTCTGGTCTCCCTGGTGGACGTTGAGAATTTTACGCCCTGGACCCATGGTTGCCGGTTGCCCCCTCTGCTGAGTCCTCATCGTGGCTGATCCGTTCTGTCAGGAGAGATGAGGTCGAGGACTCAAATGCAGAGGAAATCAGGGTTTTAATAACAAAATCAAACAAAATAACATAAACCACCCCGAAGGGGAAAAACAAGCAGGCAGGCAGAAGACTGGTACACAGTCAACATCTCACTCTGTAAAAGACACACGAAAGACAACGGATCAGCACAGGACTGCAGACACAAGGAGACTATATAGGGAGCCAAACGAGGGTAACGAGGGAGACACAGCTGGAGCCACTGAAACAATGATTAAGTAACAAGATGGGAGGGGACAGAAAAATTCGACATGGGAGCACATGGCACCAACAAACAAGCCATGTGCTCAACACACAGAGACATCTGGTGGCCAGCCTGGGCACACCAGCAGAACCGTGACATATTCCCATACAGTTCCTTGAGTGCCTGGTCTGTGTTGGCTTGAGGGGGAATGTAAACAGCTGTGATTATGATCACTGTAAATTCCCTCGGCAGCCAGAATGGTCGACACAGAAGTATATAAAAAGAGGTATGTGAAATGCTTGTTAAAGTTATTGTTGTTCAGCACCCATACAAAAAGTATAATTTATAAGCTATTAGCCAAAGGTCACAATCAACTCATTTCAATATGTCAAGAGACATCTTTATATGCAAAGACAATATTGATGGTCAGGTTGATGGTTTGTCTGGCTCAATTTGACCTAACCACGTGAAAGCTTGCCTCATATTCTATGTAGGCCTCCTCCCTCTGTCTTATTTATTTAATTGTTTTTAAATGTTTTGTTTTCTGTCTCTAGCTTGCATGAGATGGCCTTTTATGGTAAGATATTCTTCTAACCATTTACTCTTTTCACACTGCACATGGATTTTGCAGCAACATTAGAGTACATGTTGGATATGTATGAACATACAAAGGACATATTTATAATAGACATGCATGTATGTATGTAAAAAAGGAGAATTTAACTGCACACTCAAGTATTATTATTATTATTACAACAAACAACTCAAAACTATTTCTTAATTTTATATTAACTATGGGGTAGAGTCTGGAGCAATTCATTTTATATTAAGAAAACAAATTATTCACTATCAATAATTGACCACCAACAATCACAAACATGATAATTCCCACATTAAAACTTTGGTCCCATATGGTTTGAATGTTTGATTTGATTTGAGTTGTTTCTCATGAATAAGATTATCTAATTAAACCTTATTTGAACTTAATGTGTTTTTTTTTGCAAACCAACAACATTGTCTCAGACTTCACAGCATTCACAAAAAAATGAAAATGAAAATACAAAAAGTACATATGGGTTCAGTAAATGGGGATACTATAGTAAAAAGCTGCAAGAAAGTCAATCATTAGAAATGCCCAAAGGTAATGCACAACTCAAACTTCGCAGGAAACATTAGACATCGGTTTGGTTGCTTGTTTGTCTAAATATTTGAGAAATGATCCCCAGACAGCAGAGAACTTTTCAATGGCGTTAGACCTTAGAAATCGGAGTCTTTCCATTTGTATGACAGAAATCATGTCCAAAGTCCAAAGTCGAAAAGAGGGAGGTGAAGATGACTTCCAGTTCTTTAACATAAGCCTCTTGGCCACAATCATACCCAGTGTGAGGGCCTGTTGTAAAGCTTTTGGAAGGGTAGAAGTGTGTTGTGAAAAGCCGAAAATGGCAAGTTCCACGTCCAGCAGAAGAGGTCTGTTATAGGCCTTAGAGAACCAATCAAATATGCTAGTCCAAAATACCGACAGTGAAGGACAATACCAAAAAGCATGAGCAGTTGTGTCGTCCGTGACCTTGCACTTATCACAGAATGGCGAAACAGAAGAGAACATTTTGTGCAGTTTGGTCTTGGTATAATGCAAACGATGAATGACCTTGAATTGTATCAGCTGATGTCTGCTTTTAACTGAACAAGACCGTACTGCAGTCAAACATCTATCCCACGTTTCGTCGGAGAGCTCAGCTCCCAGTTCATCCTCCCAGGCCACTTTAAATCTCCCATTAGAGGCTGTGACACAACTTTCAAATAAACCAACAAATTTAGAGATAAGATGCGCAGAATGAGGAGGATTTAGAAAAACATCAAAAAACACATTTCTCAGGGAGGAATTCAAAGTTAAAAAATTTGGACTTCACATAATGCCTGATTTGTAAATACCAAAAAAGTGTGAGTGGGGCAGATCGAACTTCTCTCTTAGCTGGTTAAAAGATGCAAACCTTCCCTCAACATAAAGGTCTTTAATAGAACATAAACCCTTCTCCTTCCAAATAAAATAAGTTCTGTCAGACCATGGGGGTGAAAAAGAATGATTGTAGCAAATTGGTGTATACACAGAGGTCTCTGGCAGGGACAGGACTTTTCTTACTTGATTTAATATTTTGATAGAATTTTTCAACACAATATTTAGCTTATTTATAGCTGTAGGCTTGTCGACCATGGAGAATAACATGGCCGCTAGTGAGGTCCCGACAACCAGGCCTGTCTCCATTTGCACCCATAGGGGAACCTCAAGGGACCGGTTATCCAGTGTTCCCTTCTCCCAGTACATTAAAGCCCTAACATTGGCAGCACAATAATAGTGTTTAAATACTGGCAGACCCAAACCGCCCACAGACCCAGGCTTTTGTAATTTAATTTTAAATATCCGATGTGACTTATAGTTCCAAACATGAGACAAAATTATAGAATCCAGTTCCTTAAAAAAAGCAAAAGTAAGACAAATCTGAATATTTTGACAAATATATAAGAATCTAGGAAGAGAGACCATTTTTATTGAGTTTATGCGTCCAATCATAGATAAAGGTAAGACTTTGAGTTTACCCTTGTTACCCTTGAGTTTTGAAAGAAACTCTGCAAAGTTCAACTTGTATAATAATTTTGGATCTTTAGGAATTGTCAGGCCGAGATATACAAAATGGTCCCTAACTATTTTGAATGGAATATTTTCCAAAAAGCCAGGTCTGTAAATATCAGAGAGTGGCATAAAGCTACTTTTCGACAGGTTGATTGTAAACCCAGATAGTCTCCCAAAGAAGTAATTAACTCTTAGAGAACAGGAACAGAAGTTCTTCAAGTACAATATTACATTGTCTGCATATAGACTAATAAGGGCTTCACTAACCCCAACTTCAAGACAGACCCGTGATATCTTTATGATGTCTTATACATATGGCAAGGGGCTCTACTGCAATAGCAAAAAGGGCAGGCGAAAGGGGACAGCCCTGTTGTACCTAGCGATGCAAAGGGAGCTTAGACGATCTATCTGTGTTTGTTAAAATTGAACACACTGGCCTAGCATATATTAATGCATATATTAATTTAACCCATGATATAAATGTCTCACCAAACCCAAACTTCTGTAATGATCCAAACATGCAAGGCCACTCAACCTGATCGAAAGCCTTCTGTGCATCCAAGGACAGAATCGCCGCCTCATTAGCTTTTGTGAGATTAGCGTATATTGTATTAAGAAGTCGACATACATTAAAAAAGAGAATCTGCCAGGTATAAATCTGGTCTGGACAGGGTGAATGATGGATGATAGATGTTTGTTAAGTCGGGTAGCCAAAGTTTTAGTGACAACTTTCCTATCAAAATTCTGAAGTGCAATTGGCCTATAACTAGCTGGGTCAGTTTCATCTTTATTTTTCTTTAAGATGAGAGATATGTTAGCTTCATACAATGTATTAGGCAAAACATTGTCTCTTTTGGAATTGATTATCATTCTAACAAGAAGTGGGGCCATAATGCCACAGAATTTAGCAAAAAATTCTGAGCTGAATCCTGAAAAGCCCTGGCGCCTTTCCGGCTGGAAATGACTTGATATCGGAGACTATCTCCTCCAAAGAGAAATCCGAGCCCAACTCGGCCCAGACTGTGTCGCTAAGTTCGGGTGTTTCAAGAGAATCCAAAAAAAAACATTAGATCATTGTGGGTGGTTTCATTGCTGGAAGTGTAAAGTTCACTGTAAAATTATTTTAAAGCGGGCATTGATATCCTTGGGGTTTGTTAACAGGGTGCCATCCTTTGACTTAATGATATCGATTGACCTAGAGGCTTGAGCCCCTTTAAGTTGTCGTGCTAGAAGCTTATCTGGCTTATCCCCCATTTCAAAACATCTCTGTCTCATTTTCAAAAATAAATTATTTATTTGACCCAAAGAATACAGTTATACTCATATTTATGTTTCACTATCTTGTTGTAATCAAGAATAGGAAGAACACTCTAAAAGTCATTTCTCTCTTTCTTTCTTGGCATTGGATTCGTAGGAGATAATGTGTCCACGCATCACCACCTTTAAAGTCTCCCAAAGTATTGAATCTGACACTACCCCGTTATCGTTAAACTCTAAAAATGAATTTAACTTGGTGGTAATATAGTCTACAAATTTACTGTCAGCAAGCAGAGATGGATTGAAACGCCAGGAATAAGACCGTTTTGGAAGAGAAAGATCTATAGACATTGTAAGGGGACTGTGATCTGAGATTAATATGCTGCTATATTTAGTTTCAGTAACACGAGATATTAACTGAGAATCAACTAAAAAGTAATCTATTCTACTGTAAGATTTGTGAACATGAATAGTAGAATAATCCCTATCAGCAGGATGTTGAATTCTCCAAATATCCACCAGATTTCTGCACTTGAGTAAATTGTTTAAGACCTGTACTGATGCAATTCCAGGTGGGGGGCGTGTGGATAATCTGTCTAAATAAGGGTCTAAGTAACAATTCAAGTCCCCCCCGATCACTATATTAGTATTATTCCCATCGGAGAGTAAATCAAAAACCTTCTTATAAAAGTTAGGGTCATCAGTATTTGGACCGTAGACGTTCAGGAAAGTCAATGGCAAACAGTTTATGAATCTGGAAACCATAATATATCTGCCATGAGGGTCTGTGACCATAGAGGAAAATTTAAATGGAATATTTTTCCGAAAGAGGATGGCCAAACCTCGAGCATGGGAAGTAAATGGTGATTTGATACATTTGTGACATCCAGTTACAGCTTAACTTACGTTGCATGGTTGCTTTAATATGAGTCTCCTGTAAAAACAAATCTGCTGATATATCATGTTTGTAATTTTTGGTGCTCAATTATTTATGGTATATCTTGTTTTATTCATATAAAGTTAAGAGATTATTGTAATTGTTTGCTGGGTAATTATGTTAATTGTGATGTTGTTCTGTGATTTAATTGTTGATTATATTTGTGGTGCTCTCCATTTTATAGTAAGCTGTATCTTGACAAAGTCTGCTTGCCTGCCGAAATGTTGGAAATAATGATGGACACAGGTGTCATGTCTCTATCTTCCTGCTGACAAAAGTTATTACAAAAATAAAGTAAATTTTTGACATTTATTTCCTTTTTCTACAGTAGGTGTAAGATGGAAGGTTGTGAAAGATGTACACTGTCCCCCTCTCTTGATTGGCACTGGCCTCATGTCTATGGGCCTTTTAACTAAAAAGCTATAACAAAAACACTGCCCACTGAGCCATAGCAAAAAACGAAGAAAACGTGCACTTTCCCCTCGGTCCCTCACTGAAAGCACCGCAGAGAGCGATCTCTCCCGGCTGAATGCACATTGCGACGGCTTGTGCGGTCTAGTGCTTATTACATCGAGCGAAAACTGAAAAGGAAGGCCGTGAAACATGAGCAGCTTTGCCCTTTTGACGATCACACTGTTTAGATTTTTTTTGGATAGTCGTTTTGGAGTTATTGCCGTTTATCGCTGAATGCGTCACGAATATCGAAAACAAAACCAACTTAACCTCGCTATTCCATTTGGGACAAGGACCTTTCACTTCGACTGAAATGGCTTCGTCGTTAAAGAAGCGAAACAACAGATCACTTGAAATATGCATTTATTTTTTAGAAAAACTGCTAAAAAAGAATAGTGACTTTATTATGCCCTTACTGTTGTGCTATTTGTTATGCCAAGGTAAGACATTTGTGCTAGTTTCGGTTTCATGTTTGTTAACCTCTATTTGCTTTTTTTTTTTATCACGTTTTCTGACAAAACAGTCCCACACATGGGTAACGTTAGCATGCTTTTTGGTACAAAACAGAAGCTGTCAGATGTCTTTAAATGCGTGGTGTGTTTAAATGTGTCGGTTGTGCCTCTTGTTAAAAATATGTAAGTTAGGCTATTGTCGGTTTCCGGTAACGTTAGCTGTAGGCCCATCCTTTTATCCACAACAGTGAATATAACAAGTAATTACTGTATTTTCATTACTGTAAGGGTAGGTTTAAGGTTGTGGTAGGTGTACACATTAATAAAACATAATTTGACAGGTAACTTAGCATTTTTCGTTGTTGATTTGTGCTACCCATCTTTTTTAATGGGAGGTAAGTTAGCACGATCTGAGCGAGTAGCACAAATCGTCAGAACAGCGGCGAATGTGACGCAGTTTGTTTAGTATAAGCTGTAATCACTTTATATTCGACAGAAATACACTTATTTGTATTTTGGGTGTTTAATGTGTTAAAGTCTCGCTGTTTGTCGACGATAAAAACGAACGACGAATGTGACGCGCATTTAGCCTACAACTTAAAGATCAATAAGTACAAAATAATATGGCATTATAGCGCGAATAATGTTGCATAAACTGGTCGAATGCAATGTCAGTCGCTTTTAGATAAAAAGCTTATTTCAAATTAATAAGAATTAATAAGATTTTCGTGGGAGATTAAAACAGCAGGACCAAAAACAGAAAAAACACCTCATTGTAATACGGGGAAGAGGGAACAAAATGTTATGTTCAACTTTATTAATTATGAGGTTGAATTCGAAAATTGTGGATTGTACGGATGCGGGATGGTTCAGTACAATCATACTGTGAATCATTCATCAAAAAATGACTAGTCAAGTCACTGATATTTGTATAGCGCTTTTAACAATGCAAATTGTGTCAAAGCAGCTTTACATCAGCTTGATATAAAGAAGGGTGGCTTTAGATCAGCTTTACAGTATTTAGACGGGGAAATGGTGTCATTCTCCTCTGGCCAGACAACATCAGCAGTTTAAATCTAGGCTAAAGCAGAGTCAGTAAGGGCTCCACTGGTTCCTGTGGTCTTGTCCCGATGGCCGTCTAGGTGACTGGGTCCTCACTGGAGATCTGTCTCTGGGGCTCATCTAGGTGTCCTGGTCTCCACTGACATTCAGAGCGGTAGAGGTCATCTCTCTGTGCTGATCCACCATCTGATCTGGATACAGTCTGTATCTGTGTGGCTATGGTGACCTCGGATTAAGAAAGAAACAGACTAATATTAGGGTAGATGTCAATCTTCTTACGATGTAACAAGTGCATCGCGTGTTTTGGGAAGTGTTCCCGGTTCCGGTTGACCTAATTAATGCAGCCTAACAATAAACAGATTTAAATGAAAGAAATGAAATAGTGTGTTAAGTGTACGCCAGGTTAAAGAGATGGGTCTTTAATCTAGATTTAAACTGACAGAGTGTGTCAGCCTCCCGAACTGTGTTAGGTGGATTGTTCCAGAGTTTGGGCGCTAAATAGAAAAAGGATCTGCCGCCGGCTGTTGATTTTGATATATTAGGTATTATCAAATGGCCAGAGTTTTGAGATAGTAGTGGACACGAAGGACTATAATGCTATAAAAGTTTGCTCAAGTACTGAGGAGCTAAGCCATTCAGGGCTTTATAAGTAATTAGCAAGATTTTAAAATCTATACGATGTTTAATAGGGAGCCAGTGCAATGTTGACAGAACTGGAGTAATGTGGTCATACTTCCTGGTTCAAGAACTCTTGCTGCTGCATTTTGGACCATCTGTAGTTTGTTTATTAAGCGTGCAGAACAACCACCTAATAAAGCATTACAATAATCGAACCTTGAGGTCATATTTCTTGACCTATAATCATTATCATCTTTATAAAATACATTTTCAACACTTTCCTGTTGTATAATTTTGTTTGTCTTAGGATTGTGTGTTCATTTCTTCTTCAGGTCCATCTGATGTTGCTGCAGATGAAGTGTCAGTATCTGTGAAGGAGGGAGATTCAGTCTTTCTACAGCCTGATGTAAAAACAAATCAACAAGACAGAATTAGATGGTATTTTAATGACACTCGCATCGCTCAAATGAATGGCGATTTCAGTAAGATCTGTACAGATGTTCAGTGTAATGAAGGCAATGAGAGATTCAGAGACAGACTGAAGCTGGATCATCAGACTGGATCTCTGACCATCACAAACACCAGAACCACAGACTCTGGACTCTATACACTACAGATCAGCAGTAGAAACAACAGTAACAATGTAAATATTGAAGAGATCTTCAGTGTTACTGTTCAAAGTGAGTCATTATGTTGAATAGCAAGTCTTGTACATTTGAGAGGGAATGTTGAAAAAATACATGACTGGTAAAATAACCAAAATCATCCCCACTGCATCTTTCCCCCCTCCATCCCTATTAAATTAAGTGTTGTTTTGTTTAAAAATTATAATGCAAATGAAATTAAAATGATCTACATATGATAATCAAGGAACTATAAATGACAGAAATGGTATGCACAAAGTGAAGCAAATATTTTAATATAATTAGTTACTTGATGTGGTGATTTCATTAATCACATCAAATTTGCCTCAGAAATGACCCCAAAAGATCATTTATAGCCATTACAGTGTTAAATTATAAAACCGACTACAAAAAGTAGCTTTAGAAGTAAATATTTTGGTTCTTTAATTTCTGGGTGCACAATCCCTTTAATAAAAAAAAAATAAAAAAACTTTTATTGATATGGATTTTTATTTTCATATTTTGTATTAATGGGGGCTGGGGGGGGGGGTAAAGGCCTTCTGAACTGAATTGATGCATTTATGTAAGAAAACATATCCATATATAAAACTTTATAAACTGTAATCTCTAGCTTCCTAAGTGATGACCCTGCCTGTGCGCAAAGTACACACTATGTACCTAACATCACCAACATTTCAATATGAATTCTGTCCTTTATAAATCATTTTCAGTAGTCGTGTATGCCAGTAATTGTTTTTGGGAAAAATGTGCCAAATGAGTAAAAATGTTAATGAATGTTATTTATGGTAAGAGTAAAAATAACAGTATTTTCTAGAAAAAAACATGACATTGTACCTTAATATGGTGGAAAATAAAAAACAATTAATAAGTACAAAATAAAACAAATGATGGGCAAAACTGTTTATTATAAAACCTAATGAACCGTTTGTTTGTTTTTCAGGTTATTTCAGTGCAAGTACAGATGGCGTGTCAGTGTTTGTGATGGAAAGAGATTCTGTCACTTTCCAAACTGGTGTTGAAACAAACCAACAAGGCAGAATTAGATGGTATTTTAATGATGTTCGCATCGCTCAAATCACTGGAAACCTCGGATTTATCTGCACAGATGTTCAGTGTAATGAAGGCAATGAGAGATTCAGAGACAGACTGAAGCTGGATCATCAGACTGGATCTCTGACCATCACAAACACCACAACCACAGACTCTGGACTCTATGAACTAATTATCAGCAGTAAAATTAATGTCGAGAAAGACAAGACCTTCAAGTTTGCCCTCCATGGTGAGTTTAAAAGCAAGTCTTCATATGTTTAGTCATTCATATCTTCATATGTGACCCTGGAGCACAAAAGCAATCTTAAGTCGCTCGGGTATATTTGTAGCAATAGCCAAAAATACATTGTATGGGTCAAAATTATACATTTTTCTTTTATGACAAAAATCATGTTCCATGAAGATATTTAGTAAATTTCTTACCGTAAATATATTAAAACTTAACTTAATTTTTGATTAGTAATATGCATTGCTAAGAACTTCATTTGGACTTTAAAGACTATTTTCTCAGTATTTCGTTTTTTGCAGATTTTCAAATAGTTTTTTCTCGGCCAAATATTGTCATATCATAAATCATACATCAATGGAAAGCCTTCAGATGATGTATAAAAATTAACACTTATGGCTGGTTTTGTGGTCCAGGGTCACGTATGTTAAGTAATTATTGTGTTGTGACATTTAGAAGTGTTTATTCTCTATACCTGTATATTAACTCACAGATGACTTCTTGAAGAACACATATAAATTTAGTTCTGTGTGATTTTTTTCAGATGTTTCTGCTGCTGAACAGTATGAAATGAAGAAAGAGGGAGAAAATCTAACTTTATCTACTGGTGTAATAAACACAAATTATGAGATGAGATGGTATTTGAATGACGCTCATATCGCTGAAATCACTGGAGATCAGAGTAAGATCTGTACAGATGATAAAGAGAGATTCAGAGACAGACTGAAGCTGGATCATCAGACTGGATCTCTGACCATCACAAACACCAGAACCACAGACTCTGGACTTTATGAACTACAGCTCAGCAGCAGCAGATTCAGTGTCATTAGAAAGTTCACTGTCAGTGTTACTGTCACTGGTGAGTATCATTTTGTCATTCAGTGCCTTTTTCCTTTTAGCAACAGTTTGAAATACTTAAAACATCCCACTAAATGGTTCCATTGATGATCATCTGTCATCTTCAAATGCATCTGTGACAGAT
Organism: Schizopygopsis pylzovi; assembly: GCA_027422435.1. NCBI lineage: Eukaryota > Metazoa > Chordata > Actinopteri > Cypriniformes > Cyprinidae > Schizopygopsis > Schizopygopsis pylzovi. The sequence continues at coordinate 5,901,590 of CM049825.1, read as the reverse complement.
ATTTTTCACTTTATGAATTCTACAGTTTTTAAGTCCATTTTAAATAAGGAAAATCATATTTGTATATTGGTCAGTTTTCCTGTGAAAGCCACTGTTTTAGCTGTACTTGCTCTAAAGTCCACCACATTCCATATAAATAAACTGTGTACTGAAAGCAGAAAGGTGTAGCCCTAAACGTCAGTCAAAAGTAATGATAGTTAACTTTCAGTTGATCTCTAGTAGTAATGACCATCTGTTTTTAGCTGTTCGAGACCCAGGTCCACCTTCATCTGCAGCAGGAATAATTGCTGCTTTTATCGTTGGTGCTGTTGGTGGTGTTCTGCTCGTAGCATTTGGGATTTACTGTTGTCACAAGAGATGTACAAAACAAAATGGCAAGTATTACATAACTGATCGCAATAAATGTAAATATAGGATTTATTATGCAAAAAGGATCTTTAAAAATGTGTCTCTTTAGTTTAATTGACCAAACTAAAATGTATTTTTATTGTTTAAACAGACACCGCGAGGCAGAACAATCATGATGAGGTGAGATACTACAACCGGTCTGATCTTTGAGATCCTTAAATGACGTTTATCTGTGTGAAAGTATACATGGTTTCATTCCGAAATTATAATTCATATGTTTACAATAATTGACGTATTTAAGAGAGCATCACACTTGAGCTATTTTACTTCAGTATGAAGAACATGAGTCTTTACATCAGATGTACAAAGGCATTTTTGTGTTTGAGATCATCTATCCTGATCACCTTCTGTAATTCTGTTTTCTTTGTTTCAGGAGAATGGTACAGCAGAAAACTTGCTAAATGAGCAAATGAAAATGAATGTTGTTAATGGGTCAACCACAGATCAGGTTGTGGCTAATGAGACCTCATAGTAATCAGTAGTCTGCATCAACACCAGTGACATGAAGTTTCTAATCCAAACCAGTTTTAAACAAGTATTTTCTTATGCAAAGTCATAGATATGCTATTGTGGGGCACCTTAATAATGTCACTCAAGCACAAGTATTATGTTTGCCTTTATAGCATGCAGAAAAAGGGCTTTTTTTTTTGCAAATGTTTAGTGAATATTCAGTCTCATATACTGACTGAAGTCTAACTAAATAAGAATTTAGATATTCATAAGACATCATGCTGTAAAATGATCCTGTAGATCAGATTTTTTCAGTTCTACACTACCACTTTCAATCTAATCGAAAGTGTTTACAGGTTTCAAGATGTTGCCTTCCAGTTGAGCCAATTACTGTCGGATTCTTTTGGTGCATGTAAATATGATTTTTACATCAAATGTTTTTTTTTTTTACATTCATTTGTAACTGGCTGTGAACACATTAGCTGATGGCTTGGACAGAGGAACACTGATGGTGAAATGCCAGTATGATGTGTTTTGGATGCTGCTGTTCTGCAGCTAATTTAACCAGCAAACCTCTCTTGTTCAGGCAGCTTTGTCAACTGTAAACTGACATTATTTAACAGTAACCTTTAAGAAATGGAACATTTCACAGGCCACGCTGATGTTTGATTGTTTGGTTGACAAAGCTTTGTAGTTAAAGAAAGGTGGTTGATATCCAGCAAGGGTTAATCTGACCAGCAGCCATATCACCCTGCAGCCCAAGACCGGTTGCCCACTGAAGCTAAGCAGGGTTGAGCTGGTCAGTACCTGGATGGCCTCCTGGGAAAACTAGGTTGCTGCTGGAAGAGGTGTTAGTGAGGCCAGCAGGGGGTGCTCACCCTGTGGTCTGTGTGGGTCCTAACACCCCAGTATAGTGACGGGGACACTATACTGTCAACAAGCACCGTCTTTCGGATGAGACGTTAAACCAAGGTCCTGACTCTCTGTGATCATTAAAAATCCCAGGATGTCCTTCGAAAAAGAGTAGGGGTGTTACCCCGGCATCCTGGCCAAAATTTCCCCATTGGCCTCCGACCATCGTGGCTTCCTAATCACCCCATGATTGGCTTCATCACTCTGTCTCCTCTCCACCAGTAAGCTGGTGTGTGGGGGGTGTTCTGGCGCACTATGGCTGCCGTCGCATCATCCAGGTGGATACTGCACACTGGTGGTGGTTGAGGATATCCCCTCACAATGTAAAGCGCTTTGAGTGTCTAGAAAAGCGCTATATAAATTATAATCCATGGAATCTCACCATTGTGCCTTTGATCAAACTCTCATGAACTAAAGTTATTAGAGCTGCACTGAAAGACGGTGGATAGAAGCAGCTACAAAATACCAAATATGTGTTATGTATTGCATTGTTTTATAGTATATTTTGTGACCGTTGCTAACTGCTGCTCAAGCTGTTTATGGTGTTCAGCATTTGAAATGTATTTTAATCACAATTCACCATTGTGTGTTTAGTGATAGAACAATGACTTGTTATTTATTATAGATTTTAAATGTTTGTTACTTCCACTGAATGTCTTAATTGTTGAGATGTGCAAAAGTGTAACATTCTGCCAATTAATAGTTATTGACTGCCAAGTTCATGCCTTTCATGTGTGGATGAAGATGGAGGCCTGTTTAAGGTAAATATTCACTACCTCAGATTATCTGTGTTGTTTCAGTGTCATTTCATATCATGTAATTATTGTGTTTACCTGTTGTGTTTGTATTGCAGAATGTGATGAAATGATGGAAATATTCACCTGCACTTGAACAAGAAAAGTATGTTTGACTCTGTTTAAATCTGTTTTTTTCTTTTGGAAAAAACCTGCTAATTGTGCAAATCTCTCTTTTCTCAGGTTTATCAGTTTACGCTCAAAGAGCTCATCAGCAGCCTACTGAACACTGGCATGTGAGGCTCTTACAAGAGTAATAAGATTCAGAAATTTTACCATTGTGCTTATTTTTGTAATGGACATTTAATATGAAAATGGTCTGTGTTAGAGCTGAAGTACTGTATTGTATTAGATCAAACACCTCAACAGCCTGTACACAACCTTGAGTGGAATATATGTTCTCTTAATTTCATCAGCCAAGGAAAAGGTGCCTTATACTTGAGCCTATATAGACTATTCTCTTACTGTGGAAGTTTACTTGAAAGAGGTCATGTGATGGATGCCTATAAAACAGATCTGGGGTCGCAAACAATATTTTGGTCCAAAAATCCTCTATTGTGGCGTCATTACGGTTATTTATCTGCCGATGGAGACGGAGCATCCCCAAACTCTAATTGTAAAATAACATATTTGATATTTAGGACTCTTGGTTGGGCTGCTTCTGATGTGATGCCCACAATAGCCAATGAGAGCCAATTACTGACGGATTGTTTGGGTGGATGTAAACATGATCTTGACATATCAGATGTTTTGTTTACAATAATTTATAACTGGCTGTGAACACGTTTTCAAGACATTGCAAGATGCAAGTGCTCTTCACATACTGAGCATTATAATGTTCCATCTTTAAAAATGTATCATTGTCATCTTGACCTCAGGAAACGGTCCTGATCATCTCTAAGTAACTATCTGGTTTTAGATATGATCACTTTTACACTGAAAAGGTGGCACAGAAGCGCATCTGAAATGGCATTTAGATGTCATTTACACAATGTTTAATGCTGCTCATAAATGCTGATAAAAGCACAAAATGAATGGTTAAATGTCAACTAAACTTAACATGAAAACTAAAAATTTATTTAAAATAGTAATACAACTACAATAAAACTGAGGTGAAACGGTGCCAAAACACTCTAAATGAAAAAAAAAAACATGTCAATACAAGGTCTGTTCTGTAATTTTAGATGCAACTGTGAAACGTCACATGTTTGTGTGCAATTGTATTAATCTTCCAAAGTATTCTTTAATATTTTGATTATTTTTTAACATTTAACAAGCAATTCCAGCTGCAGTGTTGAACCGATCCCCCATTGAGACTGCATTATCCTGTCTTTTCATGCATTTCTCTTAATTGGATGACCAGCATTTTCAGTCTTGAATGAATTAGTTTAATTGTAAAGCTGCAATATTCAAGTAATGTACAGATTTGCCACTATTCTTGCACTGTCTGAAATGGTATTTTGGCCTTCATCTGAACAACCTCTTGTTACAGGGTTTCAGTCACCTTATAGCAGCCTTCCATCTTGCAATCTCAGTGAAAAATTGGAGGAATAGTTAAATACAGTTTGTCATATAATGAAGGACATTATCACCAGGTGCCTGATTAACTTGGAGGTATCTGTACATTTACATTTATGCATTTAGCAGACGCTTTTATCCAAAGCGACTTACAGTGCATTCAGGCTATACATTTATTGTCAGTATGTGTGTTCCCTGGGAATCGAACCCACAACCTTTTGCGCTGCTAACGCAATACTCTAACCACTGAGCCACAGGAACACTGAGTGTTTTGAACACTAAATCATCTGTAAGTGTTCTCTAATTTTGATCAGAGTTATTTTGTCTATTTGAGGGTTCTTTTGTTTGACATTTTGACATTGATGAGCGCTGTTATATCACTGCACCTGCACTAATCTGGATCATGCTAAATCACAGTGATTTTTACTCAAGTTATTTTGTCAATGGAAGGATGGACTGTACATACATTTACTATCATTCATTTGTTTATATGTCTACGTTGCAATGGGCCAGCCCATAATGTACAGTGGCCCACCCAGGAAATCTCCTAGTGTTCAAATGGCCAGTCCGTCTTTCGTCGCATTACTGTGCCACTGTCCTTGTATTTCAAGGTTACCTTTATCTAGTCCTATGTATTAGCCCCATTAGCGTGATGCTTTCAAATCCCATAAGGGCCCTGAGAACTGCGATGCTGTTTTGGTTGTGGTTCCTCAAACAACCAACAGATTGCGCCATTTGTCAGTTAAATCAATATTATAAAAGTGGTATATCTGTTAAACCAATTGTCAGTAAAAATGATTGTTTTTGTCGCTACAGATTCAGGTGTGTCTGCTGTTTCTATAGCAGAAATATATGAACTTTGTTCTGCTGTATCAGCATGACATTTTTATGTAATATAAATCCCGAGATGCCAATATTGTAATTACATTTATTTCAAATATCCATGCAATTACTTTTGAATTTTGCTGCATTAAAAAAATATATATTTGTATTAAATACTTTGAGAGACTGTATTTTGTGCTGAACTGTCAAATACACACAAACTTGTATTATGCCTGTCTTAAGGGAACATAAAGAGTTGGGAGAAATATGGATCAATATATTGGAAGCGTACTGGGCTGTTCTATGTATTTATTGTTTCATGAAAAACCAAAGGGTCAAGGTTTAGCCCCTGCTGTTAGATGGTGTAACTAAATCATTATTTGCACAGAAATATTCTTTCTACATCAACAGTTATTTGTAGTATTATATTACGTGTTTCACCAGTGGCACATTTTTGAAGGCTTGAAACAATGTGAAATAGACGTTTATGTTTTACATGTCTAATGAAGGCGTTTTAATATAGAGTGATTATTCATATGCCATCTAACACTGGACATGTGAAAAATGGCGGAAACACTATTGCTTTTGAATTTTGTATGGATTTATTTGATTTGAATGTTCACACTCTGTACTGACAATTAATGCTTTGACCGTAGCACCATTACATCACTGAAAAACAAATAAATCAAGTTTGTTAGCAGCATTGCTACCTTTAGTAAATGATTGTTAAACAATGGTTAAAACATAGGCCTAGTAATGGCCATAATCAGTGTTTGAAAATGAGTGAGGTCCCTACAAATACAACTCATACACTTTAAAAGAGACAGACGTGTAATAGATTTCTGGTGAAATTCAAAAATCAGATTACTTTTAATTATTAAAAAACGCCATTATTTTATTTGATTGACAAAATATTTTAGTTTGTCTTGTCAATTTTTTTTTCATAATATCAGATAACATTTTAGGCTGTCATATGGTCATGTTACAACATGCCCCTCTGATGTTACAATGTACCCCACCTACGGGGCATGTTGTCACATTAATTTCCAATTTGTGAGGGTGAAAAAAGAAAAACTGATACACTGCATTTATGAAAAGAAAATAACATATTTGTACTAGACATGTGTGAAATTACTGTGGATAAATTATTCTCCGAGTCTGAACACGAAGTGGATTTACACAATTAGAGAGTCAGTGTATTTGTGCCCCGCTTTCCCCTATATCAGAGAAGGGGGGAGGGGGGGGGGGGTAGATATGTCACGAGGATACTCGAATATTCAGATATGCGGATAGGATATAACAGAAAAAAGAAAGCGAAAACCATACCGGAGTCGTAGCTGGTCAGACGGATCAGAAACGGAGACACGATGGATCAGCTTGTGTTTTTATCATACTTACTGTATTGATTTACAGCCTATTTTAAATTAATATTAAATATGGCTTTAGTGTATTTGACCCAGTTATTCAGCTAGGGATTGGATAGCCTACATGTTTATGTAATTGTATTACAATGCAGAAGTCGTTGCAAGGTTTCATGCTCGATCAAATGCGTAATTAAAGGAACGCGATATCACTTAAGTGTCATAATTTGCATTCACAACGGTCTTAAAAAGTTCTTAATTTGGTGAAAGTTGCAGAAACCTACATGTAAACTAAAGAACTGATATGTTTATTTCTGTTGAACTGCTCAGAATGTCTCCAGTTATTATCAGTTTCGCTTTGACTTCACTCGCTATGGTGAAAACTCGCGAGCGAGCACGTGCTGCACACCTGCCACTCACCGACAACCAATATTAACTAACAGAAAGTATTACTTCTAGCGGAAAGCTCTGGTGTGGATTCACTAGTATTGCCGATTCTATTGTACGGAACATGAAAATAGCCAGCCACCATAGTCCAATATTTACCGAGAGCCAGAGAGCCCGACATCTTGGCAAATTTAAAAGTGCTGGCTAATGCTAAACGTAAATTCAGTAAGATTGTTATCCAGGTCGGTGCTAATGATGTTTGTCACGACTCGGCTCAACAGTCATGACAAATACGAGAAGGACACGAAGGAATTGGCAAACATAAACCTATTTATTACAATAACGTAAACAATTAAACTAACAATTAACCATAGAGTGTGTTAGTCAGTTGCATCAATGGTGTAAATGTGGATGAATGGCTATTGTACAGTTTTGGTATTGGGGAGTGGTAACATAACATAACATAACAAAAGGTGTGCTACTGCTGCTACTGGCAGAAGTAGAATCAGAGCAGCCCGCGAGTGATCAAAAGGGCTGGAGTATTTATCCTCCCACAGCGTCTGGCGCAGGTGTTCTCAATCTGGCTTTAACGCAGGTGCTCCCAATCTGGCTTACGGGCGCTGATACCTTCAGGGACAAAAGGAACACCGTAAATGGCCCAACACCACACAGTTAAACACCCAGCTATGCCTGGTCGTCACATGTTCGACTTCGCCAGTCGGGGATCACTTTAAATAATGTTTAAGAGATGTGTGAACTTACAAATACGATGTCAGACACTGTAATGTGCTCTGGTCCCCTCCCTGCTTACCGGGGTCATGAGATTCATAGCAGACTGTTGTCACTCAATGGCTGGATGTCTAAGTGGTGCCCGCAGAATAACATAGGTTTGAAAAGAGATGGTCTTCATCCCTCCTGGGGTGGTGCCGCTCTTCTCTCTAGACATACGGGGAACTGTTCCTACGTCTCCTGTGTTTCATGTTGAATGATTAAAGCCTCTCGTTTTGTGAACTCCGCGTCTCCTCGTGCCTGACTCCCTGACTCCTGGGTCATTGTGACAAAAACTGATTATTATTAGTATTAAATGAAAAATGTTTTAATTATATTACATTGTGGATTAGGAGATGTGTTCGAGTTCTTTTGAAAGTGTACCTTATTCTATAGAAAATTACACTGTGAAAAGTGAACAGTTTTATCAACTTAAAAAAATAGTTCAATTGGTAACACCTAAAAAAAAATAGCTTTATTTGTAATATATTAATTCAATTCAAGATTATTTGTATAGCGCTTTTTACGATACAATCGTTGCAAAGCAACTTCACAGGAAATTAAGTTTCTAAAATAGATTTACATTGTAGAAACTCAATATAATTAAATTTGGTTCATTCAGTATAATCGCTGATGGTTGGCTTCCTCTGAGGGGGTTGTCATCGTCTCTTCTCAGGTGTTCGGTCATCTCAGATCGTTTAAGGGTTGGATCTAGACTGAAGCTTGTGTAATTCCTAGTTACCACAGGATGTTAATCCAGAAACAGAGAAACAAATAAAGACAATTAGCGTAGATGTTGTTCCATACAGGAACAACCCTGGATGAAATTATCAGTATAACCCAAGCTAAAGCATAATAATGTGCGTTTAATCAGATATACTGGCAGTACAAGATTATGAGATGCATTATATGAATGCTTGGCTAAAGAGATGTGTCTTTAATCTAGATTTAAATAGAGAGAGTGTGTCTGAACCCCGAACGTTATCAGGAAGGCTATTCCAGAGTTTAGGAGCCAGATATGAAAAAGTTCTACCTCCTTTAGTGGACTTTGCTATTCTAGGTACTACCAAGTGTCCAGAGTTTTGTTCCTTAGGGAGCGGGTTGGATTGTAGCGTGATAGAAGATTAGTTAGGTGCGCAGGAGCTAAATCATTTAGGGCCTTATAGGTAAGTAATAATATTTTGTAACTGATACGAAACTTAATAGGTAGCCAGTGCAGAGTCTGTAAAATTGGAGTAATACGATCCTATTTTCTTGACCTGGTTAAGGACTCTTGCCGCAGCATTTTGTATTATCTGTAGCTTGTTTATTGAAGATGCAGGACAACTACCTAGCAGTGCATTACAATAGTCCAGTCTAGAGGTCATGAATGCATGAACTAACTTTTCTGCATCAGAAACACTTAACATGTTCTGTAGCTTGGAAATGTTTCTAAGATGGAAGAATGCTGTTTTTGTAACATTGGAAATATGATTTTCAAAAGATAGGTTGCTGTCTAATATAACACCCAGATTTTTGACTGTAGAGGAAGTAACGGTACATCCGTCTAGTTGCAAATTGTGATCCAAGAGATTCTGTGAACTGTTTTTTGGTCCAATAAATAATATATCTGTCTTATCTGAATTTAATAGGAGAAAATTACTGGTCATCCAATCTTTTATATTTTTAACACACTCTGTTAGCTTAGATAGTTTAGAGGTTTCATCTGGTTTTGTTGAGATATATATAGTTGAGTGTCATCAGCACAACAATGGAAACTAATCCCGTATTTTCTAATAATATTACCAAGGGGCAACATGTATAATGAAAATAGCAGAGGACCTAGGATAGATCCTTGTGGTACTCCATACTTTACTGGTGATAATTGAGATGACTCCCCGTTTAAATAAACAAAGTGGTAGCGATCGGACAGGTAGGATCTAAACCATCTTAAAGCCTGCCCTTGAATACCTGTATAGTTTTGTAATCGATCTATCAGTATGTCATGATCTATAGTGTCGAACGCAGCACTAAGATCAAGTAAAACTAACAACGAGATGCAGCCTTGGTCTGACGCAAGAAGCAAGAAATTTGTAATTTTAACAAGTGCAGTTTCTGTGCTTATATTAAGTTGAAAAAAATGAATACATTTTAGGTGTTACCAATTGAAGTATTTTTTTTAAGTTTATCCAACTGTTCACTTTTTATAGTATTTCTATCATAGACTGTATAAAAACAGGTATCTATTTACAAACGTTTAAGACATTTACACTTTATAAATCAGTGCAGTTCAAAATTAAAAAAACATTACTGTAACACTTTCTATGAAGCTCATATTTATAATGCATTATAAGGGTATTCTTAAGACATTATAATGAATGCATAATGCATTATAAAAAAAATGTATAATATGTTATATCGCCTAATAAATAATCATAACGACAATTATAATACATTATAATGCTTATGCATTTGTGCTTATATCTTTTACTATTATGATTATTTATAACACAATGAACACCATATTAAATCTGCTTTAACACTGATAATGGGACGATATATTTTGAGATTATTTAAGATCTGCATAGTATCTTACTAGAGTACATCTTGTAAGTGGTTAGGTGTGGAGTGTTATTTGAGTGTTCCCTTTGAGGATAATTTTGATGTGAGCTAGTTAATAATTTCAACTGAAAAAAAGCTGTTTATATGTTAGGTTACATTTTATTTTGATGTCCCCTTAGTTGACTACAAGCAACTTTGCAACTACATGTCTCGTTAGAGTAATAGTAGGCTCAGGTTAAGGTTAGGGTAGGTACAATGTTGACATACTTGCAAAGTTACTTATAGTCAGTTTGTCTTTTGGGGAACCATCAAAATAAAGTGTTACTATATATCTATCAGACATACTACTAATACTCCAATGACTGCTAGTTGACATGAAGTTGCAGAGTTACTTAACAACAGCTGTCTAAAGAGTACCATCAAACTGATATTACAATAAAAATAGTTCAAAGCAATCTGATCTCATGGCTGTTTGAGAGAGAATAAAGTATTATTATTATTATTGTTACTATACTTATAAGTGGTCATTGATGGCTTTAAGTAAAGTAGCATAAGAAAAGGGGCAAGATATGAGACTTATAATACATTATAACTATGATAAATATAATCCATTGCAACTTAAGTGGATGCAACGTGTTCACTGTGTTATAAAATCATTATACTCTTAAAAGCTATAACCAGTAAATATTACAATACATTAAAACTGTTCTTATGAATATTCATAAGATGAAATATACGTTTTTTTTATAATGCATTATGCATTCATTATAATTCCTTAAAATACCCTTATAATGTATTGTATGGGCGTCAGACATACTACTAATACTCCAATGACTGCTAGTTGACATGAAGTTGCATGAGTTACTTAACAACAGCTGTCTAAAGAGTACCATCAAAATAATCAAACTGATATTACAATAAAAATAGTTCAAAGCAATCTGATCTGATATCTGATCTCATGGCTGTTTGAGAGAGAAAAAAGTATTACTATTATTGTTACTTTACTTTAAGTGGTCATTGATGGCTTTAAGTAAAGTAGCATAAGAAAAGTGGCAAGATATGAGACTTAAAATACAATATAACTTAAGTGGATGCAACGTGTTCACTGTGTGTTATAAAATCATTATACTCTTAAAAGCTATAACCAGTAAATATTACAATACATTAAAACTGTTCTTATGAAAATTCATAAGATGAAAAATACGTTCATTTTTTATAATGCATTATGCATTCATTATAATTCCTTAAAATACCCTTATAATGTCACGAATCTGGCTGCCATTCCACCACATGGACTCTTGCACCACACTACAGCTGCACATCACTCCACCTACAACTCCCATCATTCACTGCACTTACAATGCACACACTCCCAGCTGATTGCACTAATCATTCATTGCACTGATCACACAGCTGCACCCCATCACCCACTCTATATAAGGTTTGGACTCCATCTCATTCCCTGCGAAGTCTTGTTTAGCCCCGTCTGACATTTCCGAGCATTTTCCCTGAGTTTGTTTCCCTGTGTTTACCTGGACTGCGTTTCCCTGTGTTTACCCGGACTGCGTTTCCCTGTGTTTACCTGGACTGCGTTTCCCTGTGTTTACCCGGACTGCGTTTCCCTGTGTTTACCCGGACTGCGTTTCCCTGTGTTTACCCGGACTGCGTTTCCCTGTGTTTACCCGGACTGCGTTTCCCTGTGTTTACCTGGACTGCGTTTCCCTGTGTTTACCCGGACTGCGTTTCCCTGTGTTTACCCGGACTGCGTTTCCCTGTGTTTACCCGGACTGCGTTTCCCTGTGTTTACCCGGACTGCGTTTCCCTGTGTTTACCTGGACTGTGTTTCCCTGTGTTTACCCGGACTGCGTTTCCCTGTGTTTACCCGGACTGCGTTTCCCTGTGTTTACCCGGACTGCGTTTCCCTGTGTTTACCCGGACTGCGTTTCCCTGTGTTTACCCGGACTGCGTTTCCCTGTGTTTACCCGGACTGCGTTTCCCTGTGTTTACCCGGACTGCGTTTCCCTGTGTTTACCCGGACTGCGTTTCCCTGTGTTTACCTGGACTGCGTTTCCCTGTGTTTACCCTGCCTGCCGTTTGATATCCTCTCTGTCTGCCGCCTGCCCCGACCTTTGCATTACACCTGTTACTGTCTCTGAACCTTGCCTGTCTGACCTCCTCTTGTTTATCAATAAAGCTGCATTTGGATCTAACGACACTGCCTCTTCATTACATATAATGTATTGTATGGGCGTCATAGAAAGTGTTGCCAAAATTATAATGCCATGCAATTACATTAGCTGCTTCTGGTCTTTGGTATCCATAACCTGGAGAGCAAATTAGTTTTGTAAAAAAAAAAGATATTGTCAGGCAAAATTACAGATTGTAAGCTGTGTGGTACTAAGAAAACGTTGTACAAAAGCCCCCCAGAAAATGCACTATTCACAGCTTGTAATACTTTTTAGTTTTACAAAACAAAATAAACAAAAGTTTGACATCACGCTTACCTCTTCCACTCATCTACCGTGCCCACTAACGCCACCGGGAGCCTGAACCGATAAAACAACACACATGACATCAAACAAACCAATCAAAATCTTCTGTTGGTTTGTACAGCCCACTTGCAGCTTAAGTCCCACCCATTTGCAGCTGGCTCCGACCTCCATTTATACCCCTCTCCTTGCTGATCCCAAAAAACGACGGACAGGAGGAGAAGGGTCTGGCTGCAGACACACTTGCACTCTCAGCACTTGCACGCTCAGACACTTCCGCTTCCGCTAGTGATGTCACTTGCAGTCTTTTTAAGTTTTTATTTTGTTCTATTTATTGTTTTTTGTTTGAATCTCTCAACATTTTACAACAGTAGCAGGTGTTAGTTTTAACGATTAAAACTAATTTATTACAATGACAAATAGGGTCCTGCAAGTCATCTGTAGGAGGAAAATACAAGACCCGCAAATCTGTGGCTACAGAACAGCAGGACCTTGTATGTTATGATATTAAATTAGTTTTAATCATTTAACCAGCACAGCGTCTTGTCTCCATTGGCAACGCACACGATTCGTGACGAATGCAAGTGATGTCACAGGTAGCAGAAAGTGCAAGCAGCGACTGCAAGTGACATTGTATTTTAGTTTATTTTTTCTTGTCTTCACCACATGCTACTGTTGTAAAATGTTGAGAGATTCAAACTAAAAATAATCAATAAATAGAACAAAATTCAGAAGACTGCAAGTGACATCATTAGCGGAAGCGGAAGTGTCTGAGCGTGCAAGTGCTGAGTGTGCAAGTGTCTGAGTGTGCAAGTGCTGAGTGTGCAAGTGTCTGAGTGTGCAAGTGCTGAGTGTGCAAGTGCTGAGTGTGCAAGTGTCTGAGTGTGCAAGTGTCTGAGTGTGCAAGTGCTGAGTGTGCAAGTGCTGAGTGTGCAAGTGCTGAGTGTGCAAGTGCTGAGTGTGCAAGTGCTGAGTGTGCAAGTGTCTGAGTGTGCAAGTGCTGAGTGTGCAAGTGTGCAAGTGCTGAGTGTGCAAGTGCTGAGTGTGCAAGTGCTGAGTGTGCAAGTGCTGAGTGTGCAAGTGTCTGAGTGTGCAAGTGATGAGTGTGCAAGTGCTGAGTGTGCAAGTGCTGAGTGTGCAAGTGCTGAGTGTGCAAGTGTCTGAGTATGCAAGTGCTGAGTGTGCAAGTGCTGAGCGTGCAAGTCTGTCTGCAGCCAGACCCTATTGGACAGGAGACACATTTACAAGTCAGCACCAAGGACCGTATACTGTGTCCAGCATCTCTTCCAAAGGGGTGGCCACTATCGTCAAAGGGTCAGCTTGTCAGAGGGTCAATGTGTCAAGACTGAGGACATACTACAGAATAAAAAGTAAGAGTGTTTGATAAATTCTGTATAAAAAAGTTTGAAATTAAATGCTAGATTAAGTAATATTGGATATTTGTTTGTTATTCCTTGTACTATGTACGGTTACTTCTTGGTTTTAGATAAGCCAGCTCAGTCATTTCCGGTGAACTGTCAAACTCAGCCATACTATAAGGAGGAGTGCCCTGTGCTCAGTTTCTCTTCAATTTCTTATAATAGTATTTTTTTATAAATCCAAAAACAAGAAGTGAAAAAAAACTAGGGAGTTGAAATGGCAACTGAGCTAATAGGTGCTGCCATCTACTGGTTATAAAGCTAATTTCATTTTCATCTAAAATTCATTTAAAGTATTATAAGTGTTTAAAAAATGTATTCATGACTATGAAGATAAGTTGTCACATATCAAGAATACAATTATAGTGTTGTTTATGAGATAACATCACAAGCTAGCCAACGTTAGCCTAAACAGTTATGATAGTGTGTACTTGTTAGCATTTAAATGTACAATTACGTGTCTATGTACTCTTCTGGGATTACCAGGATCGGCATATAAAATTATATGTTGTTCAGTGTTATTAAATAGCATGAAGCTGTCAGACAATGCTGCTGTCATTATTTATGGTGATTACAGTTATTTTGTTTCTCAGTTTCTGACAAGAATGAGGCAGGAGAGGTTTCTGTGAGGGTCTCAAGAGTATCTACATGTATACGTCTTATTTGATTCCAGTCTAAAGTTTGATAAACAGATAAACAATGTGGTCAGGTCATGCTTTTGTCATCTTCGACGTTTGGCTAAAGTTAAAACTCTTCTCTCAACACAGACATTCGAAAAAGTAATTCATGCATTTGTGACATCTAGATTAGACTATTGCAATTCGCTGTACTATGGGATAAATCAGTCCTCCATGGAGAGATTGCAAATGGTTCAAAATGCAGCAGCCAGGCTACTGACCGGCACGAGTAAATTTCAGCACATTACTCCCATTCTGACCACATTACAGTGGCTACCAGTTAAACTTAGAGTGGAATACAAAATTTTAACATTGGTTTTTAAAGCACTTAATAATCTTGCACCAATCTACCTCACCGAGTTGTTGCAAACACACAAATCTGTGAGACCACTCAGATCCAGATTTTTGGGAACTTTATCAATGCCTAGGTCCAGATTGAAACATCGTGGCGATTGAGCCTTTGTAATTGTGGGTCCTACACTCTGGAACAATCTTCCGGTTGCCATCCGAACGACGACTTCTCTATCTATTTTTAAAGTTATGCTTAAATCTCATCTTCTTGGTCGATTTGCGGCAAATCAATGAAGGGTTTTTGTATCTATCTACTGGGATTCTATTATTTTATAAATTTTGCTCTGTTGGATTGTTGTTTACTTTGTTTTGTAAAGCACTTTGGTCAACTCTAAGTTGTGTATAAATGTGCTATATAAATAAATAAAACAAACAAACAAACAAACATGTATACCACAACGTCAAATGACGTTTCACCGGAAGTTGTACGGAAGAGCAGTAGTGGCAGGGCAACTAGGGCAGCTACCAGGGGAGACTGTGTTGTACCGTATAGACGTAGTAAGTTTGGCCAAACAGTCTTCTCAGTACGGGCTTCAAATTATTGGAACTGTCTCCCTGCTGAACTCAGAGAGAGCACCAGCTATTTATCATTTAAATTTACACTTAAGAAATGGATTAAAAACACTCAAACCTGCAATCATTAATAGTTGGTTTACCTTATCTTAGATACTGCCCTTCTTTGTACTGTACTTATTATTATCTATTTATTTTCTTAATTTGTTTTCTGTTTTTTCATGTATTCTTTTTGTACTATGATGCTGTATTGACCTGCCAAGGGACTACAGATGAAAATTAGCTTTCTAGCTAACTCTGGCGCATTTACATTTTGAGTGTAAACAAAAAAATGTTAATTGATGTGCATTGTCCCTTTTAAATAAACAAATAAATAAATAAGTTTTCGAACTGGCTTATCTATGTACAGAAGTTCTAAAGAATGCTCCATGCTAATAGTCCATTGTCACGTATTTGTATATCATCAGATGGAGCAACTGAGAGGATATTTCTCCAGGACCACTCCTACTCCACATTCAAATGGCAGGTAGAGCATCCATATGCTTGTTCAGGTGCAAGGTGGGAGAAGGACTTGGAGCCTATTCAAAAAGAACTGGTAAATATTGTTTTTATTTAGTGACACTTTGCATATTTAAATGATAACCATTACTTAATCTGTTAAACGTTCTTTATTGTTAGTTAAAGTATGTGTTGGACAAAAATTGGCCATCAGGAGAACTGATCATAAAGCGAGGCCAAATTTGCCTGACACGAGAAGACTTCTGGAGCCTGGGTTTATGCCAGTACATGGAATCTAATGTGTGTATGCTTAGTGTCTTAATTTACTGCACAAAAAACGAATTCCTAGATAATGCATAATGTTACACATGGCAGCTTTCACAGGGATGTAATCATTCTGCAATTCATTTCAGATCGGAAATGCCTGCCTCAAGATTGTGGAAGAAGCCGCACGAAGACATGTACTTTATACTACTATCTTCTTTTAGACGTATTCATTTGGATGGATGGATGTTTAATTACTTATGTTCTTGCCTTAAGGGCAAAACATTTCACATTGTGGACCTCTATGCTGTTCCCACCTGGAAAGACAAAAATGTGGGATTTTTTTTTTTTCTATCATGTATTTATTAACCGAGAGAGAGTTCTTTTGGGAAAAGGCACAAAAGTTTGTTATTTTTGTGCATGCACAATATTTTGTCACAATACTATTAGGAAAACGTGAGGTCCAAGGATATCATACTATTTCCATCTTGGAGCAGGCAGGCGAATGAAGCTGATCACTATCTGCTCTGTGTTGAGTTTCTTTTCATCTTTCTAGATGTAATATTTCCAAATTCAACAGGTAGGGTTAGTGAGTTCGATTTTTGTGGATATTAACAAAATATCCATTGATTGCAGGTTTTGTTTGTAACTCAGGAGTTACAAATAATCAAAACTATGGAGAAAACCCTGATGGTTTTGGAGATGAGACCTACAGAGCCATATTTAGGTAGAGACTAAAGAAAATACATTTACTGGCCTTGTTCCCGGCGTGTTATTTGGTTACAGTTTCCAAAATGAGCCTTGTTCTCAGGCTTCAAGTTCATATTCAAGTCTCTTTCTTTTGCTTCAAGTTCATCAAAGAGCCTCGTTCTCAGGCTACATAACTGATCATGTAATTACACATTATGTATTTTGTGTTTTCTTTGGAATGCCAGACATTGCAACCTCCATTGACCCAGGATCCTGGACTGAAAAAAAACAGAAGAGGTCTTGAGGTATGTAATGATGGAATTGTGTAAAGCTTATTTAAACTTCATTTTCTCCTCCCATAAGTCTTTCATCTTGAGAAAAAAAAAACACTAAATGGCATTTTATGGTTACTACTTCTAGAGGGGCCTATGTGATCCTATGGAGATTCCTAACTGAGCAAAACAAGTGAAACATGTAAACTTAGTTCAATTTGAAACTCTGCTTTTATTTTTTATTCAGTCAGATATATTAATATATATATATTGCACACAAAAAAATATAATTCAAACTGAATTTTTTGTCTTAACATATGTATATTCATACAATTTCATAAATATATAAAATATTAAAACTATAAATATGCAATAAACTCATTGCTCTCCACCACTGCACTCAAATTTTGCTGTTAAGTAAAAAAAGTCAAAATGACAGTGATTTTCTAGCATTAAAATGTTATGTGTTTGAGTGTGTGTACCATTTGTGTGTGGGTGTGTGAGTTGTTTATGTATTGGGATATTCTGTTGTCTCAGCCCTTTCGCGTCTTTTGTGGATCGTGTCAGATTTTGTATATGTGACCTGGCTTTGTAGGGTAATTTACAGTAAAGACCCTCGGACCAGGTGTGTTGCATGAAGACCAGAAGTCAAAGATGCGAATAAAATGTAGAGAAATTACAGAAGAAGATAGTTTGCATTTTCATCAGCAGAAGTCAGCTTCAAGACTCGCAATCGAGTTCGTAGGCTACTCTGCTTAGATTTCACTCTTGCCATAACTTGATTAATAATCAAACAAGAAATAATATAATAATACAATTATTATTATAGAAACTTCATTCATTCCTATGCGGGTCAAATTGACCCGCGAGGGAAGGATTTGTAACTTTGTTGTTTTTTTATTTATTACAACCACAGAAACTCTGCATATCCACTCAATTTTTTGTGTGTGTTCCCAAATCAAGTTTGACAAAAGTCAAAAAGTAGCATACCACAATGATCAATGCTTGGTTTTAAAAATAAACTAACATCGTGTCCAGGTCGAAATGATCCTAAAAGGATTAGGATATATATGAATACATGTTTAAACAAGCCAGCAGTTGTTTTTAAAACTAACTGTGGATGCACATTTCCTTATCTAGTGTTTTCCTCAACAGTGTACATGGAATTCCTGTGGCATCTACATGCTGATGGTAAGAATGTTGTATTTGTCAAAGCTAGATTTGCACAAAAATATACCAAACTACTTTTATGTGGCTTTTCTTTTTGTTGGTTTGTTTGTTTTATTTTTGTATTTTTGTTTTTATTTTCAGAAGGCCCTGAGGAGTGAATTCCCTGAAGCAAAGGATGACTTTTTGATGTTTATATTTCAGTCTCAAGATGACATGGAAACATTTTTTGTCATACTGTGTTGATAAACAAGGCCTGAAAGTCAATGCCATGTTCCTCAAACAGCAATTGAAGTGAAGGGAGGGAGGGAATTAATTAATGTATTAATGAATAAATTGTTTGAATTTTTTTATTTATATTGTTGTGTTTCTTAGATGCAGACATTTGTTAAAGTATGCTGAAATAAGTAATGCATATCTTTAGAAAATTAAATATAAAACACATATACATTACATTTACATTTATGCATTTAGCAGACGCTTTTATCCAAAGCGACTTACAGTGCATATACATATTTTTGTCAGTACAAAAATACAAAAAAAAACATATTGTTTTATACACATCTGTATTACATAAATAAAGTCTAGCAAATGTAAACATTTTCTTTTATTTGATTTTACTGAATTGATTTACTTTCTGCAAATTTAATCGATTACTCAATTGAATCAATATAGTTTAATTTATATATTTTATATCAAGAGAATCACTAGTAAATTACTATTTCCGGTAGGGATCGGGTAGTGTGTGTCAACAACACATGAAAACATTACATAAATATTAGTATTATAACAACTTTGTTATTATAACTACCCGAAATTGCCGTAAAAACTATTTTTTTTCCCCCTTTTAAATGTATTATGCCATACATCAGAACAACACAACGAGAAACATTCAAATGTAAAAAGAAAAAGAAATGTCCAATATTTTTTTTAATGAAAATAGCCGTAAATTGTTTCGTCATACAGACAAGAAGTAGACGCATTTCCGCAGTACAAATCGTGTCTCCTCCGGCACGGATCGACTACAGACAGCGCCTTTCACTTTGAGAGAAATGGCTTCGTCGTTAAAGAAGCGGAACAACAGATCACTTTTAAAAATCTGCGTTTCGATTTTAGAAAGACTGCTAAAAAATAATAGTAGCTTTATTTTGCTCTTATTGATGTGCTATTTGTTATGCCAAGGTAAGACATTTGTGCTAGTTTCGGTTTTCTGTTTGTTAACCTCTATTTGCTTTTTTTTATCACTTTTTCTGTCAAAACAGTCCCACACATGGGTGGCATGCTTTTTGGTACAAAACAGAAGCTGTCAGATGTTTAAATGCGTTGGGTGGGCCTCTTGTTAAAAATATGATGATGTGAACCTAGCTTTCACTAGGTTGTGAAAGCAAGCGCGCCTGACTCAATTTCGCCGGAAGTATCTAACCACAACAATCGCTGTACCGGATGTGCGTTCGAACGTCCGGGAAAAAGGCCTATTGTTAGTTTCCGGTAACGTTAGCTGTATCCTTTTATCCACAGCCGTGTATATAACAAGTAATTACTGTAAGGGTAGGTTTAGGGTTGTGGTAGGTGTACACATTAATAAAACATAATTTGACAGGTAGCATTTTTCGTTGTTGAATTGTACTGCCCAGTGTTTTAATGGGAGGTAGCAAAATCTGACAGAACAGCGGCTGGTGTAACGTTACTGACAAAACGTGCTAACTTACCTATCAGATTGTGCTACCAATAATATATGTGTATTGTTTTAAGGGTAACGTAAGTTTAGGGTAAGGGTAGGTGTGGATGGGTAGGTATGGAATTTAAAATAGCCTCAAACCACACGAAAAAGAGGCTGGTAGCACAATCTGAAAGGTACCATTTTTTGCTATCGATTTGTGCTAACGTTACCTATCTTTTTTAATGGGAGGTAACGTTAGCACAATATGAGCGGGTAGCACAAATCGTCAGAACAGCGGCGAATGTGACGCAGTTTGTTTAGTATAAGCTGTAATCAATTTATATTCGACAGAAATACACTTATTTGTATTTTGGAGTGTTTTATGTGTTAAAGTCTCGCTGTTCGTCGACAATAAAAACTAACGACGAATGTGACGCGCATTTACAACTTAAAGATCAAAAAGTAAAAATAATATGGCATTATAGCGCGAATAATGTTGCATAAACTGGTCGAATGCAATGTCAGTCGCTTTTAGATAAAAAGATGATTTCAAATGAATAAGAATGTACATTTAAACGTTATTTTCGTGGGAGATTAAAATAGCAGGACCAAAAAGAGAAGAAAAAAAACACCTCATTGTAATGCAGGGAAGAGGGAACAAAATGTTATGTTCAACTTTATTAATTATGAGGTTGAATTGGAAAATTGTGGATTGCGTGATTGTACGGATGTGGAATGTTCAGTACAATCATACTGTGAGTCATTCATCAAAAATGACTAGTCAAGTCACTTATTTGTATAGCGCTTTTAACAATGCAAATTGTGTCAAAGCAGCTTTACATCAGCTTGATATAAAGAAGGGTGGCTTTACATCAGCTTTACAGTATTTAGACGGGGAAATAGTGTCATTCTCCTCTGGCCAGACAACATCAGCAGTTTAAATCTAGGCTAAAGCAGAGTCAGATTGTAAGGGCTCCACTGGTTCCTGTGGTCTTGTCTCAATGGCCGTCTAGGTGACTGGGTCGTAACTGGAGATCTGTCTCTGGGGCTCATCTAGGTTCCCTGGTCTCCGCTGACGTTCAGGGCTGTAGAGGTCATCTCTCTGTGCTGATCCACCATCTGATCTGGATACAGTCTGTATCTGTGTGGCTATGGTGACCTCGGAATAAGAAAGAAAAAGACTAATATTAGGGTAGATGTCAATCTTCTTATGATGTAACAAGTACATCGTGTTTTATGGGAAGTGTTCCCGGTTCCGGTTGACCTAATTAATGCAGTGTATTATGTGTAAGTCAGGTTAAAGAGATGGGTTTTTAATCTAGATTTAAATATTGTTAGGTAGATTGTTCCAGAGTTTGGGCGCTAAATAGAAAAAAGTTCTGCTGCCAGAAGTTGATTTTGATATTCGAGGTATTATCAAATGGCCAAATGAGTTTTGAGATAGCGGTGGACACAAAGGACTATAATGTGATTACACTTAAATACTGAAGAGCAAAGCCATTCAGGGCCTTATAGGTAATTAGTAGGGGTGTAAATTGGATGGTTCGTCACAATATCGATTCTCATACCCAGCGATACGATATTTGCCGATACCTCAAAAAATTATACGATTTGATTCGAGTCGATACAGGAGTATATCGATCGATATTATCCTATTATATACCTATTTTAAACCACCATATACATTTTTTTTAACTCACAAATGCAACCAAAAATATATATAACATAAATCTAGAAATGCTACTATGGGCTCAGTGCTAAAAATATTTTCTACAGATAACCAAATTACAAGCAATAGCAGAAAATAAATACAAAATAACAAAAACACAAGTTCAATAAACAGTGCTTTTCAGGTTTTCAGCTCAGTCTAAAATAAATGTTCAGGTACGCTAAAGAAATGTAATAATCAAATGTAAAATAACTGCATAGTCTTCACTGTATAAATTAAATAGCCTGAAAATGAATACTTTTTGATGTTACAAAGGTTATTTAGTCAGGAGCAGTGAGCACTTGTATTTTTCTTTGACAGAATTATATTTATTATTAGTTTTCTTTCACTTTAAGAACGAAAGCACAGATTTAATATACTGATGATACACATGCCTTTTCTTTCTCCACTCTTTACATTAAGACGTATGCTTTTCTTAACCTACTGTTTACAAAGATATTAGCCAAAACATGCATTTTGATGTAGTTTTGTCAGTATTCATTCATCCATGCACAAAAAAAGCGGAGGAGAGCTCAGTATTTGCGCGGCGTTGACGCGGCTGTCTGTGTGCGCGTGCGCGTGCTTCAGATGTGTGCTCAGAAAACTGCTCACACAGCGCGCGACTGTTACTCCAACAATCCCGAGCGTTTTATATGCTCGTGCCTTCGGGCAGTCTTTATATCGAGTCCTGATACGTGAGATTGAACGAGAATGCACGCGTTGGTGGTAATGCATAGACGGACATTAAGTGAAAATGTGGACAGTGCCAAAATAAAGGTGCCTTTTTATACTACAGATATCAATATTTTACACGTGGCATCAATGCATCGTGTTGTCATACATTGTATCGATATATCGATGAATCAATACACCCCTAGTAATTAGCAATATTTTGAAATCAATACGGTGTTTAATAGGGAGCCAGTGCAGTGTTGACAGAACCGGGCTAATGTGGTCATACTTCCTGGTTCTAGTAAGAACTCTAGCTGCTGCATTTTGGACCATCTGGACTTTGTTTATTAAACGTGTAGAACAACCACCTAATAAAGCATTACAATAATCTAACCTTGAGGTCATAAACGCATGAATTAACATTTCTGCATTTGATCAACCAATGCTTAGGACAAACATGGACCTCATGAGCAACTCTATTGATTAGCCATTCATGAGACTCATGTATGTTTATCTGAGTGAATTTGTAAATCAGCGGTCCACATAGATGCGCAAGGCACGAACGGGGCAGAGCAATGGCTGGGTCTGCCTCCTCCCGGGGCAGCGCTTGCAAGTTCACCACCTGGTCCCTGAAGGGCATGGTGGGAACTTTGGGCACATATCTAGGCCGGGGTCTCAGGACAACGTGAGAGTCAGCCGGCCCGAATTCTAGGCACGAATCGTCGACCGAAAATGCTTGCAGGTCCCCTACCCTCTTGACTGTGGCCAATTCCGAGAGGAGCACTGTCTTTAGAGACAGAAACTTAAGCTCTACTGACTGCAGAGGCTCAAAGGGGGCCCCCCTCAAGGCCTACAGGACCGAGGGGAGATCCCAAGAGGGTACCAGGTGAGGGCGCGGAGGATTTAACCTCCTTGCCCCTCTGAGGAACCTGATGACCAGGTCGTGTTTCCCCAGAGACTTACCATCTACTGCATCGTGATGTGCGGTAATAGCGGCGACATACACTTTGAGGGTAGAGGGAGACAGCCTTCGCTCCAACCCATCCTGCAGGAAAGAAAGCACGACTGCAATCGGGCATCTACGGGGGTCCTCCCGGCGGGGAGAACACCAATTGGTGAACAGGTTCCACTTCAGCCTGTAAGCTTGTCTCGTAGACAGAGCCCTGGCAGAAGTGATAGTGTTTACTACCGCTGGAGGTAGCCCACTTGGCGTCCCGTCCAAGGACCATACGTGGAGATTCCACAAGTCTGGGCGCGGGTGCCAGAGGGTGCCCCCTCTCTGAGAAAGTAGATCCCTCCTCAGAGGAATTTGCCAAGGAGGGGCTGTTGCGAGGAGCATCAGTTCTGGAAACCACGTCCGATTGGGCCAGTAAGGCGCCACCAAGAGGACTTGCTCCTCGTCCTCCCTGACCTTGCACAGGGTCTGTGCGAGAAGGCTCACTGGGGGAAACGCATATTTGCGTAAGCCCAGAGGCCAGCTGCATGCCAGCGCATCTGTACCGAGGGTCCCCTCGGACAGGGAGAAAAACAACTGGCAGTGAGACGTGTCCGGGGAGGCAAACAGGTCTACCTGAGCGTCCCCGAAGCGTCTCCAAATCAGCTGGAGTACCTCGGGGTGGAGTCGCCATTCTCCCGGAAGGGCGTGCTGACGTGAGAGCTCGTCGGCTGCACGGTTGAGCTCGCCTGGGACATGAACGGCGCGAAGCGACCTCAGATGCTTCTGACTCCAAAGGAGGAGATGGCGGGCGAGTTGCGACATGCAACGGGAGCGTAGACCGCCCTGGTGGTTGATGTATGCAACGGTCGCAGTGTTGTCCGAGCGGACCAGTACATGCTTCTCGTGTAGCAGCGTTCTGAAGCGGCGCAGAGCAAGCCATACTGCCAGCAACTCGAGGCAATTGATATGCCACTGCAGCTGGGGCCCTGTCCAGAGCCCCGCGGCTGCGTGCCCGTTGCACATGGCCCCCCAGCCCGTGGCAGAGGCGTCTGTTGAAACAACAATGTGCCTGGATACTTGCTCTAGGGGAACTCCTGCCCGAAGAAAAGCAAGGTCCGACCAAGGGCTGAAGGTGCGACGGCAGGACGGGGTGAGTGTGACCCGGTATGTGCCGTGGCGCCATGCCCATCTCGGGACTCGGTCGTGAAGCCTACGCTGAAGCGGTCTCATATGAAGCAATCCGAGCGGCTTGATAGCGGCTGAGGATGCCATATGCCCCAGGAGCCTCTGAAAATGTTTCAGTGGAACCGCCCTCTTGCGCTGGAGAGACTCCAGGCATCTCAGCATTGACTGAGCATGCTCCTCTGAGAGACGTGCTGTGAGGTTGACCGAGTCCAACTCCATGCAGAGAAAAGAGATCCTCTGCGTAGGGGAGAGTTTGCTCTTTTCCCGGTTGACCTGAAGTCCCAACCGGCCTAGGTGACTGAGCACCATATCCCTGTGTTCGCACAACAGTGCTCGAGACTGGGCCAGGATGAGCCAGTCGTCGAGGTAGTTGAGGATACGAATGCCTGCTTCCCTTAATGGTACAAGGGCTGCTTCTACGACCTTGGTGAAGACACGAGGCGACAGGGATAGCCCGAAGGGAAGGGCCTTGTACTGGTATGCTCGCCCCTCGAACGCAAAGCGGAGAAACGGTCTGTGTCGAGGGAGGATCGAGACATGGAAGTAGGCGTCCTTCAGGTCGATTGCTGCAAACCAATCGAAGGGACGGACGCATTGAAAGATGCGTCTCTGCGTCAACATCCTGAACGGGAGCTTGTGAAGTGCCCGGTTCAGAACGCGCAGGTCCAGGATTGGTCGTAACCCACCGTCTTTCTTGGGTACGATGAAGTAGGGGCTGTAGAACCCTGACTTCATCTCGGCTGGAGGGACCGGCTCTATCGCGTCCTTCGCCAGTAGGACCGCGACTTCTGCACGCAAGACAGGGGCATCCTTGCTCAACACTGAGGTGATCCGAATGCCCCTGAACTTGGGGGGACGCCGGGCGAACTGAATCGCGTAGCCGAGTCTGATAGTAATATTAATCACATCAAATTTGCCTCAGAAATGACCCCAAAAGATCATTTATAGCCATTACAGTGTTAAATTATAAAACCGACTACAAAAATTGCTTTAATTTCTGGGTGCACAATCCCTTTAATAAAAAAAAAAAAAAAACTTTTATTGATATGGATTTTTATTTTCATATTTTGTATTAATGGGGGCTGGGGGATAAAGGCCTTCTGAACTGAATTGATGCATTTTTGTATGAAAAAATATCCATATATAAAACTTTATAAACTGTAATCTCTAGCTTCCTAACTCCTAAGTGATGACCCTGCCTGTGCGCAAAGTACACACTATGTACCTGACATCAACATTTCAATATGAATTCTGTCCTTTATAAATCATGTTCAGTAATCGTGTATGCCAGTAATTGTTTTTTGGAAAACTGTGCCAAATGAGTAAAAATGTAAATGAATGTTATTTGTAGTAGGAGTAAAAATAACAGTATTTTGTAGAAAAACATGACATTGTACCTTAATATGGTGGACAATAAAACAATTTTAATAAGTACAAAATAAAAAAATGATGGGCAAAACTGTTTATTATAAAACCAAATGAACCGTTTGTTTGTTTTTCAGGTTATTTCAGTGCAAGTACAGATGGCGTGTCAGTGTTTGTGATGGAAAGAGATTCTGTCACTTTCCAAACTGGTGTTGAAACAACCCAACAAGGCAGAATTAGGTGGTATTTTAATTGCACTCGTATCGCTCAAATCACTGGAAACCTCAGTAAGATCTGCACAGATGATCAGTGTAAAGAGAGATTCAGAGACAGACTGAAGCTGGATCATCAGACTGGATCTCTGACCATCATGAACATCACAACCACAGACTCTGGACTTTATGAACTAATGATCAGCGGTAAAAATTATGTTGAGAAAGACAAGACCTTCAAGTTTGCCCTCCATGGTGAGTCATTATGTTTAAAAGCAAGTCTTCATATGTTTAGTCATTCATATCTTCATATGTGATCCTGGAGCACAAAAGCAGTTTTAAGTCACTGGGGTATATTTATAGCAATAACCAAAAATACATTGCATGGGTCAGAATTATACATTTTTCTTTTATGACAAAAATCATGTTCCATGAACATATTTAGTAAATGTCCTACCGTAAATATATTAAAACTTAACTTAATTTTTGATTAGTAATATGCATTGCTAAGAACTTCATTTGGACCTTAAAGACTATTTTCTCAGTATTTCGTTTTTTTGCAGATTTTCAAATAGTTGTATCTCGGCCAAATATTGTCGTATCATACATCATACATCAATGGAAAGCCTACAGATGATGTATAAATCTCAATTTCTAAAAATGAACACTTATGGCTGGTTTTGTGGTCCGGGGTCACGTATGTTAAAGTAATAATTGTGTTGTGACATTCAGAAGTGTTTATTCTCTATACCTGTATATTAACTCACAGATAATTTCTTAAAGAACACGTATATAAATGTAGTTCTGTATGATTTTTCAGATGTTTCTGCTGCTGAACAAGATGAAATGAAGAAAGAGGGAGAAAATCTAACTTTATCTACTGGTGTAATAAACCCAAATGATGAGATGAGATGGTATTTTGATGACACTCGTATCGCTGAAATCACTGGAGATCAGAGTAAGATCTGTACAGATGATCAGTGTAAAGAGAGATTCAGAAACAGACTGAAGCTGGATCATCAGACTGGATCTCTGACCATCATGAACATCACAACCACAGACTCTGGAGATTATAAACTACAGATCAGCAGCAGCAGATTCAGCATCAGTAGAAAGTTCACTGTCAGTGTTACTGTCACTGGTGAGTATCATTTAGTCATTCAGTGCCTTTTTCCTTTTAGCAACAGTTTGAAATACTTAAATCATCCCACTAAATGGTTTCATTGATGCTCATCTGTCATCTTCAAATGCATCTGTGACAAACAATTGTCCCATTGATATTTTTCACTTTATGAATTCTACAGTTTTTAAGTCCATTTTAAATAAGAAAAGAATCATATTTGTATATTGGTCAGTTTTCCTGAGAAAGCCACTGTTTTAGCTGTACTTGCTCTAAAGTCCAGCACATTCCATATAAATAAACTGTACTGAAAGCAGAAAGGTGTAGCCCTAAACGTCAGTCAAAAGTAATGATAGTTAACTTTCAGTTGATCTCTAGTAGTAATGACCATCTGTTTTTATCTGTTCGAGACCCAGGTCCACCTTCATCTGCTGCAGGAATAAATGCTGCTATTATCCTTAGTGCTGTTGGTGGTGTTCTGCTCGTAGCATTTGTGATGTACTGTTGTCACAAGAGATGTACAAAACAAAATGGCAAGTATTACATACAACTGATCGCAATACATGTAAATATAGGATTTATTAGAAATGTGTCTCTTTAGTTTAATTGACCAAACTAAAATGTATTGTTATTGTTTAAACAGACACCGAGGGACAGAACAAACATGATGAGGTGAGGTACTACAACCGGTCTGATCTTTGAGATCCTTAAATGACGTTTATCTGTGTGAAAGTATATTTGGTTTCATTCCGAAATTATAATTCATATGTTTCTAATAATTGACGTATTTAAGAGAGCACCACACTTGAGCTATTTTACTTCAGTATGAAGAACATGAGTCTTTACATTCAGCAAACATCAGATGTACAAAGACATGTTTGTGTAACTGGATCATCTGTCCTGATCACCTTCTGTAATTCTGTTTTCTTTGTTTCAGGAGAATGGTACAGCAGAAAACTTGCTAAATGAGGAAATTAATATGAAAATGGGTGTTAATGGGTCAACCACAGATAAGGTTGTGGCTAATGAGACATCATAGTAATCAGTAGTCTGCATCAACACCAGTGACATGACGTTTCTAATCCAAAACATTTTAAACAAGAACTTTTTTCAGATGTGCTATTGTGGGGCACCTTAATAATGTCACTCAAGCACAAGTATTACATTTGCCTTTATAACATGCATAAAAAGAAAGCCGACATGTGTCAAAAAGGGCTTTTTGTTGCAAATGTTTAGTGAATATTTATTCTCATAAACTGACCAAGTTTAACTAAATAAGAATTTAGATATTCATAAGACATCATGCTGTAAAATGATCCTGTAGATCAGATTTTTTTCAGTTCTACACTACCACTTTCAATCTAATCGAAAGTGTTTACAGGCTTCAAGATGTTGCCTTCCAGTTGAGCCAATTCTTGCCAATGTTGCCTTCCAGTTGAGCCAATTACTGTCGGATTCTTTTGGTGCATGTAAATATGATTTTGACATATCAAATGTTGTTTTACATTCATTTATAACTGACTGTGAACACATTAGCTGATGGCTTGGACAGAGGAACTCTGATGGTGAAATGCCAGTATGATGTGTTTTGGATGCTGCTGCTCTACAGCTAATTTAACCAGCAAAGCTCTCTTGAAGAGGTGTTAGTGAGGCTAGCAGGGGGTGCTCACCCTGTGGTCTGTGTGGGTCCTAACACCCCAGTATAGTGACAGGGACACACTATACTGTCAACAAACACCGTCTTTCGGCTGAGACGTTAAACCGAGGTCCTGACTCTCTGTGGTCATTAAAAATCCCATGGCACTTCTCGTAAAGAGTAGAGGTGTTACCTCGGTGTCCTGGCCAAAATTTCCCCATTGGCCTCCTAATCACCCCATGATTGGCTTCATCACTCGGTCTCCTCTCCACTAATAAGCTGGTGTGTGGGGGGTGTTCTGGCGCACTATGGCTGCCGTCGCATCATCCAGGTGGATGCTGCACACTGGTGGTGGTTGAGGATATCCCCTCACAATGTAAAGCGCTTTGAGTGTCTAGAAAAGCGCTATATAAATTATAATCCATGGAATCTCACCATTGTGCCTTTGATCAAACTCTCATGAACTAAAGTTATTAGAGCTGCACTGAAAGACGGTGGATAGAAGCAGCTACAAAATACCAAATATGTGTTATGTAATGCATTGTTTTATAGTATATTTTGTGATCATTGCTAACTGCTGCTCAAGCTGTTTATGGTGTTCAGCATTTGAAATGTATTTTAATCACAGTTCACCATTGTGTGTTTAGTGATAGAACAATAACTTTTGTTATTTATTATAGATTTCAAATGTTTGTTACTTCCACTGAATGCCTTAATTGTTGAGATGTGCAAAAGTGTAACATTCTGCCAATTAATAGTTATTGACTGCCAAGTTCATGCCTTTAATGTGTGGATGAAGATGGAGGCCTGTTTAAGGTAAATATTCACTACTTCAGATTATCTGTGTTGTTTCAGTGTCATTTCATATCATGTAATTATTGTGTTTACCTGTTGTGTTTGTATTGCAGAATGTGATGAAATGATGGAAATATTTACCTGCACTTGTACAAGAAAACTATGTTTGACTCTGTTTAAATCTGCTAATTGTGCAAATCTCTCTTTTCTCAGGTTTATCAGTTTACGTTCAAAGAGCTCATCAACAGCCTACTGAACACTGTCATGTGAGGTTCTTACAAGAGTAAGACGATTCCGAAATATTACCATTGTGCTTATTTTTGTAATGGACATTTAATATGAAAATGGTCTGTGTTAGAGCTGAAGTACTGTATTGCATTAGATCAAACAGCTCAAAAGCCTGTACACAACCTCATTAAGAGACAATCGTTATGTGCCTTGTGATTTGAGTGGAATATCATGACGTGTTATCTTAATTGCATCAGCCAAGGAAAAGGTGCCTTATACTTGAGCCTATATACACTATTATCTTACTGTGGACGTTTATTTGAAAGAGTTCATGTGATGGATGTCTATAAAACAGATCTGGGGTGACGATTCGAGGCTTGTCGCAAACAATATTTTGGTCCAAAAATCCTCTATTGTGTGGCGTCATTACGGTTAATTACGTAATTAACCGTAATGGATGCATTACGGAGCATCCCCAAACTCTAATTGTAAATTAACATATTTGATATTTAGGACTCTTGGTTGGGCTGCTTCTGATGTGATGCCCACAATAGCCAATGAGAGCCAATTACTGACGGATTGTTTGGGTGGATGCAAACATGATCTTGACATATCAAATGTTTTGTTTACAATAATTTATAACTGGCTGTGAACACGTTTTCAAGATTGACATTTTGGCCAATAGATGTCTCATTGCAAGATGCAAGTGTTCTTCACATACTGAGCATTATAATGTTCCATCTTTAAAAATGTATCATTGTCATCTTGACATCAGGAAACAGGGTACTCATCATCTCTAAGTAACTATCTGGTTGCAAACACAGATTTAGATATGATCACTTTTACACTGAAAAGGTGGCACAGAAGCGCTTCTGAAATGGCATTTAGATGTCTTTTACACAAGACTGTTTAATGCTGCTGATAAAAGCACAAAATGAATGGTTAAATGTCAACAAAAAATTAATTTAAAATAGTAATACAACTACAATAAAACTGAGGTGAAACGGTGCCAAAACACTCTAAATGAAAAAAACATGTTGTCAATACAAGGTCTGTTCTGTAGTTTTAGATGCAACTGTGAAACGTCACATGTTTGTGTGCAGTTGTATTAATCTTCCAAATTATTCTTGAATATTTTTATATTTTTTGTAATATTTAACAAGCAATTCCAGCTGCAGTGTTGAACCGATCCCCCATTGAGACTGCATTATCCTGTCTTTTCTTGCATTTGTCTTAATTGTATGACCAGCCTTTTCAGTCTTGAATGAATTAGTTTCATTGTAAAGCTGCAATATTCAAGTAATGTACAGATTTGAAACCATTCTTGCACTGTCTGAAAGGGTATTTTGGCCTTCATCTGAACATCCTCTTGTTACAGGGTTTCAGTCACCTTATAGCAGCCTTCCATCTTGCAAAAAAATAAAATATTTGTATTAAATACTTTGAGAGACTGTATTTTGTGCTGAACTGTCAAATACACACAAACTTGTATTATGCCTGTCTTAAGGGAACATAAAGAGTTGGGAGAAATATGGATCAATATATTGGATCTGTGTGACACCGAAGTGACAGCAGCCTAACATACTGGGCTGTTCTATGTATTTATTGTTTCATGAAAAACCAAAGGGTCAAGGTTTAGCCCCTGCTGTTAGATGGTGTAACTAAATCATTATTTGCACAGAAATATTCTTTCTACATCAACAGTTATTTGTAGTATTATATTACGTGTTTCACCAGTGGCACATTTTTGAAGGCTTGAAACAATGTAAAATAGACGTTTATGTTTTACATGTCTAATGAAGGCGTTTTAATATAGAGTGATTATTCATATGCCATCGAACACTGGACATGTGAAAAATGGTGGAAACACTATTGCTTTTGAATTTTGTATGGATTTATTTGATTTGAATATTCACACTCTGTACTGACAATTAATGCTTTGACCGTAGCACCATTACATCACTGAAAAACAAATAAATCAAGTTTGTTAGCAGCATTGCTACCTTTAGTAAATGATTGTTAAACAATGGTTAAAACATAGACCTAGTAATGGCCATAATCAGTGTTTGAAAATGAGGGAGGTCCCTACAAATACAACTCATACTCTTTAAAAGAGACAGACGTGTAATAGATTTCAGTGAAATTCAAAAATCAGATTACTTTTAATTATAAAAAACACCATTATTTTATTTGATTGACAAAATATTTTAGTTTGTCTAGTAATTTTTTTTTCATAATATCAGATAACGGCTGTCATATGGTCATGTTACAATGTACCCCACCTACGGGGCATGTTGTCACATTAATTTCCAATTTGTGAGGGTGAATAAAGAAAAACTGATACACTGCATTTATGAAACAGAGTTACATATTTGTACTAGACGTGTGAAATTACTGTGGATAAATTATTCTCCGAGTCTGAACACGAAGTGGATTTACACAATTAGAGAGTCAGTGTATTTGTGCCCCGCTTTCCCCTATATCAGAGAAGGGGGGGGGGGGGACAGATATGTCACGAGGAAACTCGAATATTCAGATATGCGGATAGGATATAACAGAAAAAAGAAAGCGAAAACCATACCGGAGTCGTAGCTGGACAGACGGATCAGAAACGGAGACACGATGGAACAGTTTGTGTTTTTATCATACTTACTGTACAGAGATACGAAGAACACTTTCACAATAGTTGTGTTTCTACTACTCTTGAATGGTAAGAGCTTTGTGTCGGCTATTTGTTTGAACAATGTCGGTGTCATCTTAGACTAAATTTCAAAAATAAACTAATAATTAGGCTATATTGATTTACCGCCTATTTCAAAATATGGCTTTAGTGTATTTGACCCACTTATCCAGCTAGGAATTGGGTAGCCTACATGTTAATGTAATTGTATTACAATGCAGAAGTCGTTGCAAGGTTTCATGCTCGATCAAATGCGTAATTAAAGGAACGCGATATCACTTAAGTGTCATAATTTGCATTCACAACGGTCTTAAAAAGTTCTTAATTTGGTGAACGTTGCAGAAACCTACATGTAAACTAAAGAACTGATTTGTTTATTTCTGTTGAACTGCTCAGAATGCCTCCAGTTACTATCAGTTTCGCTTTGACTTCACTCACATTGTGTCAGCTGTCGCTATGGTGAAAACTCGCGAGCGAGCACGTGCTGCACACCTGCCACTCACCGAAACCTACAACCGATATTAATTAACAGAGAGCTCTGGTGTGGATTCACTACTGCTGTGTGTGCCACATGTCACTTTCACTTTTTACATTTACATGTATTTATTTAGCCGATGCTTTTATCCAAAGTTACTATAGAATTCAATAAAACCATCAAAAGAGCAATAATAGTGCTGCGACAAGTCTGGGTTAGTCTAACAAAAGACGACGTTAGTGTTAGAGGGACAATGTTTTTTAAATAAAAAGAAAACAAGAATGTTAGAGGGTCATTTTTATAATAAATAAAAATATAAGTAGATAGAATAGAAAAAATATTGAGAACGTTAGTATTAGAGGGTCGATTTAAAAACAAAGAAAAGTAGGGTTTTTTTGTATTTTAAGTAGTTACTTTATTTCTATGGCACTGCAAAAGCATGTCTTCAGAGTCCCAAATAATTCACTGTGTGATGAAGCATATAAGAATATAATGCCTTTATAATTCAAGTAATGAAAGAAAGACATACCCCTGTTTATGAGTTTTTAGATGTATCACTCAAGAAAGTGTCCTTTGCTGAATATCAGCACACTTGCGCTATTAATTCTATACAAGTGTTTCATTCCTGAATAAATCTGTTTTTTAATGAATTGAGTGAGCCAGTGATTCAATGATTCATTCATAGTCACTTGCTTCATTTCTGAAATATTCAGTCTTTTTAAATCATATTTCTAGAGCTTTAGCTAAATGTTAACATCATTTTGATCATGTTTCAATCCACCTTTAAAGTCTAGTGGATAAATGTTGGAAGGCAAACATTAACCCTGGCTGTGAGAACTAAAGCTTATACCATAGACTGAAAAACAGGTTTCAGTCTTTCTTTGTCCTGCTGAAGATTATATCTGATACCTGACACCAGGGCTGGACTGGTAATCTGGCATACCGGGCATTTTCCCGGTGGGCCGACGCACTATCGGCCTGTTCTTCTTGAATATATTTATATATTTTGTTTGTTCCCCAGATGCATTTGGTGCTGAGACAGATAAAGTCAAAGTAGTTTCAGTGAAAGAAGGAGAAAATTTTGCTCTGCGTACTGGTGAGACTGAAATACAGAGAGGTGATAACATACAGTGGATGTTTGGAGATGAGCGCACGCTCATAGGTGAAATCCATATGAAGAACAACATCTTCGAAACATATAACACTGATGATGGGAGATTTGGTGACAGTCTGGAGCTGGACAAATATACTGGATCTCTCGTTATCAGAAACACCAAATCCACACACTCCGGGATTTATCATCTGAAGATGAACAAAAAAGGCGCAACAGTATACAAGAGATTCCAGGTCAATGTCAACGGAGGTGGTGAGTAAACCATTTTAAACATTTGTGTTAATACAACAAAGTTAGACACGCTCAAGAAATGTTACTGTTTTTATTTGCTATTCCAGAGCAAATCTTCCAAATGTACCATTTTCTATTGTAAAACGTAGATAATTAAATTAAAATAAACATTTTAAATGCTTTTGAATAGGAAGAAAGAAGAGAAGTCTCAGTTTTGAAATGTGTTAAGGTTCATATCAAATACTATAGAATGGATAATTCTTAAAGAAATCATATCGCATCTTTTCAATGAAATGTGGAAGTACTACCAAAACTACCAAACTTACTACCAAAAAGAGAATAATGGTTCAAACTTGCTTGTTTAGAGGAGGTTAAGAGTTGGATGACACAAAATCTGCTTCAGTTGAACCAGAGTAAAACTGAGATTGTGTGTTTTGGCCCTGTTAAAGGATGTTTAGATAGGTCCACATATCTGGGTTCTTGGTCCGATTATTGTCATGACCAAATAAGGAACTTGGGTGTGGTGTTTGACCCAGAGCTGAAATTTGACAAGCAGGTTAATGCTGTAGTAAAGAGATGTTTTTTTCAGATTAGGTCTATTGCTCGACTAAAGCCTATTCTGTCAAGAAAGGACTTAGAGAAGGTTATTAATGCCTTTGTTTTGTCTCGTCTGGACTATTGCAATGTGTTGTATGTGGAGTCCTGCCAGACCAATATTTCACGCTTGCAATTGGTTCAGAATGCAGCAGCTAGGCTGCGAGTGGGTGCTAAGAAAAGTCATCATATCTCTCCAATTTTAGCTTCTCTCAAATGGTTACCAGTGAACTACAGGATAAAATATAAAACGCTTTTATATGTATTTAAAGCAGTGCATGGGATGGCTCCTGCTTACGTGTCTGAGCTCATTGCTGTTCGTCAAGCACCTAGGTCTCTAAGATCCAATAATAAGTTATTGCTTACTGTCCCTCGTACTCATTTAAAGTTTAAAAGGGGATGGTCGGGCCTTTGCTGTTGCAGGGCCGAAGCTCTGGAATAGTCTTCCTCAGGTACTCAGAGAGGTTTCAAGTCAAAAACTACCTCTTGTCTTTAGCCTTTGAGAGTGTGGGCTAGTTTTTGCTGTTTTAGCTGAATGTGTGTTGTTTAAATTTTGGGTTTTAATGAGTGTTTCTTGATTGTACAGCACTTTGGTCTGCAGGTGCAGTTGTAAAGTGCTCTATAAATAAAGTGAAATGAAAAAATGAAAATGAAAACTTTTATTGCGGGTGAATTTCACCCTTTCTGATTAAGCACACAGCTTTTCTGCAGAGGACACAAAACACATTAGTCGACATAGTGACAGTTATGTCATTAAAGTGATTATGTCATGATGTTTTTAGCTTTTAGGATGACTATGTTATCCTTAATATTATCTATGCGCTCGTGTGCTTCAAAACGATTACAGAACTGGCATTTACAAGATTTAGGCAAAGCTTTCTGTCTCTCACTGATCAACGATTTCAATGGCGTCATAATAGGGGTGTCACAATATACCAGTACAGATGATAATCGTGATATTTATATATGAAGTTAGGAGTGTTGCAATATATAGTGTCGTGATGACCATAATGCATAAAATGAAAAGTACCCAGCTTTGAACTTTCATGTATAATTATTTTGTTCATACTTGATGCCAGAAGGCGCCCTCCTACAGAAAGTTAACAAGCAAGACTCATTAAAGTAAGACAACAAATAACTTTGCATCAAAGTATTGCTGCAGCTGAATACAAAGATATGTTTTGACTGATTCTGAAGGGTTTTAACAGTATATGGTTCATGTGCGTTGCTCAAGACAACCATAGCTTACTATTTAATTCAAATTCACATTATTAGTCACATACATAACCATATATATCGTCTGTACTGTACCACCATCTGTTTTTGTTCTGTTATTTTTGTATAATTTAATTTCAGCATGTAATCAGTTCATTTACTGGAAAAAAACTGTCATCTCTGAACTATTTCCAGGACCTATCACCTATCATTATCTAATCAGGGGGAATTATCTCATTATTACAAATGTCTCAGCCTCTCGGCTCCTATCTCTTTAAATCAGGAAACATTCAATTCTTCGAAACTGTTCACTGAGCTTATGGTTAAATTTCATATTTGAAAATACTAAAACAATTTGAGAACATCAATCTCAAGACACTTGTTTCTTACATTCAAACAAAGCTTGTTTGTTTCAGGCTAGACCAGGCAATGCACATGCACAGTTATATCTGTTTATATAGCAGGAGCTTCTAAAACCAGCTGCAGTGACACGATTGGCTCTTTCATTTAGAAGGAGGGGCTTATTCGCCATTCTCCCATTCATAAATAATGGAGTGCACCATCTATCTTTATATAAAGTCTTTGGTTAAACTATGGAAGAACTATGCTAAATATCAGGCAAAATGATCGATTCTTGCATCCTGACGCCCATTGATGTTCACCATTCCCCACTACATCAAACAGATTGTGCCAAAATCAGGCTGAAAGTGGTGCATATGTCACACTCTTACAAGCATTTGAATATTATACATGTCATTTTATGGGTTTAGAAGTTTGATTAACTACTCTTATTGCATTATTTCAGAAAAGGCACCTCCCAAGATAAAAGGATGGAAATCTCTTCCAATTCATGATATTGTAAAAATGTGTAAGTAAATATTTTGACATACATAAATCCATGAAGATGTTACTTAATTTAAAGGCATGAAAATTTACAAATCAGCAATGCTTCGGTACACTTTAAAGTATTTGTTACTGTAATGCACTGTTTCTCTTTTTCTTTTTAGTTTTTTCCTTCATGTTTGCAGGACTGATTGGACTCGTAATCATTACATGCTGTTTCTGGTGGACAAGACTTCACTAAAAATGTAATTCTTCATTTATCTGGAGAGTATTTAGTTGTTAACATTTTCAGAAAAGATCATTCTAAGAAAACAAATGCTAATCATTTGTTCAAAGATATAATTTGGTTTGAAATTTGAATGTGTTTTAAGTGTCCAAGTATGTTTTAATGCCACTATCTTCAACAAATCAAATCACAGCTTCGGTAAAAAACACAATTTGAAGGTTTACTGAAGAATAACATCATAAGAAAACTGTCCATCTGAACAAACTCTTTCAAAACACTTGCAAACTGTAATACTAGATTTGACAAAGCAGGAAGAGTTTGTCTCATTGCCGTTTGGCTTTTAGACTTGAGACGTAAACAAGACAATCTTGTGTTATGAACATTGTGATACATTTTGTGTATCAGTTCATGAGGATATAGCACATCAAATGCAATCAGTCCTGTTAGTTCAATCTGTTTTTAGTCTTCAATCAAATGTCAAAGATACATTTACACTATATTTAACCATTTAGCAGACATTTTATCCAATGCCACTTACAAATGAAGAGGTTAAATGAAGATGTTATAGTTATGTTTTTGATGTTGTAATTTAATTTAATTATAATTGTTATTGTTTTGTATTTTCTCATGTTTCATTATATGAAATTATATTTTTGTCTGACATTTCTCATATCCTGTCCAAAGAAAAATGTTAAAGGGATAGGTTTAAGTAAACATGCACCATTATGAAATAACTTTATTATCTAAATAATAAGTTTTGCAGTTAAAAATGAAAATGATTTTGAACTGCTCCAGCACAATAAGCAGCGGAGCTTATTTTGGTATTATATTTTTTTATTGTATTTGACTTTTAATTTAGGAATCGTTAGCCAGCTGAATATCTAGATAGCACTGTGAATGTTTATATGGTTGATAATGAGTGAGATGCTTATCTTCTATGGCAGAGGTCTTCAACTCTGTTCCTGGGGACCCACTATCCTGAAGAGTTTAGCTACAACCCTAATCAAACACACCTGAAGCAGCCAATCAAGCTCCTCAAGACTGCTTGAAAACTACAGGCAGGTGTGCTGAAGCCGGTTGGAAATAAACTTTCCAGGAGAGTGGGTCCCCAGGAGCAGGGTTGAAGAACTCTGCTCTAAGTTATACATTTTGGCTTTAATAAAATTTCCCCAAGAAACAGTCAAAATGATTTTAGTTAACAAGGATAGAAAAACTGTGTCATCAGCATATTTAACTACATGACAGTTTTTCTTAGTGCTGCAACATTCATTTGTATAAAGTATAAAAAAATTGAAGACAGTACACATCCCTGAGGAGATCCAATTGACATAAACAAGCGTATCTGATAGCACTCAATTCAACTTGACTCTTTGCTCTCTACATGTCAAAAAATCTAAGATCCATAAAACCAAACCATGACTTACATCAAATTCACATACAAGTTTCTTTGCTAAAATTATAGGATTCATTGTGTTGAACGCAGAGGAGAAATCAACAAGCAACATTCTAGCAAATGTGCCTCCCTTCTCTAAATATTGATGTATGGTATTTAAGAGGAAAAGCTTTGCATCATCCACACCTCTTTTAGTGCGATATGCAAACTGCAAAGAATCTAACTTATGACCTGTTACTGTGATAAGTTGTGACTTAACTTCCCTCTCTAAGGCTTTCATGGCTAAAGAAGTTAATGCAATGGGCCGAAAATCATGTAAAGAATGTGATTTTTGTTGCTTAGGAATAGGTATTATATTAGATGTTTTCCATAAGCAAGGAACTACAGCCTGGTCCAGGGATGCCTGAAACAGAGAGTGAAATACAACACTGAGCTGCTCTGCACAGTATTTAAGTGTTCTCCCACAGATACCATCTGGACCAGGCGCTTTATTAACAGGTGTAGCTTTCAGCTGCTTTATTACATTCAAAGGTTGCAAATTCAACGAGTTAGAGGGGCTTAATTTTTGTTTAAAATCATCAAGAACAGCACTTATTCGCCATATTCTCCCATTCATAAATAATGGAGTGCACCATCTATCTTTATATAAAGTCTTTGGTTAAACTATGGAAGAAATATGCTAAATATCAGGCAAAATGATCGATTCTTGGACCCTGACGCCCATTGATGTTCACCATTCCCCACTATATCAAACAGATTGTGCCAAAATCAGGCTGAAAGTGATGTATATGTCACTCTTACAAGCATTTGAATATTATACATGTCATTTTATGGGTTTAGAAGTTTGATTAACTTCTCTTATTGCATTATTTCAGAAAAGGCACCTCCCAAGATAAAAGGATGGAAATCTCTTCCAATTCATGATATTGTAAAAATGTGTAAGTAAATATTTTGACATACATAAATCCATGAAGATGTTACTTCATTTAAAGGCATGAAAATTGATAAATCAGCAATGCTTCGGTACACTTTAAAGTATTTGTTACTGTAATGCACTGTTTCTCTTTTTCTTTTTAGTTTTTTCCTTCATGTTTGCAGGACTGATTGGACTCGTAATCATTACATGCTGTTTCTGGTGGACAAGACTTCACTAAAAATGTAATTGTTCATTTATCTGGAGAGTATTTAGTTGTTAACATTTTCAGCAAAAATCATTCTAAGAAAAAAATGCTAATCATTTGTTCAAAGATATAATTTGGTTTGAAATTTAATTTGATATAATTTGAATGTGTTTTAAGTGTCCAAGTATGTTTTAATGCCACTATCTTCAACAAATCAAATCACAGCTTCGGTAAAAAACACAATTTGAAGGTTTACTGAAAAGTAACATCATAAGAAAACTGTCCATCTGAACAAACTCTTTCAAAACACTTGCAAACTGTAATACTAGATTTGACAAAGCAGGAAGAGTTTGTCTCATTGCCGTTTGGCTTTTAGACTTGAGACGTAAACAAGACAATCTTGTGTTATGAACATTGTGATACATTTTGTGTATCAGTTCATTAGGATATAGCACATCAAATGCAATCAGTCCTGTTAGTTCAATCTGTTTTCTGACTTGTATCTACTTCAATCAAATGTCAAAGATACATTTACACTATATTTAACCATTTAGCAGACACTTTTATCCAATGCCACTTACAAATAAAGAGGTTATAGTTATGTTTTTGATGTAGTTATTTAATTTAATTATAATTGTTATTGTTTTGTATTTTCTCATGTTTCATTATATGAAATTATATTTTTGTCTGACATTTCTCATATCCTGTCCAAAGAAAAATGTTAAAGGGATAGGTTTAAGTAAACATGCACCATTATGAAATAACTTTATTATCTAAATGCCTTTAAGTTTTGCAGTTAAAAATGAAAATGATTTTGAACTGCTCCAGCACAATAAGCAGCGGAGCTTATTTTGGTGTTATATTTTTTTAGGGTGAAGGAGTAACTACAACTGGTAACTACAGTAAATACAATTGTTTGGGGTGAGTGAGAGTACCAGTCCCCCTGCCCCACATGACAAACAAACATGTTCAATTCAAATTCCAAATATAAATGAAAAAGTAATAAAGCAGAAAGCAAAAATGGGGAAAGACCAAACCAAAAAACAAAATTACCCTCTGTCTAGGTAGGGAGTAAAAACCTAATCTAAATCCAAACCAGCAAAAGAAAACAAAATTAACAACCGCAATCTACACTTACTTCCTAACTACAAAAAAACTGTAGAAAAGACCAGTGACAAACACCATCTACAGGACATTAATATTACACAAATAAACAATCGCAGAACGTAACACCCATAAGTTTTCAAGCATGTCTTGAAAGTAGATACTAACCAAATACTCACTTTTCAATACACTCTTGAAATGGCTTCCGCTACAGTATTTTCAGACCCTTTACGGTACTGGATATTCCAGTTGTATTGAGTGACCATCTAATCAGACGAAATTATTCAAATTTTGCATCCTATGCAGAAAAACGAGGGGGTCATGATCTGTATAGACAATAATGGCATGACTACTACCTACTAAGTGTTGTAAGCCTAACACCAGGATAGGTCCTCTTTCTCAATAGTAATATACTTTTGCTGAGCATTGGTGAAAGGTTTAGAAAAGTAGTGTAACGGATTTATGCCAGTAAGGGCTGTGTGTAAACCTCACTCCCCTGACCTCAAAAAGAGGCGCTCTAGCGACTGACACTAGAGGCTGTAGCCTTTGGCGTTCCTTGTTAGAGCACCCGCCTCCCGCACCGGAATCCCAGGTTCGAGACCCGCTTGGAGCAAGAACAAGTTGTGGTGGTGTGGACCCGGGAGGGGTTGTTACATTGGTGCCGTGACCCGGATGGGAGTGAGGTTTAGGGGGGTGAGTGTAACGGATGTATGCCAACTTTGAAGTGTCCGAGGAGCTGGCAGCCCTACAAAGTTTAAAAGGCACTACGACAGGGGAGGATGTTTTTGGTAAAGTGTGCCAAATGATGGGTGAGCTGGGTCTAGACTGGTCTAAGCTGGCCAGCATCACTACCGATTGGGCTCCTAGTATGGTTGGCGCGTCAAGGGGGCTTATAGGACGCATGAATAGAGAAATGGATGAAAGAGGTCTCAGCCCCCCGTTACAAGTCCACTGCCTGATTCACCAGCAAGCACTCTGCTGCAAAGTTTTGAAGTGGGAATCGGTCATGAAGGTGGTGGTGTCATGTATTAACTTCATCAGAGCAAACGGACTTAAACACCGGCAGTTCCAAGCCTTTCTCGCCGAGCTAGAGTCTGCTCATGGAGATGTGGTTTACCATACTGAAGTCCGATGGTTAAGCCGAGGCAGAGTTTTGAGGCGTTTTTACGAGCTGCTACCCGAAATCAACGCCTTTCTTCTGACAAAGGGCAAAACTGTCCCAGAACTGATCGACGCAGAATGGAAAGGGACCTCGCCTTTTTAACAGATGTGACAGAAATGTTGAACGGCCTTAACTTGCAGCTCCAAGGCAAGGGAAAACTAATATGTGACATGTATTCCCACATAAAAACATTTGGGGTTAAACTAGCACTGCTTGTGGGACAAGTGCAAAAGCAAGACTTCACTCATCTCCCCGTTACCCAAAGTCTCTCAGCTGAGAAACCAGTGGCCCCGTTCCCAGCTGGAAAGTCAGTGGATGCGCTGGAAATGCTGAAGGTGGAGTTTGACGTGCGGTTCCGTGAGCTACATGTCCACGCTAAAGAAATCCGTCTTTTCCAGAACCCCTTCGCTGCCGACATTGATGAAGCCCTGGCTTATTATCAGTTTGAGTTGGCTGAGTTACAGAACTGTGATGTTCTGAAAGACGCATTTAAGCCCAACGGTCTCATTGAATTCTATGCTGCCCTCCCTAATGAGACATACCCAAACATCAAAAGGCAAGCAATGAAGATGTCCACACTTTTTGGCAGCACGTATATCTGTGAACAAACCTTTTCATTCATGAAACTGATGAAAACTCTGAGATCAAGACTCACTGATGAACATTTGCATCAGTCTTTGAGACTGGCTGTGACAGGGAATGGAGCCTGACATTGGACATCTCACCACCCAGAAGCAAGCCCACAGTTCACACTAATTAATATGCATAAGTACATTTTTTGATTTTGAATAGCACTGAAAACTAATGATTTTTTGTTTGTACGGTGCACAAAATAATAAACTATTCTAGCAATAGGAGGCATAATAAATACAATTAAAATCATAAAATCTTAACAATAATACTAGTAGTCACTCCTGCCTGTGTAATTTTTTGCCATAAACCAACCCGGTCCCCCATTAAAGCAAGGTGAAATTATGTGGCCCTCGCAAAAACTAGTTTGGGGACCCCTGCTCTAAAGCATTGGCGATATGTTTCAGGCATCGGTTTATATGCATGTAGCACCATTGCTTTTGCAACATTGCAATCCAAGGACCGTTCAATTGGTAGGGCAACACATACCTCCTACATATCCTTGGGTCAACCAAGTTTTTCAGCAGTGCACTCGAAGGCTATGAAATAAGCATCTACTTCAGCTTCTTGAATGGTTGGCACCAGTGGCGGACTGGCCATCGGGAGCACCGGGAGTTTTCCTGGTGGGCCGCTGTACAATGAGGGCCGATTATTTGCATAATATATATAAAAAATGGATTGTAGTAAATGTA
Organism: Schizopygopsis pylzovi; assembly: GCA_027422435.1. Classification (NCBI taxonomy): domain Eukaryota; kingdom Metazoa; phylum Chordata; class Actinopteri; order Cypriniformes; family Cyprinidae; genus Schizopygopsis; species Schizopygopsis pylzovi. Next base: position 5,858,292 of record CM049825.1, on the reverse strand, counting down.
CGTATATACTTCCATTGGCTAGTAATGCATTACGTTACTTTCGTGTTACAAGTTGTTTTAATATAACTTGTATTAAAAACAAGTTGTATATTTAGCAAAAGTAAAAGCCCTTTCACACCAAAAAGGGTACTGAATAAACCTCAGGCTGAAGGAAAGGTAAATTCACGTCTGTACAGAAGAATGCAAGAGAATAAGTTCAACACTCTTCAGCAATAAAAAACAATGAAGCACACTTGTTAGTTTATCTAAAGTCCTTTTTGCTTATTAGTATGGTTGAAGTGGATCATCAAAGGTCAGCAGCAAACACATTGGTTAATAAAATGGCATTAGATACCTTTTTGTTGTTTAACGTTTTTAATTATTGCAGGTTTGCATCATATTCTGAGTTTGAATCTCACTGTTTTAATTCATTTTGATGAATACTGAATCTGTTTTTTTGCGAGTGGGATGAATTAATACACATTCAGATTTAGTCTAGAACTACAGTAACATCATGTTCACACAGCGCACTGCCAGTCATAAATGGAAAAAGTAACTCAAATATTTTTTAGTAAATTAAAAAGTCATGCTTTACTTTACTAGTTACTTGAAAAAAGTTATATTACGTAACGTCTCGGTTACGTATGTAACCCTCGTTCCCTGAAGGAGGGAACGGAGACGTCACGTCGGAGGACCGACGAATTGGGATCTCGCTTAGAGAGACCTATCCACTTCGAGTGTAAACTAAACGAGCCAATGCACATTGGCATGCGATTATTGCATCCAGCTGCCGCTGATCACAGCGTGAGCATAAATAGGCAGCAGGTGCAGCGCATATTGGAGACTGCTTGGAGACGGCCTTCCCTTTCTGCCGGCCTCCGTGACAGACAAAGAGCTGGTCTGAGGTCCTGAAGCTTTGCGTCCTGTCAACGTAGTGTCTTAATGCTCGGACGGGACAAGGTAAAGCCAGGGCTGGGTCTGCCTCCTCCGGGGGCAGCGCTTGCAGGCTCACCACTTGGTCTCTAAATGGAGTAGTGGGAACCTTGGGCACATAGCCAGGGCCTCAGGATTATCTGGGAATCCGCCGGTCCAAACTGTAGGCACGAATCGTCGACCGAAAATGCGTGCAGGTCCCCAACCCTCTTGATGGAGGCCAGTGCAAGCAGGAGCAGAGTTTTCATTGAAAGAAACTTGGGCTCGACTGTCTGCAAGGGCTCAAACGGGCCCTGTTGTAGTGCTCTAAGTACTAAGGACAGGTCCCAAGAGGGTATAGAGGGGGGGCGTGGAGGATTCAGCCTTCTAGCCCCCCTAAGGAACCTGACGACCCAGTCATGCTTCCCCACCGACTTCCCTTCCACAGGGTCGTGGTTGGCAGCAATCGCGGCCACGTAGACCTTGAGGCTGGAGGGAGACAGCCTTCGCTCCAACCCTTGCTGCAAGAAGGATAGCACGACTCTGATCGGGCATCTCCGGGGGTCTTCTCTGTGAGAAGAGCACCATTCGACGAACAGGTTCCACTTCAAGGCGTAAGCGTGTCTCGTAGACGGTGCTCTCGCCGAAGTGATGGTGTCAGCTACCTCTTGGGGTAGGTCACCTAGAACCTCCGCGTCCCGTCTAGGGACCAGACATGAAGTTTCCAGAGGTCTGGACGCGGGTGCCATAAGGTGCCCCGTCTCTGAGTCAGTAGATCCTTCCTCAGAGGAATCTGCCAGGGAGGGGCTGTCACGAGGAGCATCAGCTCTGGGAACCAAGTCCTGGTAGGCCAGTATGGTGCCACGAGCAGGATCTGCTCCTCTTCCTCTCTGACCTTGCACAGAGTCTGTGCGAGAAGGCCCACTGGGGGAAATGCATATTTGTGAAGGCCCCGCGGCCAGCTGTGTGCCAGTGCGTCCGTGCCGAGTGTTCCATCGGTCAGGGAGTAGAACAACTGGCAATGCGACGTCTCTAGGGACGCGAACAGGTCTACCTGTGCGAGTCCAAAACGTCGCCAAATCAGCTGGACCGTCTGGGGATGGAGTCTCCATTCTCCGGGGAGCGCAGCTCGTGACAGCTCGTCGGCTGTCCGGTTGAGCAAGCCCGGGATATGAATGGCGCGAAGCGAACAGGCCGGGGAGGGTGGCAGCGGTACTGAACCATCATTTCCGGATTGGTCTGACTCACCCTCCGATGTAGCGATCGACATCCGACTTCCGACATCCGATCGTCGGGGGGAGCGCCAAAGGATACAAGCGGTACCCCCCCTCCATGGGAGGGGCCAGCCCGTTCCCTAGGCAGCTCCATCGGTAGCGAAGTGCCGGTAACAGGAGGAGCCCTCGCTGTTTTTGGAGGGGAATTCCTCACTGTCACCGAAAGACCAGCCCGGCTACTGCCGGAAGTAGCCTCCCCCCGGTAGCCACCAGGGGGAACCCTAGAACTCGGCAGAGGCAAATAGCAAAGAGAGATCTTATGATTTTATGTGCTTAGCATATGTTCAGCCAGAAGAGGGGCATCAAATATGAGATTCAATTGTGCATGTAAAAAGCACGTTATATTAATCTAGTGTGAGCAACGCAAGTCTGTATCTATCAATAATTTGAGCATTATTGTGAGAATGTGTTGCTGTTTGTTCTCAAATCATCTTTTAGTGTGTAAATTAGCTGTCTAAGAACATCAATACAAGCAGATGAATATATAAAGCCATTAAAAAAATAAATGAAGATTAATAAATTATTAAAATATTTATTTTTGAATTCACATCATGATTTGGGTTTCTGATGTGTCTAAATGTGCTTGATCGTGTTCAGCTCTTCTGGATCTGATGTCATAAATCATAAGAATGACTGTAGCCACGCCCACCAGAGCAGAGAGGACCAATCGCATCACAGCTTCAGTAGAACCACAACAGTGTTCAGAGTCTGAGGAATAAAAACATCAAACTGAGATCAGTTCAGTCAATAAACATCAATATCAGCACCGACATCAACTAATCTCTGCTCTGCTGTACCTGCACATGTGTGACAGAGTTGACTGATGTCCAGATGTGTGGTCTGGTTGCTGATGTCCAGATGTGTGGTCTGGTTGCTGATGGGATTGTTGAGCACACAGCTGTAGGTGTTGTTATCCTGATATTCCACCTCCAGAGGTAGAGAGAGACTGATGCTGAGATCAGACACACTGATGCTGGACAATAAACTGTTTCCTTTGTACCAGGAGAGAGTCACATGACCCACATTCACCACTGAACACAGTAATGAACAATATGATGATGATGATGACGATGAGCAGTTTGAAGAGTTACTGCTGATGACAGGAACAGACAGACGAGCTGGAAGACATAAGAGATTAAAGAAAAATATTGATAAATCTAGACAACACTCATATTTCCAGCTCTTATTTTGTGAGTGTTTCTATCATCTCAAACAACAAAATGACTAAGAGTGAAAGACATTTAGGTGTCTGCATTAAAAGAAAATTTGTGATTTTATATTCATACAAAACACATTAAATCCAAGTAAAGTGTCTACGTTATTGTTTTAAATAAGTTAAAATGTGATAAAATTTAAATAAAATGTCAAAATGGGGGTGAAATAATGGGCGGGTGGTCAGTTGAAATGGCGTTCTGGGGCATCTATGCACAATAACCGTTTTATTAAAATCGAAACTGAAACTAAGATTAGATTCATCGCACTACTGCTGCTATATGCCCAAGTACAACTGTTTTCAAATACGTTACCATGCATTAAAGACGTCATATTAGAGACATGTGATAGAATTTGGCCAGTTACAGTCATTCTAGTAGGCAGATGTTGCTGTTTTAACATTTTTACAAAGATCTCTACGATTCGCTTAAAGTGGATTGTTGACATGATCATGATATAAAATCATCAGACTGCCCATCTTTAATCAACATTATGCCACAAATGCTGTTGATGGAGTTCAACTTGAACTGAATCTTCCTTTATTAAAACAAGTTATGTGAATGTTTGGATTTCTCACCGTAGACGGAAACACTGAATGTTTTTGATGATTTTTTTGGTCCATTTATCTCTAGTTGATAAACTCCAGCGTGTTCAGTTGTGATGTTTGTGATGGTCAGAGATCCAGTTTTACTGTCCAGCTTCAGTCTGTCTCTGAATCTCCCATCAGGACCATTAAATGTGGAGATGTGTTTCTTTTTCTTCATTTTAGCTATTTGATAGTTTTTATCTCCATATTTCCACAGTATGTAATCATCCTTACGTATTTCAGTAAGATCAGTGTGTAGAGTAACAGAATCTCCCTCCGTCACTGACACTGACTCACCAAACACACCTGATGAATAAACAGATGTTACACAGATTAAAGCCTCTGGTGGTTCACAAAGCTGGACAAAAGCTGTATCATGTACATGTGAAGTTGAGAACATCCAGAAGATCAGCAGAAACATGAGATATATGAACAGACAGATGTGTGAGAGCCTTTAGGATGAGTGGCACTAATAAGATTTAAATGATCTTATATCTGTATATCACTGCTATATTGACATTCCTTTGACACAGATAAAGAACAATAAATATATATAATATAACTGTCTAACTGCATAAACTGCTAAACTGTTAACTGCTACCATAACAGAGAGACTACTAGAATCAAGTAGACAAAGAAAAGACTGCGACAGCACTTACGAATCGCCTGGAAATATATTTATAGTATCAATTAATGGAGTAATGTGGCATAGTTGATGAAAAAAGGACACATTAAGAACACATTGGATTCTGGAGCTATAACAACATCTTCGTAGTAATGCCACAGTGTCGTCTACCACAAGAATTGTATTTAATATATTAAACACAAATGCATTAATTCTATATATTTACATTTACCAGACGCTTTTATCCAAAGCGACTTACAGTGCATTCAGGCTATATTTGTCAGTATGTATGTTCGAACCCACAACCTTTGCGCTGCTAACGCAATGTTCTAACCACTGAGCCACAGGAACACAAACTATATAAACTCAAAGCAAACAGGTTTGCAAAAATAGATTTCGCAGTCATGCGACTTTCTTGAGTTTGAAGTAATAGGGTCAAAATTAACTTATCTTAAATGTAAAGGAACATTGGTATCAAAATGATGGTAAGTATGAATATTTCAAAGTTTAACGCAGCAGATTTATCAGCTAAACCTTGACTTAAGCTTGATCCGTTTGGTGTAACACATCCTTAATCTTACATTTCAGAAGAAAATCAATAAATAAAGTTACATCATTTATTGCAGATTGATAGTACCAGTTTAATTGTGCCAGATATTTTCGATACCGTTTGTAATTTAATAAAACTTATATTCATGACCTTTCTAGATCTGGAAATGTTAAAGTTAGTAGATTTCAAAATATTCATGATACAGAGAGCGGTCGATGAAAATAATCTTTGAACAGTAGCAGCTATTTCTATTACTCTGAAGTGGGGGAAAATTAAGCCATAAAATGTTTTAATAACTTACCAATCTGACGGCACCAGCACAAACAGAACAAAACAAACACGTGAAACATTTTCTTCAGTAGTTCGTTCATTATCTGATCTATTAAAACCTCTGCTAAACCACCAGCAGAAGTGTAAATGTGTGAGTCCTCCCACGACAGAACTTGACCCTCCTCGTTCACACGCTGCCTTCGCATGCTATAATTATAGAGTTATTACAGCTTGAACTGCTCTTAACGGGCAAATATTCTATATTTGTATCATTTAACTTGTTTTCTTTAAAGTACACTCTAAAGTACAAAAGCTGTGATTGGGGCGGCACACTTTCAAAAGTGATCTTATTTAAGAGTGGATAGTATGTTAAATATACATATAAGTGCCTAAAGTGTCAATATTACTGACAAGGTACCGTCCCAGTGACAGATTATGTACGTTTTCTGAGAGTGTAGTTTCCTGACAGTGTTAAATGGATAACAGTAAAAGAATATTATGTGAATTGTATTGTGTCAATGTGTGTGTGTTGCAGGCGTCAAAATCAAAATTAGTTTATTTTTACAAAATACAATTTGGTCAATGCAAGCATTGTAACTATTTTCTTTGTACTTTTGTCAGCTAAATGAAGATGCATAAGAATTAGCAAATGATTTTTGCTTTTATATATTCAGTATATTTATTCTATTTTTAGTGAATGGAAAAAACAAAGTGCATAGATAAAATCGTCTAGGTTTTGTAAGTTCTTCTGAGTCAAACCGAAAGCTGCTGTGGTCTGTGTTCTACAGACATGTGGTTTGATCTGCTGGTGGACAAACAGCTTGTAGATGAGAGTGGGTATTTAGTTGTGTGTTTAGTTTGTAGGTGTAGAGTTTCTTCCTGTCCTGCTAATATGAGCAGCTTTTTAAGACTCACTAAACTACTGAAAAAAGCTGTGCAACTGCTTGACACTGAGAGAGAAACAATATCAAAATTATATTAACTGTTCAAAAGTGTAGAAAGCTTTCTTTCTTTCTGGAGGTGGAGACTAAGGTTTAATCAGGAGACCAGAATGGATTCAGAGGAACGGAGAAGTCTTTGGCCCAAGTGCAGCCGCAGATCTGGAAGTCCACCTTGTAGCTGAAGCACATCAAAGTGACGCAACGTTTTCACATTTTATATTATGTCACATGACTTTTACAATCACCTGCTGCATAGCACTGAGATGTTGCCACCAGATGGCGCCACTAGATATAGTGAATGAAAGTAATGATGACAGAAAGGTGTAAATATGAGTCAAAGATATTTGTCAAATCAATTATAATAACTGTAATTGTAGTTATGTATCAATACAGCTTCAGGGACCTATTTCATTAAGCAAGTTCACCAAATAAGCTAAGTTTATTTCAGTTAGTCTGTCTTGATGCCCCTTGATTTGGTTCAGAATAAGTCAGACTAACTGAAATAATTAAGCCTGGCTCATTTGGTAAACTTGTTTTATGAAACAGGCCCCAGGTCTGTTTTAATGTGTTGTTGTTCTGCTGGTGTGGTGTATTATCACTGCAATAACTATATAGATTCTGTACAACACAGCTGATTATAAGATGTAGCGTGTGAAAGGAATCGTTGAAAGGTTTGAATCAGTTGTTTTGCAGCACGCTGATGACCCCTGCTGGACAGAACAGTGGAAACCAAAACATGCATAAAACACCTACAGCAAAGCACTTGCAAATCATTACAAAAGCTGTAATATATCGAGAGCAATTAACAAATTATCTAATACCATTCATTATGACGTGTCTTACATGTGTTATTTTATAAAAATGGAAGGACTTGATTTATTTGTTTTACTGGTAGATTGGATAATTAGACCAATAGGAATCGCTCTGAATCCTGGGACGGAGCGGACTCTGCGCGAGCGCCTGGGACGGAGCGGACTCTGCGCGAGCGCCTGGGACGGAGCGGACTCTGCGCGAGCGCCGGAGCGGACTCTGCGCGAGCGCCGGAGCGGACTCTGCGCGAGCGCCGGAGCGGACTCTGCGCGAGCGCCGGAGCGGACTCTGCGCGAGCGCCTGGGACGGAGCGGACTCTGCGCCAGCGCCTGGGACGGAGGGGTACTCTGCGCCAGCGCCTGGGACGGAGCGGACTCTGCGCGAGCGCCTGGGACGGAGCGGACTCTGCGCGAGCGCCTGGGACGGAGCGGACTCTGCGCGAGCGCCTGGGACGGAGCGGACTCTGCGCGAGCGCCTGGGACGGAGCGGACTCTGCGCGAGCGCCTGGGACGGAGGGGTACTCTGCGCGAGCGCCGGAGCGGACTCTGCGCGAGCGCCGGAGCGGACTCTGCGCGAGCGCCGGAGCGGACTCTGCGCGAGCGCCTGGGACGGAGCGGACTCTGCGCGAGCGCCTGGGACGGAGCGGACTCTGCGCGAGCGCCTGGGACGGAGCGGACTCTGCGCGAGCGCCTGGGACGGAGCGGACTCTGCGCGAGCGCCTGGGATGGAGCGGACTCTGCGCGAGCGCCTGGGACGGAGCGGACTCTGCGCGAGCGCCTGGGACGGAGCGGGCTCTGCGAGCGCCTGGGACGGAGCGGACTCTGCGCGAGCGCCTGGGACGGAGCGGACTCTGCGCGAGCGCCTGGGACGGAGCGGACTCTGCGCGAGCGCCTGGGACGGAGCGGACTCTGCGCGAGCGCCTGGGACGGAGCGGGCTCTGCGAGCGCCTGGGACGGAGCGGGCTCTGCGAGCGCCTACACAGAGGAGGAGGGAGTTGAAAAATCCCTTGCTCTCCTCGGCATGAACTGATTGAGAGCAGCCGACTGGGTTTTGGCTGAGCGGAACTTGTCCACTACAGCGCTAACAGCCTCCCCGAACAACCCAGATTGTGAGATGGGTGCATCCATTAAAAACGTCTTCTCCCTCTCCCGAATCTCGGTCAGGTTGAGCCACAGATGGCGTTCTGCGGCCACCGAAGCCGCCATAGAGCGCCCCACGGCACGTGCGGTGTGCTTGGTGGCTCTCAGAGCTCTTCGTAGCTCCTTCACGGCTTCAGGAGTCAAGCCGGTCCCTTCGTCCATTTCCTTCAGGACGTCCGCCTGGTAGGCCTGAAGGATGGCCATTGTGTGAAGGGCCATACCTGCCTGACCGGCCGCGATGTAGGACTTCCCGATAAGGGCGGAAGTGGTCCTACACGGCTTGGAAGGAAGGAGGGGGCGGGACTTCCAAGAAGGAGCCAAAGAAGGTGAAAGATGTGAGGCCAAAGTATCCTCAATCACCGGCATGGCGGTGTAACCCTGCTCCACAGAACCCACAAGGTTGGTGAAGTCAGCGGCTGCCGCGTTAGTAAGGCGGGAGGAAAATGGCTGCTTCCAGGAACTGGAGATCTCACGATGCAGATCGCTGAAAAATGGCAGCTTCCTCCTTTCAAGCTTGGAGTGCGCGCCGATGAGGAAGCGATCGTCGAGCTTCGAAGCTCGAGACTCGCGGGGCTCATCGGGCCAATCAAGCGCAAGCTTTTCGGTGGCGCGCGAAAGCACGTCCACGAGTTCAGAGTAGGCCGCTGAAGGCCGCGCCTCCTGGCTGCTAGGCGGGAGCGCATCTGCTAAAGCAGGCCCGAAATCCTCGGAGTCGGAGGCTGCCGTGTGCAGAATATCATCTAGCCCGAAAGAAACGAAATCACGTGCTTTCGGGCTAGGAAATTGAAAATCAGGCAAAAATTCGACCGGCGAATTCGCACGTGCGCGCTCGGAAGAGGGAGGGAGAGAAAAGGCGAGGCCTGTCTGCTCACTCTCCATCTCCTCGAGCTCGACATCCGAACCCCAGCTCGCGGCTCTACGAGAGGCCGCGGCCTCACGAGAGGCCGCGATCTCACGAGGCGCCGCGTTGGTGCTCGATGCGCGCCGTGAAAATTTGGAGGATTCACGTTCATAATCCTCAAGCCGAGAGCGGAGGGTTATGAGACGGAAATCGTCGCAAATTTCGCAGTTAGAGGTCCCAAAATCCGCCTCACGTGCGTGCGAAAAACCCAAACACAAAATACACTTACTGTGTGGGTCTTCGCGAGCGATGAAACGCGTGCACGGTGGCATACAGCGGCGAAATTCCATGGCACTTCACCGCGAGGAGAACAAAGTTCCACAGAGGCAGTCGCCGAAGTGCAAATGGATAATCGCAATGTTATTAGATGGGTAGGAAATCGCAACAACGAAGGGCGATGTGGCCGCTTCGTGAAGGCAGAGAAATCTGAGGAGTGGATGGCGCGTTCGCCAGTATGACCTGACGACGTCATTGCGTCAGAGACGGCGTCGCGCCATCAGCCAATATTCCACCTCCAGAGGTAGAGAGAGACTGATGCTGAGATCAGACACACTGATGCTGGACAATAAACTGTTTCCTTTGTACCAGGAGAGAGTCACATGACTCACATTCACCACTGAACACAACAATGAACAGTTCTGCTGTGATGATGATGATGATGAAGATGATGAAGAACATTGTGAAGAGTTTCTGCTGATGACAGGAACAGACAGATGAGCTGAAAACATGAGAGAAGGAAAGACAATTAAGGATCATTAAAGATAATCTGATATAGAGAGTTAAATATATCTGGATTTAATAACTTTAAGGCAAAACAATCTGAATAAGGTAGCTATATTTTTTATCTACTTTAAAACTATAATAAATAAAACAGGTGAAACTGATACCATAACTCACCATAGATGGTAACATTGAAAGTCTTAAAGGGGTCATATGATGCTTTTTTTAAAGATAATATTTATTTATTTTTGTATTGGGTGTAACAGAATATGTTGACATGGTTTAATGTTCAAAAAACATTATTTTTCAAATACTGTACATTATTGTAGGTCCTCTATGCCCCGCCTCATTTTCTACAAAGCCCCTCCTTCCGACAAGCGCAGTCTGCTCTGATTGGCCAACTGACCCAGTGCATTTTGATTGGCCGAGCACCACAAGCCGCGTCGGAAATGTAACGCCCCTTTCCATAATCGCGAGCTTCAGCTTTCAAAATAAAAATGTAATACAGTTAAAAATGTCCTTAGTTTTGCCACCAGTTCAAGCCTGAGAGGGGAACAGAGTCACTGGATAGACACAGTGATGATGCTCGTATGTGTTTGCAGTACACAAGTGTGATTTAAGAAAGCGGACTCCACTGTGATGTGACCCCTCTCTCTCTCTCTCACACACACACACACACGCGTGCGCACACGACGAGATTTGCATCGTTGTAGATTTGCCTTAACAGCATTCAGCCTACATCAGTTTCCTTTATTACAGGAAGTCATGAAAATGAACAAGCTGTTCTTCAAAATAATTATGTCCCTGTGAAAGCTAATATGAGGAAAGTGACATATTGCTTTTATATTAAATTAGACATCCACTGGTGTGTTATTTAGTGTTTATGTGAGTCCTATTTGACCTCCTGCACTTATTTAACTGTTGATGGTTTGGCTGTATTTCAGTGTAAAGATGTTTTGTGTGGGAAAAAAAGCTTGTGAGTTCATATTAGCGCGAGAGGAAATGACAAGAAAAAAAACAAAGCTTCGCCCACAAACTACTGACAGACTCAGCGACCACAAACATCAAGCAGAAGCTGTTTATCCATCTACAGATCAAACCTTAACATAAGAGATCTGTACTGATAAAACAGAGGCTAACCATCACAAACTGATTTCATCTTTCATTCATTTTGTATATTTTTCCATAAAGATTTAATATACAAACATGAATAAAATTTGAATTTGAATAATAACAACACTGTAGTGCTTGATTCTTACATGAACCTTTTATTTTCTAGTTTCTTTAAATGAACACCAAACACACGTACTGTGTGCCATTAGAGGGAGATACAATACAACTATTAATAATATACAAACAATAATTAAAAATAATTAAATGCGAGGATTTTCCTCATGTCTCATTTGCTATATTTACAGGAAATTTTGCGGATGATTCGTTAAAAACTAACTTAAATCGATGCAAAAATATAACCATTTCAAAATATAAAATAAACAATCGAGCCAAGGAAGTGAAAGCAAAATATCCTCATCCGCTTCCGGTGACGTCGGAACGCTCGCGACGTTGTTATGGTGAACACGCTCGAGCTTCGCGTTCTCATCCGTCGTAAACATGTAAATAGACTACAACAGTGCTTAAGTTAAGACGATGCTTTCTGATGACGTGATGTGTTTATTTTATGCAAGTGAAAACGCAAGCGGTGTCTAGTTTAGCAAGTCAAGATGTGGAGTCGTGGAGGAGCAAGGAGTTCAGTTCTGGACCGGGCGAAGGCTCAGCTCTCTAGACAGAGAATCTCAAACAATGGTTTATCAAAAGACAAAACAAATGAGGTTCGTGTGTGTTACACAATTACTCGAACGAGGTTTACTTTCTTAATAGACGTTTATGGGGCCATTAGCATAAACATACTGCGTCTTAAGAACTAGTTTGACCAATAAAACCGGGCCCATCTACATTTTTATAGCTTACTTTTAACAGCTATGACAAGTCTACATAAAAACAGAGTTTTTAAGACTAGTGTCTAAGCAGTTTATGTAACGCACGGTTCATCATCTTTAACTAACGTTACTTTCCGCATGACGTCACCGAGCCGACGCTACTCAGCGATTTACTCTCTTCTTGTATTGATGCTATATTCACTAAAGTACTTTTTTTTTTAAATGTAAACCTATATTTGTATAATTATTACACGCAGTGTTGGGGAAAGTTACTTTTAAAAGTAATGCATTACAATATTGCGTTACTCTCTAAAAAAAATAACAAATTACGTTACTTTTCATGGAAAGTAATAAGTTACATTACTTTGCGTTACTTTTTAAATATGAGCAGGGCTTGATTGTTTGTTTTTAATACAATAAGTTCTATTTATAGCAAATGTAAAAGCCTTTCACATCAAAAAGTGTAATGAATAAACCTCAGACTGAAGGAAGATTAAATCACATCTGTACAGAAGAGGGTTCAACACTCTTCAGCAATAAAAAACACTGAAACACAATTGTTAGTTTATCTAAAGTAATTTTTGCTTATTAGTATGATTGAACTGATCATTAAAGGTCAGCAGCAAACACATCGGTTAATAAAATGAGATTAGATACATTTGTGTTGTTTAACATATTTAATTATTGCGTCATATTCTGAGTTTGCATTTCACTGTTTTAATTAATTTTGATGATTACTGAATCAGTTTTTTGCGAGTGGGATGCATTAATACACATTCATATTTAGTCTAGAACTACAGTAACATGTTCACGCAGCCAATAAATGGAAAAAAGTAACTCAAATATTTTCTTGTAAATTAAAGTAATGCTTTACTAGTTACTTGAAAAAAGTAATATTATTACGTAACTCGCTTTACTTGTAATGCGTTATCACTCAGAATATGTACAAATTGATATAACTTTATAATTCTGTATAATGCCCTTTTCTTTATTTTTCATTTATGATGTTTCTATTTTGAGCTAATTAGTTGTTATTTTTTCCTTGATTTTTGTTTTGTTGTACTATAGTGTAAACTGAATGTTCAAATAAAACGTTATAAAAAAGCAGCTAGTCACCTATTTATAATGCTTAATAGCTAATTAGTCCTTGTTTTAGTCCACTGTTGTAGGTAACGTGGCCTTTCTATAACTTTTAGAAATAATGAAGTATTTTAATGCTGTTTAATGTTTTTTGTAACACAGGTTAGGTCTATAATAGGATATGGTAATTAAGTAGATTAAAATACCATTGGGATTTGTGGAGATTTTGTTATTAAATGTTTTGCAATAACTCTTATTTACTCAGGAAAACCTTGGGAAATACATGTCACCGTCTAAGCAGATGCAACTTCAGGACCTGAATGATGTCGTTTCACCATCAGCGAGTGAAAACCAGGACCCTGTGAAAACGACAACATTGGAGAGTTTTGGGATGGGTGGTGGGAGCCGATTTCTGAAGAAGACTCCCAAAGATGCCCCTGGTGATAGACTGTCATCTGCTCCTGCGGGAACTGATGAGTTTAAGTTCACACCGCAACACCGTACACAAAGTGCGGCTTTGAATAGACTAGCGCTCATCGAGAACCGCATCCGAAACCAGAAAAGCAAAAACGACGGCCCCGGTGTACACACAAACTTCTCCGAACCACAAGAGACACGTTTATCGGTCCAGTCCAGCAGTGATCTGAGCATGACAGGGAGTCACTTTCTAAAGAAGAGGACCGTGTCGGTTCCTGAGAGAACGTCTGGTCTGAATGAACATAAAGAAGGGAGAGACAGTTTAGACAGCGATGAACAGGACATGCGAAGACTTCTAGGAGATTCGTTTAGCTTATCAGACGGTTCCTTGCGAAATGCATCGAGGCAGAAGAGTCCTCAACCAGTTAAAAAGGTATTAGAAGAGTTAAGAGTTGGTTGACCTGTTTACACACTAGGGATGCAGCGATTAACCGGTTTTACTATTAACCGCGCTTTGAAACGTCACGGTTAATTAATCGTAAAGGCTCCGCTAAACCGAGTGTTTCTGTTGCACAACAGAACAGTTGCAGCTTGCGGTAAACAAAAAAGTTACTCTAGCGGTGCACCAGCTTAAAATGCCGTGCTTATCAGAGACACGGAGGCTACTACACGCATTAGATTAACTGTGACAGAGGAACCAAACAGTGATCCTTTATTTCCACCAGAGAATGTCTGAAGTTGATAGTGTGGGACCATTTTGGGTACACTAAGATTAACCAGGATGTCTTTTAAATTGCTGTTAAAGAGTATACATAAGCACGGCTAGCCAACCTGTTCTCATTGTGAAATAAACTATTTTAATGCACGACGTGAAGGCAAGCACCACCTGACGCGAAGTTCGTTAGCTCTAGCGTTCTGCCCGCTTTAGACAGAGATGCAGAAAGAGAGAGAGAGAGAGAGAGAGAGAAATACAGAGAGAGGGAGAGAGATACAGGGAGAGAGAGAGAGAGAGAAATACAGGGAGAGAGGGAGAGAGAGAGATACAGAGAGAGAGAGAGAGAGATACAGAGAGAGAGAGATGGAGAGAGATACAGAGAGAGAGAGAGACAGAGAGAGATAGAGAGAGACAGAGAGAGAGGGAGATACAGAGAGAGAGAGAGAGAGATACACAGAGAGATAGAGAGAGAGATACAGAGAGAGAGAGGGAGAGAGAGAGAGATACAGAGAGAGGTGACAGTTGCATGTGTGAATTAGTCTACCTGCATCTACGTTACCACAAACAATGAAGATTTGAGTCGAGTCATTTAAACTGTCATTTTACCCCCTCTTTGCTGATTAATATAATGTAGCGATCCAGTATTTAATGAAAGTCACTGGGCAACGTAGACAAGTTTCTGTCCTCATGAATCGATCTCGAGCTCACAAACCAAAATATGATTTTCTCAGGTCATATGTAAAATCAGATGAATAAAGATTATTAAAATGAATAAGTATGGATGACAGTTGATTACAATAATAGTTCAGTTTATTCCCCTCGTTAGTAACAGTGTCCTCTGTGGGATAAATAAAGTTAATATTAGTCTTATATCAATAATACTTAATTAACATTGTGATTTGTCATCCCTGTTATAGTATTGTTCATAAGTTTAAAAAAAAATCACCATCTTTCCAAGTTCTGTACCTCAGGTGTAAAAGAAATGTAGAAATAATATACAAAATGTATTAGTGATCTATTTCCATTTGTTATTTTCAAAAGAGAAATACTGACTGATGTTTACAGAGCAGAGATCACCTTTTTAATTCCAATAGAAGAGATTTACTTATTTTTATTCTTTAGTATTATTATTATTATTTTGTGCTGCATTATTGGTTACTGTGTTATTTCGGTTTCAAAAGGCAGCAATAAATAACACTTTAATATCTAAAGAGAGTTTATGTTGTGAAATTAATAAATGCATAATAACCATGATTATTCCTCAGACTATAATCATACCAACAAAATCTATAATCGTTGCATCCCTAATACTCACCTTATTATCTTTCTAAATCCGTTTGACTTTTCTTCTTCCAGTTATTCAAGAAGAGCAGTGAAAAGTCCATCGTACCTTCACCAACTCCTGAAAGACACAACGCTTTCAACCATCAAAGTCTTTCCCCTCCCCCCAACAGGCCTGAGTCACGTTTGGTCCAGTTTACTGAGCATTCAGTGTCGTCTGAAACGGATCACAGCGAGATCCGGTCTTTGGACGATCTTTTTCCTGTTGCTTCAGCGCTTGGTTCTGATGATACTCTGAGCGAGAGGAGTGCAGCATCGGATGGTAAAACACCTGTGGACTCTAAATCTATTCTTAACTATTGTTACATAGAATTGTTCACCCAAGTGTTTTACATTCATTTTTCTCTTGATGATTTTCCACAGACTTCAAACTGAACGTAATGACACTGGATGATCTTGCCCCTATACCCTTTGAAGCAGCTGAAATCTCACAAGAAAAGGTGCGTTAAGTATTTTTGTTTATGTTCAGAAATGACTTTATGTAAAAATTGTTTTTACTCAGAAAGAAACTCAAGCCAGAACAGAAGATAGTAACAAGAAGTCATCCAACAACATCTCAAAAGTTGCTTCACCGCCCACACCGGAAGACGCCTCGGCTGCCTACGAGAGCGATTTTGAGAGCGAGATCCCATCTGAGATGTCACCGAGTGCCAGTGAGATCTCCGAAAGTCTCCCAGATAAAGACAAAGATGCCTCACTGGTCAGCGAGTCCCAGCACTGCACGTACAAATCCCAGGATGGCCACGACAATGACCATACTTTATCCCAATCATCAGACTCTTCCTCAAGGTCTAGCTCGTCCAATGCTACGGTCACACATGGCCACAGTCATGACCGTCATGTAAAGGAAGCTGCGGTACAGACTCAGACAGATGGACTAACTTACACATGGTCTTCTGGTAGGTTTGCATTATCTTATACTTCAGTCCAGACTACATTTCTTTGTGGCATACCTCAGGGTTATAGTTTAAGACCACTTTGTTCTTGTTCGGAGATAAATGTATTTGGGTGAATCTCTCAAAATGTCTAGGTCATATTTCTAACTTTATTTATTTTAGGCGTCCCTCAGAGTTATGGTTTAGGACCACTTTCATTCTTTACTGCAAAAGAAACATATCAAGAAAACATCCTTTCTTAACCTTCATGACATTTGTGTCAATGCATATAAGCATTTTGCTCCAAATTTCCATTACCGTAATGCAAAAAAATCTGGTTTTGTGAGATCCCATTCATTTATATTGGGAATTTTTTCAGGCATGGCTGCTGTTGGTCCGTCGGTGGGCATGACGTACGTGGACCCCACCCCAATAGCCAGTCATACAGTCAGCGCTGAAGCCATTGAGAGTGAGTATACAATATGAACTACACCTGAATGACACTGAAAACATATAAAGTGGTTATTATAGAGAATCAGAACATTTCAGTCACTGAGAAAATAATTGTACTAGTTGAACCAGCTCATTGTTTTCCATGCTAACAGGCTTGACGTCATACAGTCCTGCCGTTTTCGCACTCAACGACATGTTGCGGCAGCAGTTGGACCTTACTAGAGCATGCATCGACTCCATCAGACGTCACTACACGTCAGTGATCGAGTCACTGGGACATGCTGATTACAAATACACCACACTAGAGGATACTAAAGAGGTAAACATTTGATGAGGGGTGAAGATGAGGCTTATACATATATACACACCTTATTTATATAGTGTTTCTTTTAAAATACTTGCAGTGTTTGCTAACAGGATTTTTTTTTTGTTCTAGTTTATTCGCGCCCACAGGTCACCCAAACTGAGTATTGAAGATGCTTTAGAGGAAGTTCTACAGGAAATGAGAGACTATCATTACAGTTGAATTGATCAATGTTTTGGATACATCATCCATGGATTATAAACAGCCAAAACTTTTCAATCATTGTTCATGCAATAACATAATGCCTAAATAAACCAACATATTTCAGTATCTGTTCATTGTGTTTCGCTTCAATCATAAATGAAATGTTAATATAAACTGTGCCCTTTTTAAAACATCTTTATTTTGCTTGTACAGAGTCTCGGATTAATCAAAGGAAGTGCTTGCAATGACACTTCTGAGTTACAATATGATGCTTGGATGCATTTTACAACACAAAAAGGAACCAAGGGCAAGATAAAACGTCCAAACGAATGTGAAAACAGCTTTGACATCTACAGCGAAAAAACACCAAGTGTGATGATCACTCTGTGCTGGGTGGCTCCTGGGGGTCTCTGCATACTGAGGATGAACAAAGATAAAACACATTCATACTTGGTTAAAATTAACAGTAAGTTTAATAGTTTGAATAAACCTCTAACCCAGGAGTGTCAAACTCAGTTCCTGCAGTGTTTAGATGCAACGCTAATTAAACACACCTGAACCAACTAATCAAGTCCTTCAGGCTTGATTGAAAACTGCATAGTATGTGTGTTGGGGCAGGGCTGTGGCCCTCCAGGGCCTGAGTTTGACACCCCTGCTCTAACCCCTAAGTATTATCATCAATATAAGTGATGTTTAACTTCGCAAACAGGCTTTTGCGAACAATAAGGTCTCCATTTCAAAAACATAAATACCTTTTTCTCGTGCTTTCATCCTTGCAACAAAGTTGTAGCTTTTGTTTCGCCTGTAGTTCACGTACGGGTCATCCAGCGTGACTCCCACTCCTTTATACTGGTCCCACTTGTCCCGAATGTCTCCTCCTTTGATGGGGTCTTGAATGCCCTGTTCTTTAGAACCAAGACCTCCTGATCCACTCCAGCCTGCAGGATGAACAGGAAGAGAATTAGTGCTGGATCAACAGAGAGATCGATTCATGTGATGTTCATTGATTACTGACCCATCTTCATGAGCATCTGATGGCCCTTGTTTTCTTCGCCCAGCCTGAGTTCAGCCGGTAACGCAGCAGGGCCTGAACCCAAACCAGACGTGGAGCTGCAGAGAGGCCGTATTTCATGTCAACATCATGCAAAGCACAATTTGGATTGGATCAATTTTGTGATACTACCAATTTTAATTGTTTATATTTTTATCATGTAACGCAAGATAAAAATTAATGTAGCTTTATTCACAAAACTTGACTTATGAAGGTCAAAATAAATGTGCAGAGAATGTGCAACTAAAAATACAATAGATTTTGTAGGATGGGGTTAGATTTAAATTTAGGAGCCCCAAATGAATCAAAATAATTGAGGTAATTCACTCCATAATTCTTTTACTGATATTTTACTAAATAAAAATGTTGCAATATCACTTTTTGTATTAATATAGTTTTTCATTATTCATCTTACAAACAATGAAAAATATAGGTAAATAATTCAGTAAATGGATTTATTTAATTGTCTAAATTATTTATATTAAGCATAAATAACAATTACGTACATTAAAGGATAAAAATAAATGAAATCCTGATAGTAATAACTCTACCAAATAAACATTGGGAAAATGCAGATACAGACTACAAAGCAAAAATCTGCTTTTCAAATGTGAACTGGATTTGGGTTACAAAAGCAGATCGACTCACGGTGGCGTCGGACTGCGTGATTTTTCAGCGTGACGATGCTTGTCTGGAGATCGTGACTTGGAGCGAGATCTGGAGCGGGAGCGACTTCGGGACCTGGATCTGGAGTGACTCCTGCTCCTACGAGAGAAAGTCAAAAATTTGTTCAACAACTTGCTGTAAAAAAAAGGGGTTAAATATTAGCAGATTGGTGTTTTTTTGGGGGGGGGGGTACCTGGAGCGAGACCTGGAGTAGGAGCGAGAACGAGTGCGGGATCTGGATCGGGATCTGGAGCGAGAGGATTTGGAAGACCTGGAGCTGGAGCGTGACGTGGATCGTCCTCGACTGCGTGACCGACTGCGTGAAGGACTCCCTCGGGTGCTGCCAAAAGAAACCATCACGTCAAATATTACCAACGAGGAAGCAATGGGAATCACTTTTTAGACGCATCTGAATTCCAGTGTTATTTTAGTATTAGAAGTATACTGTAATAGTATTTATTAATCTTTTCCAATATCTTTTCATTTTAATTTTAGTCTAAGTTTTACTAATATTTAGTGTACTATTATAGTATTGTGATTAAATCTTTTTATATTTTCAGCTTTCATTTTATTTCTATTAATTTTTGTTGTGTTCTTGTTTTTTATATTTGTGAGTTCTCTATCATAGGTAACTCAGTGCTGCGTGAGCTTTTCACGCTTCGGGAACACCTCCTGCGTGACCGATGTCTGAAGCCCCTATAGAATCACGCCAATTCATTGGCTGATGGCGCGACGCCGTCTCTGACGCAATCACGTCGTCAGCTTATACTGGCGAACGCGCCATCCACTCCTCCGATTTCTCTGCCTTCACGAAGCGGTCACATTGCCCTTCGTTGTTGCGATTTTCTGGCCCAAAAATATTGTATTTCGGACGCGATTCATCCATTTGCACTTCGGCGACTGCCTACAGTGGAACTTTGTTCTCCTTGCAGTGAAGTGCCATGGACTATCGCCGTTGCCAACCGCCGTGCGCGCGATTCATCGCCCGCGATCACCCTCACAGTAAGTGTTAAATGTTTGGGGTTTTCGCATGCACGCGATGCGGTTTATGGGATTTGAAATGTAATTTTGTGAGAATCTCCGTCTCATAACCCTCCGCTCTCAGCTTGAGGTGTGTGAAAAGGAGTCATCCATTTTTTCCCGTCGCGCTCCGGAGGCCTCCGCGGCTTCGCGTGAATCCGCAACCTGGGGTTCGGATGTTGAGCTCGAGGAGACGGAGAGTGAGCAGACAGGCCTCGCCTTTCTCTCCCTCCCTCGTGCGCGCGAATTCACCGGTTGAATTCGCGCATTACTATCTTTATCCTAGCCCGGGGGCGCGTGACCGTTTTCCTTCGAGCTAGATGATATATTGCTAACTGCAGCCTCCGACTACGAAGATTTCGAGGCTGCTTTAGCAGATGTGCTCCCGCTTAGCGATCAGGAGGCGCGGCCTTCCGCGGCCTACTCGGAGCTCATGGACGTGCTTTCGCGCGCTACTGAGAAGCTCTCGCTGGATTGGCCCGATGAGCCCCGCGAGTCTCAAGCGTTGAAACTCGACGAGCGGTTCCTTAGCGGCCCGAATTCCAGCTGAACGGAGGAGGCTGCTGTTTTTGGCGATCTGCATTAGGAGAGCTCCAGATCCCGGAAGCAGACGTTTTTCCCTCCCGCCTGACTAACGCGGCGGCCGCTGACTTCACCAACCTTGTGGTTATGTGGAGCAGGGTTACACCACCATGCCTGTGGTAGAGGACACTTTGGCCTTTCACCCGCTTTGGCGCCTTCTTGGAAGTCCCACCCCCTCCTTCCGACTAAGCCATGTAGGACCACTTCCGCCCTTATCAGGAAGTCCTACATCACGGCCGGTCAGGCAGGCATGGCCCTCCACGCGATGGCCATCCTTCAGGCCTACCAAGCGGACATCCTTATGGAAATGGACGAGGGGACTGGCCTGACTCCAGAGGCTGTCAAAGAGCTGCGCAGAGCCATTGACTTGGCTCTCAGAGCCACTAAAAACACAGCACGCGCCATAGGGCGCTCTATGGCGGGTTCGGTCGCTGAACCTCACTGAGATACGTGAGAAGGAGAAGGTGTTCTTGCTGGACGCACCTATCTCACAGTCTGGGCTGTTC
Organism: Schizopygopsis pylzovi; assembly: GCA_027422435.1. Classification (NCBI taxonomy): domain Eukaryota; kingdom Metazoa; phylum Chordata; class Actinopteri; order Cypriniformes; family Cyprinidae; genus Schizopygopsis; species Schizopygopsis pylzovi. Next base: position 5,837,222 of record CM049825.1, on the reverse strand, counting down.
GGGGAAGCGGTAAGCTCGGTAGTGGAGAAATTCCGCTCTGCCAAGATGCAATCGGCTACTCTTAAGCAGTTTATGCCTAGGAGAACGAGGGACCATTCCACTCACTCCTCTTCTGTGTCTTGAGAGCATTCGCTCCCCAGGAAGGAGCCTTTTGGCGGAAGTGGTGCCCAGGCTACGCACCCTCCCCCAACGGCGGTTTGGGGAGCCCGTGGCCGGTCCTTTCCCCACCAGCGCTCACGCAGACGGGTTGACCTGAAGCGGCCCAACAGGCCTGCCGCTTCGGCTAATCCGGGTCATTCCTGACCTTCGGGTCGGAATGAGGAGAGCCTCTTCACCATTACGAGATGAGGTCAGACCACAAAAGGGTTTCTGCCCGCCTCGAACGCGCTCTCCTCACTCAAATCTGTCACAGCCACCCCTCGAGGCTTGGTGTGCAGAACGAGTTTACCCTCGTTTTTCCTCGGTCTGGCAGTTGGGGGACGCGTTCGTCTCTCCCCCGCTACAGCCCGTCCTTTCGCCGCCAGCGGGCCGCGTGTTAGGGGACACAGTCGGTTCTCTCCTGCAGCGTTCGGACCCCGTGCCGGCCTCCCGTCAGTCCAGCACTTCACTCTCCGTCAACCCAAGCAAGGACGCCGAGGGCTCTCCTTCGTGGTGGAGGAGGCTGCTGAAGGCTGCTTCCAGGCCTTCTCTACACCCCATCTCAGGTATGTCTTCCTTTGCACGACACTCTGCTTCCTCTATCGCATTTCATTCACGAATGGGAGCGTCTACCGGGGATATCGCTTTGGGTTCTCCGCACGATTCGGTCCGGCTACACACTTCAGTTTGGGAAAAATCCCCCCCCCCCGCTTCGACGGGGTTCAACTGACAGTAGTAAACAGCGCCTCCAAGGCTTCTGTTCTACAGCAAGAGCTTTCCTCCCTCCTACAGAAAGGAGCGATAGAGGAAATACCTCAGTCGGACATCGAACGAGGGTTCTTCAGCCGTTACTTCCTTGTTCCAAAGAGGGACGGTGGCCTGAGACCCATTTTGGATCTGCGGCGTCTGAATTTTTCCCTTTACAAAGGGAAGTTCAAGATGCTGACGATGAAAACCATCATGTCATAGATTCAAGGAGGGGACTGGTTTGTCACTATCGACTTAAAGGATGCGTATTTCCACATCCAGGTCGCCCAGAGACACAGGAGGTTCCTTCGATTCGCCTTCGGAGGGAAGGCTTACCAATACAAGGTCCTTCGCTTCGGTCTGGCCTTGGCGCCGAGAACATTCACGAAATGCATGGATGCTGCACTGGCCCCTTTGAGGCTCCAGGGCATTCGTGTGTTGAATTACCTGGACGACTGGCTCATTCTGGCTAACTCCAGGGAGCTAGTGAGTCGTCACAGGTATATTGTTCTACGCCACATCAATTATCTTGGCCTCAGGATGAACGCCAAGAAGAGTCTGCTCCTCCCATCTCAGCGAACCCTTTTTCTGGGAGTTCGTTTGGATTTCACTCAGATGCAGGCTCGATTAGCTCCTGCACGGATATCCAATTTTACAGCATGTCTGGCCTGCTTCAAGCTAGGCCGTCATGTCTCTGTAGGTTCATGCCGCAGGCTGCTAGGCCTCATGGCAGCGGCTTCCCCTGTGTTGCCCCTAGGATTGCGCGCCGTCTTCTCCTTTGGTCCCAGTACAAGTTCCTGTCCTTGAGGGCAGTTCACGTTCCGGGAATACTGAACCTCGCGGCCGAGGCGAGACAGAAACTCAGGCCGGGGGAATGGATGTTGAACCGTCAGACGGTATCCCAGGTCTGGGATCTGTTTGGCGAAGCTTTGCTTCTCAAGAGTCATCCCAGTGCCCGCTCTGGTTCTCCCTGAGTTCCCCGACGACTCTGGGCATAGATGCGTTCGCCCATCCATGGCCGAATGTCAGTCTGTACGCGTTTCCGCCAATAAAGCTGATTCCAGCAGTACTATGCAGAGTGAAGGTGAGCGGTGCCCATCTCCTTCTCATAGCCCCATTCTGGCCCTCCCAGACTTGGTTCTCGGAGCTAACCCCCCTCTTGTACCGGTCTCCTTGGGAGATTCCGGTCAGGCGGGACTTGCTGTCCTAGCTTCAGGGCAAGATCTGGCATCCTCAACCAGAGCTCTAGAAGTTGTGGGTATGGCCCATTCAGGGCCAAGGGCTGTGATGAATGTTTTGCCTGTCGAGGTTCAGGAAACCATAGCCAGTGCCAGAGCCCCCGCTACTAAGAACGCCACTCTTCCAAGTGGGGCGTCTTTGAATCCTGGTGTTTGGCTCGTGCAATCGACCCAGTTAACTGCCCTGTTGGTTCAGTGCTGGAGTTTTAGCAAGAAAGGCTGACAGCGGGGGCGGCTGCTACCACCCTTAGGGTTTACGTAGCGGCCATTGCAGCTCGGAGAGAGCTGGATGAGACCCCCCTGGGGAGACTTTATGCGTGGAGTCAGACGGCTTAGGCCATTCGCCCCACAGCAGTTCCTTCTTGGGACTTGTCAGTCGTCCTCGAAGGTCTAGTGACGGCCCCTTTCGAGCCTTTAGAATCAGCTTCAGAGCGGATACTGACTCTTAAGGTTACTCTTTTGCTGGCGCTTACGTCACTAAAAAGAGTTGGAGATTTGCAGGCCTTCTCTGTTAGTGAGACGTGTATGGACTTTGCCCCGGGTCTAGTCAAAGTTACCCTGCGGCCTAGGCCGGGTTACATTCCCAAGGTCTTGTCCACATCGTTTCGATCTCAGGTGGTCACGCTTCACTCTTTCCATCCTCCTCCCTTTGCTTCAAGTGAGGATGAGAGACTCCACATGCTCTGCCCGAAAAGGGCATTGAAGCTGTATGTGGATCGCTCCAAGGTTTGGAGAAAATCCTCCCAGTTATTGGTCTGTTTTGGTGCTGGCCGCCGCGGGCTTGCCACGTCGAGGCAGAGGATTTCTCACTGGGTGAGAGACGCCATTTCGCTGGCTTATGAGGCGCAGAACCTCCCTTCACCTCTTAGTCTTCGGGTGCATTCTACTAGGGGCGTAGCCTCCTCTCAAGCTCTTTTTAGAGGGGTACCCCTGGAAGATATTTGTGTTGCGGCAGGATGGTCCTCTCCACACACCTGTGTCAAGTTTTACAACCTTGACGTTGATTCGGCTCCAGGTTCTCAGATCTTATCTGTTTGAACCGACCGTATGTTGTTGGTTCGTTATTGGACCAGATAGGCAGCGTTTTCAGCTTGGCGTGTTTGGTATATCGTTCCCGAAGCGTGAAAAGCTCATGCAGCGTTGAGTTACCTATTCAGAGAACAAGGGTTACGCAAGTAACCCGAGATGTTTTCCTTGTTTGTCGTTCTAGTAAGTATTTTTAATAAGTCTTAATTTCAGCATTTCAACTTAAGTGAGTTGCAAAGGCAATATTTGTAATTATGCTTAGTTTTAGCATTTTTCGTCTTTTATTTCAACTAATGAAAATGCGTTAAATAGTTTTTGTTAGAATATATTAAAACAGTTCATTTCTTCCCCACCTGTTGCGTTTGTCCTGATCCTTTTTCCGCCTCGCTCTCATTTTGGCTCGGAAGAATTCGTACAGACCGTTCTGTTCCCAACCCTCACTGAAAAAAGCAGTTTTTAGTCATTATAACTGAGGTATTAAATCAAAACAACAACTCAAGAGCAGTCAGATTGGTGTTCACCTGTTTCTGGGTCTGTCGTGTGACGGTGGGCTGTAAAACGCCTCCACCGCGGCCAGCAGACGGTCACTGGGAGGCATCGGGGGCGGCAGACGGATGTCTTTGGGGTCAAGAGGCTTATAATCATGATCTTCAAGCTATTTTTAAAGAGAATGCATCACATTTAAAACAAGACTGTCAAAAACAAACATGTACTTCTCTAGCTGACGTCGAATGTGAAATCACCTTCACAAGCGGCGCCATGAGTCCTGCTGGAAGGTCGAAGTAGGGCACGTTGGGCACCAGACTGGGGTCATCCTGAATGGCGTGAGACGGGGTCTGCCGCCGCATTTGGGACGCCTGACCGTTAAAGCCGTGAGGCGGCGGCACGAAATCAGGATGCTGGTTCCCACCCCACGGAGGAGGATCAGACATCCCGGGAGGAGGAATCCTCTGGTTTGGGTGGTGATGAGGCGGCGGACCGATCTCTGATGAGAAGAACAATGTTACACATGACATAAAGCAAGGGGTAACCTGGGAAGTCTAAAATTCCAGCATGTTAGTGAAAATTGTTCAATATAAACACAAAATATCAGAAATTTCAATTAATGATCAATTTCTATTTACCATTATATTCTATATTTTTTTTAACTATAACTTAATCTGAATTTTTTATACAAATAAGACATGCACAACAAAATCAGAAAACAATTTGCCTAATTTAGACTTTTTGGAGCAAAACAACTGTCTGTTAACTATTCAATTATTATACTGCAATATGCGTCTAATTGTTTCTTATTTTGGAAAAAAAGGTTAATTTAAATAGTAAAATATTACACTGTAATACGTCTCTATTGTTTTATTTTTATTTTGAAAAATAGGTGATTTTATAATTCAATAAATTTAAGACCACAGAATAGCAATAATTACTGTTATTAATAATCAAAACAGTATTTTAATATTTAAATTGTTAAATTAAACAGAAGTAAATAAATATATTTCTGTTAAAATAATGTAAAATAAATATCCGTACTGTAAAATATAAATGAAAATTGTTAGTCAAATCTGAATAAAATTTATTTAAATATTAGTAGTATACTATAATACTATTTAAAATGTATATTTATATTATTATTTAGGTTTTGTATTTTATTTAAATCTTAGTTTAGGTCTTACAAATGTTGTTGTTTTTATATTATTATGTTTTATGTATTTTAGTTTTAGTGTAATATTATAGTATTTATAAGTATTTTGAATAAGGTTTTCACTTTGACATTTTCAGTTTTCAGATATTACAATAACTCTAATTTTTTTTTATTTTAAATAACTAAGAAGAATGATTTAAATAATATAATTAGTTAATATTATAGAATAAGAATATTTAATTATCATAATTAACTTAATTTTTCAGAACAGAAAAATTACACTAGTAATAAAATATTTATATAATATATATTGCCATCTTAATTTATTTGCTTTCAAACATAAAACCTTGAATTTATACAATTTAGGATGGAAAGAAAATTAAATTTGTATTGCACAAAAAAAAAAATTAATTTTTTCCATGAATCAGTCATTTTTAACTCTAGTAGTTTAGCGAATAGAAAAGCCGAGGTCTCACCTCCAGGGAAGTCTCCCTGTGGGTAGTCGAATTGGTGCGGCGGATACGGCGGTCGTTCAAAGTGATGCCGCGGAGGAAACTCGTCCTGCATGAAGCGCGGCGGGAAGCGTCCGAAGTTGTGTGGCGGCGGCTGGTTGAACGGCGGTGGCTGCTGGTGTGGGGGGAAGGGCCCGCGGAAATGTGGCGGACGCTGCATGCGGAAGGGAGGCTCCCTCTGGCCCCACGGCGGCGGCTGATCCGGCTGGCTGCTCCACGGCGGCTGGTCGAACTGACCGCTCCAGGACGGCGGCGGCTCGTTCTGGCTGCTCCAGGGTCCCCCGGGGCCCCCGTCCCGAGAGCCGCTCCAGTTGGGGTCCCGCTGCTCATTCCACATGCCCTCGTGGCTGTTCCAGGGAGGGCAAGGGGGTGGGGCTTGAGTCAGGTCGAATGGCGGCTGGAGGAGGAAACAGTAGTTGGATTGAATATTTAAATAAGTAAAATAAAAAAACTAAGACGTCATAGACAAATTTTTTATCAAACATTTTTGATCGCGACATGCAGTTTGAATGCTGAATGGAGGATGGCAAACAGCCGCGGCGGAGTACCTCACATTAAACTATGTAACGGCTTCAGAACACTTGAAATATAGTGCACGAAAAATTTATGGTGTTTTATAATGTGTTTGTGGCTTTTGTGGGGCTTAACAATAACACCATAATGTAAACACAATATCGGCCTCGTCTGACCGATATCCCAAGCCAGCAGAAAAAGCCAGTACCGGCATACCGATACTGAATATCGGATCGACGCACCACTATTTTTTGATAATTATTTGTGTTCGTATTAATGATTTAATGCCATTACATGTTTAAAATGTAATCAATAATCTTATTATTAGCATTTTAAAACAGTATATTCTAATTACAAATACCTAATGTTTGGAATCCGAGTATGTAATCCAGATTACATATAATCAGTTAGTATTAAAACACGGCTGCAAACAGTATAAGATCTGTAAGGTTTTCAAGTGTTTTTTGACTCACAGGTTGTTGCGGGTTCCACGCCGGCATGTTGTGCTGCGGATCGAACCAGCCCTGTTTAGAGGAGGGCATGTCGGACGACGCTGCCGGGTTCGAGTCTGATGGTCGGCTCTGAGCGCCTTCGTAATCGCTGGGTGGAGCCAATGGAGGCTTCAGGTCTGCTGATGAAATAAAAAGAAAAATTAGTACCAGCAAGAATAACATCAAATTGAGTCAAAAAGACAATGTGTATTTATGTGAAGCTGCACTGTAATCATAACAAATTGCCTTACGATGATTAATAAAGCTCTAAACTCAAAAAAAGTATGATATCAAGCCAAGAAATCATAAAGCAATGATGATAATCAGAGCAACTTGGAGAAAAACACAATTTAAAAACTGACATGTGCAAAAATAAGTTTCTTCTGCTCACCAAGGCTGCATTTATTTGATCAAAAATACAGTAAAATTATGAAATATTATTACAATTTAAAATAACAGTGTTATATGTGAATATATTGTACATCCAATTTATTGCTGTAATTCAGACCTGAAATTTCAGCATCATTACTCCAGTCTTCAGTGTCGCATGGTCCTTCAGTAATCAGGCTAATATGCTGATTTGCTGCTAAAGAAATATTTCTGATTATTATCAGTGTTAAAAACAGTTGTGCTGCACAATATTTTAGAGGAAACAGTGACTCATTGTTTTTCAGGATTCTTTGATGAACAGAAAGTTCAAAAGAACAGCATTTATTTAAAATAGAAATCTTATGTAAAATTATAAATATCGTAACTCACTTTTGATCAATTTAATGCATCCTTGCGGAGTAAAAGCATTAATTACTTTCTGACTGCAAACTTTTGATAAGCAGTATGTTTTATAAGCAACTTTGTCAGTATATGATGTGAAACTGTTTTTTTTTTTCAAGTTGACCATAAAACTTATTTCAGATAGTTTCAAAAGGAAACATATCTAATCTTCATTTAATCTAAGTACTAAAATTACAGACAGTAGCGCGTACAATACATCAGTCGCCGATCACGTGAAATGTATTATCAACACTGTTCTGTGATTTCTCAATAAAATAGCTTAGAAACTGAAAAGTTCAAGCATATATTTCTTAACTAAATCCCACAGCTTCCCTACTATTAGAGAGACGCTGCCAGGTAGAGCTGTCAAATTGGCTGAAAAACTACAATGGAATTTTTTACTAAAATATTATCAAAATGTTAATTATATTCGAATTTAAAAGGTATAAATTCAGTTAGGAAAAAAAATATCTTTTGGCTTCTCTGAGGCCACAAGAGGGTGCATCGAGCAAAATATTACCAAATGGATGTTTCTTCAAAGTAAAGGCCCGTACACACCGGGACGAATTTCGCGCGCGATATTCGCCGACGTTTAACGCCTCTTGACTAAACAAAGGGCGCCAATGTGAGTGTGCACACCGACGCGAAAAACGCCACGCGTAAAAGCGTCATTTAAAAAAAAACACCTCGGGTTCGTTTTTTTTGGTTTGACGCGCCGCGTCAAAAACTATCTAGAATTAGCCATGTGTGCAGCGCTGTGTCAAAAGCCATAGGTGTGCACAAGGTGTTTGTCACAGCTCCAGACTTATTTGTTCATTAATGACGTCACTAGTTGACTTCGGTTCAACTTTCATCACATAAAAGTCGACTTAAAAAAATCAGAAGTCGTTCAACACCTACTAAATATAGGTAATAATATCATTAAAATATATTATTGAAAGTTTTTACCAGACTGAGAGGTCAAGGGCGCTTGTGTCTTCACGTCGGCGTCTGCAGGCGTCAGCTGACCTACGGCGGCCGCGGCTGCTGCTACCGCTGCTGTCTGCTGCTGCTTCAGGTTGCTCACGAACTCCTCGTGTTGTGTCTTCAGCACCTGGATCTGCTGCTGGAAGGCCATCTGGACGGGCTGCACCACCGGAGCATACTCTGTAATGAGCGACGCCTGGACCAGACACAACAGAGACGTTATGAGAAACACATCCTCCAGATTTAACCAGAAAGCAAGCACTGACAGCACGAGCTGCACCTGATACTGTCCGAGGCCCAGAGCCGGACTCTGCAGCTGCTGAATGGTGACGTCGTCAAAGTAGCTGTTCTTCTCCCAGAGCAGCAGCAGCTGAAAACACGAAGAGCAACGGCTCACTCTTCTGCAACAAGTCAAATTGACACAATAAAGAAACTGCAAATGGGAAGAAATCAGGATGGATGATCTTACGCGGGTGATTTTCTGCTGCTTGTCCTCCTCTACTTCCAGGAAGCTGGTGCAGTAAATGGGAACCACGACCTTCTGCAGAGCTGCCAAAAGATCCCTCTGATGTTTCCTTTGACTGTCGAGTAAAATCAAGGGGTTTCTTAATAAAATGCCAAAAAAAACACTTGGAGTTGAACAACTCTATTTTCTAATTCCAATAGTTTGGAGCATATAATTTAGGCAACACTTTAATTTAACATAAGTAAAATGAACTAAGAATGACTAATACTTCAACAGCATTTAATAATCTTAGTTAATGTTAATTTTAGCATTTACTAATGCATTATTAAAATCAAAAGTTGTGTTTGTTAACATTAGTTAATGCACTGTTAGGGCTGGGCGATATGGTCCAAAACATTATAACGATAATTTTTTTCATATCAGTCGATATCGATAATTATCACGATAAATTCTTTCAAATTATTTATTTCAAGTTTAAAGTCAGATTGTTGCTCTAAGGGGAAAGTTGTAGAAATCAGACCATTAAATTTCCTTAAAATAAATATCTAAATAGAAAAATTTATTTCTTAGTTTCTGCATGTTCTACTGATATTGTTTCAAATCAAGAAACCGGTTTGGGTTGCCTGATAATATTAATAATAATAATAATATCACTTTTTTATCTCTTAGAAATGCGCATTTGATAGTAGGTTGAGTTAGGATGCAAAGGTAATTTTTTGTTCATTATCAAAATCAGTAACAAATTTAAAAATTGTAGCAACCGTTATTCTGATTTCATTTTGTGTATTTTTTATTAAGCATTAGTCTCCCATTGTAGCATACATTTAAATCATGATACACAGTTAAATCCACACATATAGCATCTCAATACCATAGTAAAAATATAGCTATATGGTTTTTAGGTAGCCTATTTGTGTGAAAAACTGTCTTAAAACATTCAGTATAAATACACACATGCAATAGCTTAACCACACATGCTTACTATAATTATATACCTTTACACCTGTAATAAAATTCAGTGTGAATATACCACATTTCTGCCACAATACAATAGTGCAGTGAGTGTTACTAACGTTACAGTAAATCCATGGTAAATAATGGAGATGTGCAGATTGAAAAGCCTTCTGACTGTCTCGTTGCACACAGTGTTTCTCCTGTTTGGCTTTAAACTATCACAGAGTCATTTGTGTTCTTCGCTGAATTCAAGCGCTTCAGGATCTCACAGCGCCGTTTAATGTTCGCGTGATTGAGTAAACGCATCTGCTCTAGTGAGCTTGCGCCGCGCAGCAGTTTGAACTGTGATCCGAGCGGATAAACCGTCCGTGTGGCGTGATTCAAATAAGTCGCGCGGCTTCGTTCCACTTTTGGCGCATAAACATTATATCGAACTCTTCATATCGTTTTATCTTGGAAAATTATATTGCAATAGTTATCGTTATTATCGAATTATCACCCAGACCTATGCACTGTGAACTAACAGGAATAAACAATGAACAACTGTATTTTCATTAACTAACATAAACAACGTTTAATAGTGTAATAAATGCATTGTTCATTGTTTGTTCATGTTAATTAATACATTAACTAACGTTAACAAATTACATCTTATTATAGTAAAGTGTTACCAAAATTTAAGTGACAATTGTTGTTGTTTTTATTAGGAATCATAAATAAATACTATACATGAATAAATAAATATATATTTGGCATTACATTTTTACATTAATTTTTTTTATTAAATTACTGACCAGAGTTTTTTTTTGTTCTCATTAACTAAAACTATTGAATTATTTTATGTTAGTCGAAAACTTATTATAGAAATATATTTTAATTTATTCAAACTTTTTATATCAGTTAGTTTCCAAAGCAATATTTTTTATTTAGCTCAAGTAGTAACATTACTTAAACTAAAACTGAAATGAACAATAAAAACTAAATAGAAAAATAATAACACAACCGCATTCAATTAAAAATTAAAACTGAAAATATATAAATATGATATGACAATCTGAAATCTTGCAAAAATAAAATGAAGTGAAAACAAAGCATCAAATTATTTAATTTGATGTATTATTTAAATGTATTAAGTTCTTCTTGAGTTAAATAATTAAAATAACCCCTAATTATTAACACCGATTAAAACCAATAAAAAAAAACATCTATTAACTGAAATAAAAACAACATTAACTAAAATCACATTTTTGTTAGTTTTCAGGGAAACATTTCTCATTATTATTTAGTTTAATTTAAAATACTAAAGCAATTCAAACTAAAATTGTAATAAATTATAACTGTATTTAATATTTATTATATAAAAAACATATTTCAACATTTAAAATATTGTAAAAAATAAATAAATAAATAACATTATAAATATATTTTTATATTGTATACAAAAATAATACTTTATAATATATTGTACATATTGAAAAAATATTTACATATTAGAAAAGCTAATAAAAATTACAAAAATGCACAAAATAAGAAAAAACATAGAAAATGTGAAATTCATGTTAAAATATAAAACCAATTCAAAATATCAACGTTACAATACTATCATCGCATATTAACAATACTAAAATAACACTCCCCGAACAGCTGATTTAAGTATTCAAATACATTGTAATAGTTCAGATGAAAGCTCTGCGTCTCACCAGTGATGCAGGACGTCGTTGGTCAGATAGATGAGATGCAGGCGGAGCTCGAAATGCACCCCGTCCGCAATGATGCGGTTTCTGAGATGCGACGACATCAGCTCGCAGTGCGGCGGGGTCTTAGCGTTATTAAACATCCAGTTCTTTCCAGCCTGAGAATCAGAAATAACCAGAAAATTACCAATCTGAGACATATCAGACGGAGCGGTCGTGAGCGAGGCAGGTTTCCGGCTCATACAGTTTGATCTCGTACTGTATCACAGTGTCGTTCGCTTGCTTGGCCATTTGTTGTGGTAAACGGGAAAGTGTGTCCAGCTGAATTCAGTTAGTGTGTTGTTAGACCGGTATAAAACGCTTAGTATACCACGGCAGCGGTCCTGGCAGCCGTCGTGTAGAAGCCCGAAGAGTGTGAAGACCATCGACACTACCGTGTGCCTCCACCGGACAAGGGACATGAGTGTCACTTTTGATTTATCCCCTTTCCTACTCCTTGTTTCACTTCAGTTTTAGTTTTATAACCAATTCTTACTATGTGTTTCCAGATCACTACTATCACTACCACTCGCAAACCACGCATCACACACTACAGGCAACTCAATCCTAACAACCTGCGCACTTTGCCTATGTCCACTAATACACTACTTTATTTTTCTATTGGTCTCTGGACTTGGCAGTCTGCCGTCAACAAAGCTGATTTCATTACTCCCATTACTAATCATTCAAGGCTAAACCTCATGGTCCTGACAGAGATGTGGATCAAACCAGAGGACAATGCTACACCTGCAGCACTCTCCAATAATTTCTCCTTTTCCAACACCCCCCGTTTGACTGGAAGAGGTGGAGGTACTGGTTTGCTAATCTCTAATAATTGGAAAGTATTCCTTTACCATATCTCGGTATCAACAGTTTCTTTGAATCACATTCGGTTACTATTACCTACCCTCTTAAAATCCATTTTGTAGTTGTTTATCAACCTCCAGGAGCCACTAGGTAACTTCGTGGAAGAATTAGTCAACCTTTTCTGAGGATGGTACTACTCTAGTAATAATTGGAGACTTCAACATCCAACTAGATAAACCTCAGGCTGCAGACTTCCACACTCTGCTTGCTTCTTTTGATCTCAAACGAGTGTCAACTATGGCTACTAACTGGACCTTATCTACACACAACATTGCTCCACTGATCATGTGCTGTTTTACTCCACTGCACAACTCAGATAACTTCCTCCTCAACATGATTCCTGACAGAACACATACTCCTCCAAATGTCGCTTTTCGATGTAACCTACGCAAACTGTCAAACACATCTTACCAACAAATATACACTCGTTCACATCCTTCTCTCCACTTTATGAGGTAGGAGTCTCTAAACTCATCCTTTCCAGTCATCCTACTACTTGTCCGCTGCCTTGATCCTATCCCATCTCACCTCCTTCATGGGTTAGTTCACCCCAAAATGAAAATTCTGTCATTACTTACTCACCCTCATGTCGTTCCAGACCTTTGTTCATCTTCGGAACACAAATTAAGATATTTCTGATGAAATCGGAAACGTAGTAAAGTCCATGTGACATCAGTGGCTCAACTTTATTTTTGCAACACTACGAGAATACTTTTTTTTTTGCGTTAAGAAAATAATTTACTCAACCATTCTTCTCCCCCGAGTTACGTCGTCCGCCATTTTAGAGAGTATCACAACACATACTCACACTTTCCCCCCAAGAGTAAACAAGGCTTAATATGCAGATTACAGTTCATTTGCCCTCAGCATTTAAACAACCCCACTTCTTAAGAAACCCACTCTTAACCCAACTCTTTTAGGGAACTACATACCGGGTTCCATTCTACCTTTCATTGCAAAAACACTTGAACGAGTTGTGTTCAACCAAGTCTCTGCCTTTCTCACACAGAACAACCTCCTGGACAGTAACCAATCTGACTTCAGAAGTGGACACAGCGACCAAAATTGCCTTGCTCTTAGTTGTTGAAGCCCTAAGACTTGCAATAACGGCTTCCAAGTCTTCATTACTTACAGTGGGGCAAATAAGTATTTGATACACTGCCAATTTTTCAAGTTTTCCCACTTCCAAAGAATGGAGAAATCAGTAATTTTCATCGTAGGTACACATCAACTGTGAGAAACAGAATAAAAAAACAAATCCAGAAAATCACATTGTATGATTTTAAAATAATTAACTTCCATTTTATTGCATTAAATAAGTATTTGATCACCTACCAACCAGCAATAATTCTGGCTCTCACAGACCTGTTAGTTTGTCTTTAAGAAGCCGTCCTATCCTCCACTCATTACCTGTATTAATTGCACCTGTTTGAACTCGTTACCTGTATAAAAGACACCTGTTCACACACTCAATCAATCAGACTCCAACCTCTCCACTATGGACAAGACCAAAGAGCTGTCTAAGGACACTAGGGACAAAATTGTAGTCCTGCACACGGCTGGGATGGGCTACAGGACAATAGGCAAACAACTTGGTGAGAAAGCAACAACTGTTGGCGCAATTATTAGAAAATGGAAGAAATTCAAGATGACTGTCAATCTCCCTCGAACTGGGGCTCCATGCAAGATCTCGCCTCGTGGAGTATCAATGATCCAGAGAAAGGTGAGGGATCAGCCTAGAACTGGTCAATGACCTGAAGAGAGCTGGGACCACAGTCTCAACGGTTACCATTAGTAACCCACTACACCGTCATGGATTAAAATCCTGCAGCGCGCGCAAGGTCCCCCTGCTCAAGCCAGCACATGTCCAGGCCCGTCTGAAGATTGCCATCTGGATGATCCAGAGGAGGCATGGGAGAAGGGTCATGTGGTCAGATGAGACCAAAATAGAACTTTTTGGTATAAACTCCACTCGCCGTGTTTGGAGGAAGAAGAAAAATGAGGACAATCCCAAGAACACCATCCCAACCGTGAAGCATGGAGGTGGAAACATCATGCTTTGGGGGTGCTTTTCTGCAAAGGGGACAGGACGACTGCACCGTATTGAGGGGAGGATGGGTGGGGCCATGTATCGCGAGATTTTGGCCAACAACCTCCTTCCCTCAGTAAGAGCATTGAAGATGGGTCGTGGCTGGGTCTTCAGCAGGACAATGACCCCAAACACACAGCAAGGGCAACTAAGGAGTGGCTCAGTAAGAAGCATTTCAAGGTCCTGGAGTGGCCTAGCCAGTCTCCAGACCTGAACCCAATAGAACATCTACGGAGGGAGCTGAAACTCCGTGTTGCCCAGCGACAGCCCCAAAACCTGAACGATCTGGAGAAGACCTGTATGGAGGAGTGGGCCAAAATCCCTGCTGCAGTGTGTGCAAACCTGGTCAAGAACTACAGGAAACGTCTGACCTCTGTAATTGTAAACAAAGGTTTCTGTACCAAATATTAAGTTCTATTTTTCTATTGTATCAAATACTTATTTCATGCAATAAAATGGAAATTCATTATTTAAAAATCATACAAGATTTTTAGATTCTGTTTCTCTCAGTTGAGGTGTGCTTCTTTGCCCCACTGTATCTTGCTGGATCTGTCCGCTGCTTTTGACACGGTTAAACACCAAATCCTCCTGTCAACGCTATTGGCAAAGGGCATCTCAGGAACCGCACTCCAGTGGTTTGAGTCTTACCTCTCAGATAGGTCCTTCAAAGTATTTTGGAGATGTGAGGTATCCAAGTCGCAACATCTAGCTACAGGGGTGCCACAGGGCTCAGTTCTTGGACCACTTCTCTTCTCTGTCTACATGGCTTCACTAGGTTCTGTCATTCAGAAACATGGCTTTTCATATCACTGCTATGCTGATGACACTCAACTCTACCTCTCATTCATCCTGATAACTCAACGATAGCTGCTCGCATCTCAGCTTGTCTAGCAGACATTTCTTGCTGGATGAAGGACCATCACCTTCAACTCAAACTAGCTAAGACAGAACTGCTTGTGGTTTCATCAAACCCATCACTTCATCACAATTTCACTTTCCAGTTAGGCTCATCAACCATAACTCCTTAAAAAACAGCCAGAAACCTTGGAGTTGTGATTGATGATAAGCTGAATTTCTCAGACCACATTGCTAAAACTGCCCGGCCCTGTAGATTTGCATTATATAATATTAGGAAGATCAGGCCCTTTCTCTGGGAACATGCAACACAACTCCTTGTTCAGGCTCTTGTTCTGTCCAGACTGGACTATTGCAATGCTCTCTTGGCAGGTCTTCCAGCCAGTTCCATCAAACCTCTACAATTAATCCAAAATGCTGTTGCAAGATTAATCTTTAATGAGCCGAAAAGAACGCACGTCACACCTCTGTTCATCAATTTATTAATGTTTGCCTACAAAACCATGACTGGCTCTGCACCCCTTTACCTAAATTCATTACTTCAGACCTATGTGCCCTCTAGAAGCTTGTGTTCTGCAAGTGAACGACGCATTACTGTACCATCCCAAAGAGGCACAAAATCACTTTCACAGACTTTTTCATTAACTGTTCCCATCTGGTGGAACGACCTCGAACTCAATCCCAGCAGCTGAATCCTTACCATCTTCAAGAAACAGCTAAAAACACATCTCTTCATCTTTATTTGACCCTCTAACTCGGAACTCATAACCTCTCTATTCTAAAAGAGAATGCTTTATCTATCGGTCTTCAATGTATCTGACCCTCTAACTCAAGCTTTATTTTTATCTACTTGTTTTCTTTAAATAAATAAAAAAATAAACTTGCTGCGTGTACTGCATTAAGCCCAGCTCACACTGTGCGATTTTGGCCACGATTTGGTCGTCTGAGACAAATTTTGAAAATCCTAAAAGATTCCTGTAATCCTAGGCTAAAATCGGTTGTCTTTGATCGCTGGTTTGACATGTCCACCGACAGCCGATTAATGACCGTTGCGATCAATTTTTTCCTCCGATTAAATTCTGGCAGTGTCAGAAGATTTCAGACACTTTCCTGCAGTGTGACATCTCCTACGACAACCGTCAAACCAAGAACCAATAGGTGCGCTGAACCTGATGACGCAATTAGCGCGACAACTTCAAACCACGAAAATGTCGAAACGAGTCAGGTGGACAGTACAACAGGAAGAAAAACGTATTGAGCTATGGAGGGAAAAGGAGTGATTGTATGACGTGTCGTCGCAGCTCTACCATGACGGTTAAAAAGGAAGCGGCTTGGAGAGAGATAGGATGTTTAAACTCAAATAACAAAATTACCTCAAGTTCGCGCTGTAGAACTGGAAGTCCATAAAGTCTTCTTTTGCCCAGCCATGACTTGCTCCACACACGTCATCTTCGTTTTTTCTTTTTATTATCAAGGCATGTAATTAATAAAACTAACGCTACACGTTGCTGTTGTTTGCTATCTACCATTATAGCGAGAGAACGCGGGTCACGGATTGATGACGTAAAACTCCGGACAAGTCTTTCTTGAGTACGTCCGTTTTTGTCGCGTTTTTACTGTCGTACAGTCTGACATTAAGACAACTGAGATCCTACAGTTTGACATGGGGATCATGTTCGTACAGTGTGACAAGCAACAATCGCAAAAGACTATTAAAAATCGCACAGTGTGAGCCCGGCTTTAGGCTAACGGAGACTTGTCATAGCACTTGCATATAGTTGCTCTTTTGTTGGTTGCTTGTATTGTCCTCATTTGTATGCGTCTGCTAAATTAACTAAATGTAATGTAAATGTACCGATATGGCGTCTTTGGTGCAGGTGTCTATGATGGGCTGCAGCAGGTTGTCGAACTCGTTCATGTCCAGCTGCGTCTCCACCAGCAGCTTTTGCATCTGCTGCTCCATCGCCAGAGAGATGGCGGCCGTCACTTGCTCCTGAAACAACACATTTATTTAACAGATTATATCAATGTTCAAAAATATATTGGATCAGCAGGACTATTTTGGGGTAAGACATTATTTTCTCAGCTCTTAGAAAAGCTTGAAGTATGAAGATTTTGCTCAAAGTCAAAGAAATGTTATTAACATGTTGCACATTGCTAAAATGTTTAAGCAAGTTCCTAACATTTAAAAATATTAACAAATTAATGCACTGCTTACATGTTTTTTTTCCGCTTTGCTTCAATGTTTTTACACATTTGCTAGTATGTTTTAGTGTTTCTAGCGTGATTTAAAACATTCCTAGCTTGTTGCTAACAGATTTAAACATATTGCTAGCATAATTTAACATGTTGTCGGCATGATTTAACATTGCTAACATGATTTTACACATTACTAACATATTGCTATCATTGCTTAATACATTGCTAGCATGTTTGAACATTTTGCCAATGTTTGAACATGTTCCTAAACATGATTTAACACATTATTAGCATGTGTAAAAACATTGCTAGAATATTTTACCATTTTGCTAATGTTTTAACATGTCCTAACATGATTTAGCATGCTGCTAACATGTATTTTTTATGTTGCTAACATGATTTAGCACATTGCTAATATGTTTTAACAAGCTACTACCATTATTCTAATTTAAGAAATTGCTAGCATGAATTAACATGTTGCTAGAATGATTTAACATGCTGTTAGTGTGTTTTAGCATGTTGTCCTTGGACAGTCTGGCTTTGCTAGTGATACACAGCCTAAATACTGTATATATTATTTATTGTACAAAAGTTTTGACCCCCTCAATGCAAGTCTATGGCACTTTGCGTAGTTTTGATGGTCTGTTTAACGAACACCCTAAGTCTGATCAGTTAGAAAATATATAGCAACCCGAATCAGACAAGGTCTGACCCGAGTTTGGTAGTTATTTGCTCCCTGCTAAATTTAGTCTCAGATGAAACAGCAGCTTATAGTAAACCAATAGGTTGGCTTTGTCAAGCGGATATTATGTGTGATCCAGGACCACAAAACCAGTCACAATATTATTATTGGGATTTATACATAATCTGAAAGCTGAATAAATAAAGCATTCCATTGATGTATAGTTTGTTGAATAAGACAATATTTGGCTGAGATACAACTATTTGAAAATCTGAATCTGAAGGTGCAAAAAATGTTTTTAATAAAATAGAGACATTTGTATTGAAAGTGGTCCAAATTAAATGATTAGCAATGCATATTACTAATCAAAAATTATGTTTTGATATATTTACAGTAGTAAATTTACAAAATATCTTAATGGAGCATGATCTTAATACCCTAATACATTTTTGACCCATAAAATGTAATGTCGGTTATTGCAACAAATATACCCATGCTACTTATGACTGTTTTTGTGCTCCAGGGGGACATACATTCAAACAGAAATCAGTTGTAGTTCACAATATCACTATTTTTGATTGACCCTGTTGCGCAGAACATCAATGCACAATCAAAACCACACAAAGTCCCATAGACTTTTCATTGAGGGGGTCAAAACTTTTGTGCACAGATGATGTTAATGCACCTGTCTGAGGCTGAGCAGGTGTTGCTCCTGCTGCTGCAGGTTCCACTGGCTCTGCTGGATCAGCTCCTCCACAGACGCCGTGGTCGGCGGCGGCGGGAGCATCGTCATCGGCGCAGGAACATCAGCGACCTCTTTACCCGGGGGTTTACAGAGCACTGCTAATCACAAGAACACACAGACACAAATCTATAACTCCTACTGTGTGCCGAGACAAACATCTGCCTGCCAGTGCATCCAGATCTGATGGATGAGGACAAACAGTCACACTACTGAAGGAAACGTGACTCTTTTGAACAGATCTTCCCAGAGCAAAGCCATTGAGATCAGAGAAACATGCAGGAAATCCCTCATGCTGGTTTGTTCCCCTCTGATTGTCCATGTCTGGAGACAGTCGCATGAAAAACTCGGGAATAGGAAAAGATTAAACTATGATATGGATATGACCTACTAAACTGCAAATAACTGAGGGGAAAATAAATCAAGAACCAAAATAAAACTGCTTACTTGTGGCTTCCTCAAGATAAAAATGAAACTGAAAGTTTGAATCAAGATTTATACAAAATACTTGCATTTGCAGACAAAAGTAAACCAAAAGCTGCACAATTTGAAATATCATGTATGTAGCAAAAACCAGTGCAGGAAAGTAATGTGCTTACTTAAAATAAATAGTTTACCTAAAAATATAAAATATCTGAAAATGTACTCACATAGACATAGATTAGTTTGTTTCTTCATCAAAACGTATTTGTAGAAATGTAGCAATATTATCACAATGGGTGCCATCATAATGAGGATTCAAACAGCTAATAAAAACATCTTGTGAAGTATCATCAGTTAACATCTTGTGAAGTGAAGAGCTGTGTGTTTGTAAGAAACAAATCCGTTATTAAAATGTTTTTAACTTGGATGGAGTCCTTTACCCATAATGTTGCTTCCTCCAGTGAAAAAGCTGTCTCATCTGAATTAGGAGAAAAATATGCAGAAATATGAGTCCATATTTGGCTTGTAAACGGCTCTTGACCTGTGCAGATTTCTCTCCTGATACTGACGAGACGACTTTTTCACTGGAGAAATCAACATTATGGATAGAGGACACTCTATCGAAGTTAACGCATTCATGAAGGATATCTTTCAAACAAACATGCACCTTTTCACTTCAAAAGAAGTTAATTGATGGACTGGAATGGTGTGGATTACTTGTGGATTCAAGATGAGTCATGATAGAGTCAAGATGGCGCCGCTGATGGCAGCCTTCGTGGCATCGTCTGCAGTTGTTTTTGTTAGTTTGTCCTGTCTTTAGTTGTACCCCTACAATCAGTTTCACCAGAGACAAATTGCTGGACATTCGGAAGTACACACCACCCGATATTTCACCGGATTTAGTCTGTTCTGATGTTTTGCTGGACATTGTAGTTGGCGGAGCAGCGGTGCTGTTTAGACGCTTCAGGACACGCAGACGGGGGAAGCTGGTGTGCTCGTGAAGCTCAGCGCTTCATCTGCTGAACTTTCAGCTGATCAGATCAGATTGCGACGCAGAATTAGAGGTCTGCTACCCGAAACCCGAAAGTATTTCGGGACCCGCGGGTTCGGGTCGGGTTTCGGGTTAATGTTTAATGGATAGCTTCGGGCTCGGGTCGGTTCGGGTTTGTAGCTAAACCAAAACTATATGCAGAGGCTTCGCTGCTTTCATAGACGCACGCACACACATATCAGAGATCGCGCACAAACAGCACGGAAACTTTTATTAGTAAAATAGCTTCGACAGGCTACTGACTCCCAAGTCACAACATTATATTTATCTGCAATGAGGCGGCAAAATCGCTGTTTTTGAAGTAACTAAGCCTCATTGCTTGTAGAGAGAGACGCGCAGACGCAGGTTCACATGCACACGCAACTTTCCTCGGTCTCGCTCGATCTCTCTCTCTCTCTCTCTCTCTCTCTCTCGCTCGCTCGCTCGGTCTCTCTCTCTCGCTCGCTCGGTCTCTCTCTCTCGGTCTCTCTCTCGGTCTCTCTCTCGGTCTCTCTCTCTCTCTCTCTCTCTCTCTCGCTCGCTCGGTCTCTCTCTCTCGCTCGCTCGCTTTGTCTCTCTCTCTCTCTCTCTCTCTCTCGGTCTCTCTCTCTCTCTCTCTCTCTCTCTCTCTCTCGCTCGGTCTCTCTCTCTCTCTCTCTCTCTCTCTCTCTCTCTCTCGGTCTTTCTCTCTCTCTCTCTCTCTCTCTCTCTCGCTCGGTCTCTCTCTCTCTCTCTCTCTCTCTCTCTCTCTCTCTCTCTCTCTCTCTCTCTCTCTCTCTCTCTCTCTCTCTCTCTCTCTCTCTCTCTCGCTCGGTCTCTCTCTCTTGCTAATTCAAATAAATGATTAATTAATTCAAATAAATACAATCTTATTTAAGAGCTTATGTCTGATTTAAAGTAGACAGAATGCTAACGAGCCTTAACTGACAAAATGACCATAATTTGCACGGTCATCATCTTCTTGTCCATACAAAATTCATAAACTCGGCAGAATGTATGCTACCGCTGCACCTGATGTTCACAAACTTTCATAACTGGTAAATGTTTGTGAAATGGCAGAGCCTTGATTAATCCGTTTCTTTGCATGCAAGCGTGAAAAGCAACCTTTTTCCTTTTTTTATTAGTTATTCGTTGTGGGGCGGGGGGGGGGGGGATTTCGGGTCGGGTTCGGGCTCTAAATTTAACTGTGCCGCTCGGGTCGGGTCGGGTCAGACAATCTCGGCTACGGGCCGGGTTCGGGCTTCAGTTTTGAGCCCGTGCAGACCTCTACGCAGAATACACGGGGAAATCACACGGCGTGGGACGTGCTTTTGCATCAATGAAAGGTGGTGTACAGATGTAACGGTGTTAAAGAAGATGTACTGTTCTACGCGCTTCATTAACTGTAAGCCGTTCTACTCGCCGTGGGAGTTCTGTTCGTTCATTCCCGTGAGTGTTTACATTCATCCGCAAGCACACGTGAGCCTGGCTTTACAGAAACTCGCTGATCAGATCACAGAGAGAGAGAGCAACAACACCCAGACTCCGTTTTAATCATTCTCAGGGAATTCAATAAAACAAATCTCTCCAGTGAACTTCCAAAATACAGACAGCATGTAATTATTCCGATAAGCTAAGGATCCAATTCTCTTCCAGTGACTCAGAAGTCTGAAAGAGATAACCAACTACAAGACACCATCCCCAGCACTGTGGAAAATCAACAACTGGCAGACGATCTGAATTAGTTCTACTGCAAGTTTGAAAAAACACCCCACTCGTTGAACACCTCTTGAACACCTCTCCACACAACCATTAACACCTCCAGCAACCCGTCTCTCCCCCACACCTGCAATTCAGATCAGTGAAGACGAGGTGTGCCAGGTCTTCCGGAAGCAGAAAAGGAAAAAAGCATCAGGCCCATACTGTGTGACACCAGTCTGTCTGAAATCCTGTGCTGACCAGCTGACCCCCATCTTCACAAAGATCTTCAACAAATCACTTTAACTGTGCAAAGTCTCCTGGTGCTTCAAATGCTCCACCATCATCCCCATCCCAAAGAAATCCAAAATTACAGGACTAAATGACTACAGACCTGTGGCTCTAACGTCTGTGGTCATGAAGTCATTTAAAAAACTGGTGCTGGCCCACCTGAAGGACATCACTGGACCCTCGCTGGATCCTCTTCAGTTTGCCTACATAGCAAACAGGTCTGTGGACGATGCAGTCAACATGGGACTGCGTTATGTTCTGCAACATCTAGACAGACCAGGGACTTATGTGAGGATCCTGTTTGTGGACTTCAGCTCGGCCTTTAACATCATCCCAAACTGCCCAAACTAACTCCGTGCCCAGCTCGATCTGTTGGTGGATCAACAGCTTCCTGACAGACAAGCAGCAGCTAGTGAGGCTGGGAAAACACACATCCAGCACCCGTACGATCAGCACTGGAGCTCCTCAGGGCTGTGTTCTCTCCCCACTGCTCTTCTCTCTCTACACGAACGATCTAGGAAGATACACATCCAGCACCCGTACGATCTAGCACATCTAAAGACCCCTCAGTCAAGCTCCTGAAATTTGCAGACGACTCCACACTGATCGGCCTCATCCAGAACAGAGACGAGTCTGCTTACAGACAAGAGGTTAAGGAGCTGGCTGTCTGGTGCAGTCTAAACGACCTGGAGTTCAACAACAGGCTCAAAACAGTGGAGATGATCGTGTACTTCAGGAGAAGTCTGCTCTCTTCAGCTCCCCTGCTCACTCTGGACCCTCACATCCAGCTCACTCTCTCTTTGAACTGTTACCGTCTGGTCGACGCTACAGAGCTCTGAGCACCAGAACGACCAGACACAGAAACAGTGTCTTCCCTCAGGCAATCAATCTCATGAACACTTGACATTAAACATTATACACACACTATTTATACACTTATTTATCTAACACACATACTTAGTCTACACTTCAATTGCACATAATATACCTGTACATACAAAACTGTCTATTGTTATATACCTGTACATATAATTGTCAATTTGTATATTGTTATTCCTTATTTACTTGTTCTATTTTTTAATGCTTATTTTTATTATCTGTGTTTTTTGTTCAGTCACTGTCATTCTGTTGCACTGCGGTAGCTTCTGTCATGAAAACAAATGCATTGTATGTGTAAACATACCTAGCAATAAAGCTCATTCTGATTATTGTTTTTATCAGCTGTTTGGACTCTCATTCTGACGGCACCCATTCACTGCAGAGTATCCATTGGTGAGCATGTGATGCAATGCTACATTTCTCTAAATCTGATGAAGAAACAAACTCAACAACATCTAGGATGACCTGAGGGTGAGGACATTTTCAGCTAATTATCATTTTTGAAAGAGTTAGTTCAAATCCCTGAAAATGAGAGATAGCAAACGCCACCAAAAGTGTTTCCCAGCTGTTTTTGAAAGTTTCAAACAATTATACAGGTTTAAGTATGCCTGAGAAAACGTAAACCATAACATAATCTGACAAATGAAATATAAAAAAAAAGTTTCAAGCACTAATGATGCAGAAGAACTCCAAGAATACCAGGCAAAATGAAACATTTCTGATCATCGGTCTAATAAATACCTTCCATTTTATATTCATCATCATGAGTGCCAGAATCTATAAAGGAGAGAAGCACACCTTAAAGACGAATACATACACAATACAGCTGTCAAACAGGCAAATCTAGCTGTACATTTCATCACACGAGCCCTGAGTTATTAGCGTTACCTAAAACGAAATAAAATTGTTGAAATAAAAAATGTTTTAATTGAAGCCGAAATAAAAATAAACTTTAAGGCCCGTACACACCGGGACGAATATCGG
This sequence comes from Schizopygopsis pylzovi, assembly GCA_027422435.1. Lineage (NCBI taxonomy): Eukaryota > Metazoa > Chordata > Actinopteri > Cypriniformes > Cyprinidae > Schizopygopsis > Schizopygopsis pylzovi. The sequence goes on along the minus strand of CM049825.1, from coordinate 5,813,307 downwards.
CGCGCGTTATTCGCCAGCGTTTTTCAACGCGTTTTTAGTGTTCACACCCAAGCGATTTTCGCTGACGATGAGCCGAGTGAACATGCAAATTCATTCCCTGACATTAGACGGCGCTTAATGTAAAACAGAAATACCCCGGTACACAAGGTGGCGCTGCGCAACTTTACGCTTCTGACACTCGCTTGTCACTCAGAAGAAGAGAGCAAGTATTTACACGCTTGTCAAAATTATACAAAGAAAACATGGATATTTCAAGCACCAGTAGCTCCAGCAGCTCCAGCGATGAAGAAATTATTGTTCTGTTGAATGAGGAAAGACGCCGACGCCGGCAGTGTAGACGCTACTTGGCGTATATCTTCTTCGTCGTTACGTATGTGTGCTCGGCAAGACTGTTTTGTGTTTGAGCGCCCCAAGCTGTGTTTTACTGTAACTTCAGCTGCTCCAGACATGTGAGCAAAAGCACCAATCTCATTGGTCGGATAGTTTTTGACGCGGCGCGTCAAACCAAAAAAAACGAACCCGACGCGTTTTTTTTTTTAAATGACGCTTTTACGCGTGCCGTTTTTTGCGTTGGTGTGCACACTCACATTGGCGCTCTTTGTTTAGTCACGAGGCGTTAAACGTCGGCGAATATCGCGCGCAAAATTCGTCCCAGTGTGTACGGGCCTTAAGATGTAAAACTTAAAATTACTAAAAACTAAAACTGAACTAAGCCTAAAAATTAAAGCATAAATTAAATCTAAAAAATATATAATTTAAAAATCAACAACTAATAAAATTATAATAAAATGTAAACAAAAATAAAATGAAAAAGCTCGAAAATATAACTTATATTTGAACAGCACTGGTTAGGAGAGATAAGTGTGGCTTGTGCTCTGCAGCGGTTCGTTCACGTACGCTGTTGTTCGATGGCCAGTTTGTATTTGTAGTAGCCGAAATATTCCCCTCCGAACAGAAAGGAGAACTTGGCGTTGTCCTTCTGCTTCTCCATGGTCATCTTCTCAAACTCGGGGCCATTTCGGGCAACAAACTGGGCCAGTTTGTCAATGACATTACGCAGCTCTTGATCTGAAGGAGAAATCAAAGAGAGAGAGATAAAGATACAATACACAAAATAAATGCATGGTAGATTTATATATATATATATATAACAGTTTATATAGTATTATTTTAATGTATTTAAGGAATTATTTTAATATGAAATATCTTGTTCAAAGTGTAAGCAGCTATCATATATTTTTTTGGTGGCGACAGGAATCGCTAATATCAGCTGTGCACAGTTGTAGTGTAGTAAATGTATTTGTTCTAGTAATGTTGGTCACCATTGACATCTAACTTTACTGTACAAGCTTTAGTCAGTGAATACGCCTGCAAGCGATTTAACAGCTTTACCTGCCATCCCACCCACACTAGACAGTTATTATAAACTAACCAGCACATACATGCTCATTTTATGTAACAACTGTGTGTTTATTAGTGAGGTTTTGGTGTATATGATATCCGTTCATTCGCGCTCGCGGTGCAGTAACGTTACAATCACGCGCGCAAGCGCACAGTTACCTTCTGGCGGCGTGGAAATGTCCATTTTTCTCAGGATTACTCGATAGTATAAGACCAGGAATTAATGTATATCACATGACGCAGAGACGCGAAACAAAATAACTCTTTTAAACCGGTGCGAACATTATATTTGGATGGGGTTTGTTGTGTTTTAGCTCAAGATGAAACGACGGGAAACTGAATCCTGACGACTTCCGCCGGTGCGTGAGATGCGCATGCGTTCTGGTGCTATATTTATTTAAGGTATTTAATTAATATTATTTATTTTTCTTTATTTCCCTGGCGTTATATTGTCAGTTGTATTGTTTTGTATGTGTTGTTCAAGGCATAAAAAAAAAAAAAAAAAAATGCGTTCTGGTGCTGTGATTTCACAGCGTCGCCTGCCGTTCGGAGGCTTTTACGACATCTGATGGGCTTTGTACGTACTCTGAGGCCCACAAACACAGGCCTATAAACCTCTAGCAATGCTATAATTGATATTTGTGTGCCCAGGAGTTTCTGGCGTGATCACGGATAGCCCTTGTCGCAGCGGGGAATAAATAAAATAAAATAAAATAATAATAATCTGTAATTTTTGGTCTTAAAGATAAGAGTAAGACATCCTTTGAAAGGGTTTACTTGTATTACTCACAATAAAAATATCCCTGTGCCTTTGTAAAATAAAGAAAACAAACAGGATGCACTTTGTCATCTGTTTCCTTAAACTTGTGGTGCAGCCATAAAACAATGAAAGAAACAGATTTGTTAAAGTGTTTAAATTAAACATTTTATTTAGGCCTATTTATTTTATTCCTATCACGTCCTATTTTATCCTATTGTTCATGCCCATGCAAAACTGAACCACTGAAAAGAAAAACATTCATTTTTAATGGGTCATATACAATAAAGTGAACTTTGTGTCCTACTTTAATACTATGTATTAGGTATTAATTTGTATATATTTTGTGATATGAATATCTGAACATACAAAACATCAAAAGAAAGAACAGAGTATCTGCTTGTAAACAAAACATTATATTCTAGCTTCATGCATTCATTTTTTAAACACTTGAATGTGGGTAAGTCTCATAAATAAAGAAATAAACAACATTTTGAACAAAAAGCTGAAAAAGACGATGAAGTGGATTCAGAATAATAATAGATGAAGTCGATCAACACCTCAAAGCTTGACAGTCATTATTACCTCTTCTTCAGTCGACATTGTATTCATAACGTTACACAGTTTTGATGCCGTTTTATGTCTGATGATTGTGTTAGACCAGCGGTTCTCAAAGTGTGGTACGTGAGCTTCGTCTAGTGGTACGCAGAGGAATCTCAGAATTAAATATAAATCAGGCCGTGTGTCCACCAAAGCAATTTTTTTTATTGTTTTAAATGGGAGCGTCTTTTTCATGCTGAGCACTCGGGCGTTTTTTTCTTGGCACCGAGAATTTAAGAATGTTAGCATTCATCACTGTCACTTTTTAGTCAGCTAACCAATCACAGTGGAGGAGGGGCGGGACTAATAATAAATTATTTAATTATATATATAATTTTTTTTTTTTTACTGTGTATAGTGCTACTGAAAGTGACGTGACATACTCGGAATTTGTGCTCTGCATTTAACCCATCCAAAGTGCACACACACACAGCAGTGAACACACACACACACACACACACACACACACACACACACACACACACACCGTGAACACACACTCGGAGCAGTGGGCAGCCATTTATACTGCATTTTAATGTTGGTCATAATGGTGGTACTTGGAAAGCCAAATAATTTCTGAGGTGGTACTTGGTGTAAAAAGTTTGAGAACCACTGCTTTAAACAATCTATGATGATCATGTTAGATTACTCGTGGAAACATCTGTTGTTTTGTTTTCTTCTTCACTTGTGTTGTTTAGTCAATCCTGTACAGTAGATGTGTATAAACGCCTCTACCGTATAACAATGAAAACATTCAGGGAGCACAAGTATAGCTCAAATATATTGAGACTTTCCCTAAGTATGTCAAGTATACTTAAATGTCATTTTAAGTGTATTTCTGAGAAGTACATCAAAAGTATACTTTCCTATTTTTTTGTTTAAAAGAAGTATACTAATAGCACACTCGAATAGACGTCTTTTTCGTGAGTGTTTACACACTATGAGCACCATCTGACCTATATTTAACGTTGTCCACTTGTTATCGGACTGGAGAAAAGTGTAAACAGCACCTGAAATATCACAGGTGTTTATTTCTGTATTGTGCTAACTTGCATCTGAAGATATTTAGCCTAAATACAATGCAAAAAAAGCAGTGCTAATGAGTACTCTAGACACTCACGTGATGTAGGACGTAGTATGTTTGGGAAAATAAACGGCTCATATTCTGTGAATACTCTCTGAACCCCGGTAAATCCAGGAAAGACACTTTAGAGGAACAATACTTACCATTGGTGCAGCATTAGCAATACTTAGAAAGAGTCAGTATCACAGTTTCAATGAATATTACAATGTTTTGAGTGCCCTGAACATTGAGTTAATGTTGATAGTGAATATATGGTTTCATATATTTCGTATACTAAGATGCCATTTAAGTATGTTAAGTTATTTCTTAACGCAAATGCACTGTTTCGTTTGATTTCGTCTTTATCTTCATCACTCACTACCCCTATAACTCCCTGTCCTTATGCCAAAACTCAATACTTCATAGATTCAAATGTATATTCAACTTAAATGTTTGTCTTTCAAAGACACTATAGTCCTGTCTATTAAAACAGAATACATGTTTTGAGTTTGTTTGTTTGAATAAAGTCAGGTTAAACTTAAATTTGTTCATGTTTATAAAATTATTATGACATTATTTGTGACACTGTTTATCCATTTTGAGGGACAAATACAAATATTTTGTAAGAAAAATGTTTTCTTGAGTTTTATGTTTACAAAGTTAAATAATTAGTAGAATAACTGTCAGAAATGTTTCCATTTTTGCCCCCTTATATTGACTTTCAGAGGCATTTTTAACTTTTGTGATGCATTTTTTGTAGCCTTATAAAATGTACTGTATCATCTTGTATGTCAAAATCTTAAATCAATAAAATCAGTTTGAATAATGAGAACTATAGAGCTGTTTCCAATCCAATGAAATCTGCTTCTGAAGTGACATTAGACGCATTTACATTGACTGTTTAATGCACCTCACAGGTGGCATAAATACAGTTTACTGTCTGAAATAACAATAGAGATAAGAAAGGATGAGGAAACATGAAATGGCATTTTTGAATATGAATCTAAAAACACCAACAGGTTTTAGCAAGTGACTGAATCATGCACTCAAAGTGTTAAACTAACCCTTCTTCAAGGTGGCAACACTCCTATTGAGCCGAAAACAATGTCTTTATGAAAGCACAGTGGAAGTATGTTTCTATTAACACAAAGGAGGTGTTTCTATTAAGAGAATAAAGTTGTATTTCAAATGTAGAGAGGCATGCAAAAGTTTGTGAACCCCTTGCAGAATCTGTGAATATTTTAACAAAATAAGAGATCATACAAATTTTTTTTTTTTTTTTATTTAGTACTGTCCCGAGTAAGATATTATACACAAAAAAAAAATACTGAAATGATTAAAATAGCCCCATTCAAAAGTTTGTGAACCCTTGGTTCTTAATACTGTGTGTGGTTACCTGGATGATCCACAGCGGTTTGTTTTATGGTTGTTCACGAGTCTCTTGTTTGTTCTGTACAGTTCAACCGAGCACTGCTCTTCAGAAACATCCTCCATGTCCTGCGTAATCTTCAGTTTTCCAGCATCTTTGAACCGTTTCCAGCAGTGACTGTATGATTTTGAAATCCATCTCTTCACACGGAGTACAATTGAGGGACTCAAACACGGCTATTAAAAAGGTTCAAACATTCACGGATGCTCCTGAAGAAAACACGATGCATTAAGAGCCGGGGGTGAAAACTTTTGAACAGGATGATGTCCAAATTTATTTTATTTTATTGAAATATCTTTTTTGTTTTTTCCCCATTTAGTGTACTGCCCTTCGGAAGCAACAGAAGATGCTTGCATGTTTCCTGGAAGACCAACTGCATTAAGAGCCGGGGGGGGGGGTGACATTGTTTTTAATTTGAAGATCAAGGTCAATTGTACTTAATTGGTCTTCCAGGAAACATGCAAGCATCTTCTGTTGCTTCCGAAGGGCAGTACACTAAATGGGGAAAAAACAAAAAAGATATTTCAACAAAAAAAGACATTTGGAAATCATCCTGTTCAAAAGTTTTCACCCCCGGCTCTTAATGCATCGTGTTTCCTTCTGGAGCATCAATGAATGTTTGAGTCCCTCAATTGTACTCCGTGTGAAGAGATGGATCTCAAAGTCATAGTCACTGCTGGAAAGGTTTAAATAATAAAAGGTGCAAACTTGCAATCTGGGGGATGGTCTCCTTTGCTTAACATTGTGTTCCAGGAGGGTCCTCTTCTCTTGAACTTGCAGAAAAGCAGAGCAGCAGCTTGTGTTGAGTCTGTTCTTCAATAAATCAATGTTCACAAATGCCCCCTCATGACAGTGTGCAGATATGACTGTGCTCTTCTCATGGTGTCTGGCTGTGAATCTGTTATTAATACAGTGCAGACGTCAGGATTTTTCACCTCCAAACCGGCAATCATTACCCTCCACTCTCCTGCTGATTCCTTTATACGTCACTGATATATTCACTCCATTCATCTTCCCAGTAACCGAGTCCAGACAGACACTCATCAAATCTCTACGACTGCTTCTCTGACACAAGTGTCCTCTTTCTGTTCCTCTCAGACAGAGTGATCATTCACCGTGTTTTAATCCAGAAGAAGAGATTTACTGTAGAATAACAGGGTTCAGTCCATCTGAAGTGGTCCAAAAAATTTGAGTTGGTTGCTTGACCATTTTTAATTGTATTAATTCTTTGAGTGATTACTATTGGAATTGCAAAACCAAATTTGTTTTATTTTTATTTTACTTTGTTAAACCACAGCAATGTCTTTGTGTCAATGGACCAAAACTAATTTTGGTTACATGCATGTTAATGGGAACCGTAACATTTCGGTTTTGGATGGTCGTAGCTCTTTGAAACAAAAATATCTTTAGAGCGCAAGGGGCATAGACATACATGGGCGTATAGAAATAATTTGAACATTGTTGTTCCCTTTGCCTTAAAAACAGCGTATATCCAAATATGACCTGCGTAACTCAATCCCAGCAGCTGAATCCTTTCCCATCTTCAAGAAACGGCTAAAAACACATCTTTATTTGACCCTCTAACTCTAGCACTCTCTATTATAATTCTATTTTATCTAATCTGTCTTCTTTTTATTTAAAAAACACACATTTGACCCTCTATCAATTGCATATTTATTCTCTAACTGCTAGCTTTTCTTGTAAAACTAACACTAAGTTTAATTTTTCTATATTTTACATACTAGTTTTCTTAAAAAAAAAAAAAACCTTCCTACGTGTACTGCGTTCGGCTAACCAGGACTTGTAATAGCACTTGCATGTTGTTGCTCTTTTGTTGGTTTTGATTGCTTCTATAATGTCCTCATTTGTAAGTCGCTTTGGATAAAAGCATCTGCTAAATGACTAAATAAATAAATAAATATAATGAACACGCCTCAGTGCCCTAACGGATCAGGCACTGGCCTCCTAAGCCAGGGATTGTGGGTTCGAGTCCCATCTGGGGTGGATTACAGCAGAGTGGCGCAGCGGAAGCGTGCTGGGCCCATAACCCAGAGGTCGATGGATCGAAACCATCCTCTGCTAAAAGATTTTAGGGGCAGTCGTGGCCTAATGGATAGAGCGTTGGACTTGACACCCGAGGTAACCCAAGGTTGTGGGTTCGAGTCTCAGCTCCGGCAGGTTTTGTCCACGACTGAGGTGAGACCCTTGAGCAAGGCACCGAACCCCCAACTGCTCCCCGGACGCTGCACAGTCGGGCGAACCACTGCTCCACTTGGATGGGTTAAATGCAGAGAACACATTTCACTCCTCATTATACTCTGTATAATTGTGTATGTGTATGTGCATTAAACTCTGTATAATTGTGTATGTGTATGTGCATTATACTCTGTATAATTGTGTATGTGCATTATACTCTGTATAATTGTGTATGTGTATGTGTATTATACTCTGTATAATTGTGTATGTGTATTATACTCTGTATAATTGTGTATGTGTATGTGCATTAAACTCTGTATAATTGTGTATGTGTATGTGCATTATACTCTGTATAATTGTGTATGTGCATTATACTCTGTATAATTGTGTATGTGTATGTGCATTATACTCTGTATAATTGTGTATGTGCATTATACTCTGTATAATTGTGTATGTGCATTATACTCTGTATAATTGTGTATGTGTATGTGCATTATACTCTGTATAATTGTGTATGTGTATTATACTCTGTATAATTGTGTATGTGTATTATACTCTGTATAATTGTGTATGTGTATGTGCATTATACTCTGTATAATTGTGTATGTGTATTATACTCTGTATAATTGTGTATGTGTATTATACTCTGTATAATTGTGTATGTGTATGTGCATTATACTCTGTATAATTGTGTATGTGTATGTGCATTATACTCTGTATAATTGTGTATGTGTATTATACTCTGTATAATTGTGTATGTGTATGTGCATTATACTCTGTATAATTGTGTATGTGTATTATACTCTGTATAATTGTGTATGTGTATGTGCATTATACTCTGTATAATTGTGTATGTGTATTATACTCTGTATAATTGTGTATGTGTATTATACTCTGTATAATTGTGTATGTGTATTATACTCTGTATAATTGTGTATGTGTATTATACTCTGTATAATTGTGTATGTGTATGTGCATTATACTCTGTATAATTGTGTATGTGTATTATACTCTGTATAATTGTGTATGTGTATTATACTCTGTATAATTGTGTATGTGTATGTGCATTATACTCTGTATAATTGTGTATGTGTATGTGCATTATACTCTGTATAATTGTGTATGTGTATGTGCATTATACTCTGTATAATTGTGTATGTGACAAATAAAGCTCATCTGAGCTTTATTTGTATTTTGTATTGTATTAGTTTGCTCAAAGTTCCATTTTTATGGTCAGCTTATAATGGGCAGGATTCCGTTGTCAGTCTTATATTTTTAGAGAGTACCTTAAGTAAGTGCAGGACACATGCAGAACATTTCAGGGCCCGTATTCACAAAAACATCTTACGGCTAAAAGTAGCTCATAACTCGCCGATTTAGGAGAAAATCTTAAAAATAATGGCCGTGTCAGTCCTAGATTTAGGACTCCTAATGTTTTGCTCTAAAAGTATTTCACAAAGTGTTTTAGCTTTGAATCTGTGAACGTTTCAGAGTAGTGAAGAGGACTCCCAAGTCACTAAGACCAAGTCACAACCATCCTAAAATAGCTGTTGCCGGCAAATATAAACATTTTAGAAACATTTGATGATAATGTGCTTTTAAAAAAGCATCACCTTTATCCCAACTCCAAACTGTCCTTTGTTTCTAGCCTTGTTTGCATTAACCAGTTGGGTACGAAGTAACAGCTGTTTGCTTTTCTTTGACACTTTCATTCTTGTTCTGCGAAAAATGTATTTGGGACAAGAACACGTCCAAGTCATATTTCATATTAAAATCAATTTTAGTTTATATTTAGTTTATTTGTTTGTATTTTGACACTATTTTCAAGACATTCAAGCACATGTTGCTCCACTGCAGTACAAGACCTGGACATGTATACACGCTCACAGGCTGCTCAAACTGAGTATTGAAGATGCTTTAGAGGAAATGAGAGACTATCATTACAGTTGAATGAACAGATGATTAATGTTTTGTATGCGTCGTCCACAAATCATAAACAACCAAAACATTTTCAAACATTGTTCATGCAATAACGTAATGCCTAAACAAACCAGCATCTGTTCATCATGTTTAACTTCAATCATTCGCATAAATAAAATGTTTATATAAACACTGTGTCCTTTTTAAAGCATCTTTATTTTGCTTGTACAGAGTCTCAGATTAATCAAAGAAAGCACTTATAAGTTACAATATGATGCTTGGACTACAAAAATGCTAAAACGTCCAAACAAATGTGAAAAACAGCTTTATGACATCTACAGTAAATATACAGACCACTCTGTGCTGGAGGGATCCTGTCGGTCTCTGCTTACTGAGGACGAAAAAGATAAAAAAAACATTCATACTTGGTCATAATTAGTACTGAGTTTAAGTCTTAGGGTTAATAGTTTGAACAAACCCCTAACCCAAAGTATTATCATCAATATTAGTGATGATTGACTTGCCAAACAGGCGTCTGCTAACATTAGGGCCTCTATTGGCGCTTTTCCACTGCATGGTACGGTACGGTTCGGCACGGTACGGTACGGTTCGGCTCAGTTCGGGTTGGTTTGCATTTCCACCGCAGTTTAGTACCGCTATAGAGTGGGCGGGATTATTCTCGCGTCGTTATAATTGCGCCGCCTCTACTGCCGTGACATCATCATAAACGCGCCACAAACAAACTCACAACAAAGAAAGGAGACGGAATAGTGTTCTTCATTCTCCGCATGTGGATGTTTTTAACAGTAATGGAGAGGTCTATGAGAATGCTTGTGATTTACCCCCAGCAGCAGAGACTGTGGTGCAGTGACACGGGTTGTAGAGGAGGAGAGCAGGGATGTGTTTAACAGCAATGGAGAGGTCTATGAGAACGCTTGTGATTTACCCCCAGCAGCAGAGACTGTGGTGCAGTGACACGGGCTGTAGATGAGGAGAGGGATGTGTTTAACAGCAATGGAGAGGTCTATGAATGCTTGTGATTTACCCCCAGCAGCAGAGACTGTGGTGCAGTGACACGGGCTGTAGATGAGGAGGAGAGCAGGGATGTGTTTAACAGTAATGGAGAGGTCTATGAGAACGCTTGGGATTTACCCCCAGCAGCAGAGACTGTGGTGACAGTGACACGGGCTGTAGAGGAGGAGAGCAGAGATGTGTTTAACAGTAATGGAGAGGTCTATGAGAACGCTTGTGATTTACCCCCAGCAGCAGAGACTGTGGTGACAGTGACACGGGCTGTAGAGGAGGAGAGCAGAGATGTGTTTAACAGTAATGGAGAGGTCTATGAATGCTTGTGATTTACCCCCAGCAGCAGAGACTGTGGTGACAGTGACACGGGCTGTAGAGGAGGAGAGCAGAGATGTGTTTAACAGTAATGGAGAGGTCTATGAATGCTTGTGATTTACCCCCAGCAGCAGAGACTGTGGTGGCAGTGACATGGGCTGTAGATGAGGAGAGCAGGGATGTGTTTAACAGTAATGGAGAGGTCTATGAGAACGCTTGTGATTTACCCCCAGCAGCAGAGACTGTGGTGACAGTGACACGGGCTGTAGAGGAGGAGAGCAGAGATGTGTTTAACAGTAATGGAGAGGTCTATGAGAATGCTTGTGATTTACCCCCAGCAGCAGAGACTGTGGTGCAGTGACACGGGCTGTAGATGAGGAGGAGAGCAGGGATGTGTTTAACAGTAATGGAGAGGTCTATGAGAACGCTTGGGATTTACCCCCAGCAGCAGAGACTGTGGTGCAGTGACACGGGCTGTAGAGGAGGAGAGCAGAGATGTGTTTAACAGTAATGGAGAGGTCTATGAGAGAGCTTGGGATTTACCCCCAGCAGCAGAGACTGTGGTGACAGTGACACGGGCTGTAGAGGAGGAGAGCAGAGATGTGTTTAACAGTAATGGAGAGGTCTATGAGAACGCTTGTGATTTACCCCCAGCAGCAGAGACTGTGGTGACAGTGACACGGGCTGTAGAGGAGGAGAGCAGGATGTTTTTAACAGTAATGGAGAGGTCTATGAGAATGCTTGGGATTTACCCCCAGCAGCAGAGACTGTGGTGGCAGTGACAGGGCTGTAGAGGAGGAGAGCAGGATGTGTTTAACAGTAATGGAGAGGTCTATGAGAAGCTTGGGATTTACCCCCAGCAGCAGAGACTGTGGTGACAGTGACACGGGCTGTAGAGGAGGAGAGCAGGGATGTGTTTAACAGTAATGGAGAGGTCTATGAGAAGCTTGTGATTTACCCCCAGCAGCAGAGACTGTGGTGCAGTGCACGGGTTGTAATGAGGAGGAGAGCAGGGATGTGTTTAACAGTAATGGAGAGGTCTATGAGAATGCTTGGGATTTACCCCCAGCAGCAGAGACTGTGGTGACAGTGACACGGGCTGTAGAGGAGGAGAGCAGAGATGTGTTTAACAGTAATGGAGAGGTCTATGAAGGCTTGGGATTTACCCCCAGCAGCAGAGACTGTGGTGACAGTGACACGGGCTGTAGAGGAGGAGAGCAGGTGTGCTTTAACAGAATGCTGATGAGGTTATGCAAAAAGCTTTGATTTACACAAGTAGCAGATGATCCTTGTGGTGCATGGTTTGATCACGGGCTGTAATGAGTCTTTGTTCAGGAGCAGGTATGTGTTTGAACAGTAATGGAGAGGTCTATTGAGAAGCTTGGGATTGTACCCCCAGCAGCAGAGACTGTAAAAGGTGACAGTGACAGGGCTGTAGAGGAGGAGAGTCAGAGATGTAGTTTAACAGTAATGGAGAGGTCTATGAAGCTTGTGCATTTACCCCCAGCAGCAGAGACTGTGGTGATCCAGTGACACGGGCTGTAGAGGAGGAGAGCAGAGATGTTGTTTAACAGTAATGGAGAGGTCTATGAGAGATGCTTGTGATTTACCCCCAGCAGCAGAGACTGTGAGTGACAGTGACACGAGGTCTGTAGCAGGAGGAGAGCAGGTTATGTTTTGTAACAGTAATGGAGAGGTCTTGAGAATGCTTGGGATTTACCCCCAGCAGCAGAGACTGTGGTGGCAGTGACATGGGCTGTAGAGGAGGAGAGCAGGGATGTGTTTAACAGTAATGGAGAGGTCTATGAGAACGCTTGTGATTTACCCCCAGCAGCAGAGACTGTGGTGACAGTGACACGGGCTGTAGAGGAGGAGAGCAGGGATGTGTTTAACAGTAATGGAGAGGTCTATGAGAAGCTTGTGATTTACCCCCAGCAGCAGAGACCTGTTTTTTTTGGTGCAGTGCCACGGGTTGTAATGAGGAGGAGATTGTTTTCAGGGTATGTGTTATAACAGTAATGGAGAGGTCTATGAGAATGCTTGGGATTTACCCCCAGCAGCAGAGACAATGTAAAAGGTGACAGTGACACGGGCTGTAGAGGAGGAGAGTCAGAGATGTAGTTTAACAGTAAGTTTTCTGGAGAGGTCTATGAGAAGCTTGGGATTTACCCCGCAGCAGCAGAGACTGTGGTGATCCAGTGACACGGGCTTTGTAGAGTGAGGAGAGCAGAGTGTTGTTTAACAGTAATTGGAGATCTATCAGATAAGCTTGTGATTTTCAAAATGTAGCAGAGTACCTTGGTTTTTTTTTTTTTTATGTGCAGTTTTTACACGTGGCATGTAATATTGTTTTTTCAGAGAGTTCAGTGTACGTGCTCATACAATGATACATATTTAATATAGTCTGAGAGGTACACTTATTCGATCAGATTGTTTTTATGGTCAGCTTATAATGGGCAGGATTCAGGTGTCAGTCTTATATTTTTAGAGAGTACCTAAGTAAGTGCAGGACATTTCAGGGCCCGTATTCACAAAAACATCTTACGGCTAAAAGTAGCTCATAACTCGCCGATTTAGGAGAAAATCTTAAAAATAATGGGCGTGTCAGTCCTAGATTTAGGACTCCTAATGTTTTGCTCTAAAAGTATTTCACAAAGTGTTTTAGCTCTAAAACTAGCTCCTAAACCTGTGAACGTTTCAGAGTAGTGAAGAGGACTCCTAAGACCAACTCACAACTATCCTAAAATAACTGTTGCCGCAAACATTTTAGAAACATTTGATGATAATGAGCTTTTAAAAAGGCATCACCTTTATCCCAACTCCAAGCTGTCCTTTGTTTCTAACCTTGTTTGCATTAACCAGTTGGGTACGAAGTAACAGCTGTTTGCTTTTCTTTGACACTTTCATTCTTGTTCTGCGAAAAATGTATTTGGGACAAGAACACGTCCAAGTCATATTTCATATTAAAATCTAAATATATATATTTAGTTTATTTGTTTGTATTTTGACCCTATTTTCATGACATTCAAGCACATGTTTCTCCATTGCAGTACAAGACCTGGACATGTATACACGCTCACAGGCTGCTCAAACTGAGTATTGAAGATGCTTTAGAGGAAATGAGAGACTATCATTACAGTTGAATGAACAGATGATTAACGTTTTGGATGCATCGTCCACAAATCATAAACAACCAAAACATTTTCAAACATTGTTCATGCAATAACATAATGCCTAAACAAACCAGCATCTGTTCATCATGTTTAACTTCAATCATTTGCATAAATAAAATGTTTATATAAACACTGTGCCCTTTTTAAAGCATCTTTATTTTGCTTGTACAGAGTCTCAGATTAATCAAAGAAAGCACTTATAAGTTACAATATGATGCTTGGACTACAAAAATGCTAAAACGTCCAAACAAATGTGAAAAACAGCTTTATGACATCTACAGTAAATATACAGACCACTCTGTGCTGGAGGGATCCTGTGAGTCTCCGCTTACTGAGGACGAAAAAGATTAAAAAAAACATTCATACTTGGTCATAATTAATACTGAGTTTAAGTCTTAGGGTTAATAGTTTGAACAAACCCCTATCCCAAAGTATTAGCATCGATATTAGTGATGATTGACTTGCCAAACAGGCGTCTGCTAACATTAGGGCCTCTATTTTACACACACACAAACACCTTTTTCCCGTCTCCTTTATACTGGTCCCACTTGTCCCGAATGTCTCCTCCTTTGATGGGGTCTTGAATGCCCTGTTCTTTAGAACCAAGACCTCCTGATCCACTCCAGCCTGCAGGATGAACAGGAAGAGAATTAGTGCTGGATCAACAGAGAGATCGATTCATGTGATGTTCATTGATTACTGACCCATCTTCATGAGCATCTGATGGCCCTTGTTTTCTTCGCCCAGCCTGAGTTCAGCCGGTAACGCAGCAGGGCCTGAACCCAAACCAGACGTGGAGCTGCAGAGAGGCCGTATTTCATGTCAACATCATGCAAAGCACAATTTGGATTGGATCAACTTACTTACATTTATTTGGTGAAATTAAGGTTTCTTTATTTGTCACATAATAAATTATACAGGGTATAATCAGAAGTGAAATGTAGAAAAATTATCATTATCAGGCAAAATCTGCATTCCTTTTTTATGCTATTTTTAATTTAAATAAATATAATTTTTTCAGATATGACAGCAATAATTAAACCACTAATCATCTTTTGTTTTTCAATCCTGCAGCGCAACAACAAATTTAGCTTTAGTCATAAAATTTGACTTATGAAGGTCAAAGCAAATGTGAAAAAAACTGATCAAATAAATAATAATAATAATAATAAATAAACAAAAACAGTCATAAACATTGCAATCTGGATGGGATACATTTTTTACCATTCTTTTCTAATTTTGTTTTAGTTACAATATTTAACTTATAAAGGTCAAAATAAATGTGGAGAATATTTGTGCCCAAAAATACAATAATAGACTTTGTCATGGGGTTAGATTTAAATTTAGGAGCCCCTAACGAGTGAATTTTTTTTAATTTGCTCCATCATTTTTACTGAATTATTTTTTTTTTTTTTTAATTTCGTTACATAAAAATGTAGCAATATCACTTTTTGTATTACTATTGTTTTTCATTATTAATTTTACAAATAATTAAAACTATGAATAATATAGGTAAATAATTCAGTAAATGGATTTATTTAATTGTATTATTTATTTTTAAGCATAAATATAACAATTACGTAAAATGACATACATAAAAGTATAAAAATAAATGAAATCCTGATAGTAAAAACTACCAAATAAACCCTTGTGAAAATGCAGATACAGACTAAGGCAGAAATCTGCTTTTCAAATGTGAACTGGATTTGGGTAACAAAAGCGGATCTACTTACGGTGGCGTCGGACTGCGTGATTTTTCAGCGTGACGATGCTTGTCTGGAGATCGTGACTTGGAGCGAGATCTGGAGCGGGAGCGACTTCGGGACCTGGATCTGGAGTGACTCCTGCTCCTACGAGAGAAAGTCAAACATTTGTTCAACAACTTGCTGGAAAAAAGGGGTTAAATATTAGCAGATTGGTCTTTTTTGGGGGGGGGGGGGGTACCTGGAGTGAGATCTGGAGTAGGAGCGAGAACGAGTGCGGGATCTGGATCGGGATCTGGAGCGAGAGGATTTGGAAGACCTGGAGCTGGAGCGTGACGTGGATCGTCCTCTGCTGCGCGACCGACTGCGCAAAGGTTTCGCTCGGGTGCTGCCAAAAACACATTACATGAAATATTACCAACGAGGAAACAATGGGATTCACTTTTGTTTAGTCGCATCTGATTTCCAGTGTTATTTTAGCATTAATAGTACACTATAATACAGTTTATTGATATTTTGAATTAGCTTTTAGTTTTAAATTTTCAGTTTTCATTTTAATTTTAGTTTTACTAATGTTGTGATTTTTCGTTTTATTAGGCTTTTTATAGTCAGTTATAATACTTGTTTGTTAATGTTTTAGTAATTACACTTAGTAATTATTTTAGTATACATTATAGTATTTAAATATATTAAGAAATATATTAGATTTTATTTATCATCATCATTCATTTAAATTTGTTTTTAATAATTGTTATCATTTTTATTAGTTTGTATATTTGTATAGTTTTTATTCCAGATTTCAGCCATTTGAATACACTATAATTGCATCTATTCATATTTAGATTTTTTTATTATTATTCTCAGTTTTCATTTTTAATGTTAACATTTTACCAACGTAATGTTCTGTCGTTTTATTTTTTATTTGCTTTTAATATTCAGCACATTTGTATGTCCGTTTTAGTTTTATTAATTTTACTATACTATTATAGTATTTTATATATATATATATATATATATATATATTCAACTTTCAGTTTGATTTTGGTTAAAGTTTTTCTAAATTTATTTGTGTTTTGAGATTTTAATTTCCGTTTTAGTTCTAATCATTTTTGTTTACTATTATTAATTAATGAGTTATTAGTGTTATTTTATGCTTTCATTTTAATTTCAGTTTTCCAAAAATTTGCTGTGTTTTGTCTTTTTTATTGTATTATATATTTAGGTTTATATTTATATTTTTGTATACATTTTATTTCAGTTTAAGTTTTAGTCTTGGTAATTATAGCACTTCAATGTATTTCAGTGAATTCCTAAGACGACATTTGCAATTATGCTTTTTCGTCTATTATGTAGATTGTATTTCAACTACAGAAAATGCTTTTAATAGTTGTTTTTAGAATACATTAAAACAGTTCATTTCTTCCCCACCTGTTCCGTTGGTCCTGTTCCTTTTTCCGCCTCGCTCTTATTTTGGCCCGGTAGAACTCATACAGACCGTTTTGTTCCCAACCCTCACTGGAAAAAACATACTCCGTTACTAACGTAACCTCTGTTCCCTGAGATATGGAACGAGTACTGCATCAAAGACGCTTGTATGGAAAAACGATTTTTTTCCTCTTCTCGTTTGGCACTCAACAGAGGTAGTCGCTTTTATTTCACTCCCCGCCCTACCCTTTTTTTCCTCCCTGCTTGCTTCTGCTGTCTCGTCTCATCTCATCTATTGAAGAGACTCTTTCTGCACGGCTCTCCAAACTAGAAAATTATGGATTTGATCAACTGGTCTCTCAGCGCGATTGATACCATCTTCTCAACGAGAAGTCTGGGTTCTGGGGAACCTGTTTGTCCTGACGGGACGTTCGCGGCCGGATATACGAGGGATGCGTGGGAGAGGTGGCAAATCGTATGTCTGGCGGCTCTTTCCGTTGAGGACGCTGAGGATATCTACCTTTTCGGCACCATGATAACAGGTATTCTGCTGATTGGATTAGGCTTTACCCTGGGTTATCGAAAAATTCAGAAGACGGGAACAGCTGTCCAAAGTCTCACAAGGCTGCCCGTTTTGATTGAAGCTGTGGGAAGAGCGGTCAGCAATGAGACAGACTATAAACCGGAATATGGATGCCATCATGATGAAATTAACAGCTTTGCAAGTGAAACTTGATGAATTCAGAGATCAGAATGGACAAAGAGAATGAGCTGTGGAAGTTTGCAGCTGTTCGCCCCAAAAGTCACAACAATTCAATCTTATCTTTTCTGGCTCCCCGTACCGGCGCCTTGGCCAAGGCCGTCTGGATAACTACCCTGAGAGAGCGATGCAGTGGGACTCTCTTGCTCCCATCCCCGTACTTTACCATTTTAATCCATTTTCACACAATTTACTGCTTTGTTTTTTTATTATGCTTTTAATATTCAGCCACCTTTGTATGTCATTTTAGTTTTAATAAATTTTACTGTACCGTTAAGTATTTGTTACAATATGATATATTATACCTTTCAAGTACTGTTGTATAGTATATTTAGCTTTTATTTTAGTTTTAGTCTTAGTAATTATAGCACTTCAATGTATTTCAGTGAATTACTAAGACGACATTTGCAATTATGCTTTTTCGTCTATTATGTAGATTGTATTTCAACTACTGAAAATGCTTTTAATAGTTTTTTTTAGAATACATTAAAACAGTTAATTTCTTCCCCACCTGTTGCGTTGGTCCTGTTCCTTTTTGCGCCTCGCTCTTATTTTGGCCCGGTAGAACTCATACAGACCGTTTGTTCCCAACCCTCACTGGAAAAAACATACTCTGTTACTAACGTAACCTCGGTTCCCTGAGATATGGAACGAGTACTGCATCGAAGACGCTTGTATGGGAAAAACTATTTTTTCCTCTTCAACTGAAGCCTTTTTATAATCACGCAGTGAAACTGCACGTCCATTGGTTCGTGCAGGACTAAAAAACGAACCAATGACTTGGCTGGCGGCGTGCGAGCCTATGGCTATGCAGCCCACCATAACCTCGCCAAAATGGGAGGGGTGTCTAGCTATATAAACGGCCGATTCGCCGCCGCATCTCGGATTTCTTCGAAAGAAGCGACTG
Organism: Schizopygopsis pylzovi; assembly: GCA_027422435.1. Taxonomy (NCBI): domain Eukaryota; kingdom Metazoa; phylum Chordata; class Actinopteri; order Cypriniformes; family Cyprinidae; genus Schizopygopsis; species Schizopygopsis pylzovi. Next base: position 5,794,632 of record CM049825.1, on the reverse strand, counting down.
AGAATTGCAGCTCATAGCACGGCCAGGAACGCAGTACTCGTTCCATATCTCAGGGAACCAAGGTTACGACAGTAACGGAGTACGTTCCCTTTCGATATTTCACTCGTACTGTGGCGAAGACGCTTGTATGGGAACAAGTACAATCACGCCGTGCTATGACGTGGAACAACTCAACACCAAGACTCACGTGGGAGTAAGACCCAGGGGAGTCAAGAGAATACACCAAGCACAGGCTGAGCCATAGGGTCAACCGTGGCCTGGGTGTTGTCCTGTAAGTTGACACCTGGCGTCCATATAGTATGGATAGACCAAGTGAAGGAGGGTCTTGTGCAATGTTGGTCAAGTGAACCCATAAGATAGCTTATTTAAGAAGAAAGGACTCTGGCCTGCAAGGCAGGGACATCCAGGTTGTAAAACCTTACAAATGTGGACGGCGAGGCCCAGCGGGCCACCTCACAAATTTCCGAAATGGACACCCCGCTGGACCATGCCCAGGAAGAGGCGATGCCTCTGGTGGAATGGGCTCTGACTCCTATGGGGCACTGCAAACCCAAGGAGGAGTATGCTAAGTTAATAGCATCCACTAACCACCTAGAAATTCCTTGCTTCGTAACAGGGCCGCCTTTGGCACGGTTACCGAAGCCGACAAAAAGCTGTTCTGATTTCCCGTATGAGGTAGAACAATCAATGTATACCCTCAGGGCCCTGACGGGGCAGAGCAGGGACAGTTCCTGGCTACCTGTCGAGGGGAGAAGTGCGAAAAGCGCTATGACCTGGGCTCTGAACGGAGTGGAGAGCACCTTAGGTACATAACCCAGCCTTGGTTTCAGGACGACCTTGGAGTCGTTAGGCCCGAATTCCAGGCAAGCTGGGTTGATGGATCGGGCCTGCAGATCTCCTACTCGCTTAACCGACGCCAGTGCTAGCAGCAGGCCGATTTTTAACGAGAGTGCTCTGAGGCTCATAGATTTCAATGGTTCAAACGGGGGCCCTTAGTACGGTAGGTAAGTCCCAAGGTGGAACTGTACGAGGACACGGAGGATTCATTCTCCTGGTGCCTCGTAAGAACTGAACCACCGCACTATCTCTGCCCACCGATCGGCCAGCAATAGGGGCATGGAAAGCCGCTATGGCTGCCGCGTAAACTTTGATGGTGGATGAGGAGCGCTGTTTATCCAGCATCTCCTGTAGAAATGAGAGAACCACTGACACATTGGAGGTGACCGGATCTAAGTCACGGTCTTGACACCAAGTCGAGAAAATAGACCATTTCAGAATGTAGAGGCGTCGAGTAGATGGGGCTCTAGCTTCTGCTATCATGTTTAGGACACGCTCTGGGAGGCCAAAAGGCTCCCATTGAGCGGCCACACATGCAGGACCCATAACTCGGGCCTTGGATGCCATATCGTGCTGTTCGCTTGAGAGAGGAGGTCTTCGAGCAGCTGGAATAACTCCGACACCCATGGCTGGTTCCTCCAGAGGGGGGCTATTAGAATGAGTTTGTGCAGTTGCTCCCTGACACGCCTGAGTACCTGCGGTAGCAGAGCGATTGGAGGGAAAGCATAGAGCGGAAGACTGGGCCACTCGTGGGCCAGGGCATCCGTGCTCTTTGTGAAAAAGATTGGGCAGTGAGTTTTCTTCTGAGGTGTCCGAAGTGTTTCGGAGGTGTTTCTTCGGAGGTCTTCTCAGATGTCTTCGGAGGCGAAGAGGTCTACTCGAGCTCTGCCACAGACTTCCTAAATTTTCTGAACCGCAAGCGGGTGGAGCATCCATTCCCCTGAGGAGACATTGTTTCTTGAAAACATGTATGCTCCATGGTTCAACTTGCCCGGCACATGCGTCGCCTTAAGTGAACGCAGATTGTTCTGAGCCCACACAAGAAGGTCATTCGCCAGCATGCAGAGTCACTTCAAGATGAGGCCGCCCTGGTGATTTATGTATGACACCACGGACCTAATGTCTGAGCATACTAGCACATGGTGTCCCCGTATATCTGGCAGGAAGAATTGACAGGCCTGGCACACTGCTAGCATTTCTAGGCAGTTGATGTGCAGGCCCGACTTCTCGGACCAAAGACCGAAGGTCGGTTTGCCTTCACACAGCGCAACCCAACCCTTGTTGGAAGCGTCTGTCAAGACAACCTTCCTTCTGTACGCCGTGTCTAAGGTCACGACTTGCTTTAGCCAGAAGGGGTCTCTCCAACCAGGGCTGATACACAGGCCTGAGTCACCGTTACGCGGTGGCGTCCCTGATGCCAAGCTGAGGATGGAACCCTCTACTTCAGCCAGAACTGGATAGGTCGCATGTGAAGCAGACCCAACCGAAGTACCGGCGAAGCCACTGCCATAAGACCCAGCATTCTCTGGAAAGCTTTGAGCGGAAGGGCGGTCCCTTCCTCGAAGGCAGTCGGACACCTGGGCGCTATAGTGGGCACGTGAGGAACAAAAATTCACTTTCCTCTGCACCCAGCGTTAAGCGGGGTGGCGAGAGGCACATTAAAGGCTGCTTACGGGGTGGTCCAGCAGTAGCGAGACTCGGGCCCCTCCTCTTTCTGCCTGGCTGATCAGGAGGACTTCTGAGGCACTGGACCCAAGGCGATTTTGGGCCAGGGTCCTTGGCACTTAGTGAAGGGGTAGCATCGTGCCGAGCGTGAGCGCCCTCTATCTCGCCAACCCTCAGGAGGTCGGGCTCAGGGGTGGCTGGCATTGGTTTAGCTATCTGCTGAGTCGGCGCAGGTCTGGGGCAACTGGAAGCAGTAGAAGAGCTGGTGCGCTTAGGGAGGAAGTGTCGCATCGCCTGAGATGACTTCTGAGCCTCCGTGAAGAGTCCAGCAAAGCCCTCCACAGCTGGTCCAAACAGGCTGCCTGACGAAACCGGAGCGTCGAGGAAGGGAACTTTGTCTGCCTCTTTCATCTTCAGATGACGCAAGAGGGCGGGGTCAGTCACAGAGCCGATAACTCTTCCGCGTCTGAAGCCGCCAGAGAAAGGCTGTCGTCCAATTCATTGTCACTCACACCGAACAAGATCATGTCGCTCGCAGCCGCAGAGGGACGCTGATCGTGTTGGGTGAAGAGGACAGGTGAATGCTCTCTCTGCGGTGATGGTGAGGCACGTGGGCATTGAGCCGTCGTGAGCTCGCTTGTCACCGGCTGCTCGAATCCTCTGCCCCGCTGTTTTTTCCTCACAGGTCCCTGGGAGGAAATAAACAGGAGGGTGCAAGGGACGGAGTCGCTCTCTGAAAAGAAAGCTATCCATGAGCACAGAGAGGCAAGACTGAAACTCTCGCAATGAGTGCAGTCAGTCCCGCTGCGAGCAGCGTCAGCGTGTGATTTCCCCAAGCATGACACACACTCAGCGTGAGTGTCATCAGCGTGCAAGGGAGACCTGCACGTCTTAAAATGTCAGCGCGGCATTTGCATCAACGCCGTGAAATTTGCTCTTTTAGTGAGGCTCTTTTGATCTACGCTGCATGGCTGCAGGGGATAACCGAGTCTGCAAGCTGGTCGCTGCGAGAGATCCTAATCCGGCTGCTTGAGGCGTTTCAATGGCGGATCCCGGCGTCAGCGAAGAAAGGTCTTCGTCGCTGAAGAGAAGAAATCTGAGATGCGGTGGCGAAGTGAGTTTATATAGCCAGAATCGCCTCCTATTTTGGTCTGGCAATGGTAGGCTGCATAGCCATAGGCTCGCGCGCCACCGCCGAGCCATTGATTCGTTTTTTAGTCCTGCACGAACCAATGGACATGCAGTTTCACTGCGTGATTATAAAAAGGCTTCATTTGAAGAGGAAAAAATTGTTTTTCCCATACAAGCGTCTTCGACGCAGTACGAGTGAAATATCGAAAGGGAACATCATTTTATTCATTACAACTGAGGTATTAAATAAAAACGACCAACAAAATGACAATTCAAGAGCAGTCACATTGGTGTTCACCTGTTTCTGGGTCTGTCGTGTGACGGTGGGCTGTAAAACGCCTCCACCGCGGCCAGCAGACGGTCACTGGGAGGCTTTGGGGACAGCGGACGGATTCTCATGGGGTCCAGACGCTTAAATTCATGATCTTCAAGCTATTGTTAAAGAGAAAGTTTAATGTCACATTTAAAACAAGGCTGACAAAAACAAACATCTACTTCCCTAGCTGACGTCGAATGTGAAATCACCTTCACAAGCGGCACCATGAGTCCTGCTGGAAGGTTGAAGTAGTGGAAGATGGGCACCAGACTGGGGTCGTCCTGACTGGCGTGAGACGGGGTCTGCCGCCGCATTTGGGACGCCTGACCGTTAAAGCCGTGAGGTGGCGGCACGAAATCAGGATGCTGGTTCCCACCCCACGGAGGAGGATCAGACATCCCAGGAGGAGGAATCCTCTGGTTTGGGTGGTGATGAGGCGGTGGACCGATCTCTGATGAGAAGAACAATGTTACACATGACATAAAGCAAAGAGTAACCTGGGAATTTAAGTCCTACTTATGTTATGCCAAGTCAAAAATTTCAGCATGCTAGTCAAAACTGTTCAATATAAACAAAATATCCTAAACAATTTTTTTTTTTTTTTACTGCTACATTCTATAAAAAAAAAATTGTAAGTTTCAAAAGTGTCTTAAAGCTGCAGTCCGTAACTTCCTTGGGTTAAAAATGATCCGAAATCAACATTTGAGCAGGTACATTACCAGCCAGTGTTCAAAACTATCACCTTACTTTAGCCCGATTCACAACGGTTAGCTTGTATTAATGTTTTCTAATTTGAGTGGTACGGGTAGGCTTTCGTGGGAAATTCGAACATGGAACTGCATCATTACGTCACGTCTATAAACAAAGAAGTTGTCGTGGCTACTAGGCTATCGCACGTGAGGATCCTGCAGGTGGCGACTCATTTATAGCATTTTCTCACAGCAGCTAGAATAATTAAATGAATGAAGCATTTATATAGCGCTTTGTGTATTGTTGTAAACCTGAAGCGCTTTACAATAATGTGGGGGGGTCTCTCCTCAACCACCAATTCAGGATGGAGCATCCACTTAAATGATGCGAAGGCTGCCACAGGACAACGGCGCCAGAGCGCTCACCACACACCAGCTACAGGTGGACAGGAGAGAGAGTCATTGAGCCAATCAAGTGTATGGGGATTATTAGGAGGCTTTGATTGACAAGGGCCAGTGGAGGGAATTTGGCCAGAACACCGGGGTTGCACCCCTTTTCTTTTTCCAGAAGTGCCATGGGATTTTTAATGACCACAGAGAGTCAATGTATCATTGTGATGACGGATTGTAATCCAGAAAGGATTATGTGTTTATGAAACACATGTGAATGAAATTAAATTATATTCCAGTTTTAAATGTGCTTCTGATTACAGATAGCCTGGGATTACACAAGATTTGTATTTTAAAGAAAACCATTTCGAAGGGAGCATAGTTTGCTTTTTGGGTTAAAATAATTTCTTAATATGAAATTTAAATAGTATGACAATTAGATTAGACTGTACAGAAATTAATATGTACACGCTAATATGCTAAAACTTAAATATGTTTAAGTTATAAACATTATGTTAGGTTTGTGCCACTGATTACCAAAATATTTTTTTTAGCTTTCTGTATTGGTTAGTCCTCCAATATGTGTAAGCTCTTTAGTAACAGTAATTGGCTATTTCTAGTGCTATAATATATTTATTGCTGTTATCTATGAAAAAAAGGCAGAAACAAAATAGTCAAGCAATGTATAGTGTTTTTTTTCTTCAGATAACCAATTAGTCATAGGTTATGAAAGGCATAGGAGAACATTTTGGTTATTGTAAATAAATACTAGCCTGCTTAGTTAGTTATTTACCCAATAAATGACAATAACATTTAATAAAAAAATTTTTTTGACAGATTCCCAAAATATGTGTTTTCTCTTTATTATGACAGGTGGTCTAATAAATTATTAAGCACTGTTTTCATATCATTCAGTTGACATTTGTTTGAAGGACATTGGGCAGAATGTTTGTTGGGCAGAAAGTGTTTTTTGTCAATAAAACAAAAGTAAAAAAGAAAATTGCGCTTTTTTATTAGATTATTTGGAAAAAAACAATCTTCCAACTAATCGATTCACAAAATAATCGTTAGTTGCAGCCCTAGTCCAAACATCATGTAAAAGTGGATTTTGCATAAAAGGTGCCCTTTAAAATAACTACCGCAAAATAAGAATATTTCATTTTTTAGAAAAGCTAAATTACACTAATGATAAAATACACTAACATTAATATTTATTGACATCTTAATTTCTTTCAAACATAAAACCTCGTATTTACGCAATTCAGGATGGAAAGAAAATTGAAATTTGTATAAGCACGAAATAAAATAAAGAAATCAAACAAGTACTTGTGTACAATTTTCATGAATCCGTCATTTTTAACTCTAGTAGTTTAGCGAATAGAAAAGCCGAGGTCTCACCTCCAGGGAAGTCTCCCTGTGGGTAGTCGAATTGGTGCGGCGGACACGGCGGAGGAAACTCGTCCTGCATGAAGCGCGGCGGGAAGCGTCCGAAGTTGTGTGGCGGCGGCTGGTGGTGTGGGGGGAAGGGAGGCTCTCTCTGGCCCCAAGGCGGCGTCTGATCCGGCTGGCTGATCCATGGCGGCTGGTCAAACTGACCGCTCCAGAAGGGCGGCGGCTTGTTCTGGCTGCTCCAGGGGCCTACAGGGCCCCCGTCCCAAGGGCCGCTCCAGTTGGGGTCCCACTGCTCGATCCACTTGCCCTCGTGGCTGTTCCAGGGTGGGCAAGGGGGTGGGGCTTGAGTCAGGTCGAATGGCGGCTGGAGGAGGAAACATTAGTATGAGTGTTGGATTGAATATTTAAATAAGTCAAATAAACATTTTTAAAATGGTCATAGACACATTTTTTATCAGAAAAAAGCCAAAAAAATGACACTACAAATACGTGTCTATTTTATTTTTATTTGGAAAATAAATTGTAATCCATTACTGATTTCAAATTACGTTACGTTTAAACTACTTTTTTGATTAATTATACTTGACCTAATTCGTTTATCAGATTGATTTGAATAGGATAATCTTGTTCTATATTAATATAAAAATACCAAAAGAAAGAAAATGCATTTGTCATCAACAACAAAGTGTATTAAACATTACAGCGGGTTTGTGAATAAACTACAGAGGGATTAAAAGCTGTTTAACTGTCTAACTAATACAAATATTTCTAAAACGAATAAAAGTGGATAATCTTTTAGAATTCAAAATTAAGAAAAAGTTTGGTTACTAACAATTTACTGATTTATTACATGAGTAAAATGTAAGCAAAAACATAGTAACAGTAATCTGATTACAATAATTTTATAACAGTCTATACTAGGGGTTGAACAACTTCTGATTTTTTAAAGTTTACTTTTAGGTGATGAAAGTTGAGTCAAAGTCGACTAGTCGCTGATGACATCATTAATGAACAAATAAGTCTGGAGCTGTGACAAGCACCTTATGCACAGTTATGGCTTTTGACTAGAGGTCTGCTACCCGACCCGAACCCGCGGGTCCCGAAATACTGTCGGGTTTCGGGTCGGGTTTCGGGTTAATGTTTAATGGATAGCCTCGGGCTCGGGTCGGGTTCGGGTTTGTAGCCAAAACTATATGCAGAGGCTTTGCTGCTTTCATAGACGCACGCACACACACATTGCCCACAGATATCAGAGATCGCGCAGAGCACAAACATCACGGACACTTTTATTAGTAAAATAGCTTGGACAGGCTACTGACTCGCAAGTCACAACATTATATTTATCTGCAATGAGGCGGCAAAATCGCTGTTTTTGAAGTAACTAAGCCTCATTGCTTGTAGAGAGAGACGCGCAGACGCAGGTTTACACGCACGCGCAACATTCCCCCTTCTCTCTCGGTCTCTCTCTCTCTCTCTCTCTCTCTCTCTCTCTCTCTCTCTCTCTCTCTCTCTCTCTCGCTAATTCAAATAAATGATTAATGCATTCAAATAAATACAATCTTATTTAAGATCTTATGTCTGATTTAAAGTAGACAGAATGCTAACGAGCCTTAACTGACAAAAAATGACCATAATTTGTACGGTGGAAGAATTATCTTCTTGTCCATACAAAATTCATAAACTCGGCAGAATGTATGCGACCGCTGCGCCTGATGTTCACAAACTTTCATAACTGGTAAATGTTTGTGAAATGGCAGAGCCTTGATTAATCTATTTCTTTGCATGCAATCGTGAAATGCAATCTTTTTCCTTTTTTTTTTGTTGGCTATTCGTTGGGGGGCGAGGGGGGGGGGATCTCGGGTCGGGTTCGGGCTCTAAATTTAACCGTGCCGCTCGGGTCGGGTCGGGTTGGGTCAGACAATCTCGGGTACGGGCCGGGTTCGGGCTTCAGTTTTGAGCCCGTGCAGACCTCTACTTTTGACACAGCACTGCCTACATTGCTAATTCTCCTATATCAGCTTTCTATCAGTTCTTTGTCTTTGGGTCGTTATATTTCTCACAGATTTCTGCTCGTTCTAAATCAGATACAGATAAGTAGTACAGTAAAGATTACATTCATATGAATGCATGCATTAGTGAGAGCGTTTGCATGTGAATTAATTCTCTCTACTAGTAGTGAAGCTGTGGGATTTAGTTATTAAGAAATATATGCTTGAACTTTTCAGTTTCTAAGCTATTTTACGGAGAAATCACAGAACAGTGTTGACATTTCCGCGCTGAATGATTCTGTGCACGCGATCTGCGCGTGATGTATTGTACGCACTACTGTCTGTAGTCTGTGTGAGTGTGTTACAGAGCAGCAGTGCATAAGATTAGAACGGCGCTTAATTTACCTGTACAATAAGCTGTTTAAAATAAAAAAAATACGCATTTAACAGACACTTTTATCCAAAGCGACTTACAGTACATTCAGGTTATACATTTGTATTGTCAATAAGTGTGTTCCCTGGGAATCGAACTCACAACCTTTGCGCTGCTAACGCAATGCTCTAACCACTGAGCCACAGGAACAAATGTGCATTCTCCCGCTCAATTTCGAGCATCCAGTAACATAATGACACATGTCTTGTGGAGCGCTTTCAGAGTAATTTTAACTGTTTGGAAACGGAGTATAAATGTGGATTTCTTAACCTATTGCGCCCTCTATAGCACCAGCGACTAGTCGACGTCAAGCTTAAAGCGTCATGGCAGAGCACTGAAGTCGACTAGTCGATAAGCCTGTGCAACCCCTAGTATATACTAACTACAAATACCTAATGTTTGGAATCCGAGTATGTAATCCAGATTTCATGTCATCAGTTACTGAGTTAGTATTAATACACGGCTGGAAACAGTATAAGATCTGTAAGATATTCAAGTGTTTTTTGACTCACAGGTTGTTGCGGGTTCCACGCCGGCATGTTGTGCTGCGGATCGAACCAGCCCTGTTTAGAGGAGGGCATGTCAGACGAAGCTGCCGGATTAGAGTCTGATAGTCGGTTAAAATGTATATATATGTATATATGTGTGTATGTATATGTGTATATATATATATATATACATATATAAGCATATATACACATATACATGTAAACATATACATACAAATATATAAAAAATCATAACACATCACAGCAAGAATAACATAAATAGTCAAGAAAGACAATAGCTGCATTTCCAATACCCTTCAAACTGTGATTGAAAATATGCCTAATGTTTAATAAAACGAATTAAACACCCTAATAAAACACACATCCTACTTCCGCTTTGCTACTGTTCGGACGCTCTTGCTTATTGCTCTGCGCTTTTCTCGCTATTTTTGAACTTTTCTCAGATCTCTATATCATTTTAACTTCAGCAGATCAGCACAGTGCTCAAACAACACATTTTTAGGAAAAAGAAAACCAATGCACAGCTGTCTACATTCAAACAGACGAGAAAAAAAATGCCTCGTTGAATCTACTTGCTGCATGAACTGCCACAGACTTCTACAAAGGATTGCGGTTCTTGAAAAAGTTACGTACAGGACTTCCAAAACAGGAGGAACACACAGCAGATCGTCATCACGGACCCCCTCAGCATACAACCGGTGAGTCCTGTGAGTCTAGTGAATCTCAACAATTTATACTAAGTGTAGAGGAACAAGCCGAAACTGATCAACAGACTAATCGATGGCACAGGGAGCGAGACCCAGAGACATCAGATTGTCACGAGTATCTCGTATTGCTACCATAGCATCCTCTATACGGCTATGACAAGACTTAAAGACTACCACCCCCTATACATCTTGAGAACAGATTTGAAGCATTAATGAATGTGGGTGAGGAATCCTCAAATGTGACTAAGCATGGATCGAATCAGCCAGCAGCTAACATTGCTACTAACAGGCCCTCGAGGTCGAGCAGACGGCGGCATTCAGCTCAGAGCGCAGCCGAGCCCAGGACTCTGATAGTGGGTGACTATTATCAGAAACATCAGTAGCAGGACTACAACGACACGCTGCTTTCCCCAAGCAACCGTCTCTGATGTGAACAAGGAACTTCGGAGCATTGTGATGAAGCACAAGACTGCAAATCGAGTCATCATCCATGTGGGGAAGAATGATATTCGGAAAGAGCAGTCAGAACTCCTTAAGAAGTCAGGGCTCTAGACTAACTTTTTGCACTGGGTGCACTGGTGCGCCTAACTTTTTTTCTTAGGTGCACCGGCACAAAAGTTAGGTGCACCCAAATTTTTATATAGGCAATATTGACTAGTAAACGACTAACTAACAATCTGGTCAACATAAAGTTCTTTATTTGAAGCACAATTCTACAAGAAAGGTAACTTACTGAAAAAGTGTTGGTGCTTAAAGTGCTTCACTGAGCAGAGATTTAAACTTAAAACATCTCAAGATAAATAAAATCTAAATTAAGTGTTTTAAGGGCGTCAAACTGAACATCTCATGGCTCAATGTATTATGGACTATCCTCCATTGCAGTCACATGCCCCTCGAATGGCCAACTCCTGTAGTTTGGCCTTCTTGATCTTTGGCCTCGGCTAAACCAGCTGGCCACACTCTCTCTAGCATCAACATCTTCCAGACTTGCCCCCTCTACACTGAGTCTTATCAGATCTTCCACTGTGTCTGAACGAAGGGATGCTCTAGTGCAGTGCTTCTCAAACCCCCCCCTTAAACCCATAAAACAATCCTGCGCCCCATCCCACCACAGACTACCAAATAATTGCACTAAACATAATGAAAAAAATAAGTATTTACAGTTTTTATAACCAATTCTTACTATGCAAAAAAGAAGTATACTTAGGCCTTTAGTGTTATGTTAGAAGCATTTTTATACTCAAACCTTTTCTTGATTTAATATTTTGATTTTTTTTAGATTTATTTTCATTTAAATGTTTAGTTTTGAAATGTTGTATGCATTTGTCATGTTTATTTCATGTCTTTATCTTCTTAAATGTGTGTATATAATATGTATAGTTTTAACTTTTAATTTTAGTTACTTTTTCTTATTTGTAAGCCGCTTTGGATAAAAGCGTCTGCTAAATGACAAAGTAAAGAAAAAAATAACTGTTCTGTTCTGTCTAATCGTCTCTCTGTACTCATACTGTATTTTAATGCAGCCAAATTCTCAATAAAACTGTTTTACTTTATATATTTGACTGTTTATGTTGTCAGTCAACAGGATAAATATGAAATAATGACTGAAACACGTCCCTTTAAGAATTCATAACCAGCTCTCCCTTCCAAGAAGCTAGTCTGCACAAAAATCCTAATTTATAATTGTATTGAGCCGTTGTCTGATGAAATCAAATAAGAAACAATATAAGACAAGACAATTCCTGTGCTGTGATTTCTTCTATATTTGCATGTACATTTAGAGAAGCAATAATATCTGTTTTAACTGAACGGGCTCCTCTCAGACGCTCGCTGAACAGAGCAGATGCAGAGAAAGCGCGCTGATCTCGCGCCGTTGCTGCGATCACAGAGACACTCTGAGAGACTCGATTTGTCACTAGTTGCTTTTTTTGGAAAACAAAAAGTTGCTATGGGGGTCTACAAAGGCGCTAAATGTCGCTAAGTTGGGAACACTGCACGCATCTCTACTACTCACCTCTTTCTCTCTGTCTGACTGCAGCAGCACACGTGACGCATTTGTCAACGCGCACACACACACATACAGGAATATCTGGACCACGGCCAATCAGAGGGGGGGTCCGCCCTTCACTATCTCTGATTGGTTTAGACCACGATATAAGCCTACCGGGGGTGTCTTTTGTTGAACCACAGAGTTTCTGAGTCGTGGATACTTTTTTTTTCTTTTCTCGAATGGCTGGACGCACCAGTGCGCCCTGGGATTTTTGTTAGTCGCACCCGAGAGAAATTAGGGTGCACATGCGACCAAATTGGTCGCACTCTAGAGCCCTGTGCGGTATAAAAGCAGTCAACTTCAATCTTTTCTGGGGACATTTAACAACTGTTTTAATTGGATGGCCTCCACCAAACAAACTTGGTGCGAGAGTGCTAAAGGACAATATCTATTTATCCCTCCGTCATCCTTCAGTGGTGTGTGCCAATCCACTCACACGTTCACCTGGACAGAATATGAGTGACCACAGGACTGCATATCAGCTTCAGAGTCATCATGTGGTTGAAACATCCCACAAGGACACTGATAACACTAAGCAGCCAAAACAACCACTGCTCATGGACATCCCGGCTGAGCCCTGCCCACAGAGCTCATCACATGCAGACTGTGACGTATTACATCAGGTCCAAGACTCAGCACCCAAGGACGACTTTCTGGAAAACAGCCAGGACAACACATCACAGTCACCGGAAACACCAGAGCCAATCTCACCTGACACATTATCCCTCTCTCCAGCATCTCTACTCCTAAGCTTCTCACAGAAAATGGAGGAACTGGTGTATGCTGGGACCAAACTCTCCCACTCTTTCGCTGCAAGCCCCCAGATATCAACAAAAAAACGTCAAGCCCCACAACCACCAAAGACAGCAGGCCCAGCTCTCCCGCCTCCTCCCGTGAGAGCTCTCCAACCGCTGCCACAACGCCAGGGCCAAAACCATCCTCCATCGGCTGTAGGTGAACCAAAAACAGCTGATAACAGCTCTCGCTGATATGTGTCGGGTCCCCGCTATATTAGCAGCAACTTACACAAATATTTACAGAACAAGCGGGAACCCAGTGTGCCTGTAGCCTCCTCTATTCCTGTTTTATCACGTGATAGAAAGTCTAAGGCCTTCTCAAGCCATACGGCTGACCCATCAAATCTGTGGCCTGTAATGCATAGGTAATTCAATCAAGTTAGCAGTTTTAAACATTCGCTCACTAAAAAATTAATAATTTTAAACAACCTGGATTTTATGTTTCTAAATTAAACATGGCTTGAAGACAGCTGAAGTGCAACAGTCCTAAATGAAACAGCCCCTCCTAACTTTAATTTTATAAGTAACTGCAGGACTTTTAGGAGAGGCGGCGGTGTAGCTGCTCTGTTTAAAGATGTTTAAGATGTTTTGACTTCCTGTTTGTTGCTGACGCATGTTTTGAGTTTGAGCTCCGTCAAGTCAATTATTTATCGTCTATTTTCTATCTTAAAATTAAATTTTATACACCGTCATTTTTTGTTTCTATAATGTGTGAATATATCCTCGATCGCATTCTCAGACATCCCAAGTCTCCCGGAAGTTCCGGGAGTCTCCCGCATATTGATAGCGGCTCCCTGATGCCCGCAAATGAGTTAAAATATCCCGGAATCTAGAGCGAGTGATCAAGAGCGCGCATGCGAGACAGAGACTGTGCTTCAACACATGTAGCGCGCGCACGGCAGAAAGGGAGAGGGAGCGAGGGACCTTGCGTGTGCGTGCGTGTGCTAGTCTGCGTGTGTGCCTCATGAAGCGCATGTAATACAGAAAGCGTCCTGATTGGCCTGTTTCGGTAAGTCAACCAATCAATTGTCAGTGTGGGCGGGCTTTTATCTCTTATCCCGAGTACCGAACTGAATATTCAGTTCAGTATATCTAGAAACAAGAGCGCCATGGCAGAGGGAGAGGGCCCCAAAAAACGAAAATATAAGACACATTTTACCCAAGACTACACGAAAGTGTACCCCTGTCTTATAAAAGTGAAAAATAATGACAGTCTTGCATGCTGTACAGTTTGCAATAGCGACTTCAGCATTGCCCATGGTGGGTTAAATGATTGTAGAAGACATGTTGAGGTGAGTTCATTTCATTTATTCAATCTTGTTGTTCATTTCAACTGTATTTCGTTATAAAAGTAAAGTCATGTTCTGTGGTGAAATATCATATCCTTGGCCTCCTTTTTTGTTGGGGGGGGGGGGGGATCGGCAGGGGGTTGTGCTTTCGGGATACCTCCCTGAAATGCTTTTTTGCAGGTTGAGATGTCTGCATTCTGCAACGAAAAAACCAGAGCGCCTCACAAGTTTTATTTTGATTTCCCGGGTCAGCTATTAGCTTATAGCCTGTTAGCATAGCCAACGCGGGTGCCGCTAATGCAGCTAATACCCTATTCACACACGCGCACACACACACACACACACACACACACACACACACACATTTACCAGTGTTTCACTGTTACTTGCTTTAATGGCAGATTTGTGTCTACCTTTGAGTACAGGTGAGGACACGTTCGAGCTGCATTCGGTGCAGCTAGAGGCCGTGGAGAGACAGAACCACGAGCTGCTTGAGAAACAGGCCCAGCTGAGGAAACGGAAAGCAACGCTGGAAACATCTCGGGCTGACGCTCACAAGTCCGGGGTAAGTGTGTTTCTCTGCACAGGCCCCGTGCACCTGGGACGCGATCTTCCCAGATGTCCTTCACAGCAGTGGAAGACGGGATCCAGGCCCCGGTCGACGACTTCTCCCCCTCCGGTCTTCGAGATCTCCTCCCGTAACCGCTTCGCTCCTCTCTGCGAGACTGAACGTGACGCTGTGATCCTCTGAGACTCAATCGTCCGGCATGTCCGTGCTACGTTAGCTGAAGGTAAAGTGCCCGCTCACTGTTACCCTGGTGCTCATGTTCTTGATGTTTCTGCGCTGATACCCGCGATCCTGAAGGAATTGATCTTACTGATATAGATATCGTACCTCAAAGTGATGATGCTACTGACCATTTCCTTGTATTGTGCATGCTGCATATTACTGATATTAACTATATGGCTCTGTGTTATCGCCCAGGCAGAACTATTATTCCAGCCACTAAAGACAGATTCACAAATAACCTGCCCGATTTATCTCAGCTGCTCTGTGTACCCATAACTACAGATGAACTAGACACAATTACTAGCAACATGGGAACTATCTTCTCTAATACGTTAGAAACTGTTGCCCCAAGCTTTCAAATGATATATAGTTTGTCAAGATTGCTTTAGGTTCAGATTAAGATATTACTGTTTAAAACATGTACTGGCAAGTGGGCCCACCGGTGGGGGCCCGTGACAATTAACAGGTTAAAGTACTTTTACTCGTTTATAAATCACTCAATGGCCTAGGAACTAAATATATTGCAGATATGCTCACTGAATATAAACCTAACAAACCACTCAGATCATTAGGATCGAGTCAGTTAGAAATACCAAGGGTTCACACAAAACAAGGGGAGTCCGCTTTTAGCTATTATGCAGCCCGCAGCTGGAACCAGCTTCCAGAAGAGATCAGATGTGCTGAAACATTAGCCACATTTAAATCCAGACTCAAAACTCATCTATTTAGCTGTGCATTTGTTGAATGAGCGCTGTGCTACGTCCAAACTGACTGCACTGTATTTTATCTACAATCATTTTCTATTCTTAACTTCTTCATTTTAAATACATTTTTATATCATTTTATTGTTGCATTTTTTATTATTATTATTATTTTTAATGACTATTTCACTTCCTTTCATGTAAAGCACTTTGAATTACCGCTGTGTATGAAATGTGCTATATAAATAAACTTTCCTTGCCTAATGGAAACACGTCAATTTCGCAAAAACTCCAACGTTTGGCAAAACATTTTTCACACTCTCATGAGGTGTTTTCAGGCCATTTGAAAAATGAATAGATCGCAAAACTGCAATGGAAACATTGCAATGTTATGAAATATTATTACACTTTAAAAGCACCATTTTTGATGTGACTTTGTTTAAGTGTCATTTATTCCTGTGATAAAAGCTGAATATTCAGCATCATTACTCCAGTCTTCAGTGTCACATGATCTTCAGAAATCATTATAACATGCTGATTTACTGACTCAAGAAACATTTCTGATTATCATCAACATTGAAAACAGTTGTGCTGCTCATATTTTTGTAGAAAACGTGATACATTTTATTTTCAGGATTCACAGATTAAATAGAAAGTTCGAAAGAACAACATTGAATTTAAATATAAATCTTTTGTAACATTATAAATGGCTTTTACTGTCACTTTCAAACAATTTAATGCATCCTCGCTGAATTAAAACACTGACTCCAAACATGTCAAATGTTTTTTACCAGGCAGACCTAACACTTACTTCAGATATTAAAAACTAAGAAAAAAAAACATTATATAAAAAAATTACATTATAATATTGAAAAAAAATGAATAGCTTATTAAAGCATATTATAAGTAATATTAAAATTAT
Source organism: Schizopygopsis pylzovi (assembly GCA_027422435.1). Taxonomy (NCBI): domain Eukaryota; kingdom Metazoa; phylum Chordata; class Actinopteri; order Cypriniformes; family Cyprinidae; genus Schizopygopsis; species Schizopygopsis pylzovi. The sequence goes on along the minus strand of CM049825.1, from coordinate 5,778,026 downwards.
ATATTTAAAAAATACATATTATATAATGTTTTTACCTGGCTGAGAGGTCAAGGGCCGACCTTGACCTGGCGGCCGCGGCTGCTGCTACCGCTGCTGTCTGCTGCTGCTTCAGGTTGCTCACGAACTCCTCGTGTTGTGTCTTCAGCACCTGGATCTGCTGCTGGAAGGCCATCTGGACGGGCTGCACCACCGGAGCATACTCTGTAATGAGCGACGCCTGGACCAGACACAACAGAGACGTGATGAGAAACACATCCTCCAGATTTCACCAGAAAACAAGCACTGACAGCACGAGCTGCACCTGATACTGTCCGAGGCCCAGAGCCGGACTCTGCAGCTGCTGAATGGTGACGTCGTCAAAGTAGCTGTTCTTCTCCCAGAGCAGCAGCAGCTGAAAACATGAAGAGCAACGGCTCACTCTTCTGCTACAAGTCAAATTGACACAATAAAGAAGCTGCAAATGGGAAGAAATCAGGATGGATGATCTTACGCGGGTGATTTTCTGCTGCTTGTCCTCCTCTACTTCCAGGAAGCTGGTGCAGTAAATGGGAACCACGACCTTCTGCAGAGCTGCCAAAAGATCCCTCTGATGTTTCCTTTGACTGTCGAGTAAAATCAAGGGTTTTATCAATAAAACGCCATAAAATAAACTTGCAGTTGCAAAAAAAACTACTAAAATGGGCCATTCCACTTTCCCCATATGAGAAGTGATTGTAATAATTCTTTATTTCTAATAATTAGGGCTGTCCTCGACTAAGGATATTTTTGGTCGACTAGTAGTTGTTCATTTTAAGCATTAGTCGACTAATCACACGTTTATTAATAAACTATTTAAATCATTAACATGAATCTTTAATTGCCTACATAGCCAAATAAGCACAAGTATAAAGCTTGCCACAGCGCACCAGCAGAAGTAATGATTATGAATGTGTCAGGTAAAAACAGTAAGGAGACTTCATTAACATTTTAATAATTTGATAAACTAGTGATTTGTTTGTTCTCAGTTTAAGAGATGACTCGTCATCTCACAGCAGTGGATGCACCTGTATGCAGGTTTCAATACGGATGACATATTCTCATAATTTTTTTTCCATTTGAATTGATTCATCTGAAAGTAGACATTTAATAGACTATAGAAATATTTATAATGACTAAGGCAATGATATACACCGAGTTTCGCGCTCGAGTTCACAGACCGAGACAGCAGAAAGCTAGACACAGAAAGCACATCCAGTTTGCTTTCATTATTTTACAAAAGCACAATTTGTTTTATTGTGAGTGCACACAAATAAACTTGGAATCTTTACAGATTTGAGGGGGTTTCTCTTGAAGTCCACTATCATCTCTACAGTTTTGAGCGTGCTAAGATCCAGGTTGTTGTAACTGCACCAGATAGACAGCTGCTCAACCTCTTGTCTGTAAGCAGACTCTTCTCCGTCCTGGATGAGACCGATGAATGTGGTGTCATCTACTAACTTCAGGAGCTTGACAGAGGGGCCTTTAGATGTGCAGTCATTCGTGTAGAGAGAGAAGAGCAGTGGGGAGAGAACACAGCCCTGAGGAGCTCCTGTGCCGATCGTACGGGTGCTAGATGTGAATTTTCCCAGCCTCACTAACTGCTGCCTGCATGTCAGGAAGATGTTTATCCACTGACAGATCGAGCTGGGCACGGAGTTAGTTTGGGAGGTTTGGGATGATAGTGTTAAAGGCCGAGCTGAAGTCCACAAACAGGATCCTCACATAAGTCCCTGGTCTGTCTAGATGTTGCAGAACATAATGCAGTCCCATGTTGACTGCATCGTCCACAGACCTGTTTGCTCTGTAGGCAAACTGAAGAGGATCCAGCGAGGGTCCAGTGATGTCCTTCAGGTGGGCCAGCACCAGTTTTTCAAATGGCTTTATGACCACAGACGTTAGAGCCACAGGTCTGTAGTCATTTAGTCCAGTCATTTTTTATTTCTTTGGGACGGGGATGATGGTGGAGCATTTGAAGCACGAGGAGACTTCGCACAGTTACAGTGATCTGTTAAAGATCTTTGTGAAGATGGGGGCCAGCTGGTCAGCACAGGATTTCAGACAGACTGGTGTAACACAGTATGGGCCTGATGCTTTTTTTCCTTTTCTGCTTCTGGAAAACCTGGCGCACCTCGTCTTCACTGATCTGAATTGCTGATGTGGGGGAGAGAGGGGTTGCTGGAGGTGTTAATGGTTGTGTGGAGAGGTGTTCAAGGCGGGAGTGGGGTGTTTTTTTCAAACCTACAATAGAACTCATTAAAATCGTCTGCCAGTTGTTGATTCTCCACAGTGCTGTGTCCTGCAGTTGGTTTTCTCTTTCAAACCTTTCCACACTGGTGCGGAGTCACTGGAAGATAATTGGATCCTTAGCTTATCGGAATAATTCCCCTTTGCCACTCTGATCTCCTTTTCCAGTGTGTATTTGGCCTGTTTATACAAGATTTTATCCCCCTTCCTGTACGCATCTTCTATGACCTAACGGAGCTGTCTGAGTTTTAATGGTTTGTCATTGTTATAAGTTAGATGAGTCCTGGTAGGAATGCACATATCCTCACAGAAACTGATGTATGAAGTTACAGTCTCGGTAAGCTGCGATTTCTTGTTTTCCTTTTCTTTAGTGTGTTATGTAGCTGTTTGTGCATGTATAAAATCTGCAGTTACAAAGCTCAAAGTCTCCCAAAAGAGGATTTCTTCTAATCTGAAAGAGAAGCCTGGTCCAGACCGGGCTAAAACACCTCATGAATACACTCCCCCACATATATACGTAAAGATTAGTGGTGTAACGGGTCACAAAATCCACGGTTCGGTTCTATACGACACAGTGGTGTCACAGTTCGGTACGTTTCCGATATGGGGGGTGGGGCAATTGGTTACGTCGCAATGTTGGAAATGTTTTAAACCATGAAGGCGAGCCAGTGGATATCACACAAGCACGCGTTTGCACCAGAGTTTGCACACTGCAAACTAAGTGCAAGATTTATGCTGGTGATCATCTTAATCAATCATTTCACTATAAGCAGAAAGTTAAAGTATAAATGGAATGACAGAGCTTTCTGCATCTGATGCCGCATATTCTCTCAGAGACAAATTGATTTCCTTTTTTTATTTTATTCTTTGATGAACAGACATTACAGCAGCTGGGTTAATAGGTTATTTTGGCTTGCTATTACTATAAGAGCTGCCGCTGCTGAATGACACGGATCTCACGCATCGTATTTTCGCTCGACTCTCTTTACCTTTTCTGACCCCCTTCAGATCTTAAAGTCTCTATTAATGAGCTGACAAGATAAATCGAGTGTGTTAGATGAGGGAGACTGCTCAAGGACAGTTTGTAAAATAATTTCAGAGATGTGACTCGTTTATAACATGTAATGCATGCATGCACAATGACTTGCACGGCTCATGAATTAACCGACCACAACATTGCATGCACATCGTTTCTTTTGCGCTTTGATATGAAATGATAAAGGCTACAGCGTGCGCCGGCGCCTTTGTGTGTGCGATTGAAGAGCGCGTGCCGAGTACAGTATCGGTTCCCATGCTCATTTGACTCGCGCCTGACATTGAGGGGAAGAGCACGCGTCTGAAACGTCTCCTGTTTGATGTGCTCGTGAAGACGTTGTGACTAAATTAGCAAACAAAACAGAGACAGAGGCAGCAGTTGTGAGTGGGGTGGCCAACACTAGCCCCGCCACTGCTTTAACTGTGCTTAATATTTTTAACGCGTTAAACTGACTAAATTAATCGCCTGTGTTAACGTGCTAATTTTGACAGCACTAATTCAAATGCATTATAATGTGACACAGCAGTTCTGATGAAAGCTCTGCGTCTCACCAGTGATGCAGGATGTAATTGGTCAGATAGATGAGATGCAGGCGGAGCTCGAAATGCGCCCCGTCCGCAATGATGCGGTTTCTGAGATGCGACGCCATCAGCTCGCAGTGCGGCGGGGTCTTAGCGTTACTGAACATCCAGTTCGTTACAGCCTGAGAATCAGAAATAACCAAAAAATGACTAATCTGAGACATATCAGACGGAGCGGTCGTGAGCGAGGCAGGTTTCCGGCTCATACCGATATGGCGTCTTTGGTGCAGGTGTCTATGATGGGCTGCAGCAGGTTGTCGAACTCGTTCATGTCCAGCTGCGTCTCCACCAGCAGCTTTTGCATCTGCTGCTCCATCGCCAGAGAGATGGCGGCCGTCACTTGCTCCTGAAACAACACATTTATTTAACAGATTATATCAATGTTCGTCATCAAGTTTGCCGATGACACATCAGTGGTAAGTCTCATCAGCAACAATAATGAAACGCACTACAGAGAGGAAGTGGCACAGCTGGCTGAATGGTGTGGTGCTAACAACCTGTCCCTCAATGCGAGTAAGACAAACAAGGTTGTGATGGACTTGAAACTCTGGTGACCACCCTCCACTGACCATCGACAGCTCGACTGTGGAGAGAGTCAGCAGCACTAAATTCCTGGGGGTGCACATCACAGAGGACCTCACCTGGACTACCAACACCAAGTCTATCTCCAAGAAGGCACAGCAGCGCCTACACTTACTCCACCGGCTGAAAAGAGCAAGCCTCCCTCCACCCATCCTCACCACCTTCTACAGGGGTACCATTGAGAGCGTGCTGACCAGCTGCATCACTGTCTGGTACGGGAACTGTAGTGCAGCAGACCGCAAGACCCTCCAGCAGACAGTGAACACAGCTGCAAAGATCATCGGTGCCCCTCTCCCCTCCATCCTGGGCATTTTCCTTGCACTATGCTCAAGTAAAGCTACCAGTATCATGAAGGACCCCATCCTTCCCCCCCACAGTCTCTTCCAGCTCCTACCATCAGGAAGACGGTACCAGAGCATCCGAGCCCGCTCCGCCTGACTGCTCAACAGCTTTTTCCCCCAGGCTGTGAGAGCCCTGAACTCAAATAATCCCGCCCCTCTCTGAAACCCCATACAACCCCCCCCTACATCTTGAAACATGGACCATCACATTCACACACCCCCAAACACCCCCCCAACCTTATCATACTACAGAAAAAACTGTCTGAGACTTTTTGATGCAATTGGAAGTGTGCTACACACAGGTGAGTGAGTCTGTACAAAACACCTGTAGTAACACACTCTCCTCTATGCGCACTAGACACTTTTCACACATTACTATGTGTACATAATCCCACAAAAGACTCAATAGTATATGTTTACATGCTCGTGCACTACAAATCACCTCACACTGTTCACCAGCCAGCTGCTTGACTTACGATGTTTCTCTCTGCACATGTACAGTATTCATTTCAAGCATTCGTACAGTTTGTATTTTTTAGATTGACATTTATATATAGTATATTTATAGTCTAAATCTGTCAGTAGGTTAGTTGTGTATAGGTTTATACTGTTTTACTTCATTGTTGTATGTCTGTATTTATGTAGCACCTTGGTCCTGTGAGGCACGACGTTTCGTTCCACTGCATGTACCCACATGTAACCGAATGACAATAAAGCTCATCTTTTTATTTAAAAGATAAATCATTTATATATGTCTTTTATAGTCCATTTAATGCATACTTGTGAATTATCTTTTAAATAAATGTTGTTCTTTTGAACTTTCTGTTTCAAAGAATCCTGAAAAACTAAATGTGTCACAGTTTCCACAAAAATATGAGCAGCACAACTGTTTTCAACGTTGATATTAATCAGAAATGTTTCTTGAGCAGTTAATCAGCATGCTATAATGATTTCTGAAGATCATGTGACACTGAAACCCTGAGTAATGATCCTGAAAATTACATTATGAACTAGATGAGTAAAGTTTGTGAGCAAATGTTGATGTGGGCTTGACAAAGCCTTATCTGAAAGTTGGAAATGACTTTGAAAAGCTTGCCGTTCGAAGATTTTACTCGGTCAATAAAATGTTACTAACATGTTGCACATTGCCAACATGTTTTAAAATGTTATTATGATTTAGCATGTTGTCCTGGGACAGTTATTAAGCTTTGCTAGTGCATGCATTATTTACTATACAAAAGTTTTGACCCCCCCAATGAAAGTCTATGTGACTTTGCATAGTTTAGATGGTCTGTTTAACGGAAACCGTAAGTCCGATCAGTTAAAGATATAGCAACCCGAGTCAGAGCTGTCTGAAGGTCTGACCCGAGTTTGGTGGTTTTAGCTCCCTACTAAATTTAGTCTCAGAAGATGAAGCAGCAGTTTAAATAGCAGATCAGTATGTCGGCTTTGTCAAGCCAACATAACATATTTAAACAATATCACTATTTTTGATCGACCCTGTTGCGCAGAACATCAATGCACAATCAAAACCACACAAAGTCCCATAGACTTTTCATTGAGGGGGTCAAAACTTTTGTGCACAGATGATGTTAATGCACCTGTCTGAGGCTGAGCAGGTGTTGCTCCTGCTGCTGCAGGTTCCACTGGCTCTGCTGGATCAGCTCCTCCACAGACGCCGTGGTCGGCGGCGGCGGGAGCATCGTCATCGGCGCAGGAACATCAGCGACCTCTTTACCCGGAGAGAAACATGCAGGGAATCACTCATGCTGAACCCAAAGATAAACTGCTTGCTTGTGGCTGCCTTAGGTTGAAATGAGACTGAACGTTTGAATCAAGATTTATATCAACATTTGCAAACAAACGTAAACCAGAAGTCAAATCAAGCTGCACAAGTTAAGATATCATGTATGCAGCAAAAAAACAGTGCAGGGAAGAAGCGCACTTAACTATAAAGTAATAATTCAACCAAAAATACAAATGACTCTGCAGTGAATGGGTGCCGTTAGAATGAAAGTCCAAACAGCTGATTAAAAACATCACAATAATCCACAAGTAATCAGTCAACATCTTGTGAAGCAAAAAGCTGCATGTTAGAAACAAACCCAGGTGTTTTAACTTTATACTGCTGCTTCTAACCAAAATATGAGTCCATATGAATCCATAATTCCTCAGCTGAAAAAATCTCCTGTTGTCCTAATGTTCCTGTGGCTCAGTGGTTAGAGCATTGTGTTAGTAGCGCAAAGGTTGTGGGTTCGATTCCCAGGGAACACATGTACTGACAAAAAAAAATTGTATAACCTGAATGCACGGTAAGTCGCTTTGGATAAAAGCGTCTGCTAAATGCATAAATGTAAAATGTCCCTCACATCAAAATCCACCCATATAATTGTTTTGGGCAGTTTTAGCTTGTAAACGGTGCTTGATCTGTGCAGATTTCTCTCCTGATTCAGACCAGAAAAGACCACTTTTTCACTGGAGAAAGGAATAGAAGACTCTCTATCCAAGTTCAAAATAAATTGATGGATTTGTTTCTTACAAACATGCAGCTTTGGGCTTCACAAGATGTTAACTGATGGACTGGAGTGGTGTGGATCATTGTGATGTTTTTATCAGATGTTTGGACTCTCATTCTGACGGCACCCATTCACTGTGAGCATCCATTGATGAACAAGAGACGTATTGATACATTTCTCCAAATCTGATGAAGAAACAAACTCATCAACATCTAGGACAGTCTAAAGGGTGAGGACAATTTCAGCTAATTATCATTTTTGGTTGAGCTATTCGATTAATTCTTGGCTAAAATCCCTCAATACGAGAGATAGTAACAGTAATGATTGGCAAACACCACCAAAAGTGTTTCCCAGCGGTTTTTGAACATTTCAACTAATTATACAGGTCTGAAAAACGTAAGCCATAACATAATCTGACAAATGAAATATAAAAACAACAGTTTTAAGCAGTAATGATGCAGAAGAACTGCATGAACACCAGGAGAAATGAAACAATGCCTTGACCACTAACTGAAATAAGTTTAAGCAGTTTACAGATAAAAATATATATATACTTAAACTAAAATTTAACTGAACTAAAACTTAAATAAATATAAATAAACCTAAACAGTAATATAAAAAAATTGAATAAATTATAATAAATAATCGATTTAAATCTCAATCAAATTTAAGATTAGTAGAAATAAGTGTGACTTGTGCTCTGCAGCGGTTCGTTCACGTACGCTGCTGTTGTTCGATGGCCAGTTTGTATTTGTAGTAGCCGAAATATTCCCCTCCGAACAGAAAGGCGTTGTCCTTCTGCTCCTCCATGGTCATGTGCTCAAACTCGGGTCCATTTGGGGCGATACATTGGGCCACTTTGTCAATAGCATTATGCAGCTCTTGATCTGATGGAAAAATCAAAGAGAAAAACATAAAAATGTAATATATAAAAAAGTGCAAATATATAGCATATTTTTAAATAACATTTTAAATAGTATTGTTTTAAACGAATGCAACAAATTATTTGTATAAGGTTTTAAATAGGGATGTAACGATATCAAAATCTCACGATACGATATTATTGCGATATGAAGTCCACGATACGATATTTATTACGATATTTAAATAGAAAAAGACAAATGAAGGATTGGAGGGGGGGGGGTAAAAATTTTGTACATTTTCAAGTTAAATTATTCTATCTAATGCACTTTGAGAGTTCAAAATTAAGAGCTCGAACCCATGTTCTTAACGAAGAAAAGTCAGTGACTTGATCTTTTTATTTGTGATAAACTGTCTCAGTATAAATTACATTCACACTGCAGATTTAGGAAGCCAAACTAATTAGTATTGAATAATAATAAATAATAAACAACAACGACAGTGATCGCAATGCATTGTAAAACAATTGCACTGTAAAATAAATGAAATTGTATATTTCATAGGCATGTTATTTTTGCTTTACACTACAGTAGGGAAAATACAATACGTCTTTCCTAATTTCTACAATTGAAAGAGATATTTTGAATTAGGATTGCAGTGACATTACCCATTTAAACCTCTAGCTTCATACCGCACTTAAGCTTTTATTTTGACTCCAGCTTCAGTGAAAACGCATCTCACTACGCATCTATTGACATTAGGGGTGTCGAAATGAATCGTTTCTACGGTGCACCGCGATGCAGACGAGGACGATTCGGTATCGGTTCAGTAATAGGCCGTAACCGATTATAATGTACTGAAGCTTTTCTGACAGTCATTTGTCGCGGGAGCATAAAACGGCAGAGTGAGGCAAGACGCGAGTGCGCGTATTATTAAAAATGCTCCAACTACTTCAAAAGACGACATCTGTCTTTTATGAACAACCTGGTGAGCACGACCTGGAGAAGATGTGCTTTTTACGAACTACAACGAACGTCTTGTTTGGACTACAGCGTTGTTTTCCAGGGTTTGTGATGTCACAAAGCGGCCCATTAGAATGTCATTAAAATAAATCCCGCCTACGGAAATTTCCAATGGTTTCCAAGAACTCTTGGTTGAGCTCTGCACGTTTCAAAATCAAAACCCGGTGAGGGTGTTTTTATATCACTGTATTTCTGATGGAAACCAAGTGTTTTCAGAACATGTTGGACGTCATTTTCATTTAATCTTGCATATAATGTCTGATAAAGCAGTGTTTGTGAGCGGAGCTCTGTTTTGTGTACAGCGTTACCGGGGAAACCTCGAGCGCTCTCGCTCCAACAGCGCCTCCCGCTGGCAGATAATTAATTTGCATATATACGCGACCACACTGTAAGTCTGTGGGACTGTGGTATAAATAAATTCAACTATATAACAATTTCACTGCAATTCATGTTATAATGTTAGAATTAAAGAACAATAATACATATTACTGTTGCACTTATCTGTACATAGGAAATGCAGTTATGTTTAAGCTGTTGTTGATATCCTATCTAAAATGTGATTTAGCCAAAAAAAAAAAAAATACAAATTTAATTCCTAGAACATGTCTTAAGACAGGTGACCGTGCTTTCTGTGCTGTGGCTCCAAGGCTCTGGAACGGCCCTCTAACACTGAGAACAATGGGCTCTGTAGACACTTTTAAAAGACACCTAGAGACGCACCTCTTTGGACAAGCTTTTAATTATAAGTACAGTTTGGCTGTTATTACATTTTTGAGATATTTGGTCTCTAATTGGTCTCGTTTTTATATTTGATTGTATGTTTGATTTGTTATACTGATAGTATTGTAAAGCACTTTGTGAAGCCTTGTCTGTGAAAGGTGCTATACAAATAAATTTGACTTCTAGTACACCCCCAAAACAAAATCAAGACTTTGTGAAAGAGCATAATAGGACTCCTTTAAGAAGACGTAGAGGAACCACATCGCTACCAGCAGATGTAGGCTTTAAATGAATAATGATGTCCTTAACTTGCACCAGTGACACCCGTTTAAAGAGGTCAAATCTCCTGACATCTCAGACACAATGTTCCCTCTAATTGATTTACCTTTTCTCTGTCTGGCGGACATTTCGTCCACCCGAGCAAAAGCATTCTTTATACTCTGTACAACACACAAACGTGTAACTTTTAACTTAATGTGCTATTTATATTTAATTCCCCCCTTGATGTAACCAAATGTACATTTTAATTTACATGAAAAAATGTTTGCCGTTCAAAAGTTTGGGATCCTTAAAGAAGTTCCTTATGCTCATCCAGGCTGTATCTATTTGATAAAATATACTGAATATTATTTCACAAAATATTATTGTTAAATATGATTGCAATTTAAAATAAAAGTTTTCTATTTTAATATACTTTAAGTTATAATGTATTCAGTCTTCAGTGTCACATGATCTTCAGAAATCAGTCTAATGTGCTGATTTTTAGGTGAACTAAGCCTTTAAGCCATGTTTCAGAAATAAACAGAATATCCAAATCATGTTCTCCAAAAACAAACGCTTATTAGAAAGTGATCTTGAGCATTAACCAATGCCATTTTTACTGTACCAGACTCCAACGGCAGCGATGACGTTCCTCTCGAGACCACAGCCGATTCGATATAATTCAGATTGCCATAATTTACTCCTAGCTTCCTTTGAATGTGTCGTTGAACCAACTGGTTCTTCTCCAGCACCGCCGCCGCATGAGCTTTCACCTGGACTCCCGCCCGGCGCCCACGCTTTCGCTTGCGGTTTTTAGCCCGAGACTTCCGCGGGGGGAAACATGTTCCTCTCTGTGTGAGATCTGCCATCACTGCGCCAAAGAGAGTCGTTCGGGCTAATAAAACATACAAACAAACGCAGAAACAACAAGACAACACAAACGACGGCCAACCAAAACAACACACGACGCCATCTTGAATTGTTTATTAATTCATGAGCTCAGAACGGGCGTCAGGGTTGCCAGGTCCCAGAAAAACATCCATCCCAAAGCGTACTCAAAACCCCCCCAAAGCGTACTCAAACCCCCCCCCCCAAAGCGTACTCAAAACCCTCCCAAAGCTTACTCAAAACCCCCCAAAGCGTACTCAAAACCCTCCCAAAGCGTACTCAAAACCCCCCCAAAGCGTACTCAAAACCCCCCCAAAGCGTACTCAAAACCCTCCCAAAGCGTACTCAAAACCCCCCCAAAGCGTACTCAAAACCCTCCCAAAGCGTACTCAAAACCCCCCCAAAGCGTACTCAAAACCCTCCCAAAGCGTACTCAAAACCCCCCCAAAGCGTACTCAAAACCCCCCCAAAGCGTACTCAAAACCCTCCCAAAGCGTACTCAAAACCCCCCCAAAGCGTACTCAAAACCCTCCCAAAGCGTACTCAAAACCCCCCCAAAGCGTACTCAAAACCCTCCCAAAGCTTACTCAAAACCCCCCCAAAGCGTACTCAAAACCCCCCCAAAGCTTACTCAAAACCCCCCAAAGCTTACTCAAAACCCCCCCAAAGCGTACTCAAAACCCCCCCAAAGCTTACTCAAAACCCCCCCAAAGCGTACTCAAAACCCTCCCAAAAATAATGAAAACTAGCCTCGTCCAAACACAGTTGACAGCTGCATTATTCCATTAATGCACTTTAAAATAAACCTTTTAATTGGATTTTGTTCTATGTTTTTCATTTTAGCGATACTTGTTTATATGTAGTATGTGCCTTTTTAATTATTTAATTCTTATAAAAAAAAAAATCATTTTATTTTTTTTCATTTTCATTTTCAGTAAAAACAGTCATACTATTTCTGGCCATATCGACCAGCCCTAACGTTAAAATAGACAATGTCAAAATTTATCACAATATTAATTTACCATTAACATGGAAGGAAATGCTTCCGAAAGTGACATACAGCCAAGTATGGTGACCCATACTCGGAATTCGTGCTCTGCATTTAACCGATCCAAAGTGCACAGCAGTTACCACACATACACTCACACACAGTGAACACACACCCGGAGCAGCGGGCAGCCATTTCTGCTGCGGCTCCCGGGGAGCAGGTGTGGGTTCGGTGCCTTGCTCAAGGGCACCTTGTCGTGGTATTGAGGCGGAGAGAGTGCTGGACATTCACTCCCACCACCTACAATTCCTGCGGGACCGAGACTCGAACTCGCAACCTTTCAAATATGAGTCCGATTCTCTACCATTAAGCCACGACTTCCCACAAAATTATCTGTTTTTCTCTGCATTTAACCCATCCAAAGTGAACACACCCCCGGAGCAGTGGGTAGCCATTTATTTTGGGCCACCCGGGGAGCAGTTGGGGGTTCAGTGCCTTGCTCAAGGGCACCTCAGTCAGAGTATTGAGGGTGGAGAGAGCGCTGGTCATCCACTGCCCCCACCTAAAATATCTGCCGGACCTGAGACTCGAACCCACAACCTTTAGGTTATGAGTCCGAATTTCTAACTAGGCCACGACTTCCCCTATTATATTATATTATATTATATTATACTACACTATATTATATTATATTATTGTACAGCAGTTCATTCTTTTTGTTAGTGATGGGCTCTTTCAAAAAGCTTTGTGAATCATTTGTTTTGAGCCAGTGTAAAGGAGGCTTAGTTACGTCATGACGCCGCTGGGAGGCGATGATCTCTGTCAACTCATAACTCAGTGCCTGTGTTTTTCACCTGTCTGATCTCCATTCAGTTTCAATCTGTAGACATTTTTAATGATGCACTTGTGTGATAAAAAGCTTTTCTTTTTAGGCCTGTTTATCCTAGGAGGAAGGGCATGATCTGGTGTAAAACATGTGCCAGATCGGTTGTGCGGATCACGCCGCTGTGGCGACCCCTGATGAAGAGAGCAAGCCCTCCATTAAAAAAATGAAATGTAAAACATATTATAGCATAAACTTCTTATTTAATGGTATCTGATGGTTGTTAATTGCATTGACCACACTTTCAATGGAACATTAGCAATGGGTTAAGGTGCTTGCCTGAGTTTTCCTTGCATTTACACAGTTTTGGCGTCACCTGCACTCAATTCATCAGTTCTGGCCTGTTGGACACACTGTGGCTGTGCAAGATGGCATATTGCTGGTATCAGGTAGAATCTTGATTCCTGGGTCAATGAGAACAGAGATTACATATCTCACACCAAGCAGTGCACAAAAGCACATGCCAGAACATTTCTGTATTGGCCTGGAATGACCAAACACATAGAACAGTTGGTTGAGATGAGTCCAACATGCCAACCGTTCCAGCCCAGGAACCAGAAAGAGCCACTCATCTCTCACAAAATCCCAGAGCTCCCCTGGTTAAAAGTAGCTGCCCACATCAGAGGTCAGTCATTTCTACTGATTGTCGATTACATGTCAAAGTTTCCAGAGGTGATGAGAGACAAGACAGCACACACAGTGACTGAAAAGATGAAAGCAGTGTATTTATAGATTAAGCTCAGATGAGCTTTATTTGTCACGCACACAATTATACAGAGTATAACAGCAGTGAAATGTGTTCTCTGTATTTAACCCATCCAAGTACACACACTTGGAGTCGTGGTTAGCCGACGCTGCAGCGCCCGGGGAGCATTTGGGGGTTCGGTGCCTTGCTCAAGGGTCTCACCTCAGTCGTGAACAAATCCTGCCGGAGCCGAGATTCAAACCCACAACCTCGGGTTACAAGTCCGACGCTCTATCCACTAGGCCACGACTGCCCCCGTGGCATGGCATTCCTAAAGAACTAGTGTGCGATCATGTACCCTTCGCTGGCTATGAAATGAAGACGTTTGCTGTGGAGTGGGGGATTAATCTGACACACTCAAGTCCAGTCTATCCTCAATCAAACAGGTTGGCAGAAAGAACAATCAAAACCGTCAAACATGTCCTGAACAAAGAGGAACAATCAGGCGTGGATCATCACCTTGCTCTCCTCTCGCTGAGAAATACTCCTATCACTGGTACGTCCTCCTCACCAGCTCAGGTTCTGATGGGAAGAGTTCTGAGGAGCACCAGTGTCCAGCTACTCCCAAAGGTGTTCATCAGCCGCTCCAAAACCTGCAAAAGAAGCATGCGTGTCACTACAATGTGGGAGCAAAAGCCCTGCCAGAACTACATGCAGGAAATACTGTGCACAATGAAACAGACAGAGCGTGGCAACGGGGTCTCATTGTTTCAAAACGAGATGAGCCAAGATCGTATTACGTCGTCAATGAAGCAGGACAACAGTTCCACCACAACAGGCGCCACCTGAGGAAAACAAATCACAAGCACACAGAAACATTTGATGCAGTGGATGAGACCCATGACGATGCACAGTGTCTGTACAGTGTGTGCCAGAGCAATCTTCACATAACAGCAGTCCCACAACCACCAGGAGGGGTCGGGTTGTGAAAGTTCCTGTGAGCTTCCAGGACTAACTATATATTTGCCTAGTAATCAAGGTTAAGCATGCTTAAGCTTTAAAATGCTTATTGGACAAGATGTTTGCTATAAATAAGAAAGATGTCCATGTTATGAGGATCTATATTCAGTGTTCATATATCTTGTTTATAGCTTGCATTGTTTTCTGTGAAAAGGGTGGATGTAGTGTAGTGTTATTAAATGCATTTATGATGTAATTGCACCTTGGATTGACTGCATGCGTTATTATCGGGCTCAGAGCAAGACTGTGACATGCATGAGTGTGTTAGCAGCTGGAGCTGCTTGTGTTCTGTATTAATAAACATTCAGTTCTGAGATATAACTCTCCTTGTATGTAGTCTATGGGAGACACTGCATGAGAAGAAACACTACAAATTGATTCAAAGTTATTCCAGTAGGTGGCAGTAACTTTGTCTTAATGAATTGGGAATAAGGAATATCATCCTATAATGCAAAGTACCCAAATTCTCAAGCTTATGTGTATACATACTTTGACAGAAACTGCAGGTGGTTCTAAAAAATGAGGTCAGTCTATCAGCGTACTAGACATACTGAAAAAAACTCTTCTCTTTTGGGATGATTTCACATGTAATCTTGTTATAGGTGTACCAGGGTGACATATATTCTGTTTCCAGCATCATCTGTAACTAGATTAGAGACACGCTGATTGATTCACCCAGATATGTCTGTGTGAGGAAAAAAGAGACCGCTCACACTTTTTACACCAGTCAATATTTATCAAGATATGTTTTTTAAAAATAAAACAATGCTGGAGCATGTTGTCACACAAAATGTTAAATATGAAAAGTCAATCTACCGCCATTTTCCTCAACACATTTGTATTTAAAATTATGGGCTAATGGCTTTTAAGCTACATTTAATGAGCAAAACAAGCATAATTCATGAACAGCAAAATGTAAAAGCCTAAAAATGTTTTGCCCAACTGTGATGGTACTAAAAACTAAATTACTTATAATTTTTTATTATGATCAAAATGAATAGATTATAGCACCCATAATATAAATATAAAGCATGTGTGACAACTTGCCCCAACCTGGCAATTAAAACAGGCTACCAGATACTTTTGTTCATAATTGAAAAAATAATTTCTGATTATAAATCCTGCCACCTTCAACATAATTAAAAGTTTCATAGCTGTTATACATGTATCATTAACAACTACCTTTAAAGTTATACTAGGTTATAAAAAAGAGCCCTAATTGAAGAATAACCCGTATAGGTTATAATGTCTCTAAATGATTCATTTCCAACTGTCCTACTAATCATCAGCACTTCACATGTTTACAAAGGATGACAAAAAGCCTTTCACTTCCACTGATGAGAAGAATCCTGGCGCCAGGCCTCAAATCCAGCCCAGCACCCCCCACCCATTCTCCATGACCTCTAATTATGTCATGCGAAAAGAGCCGTGTCCCATTGAAAACCTCGCTTAATCAAACCCAATTAATTCCGCTGGCTTCCCGTATTATCCCCTTCGAGGAACGCGTCATCCCCATCCGCCTGTTAACTTCAGCCTGCGCCGTGTCGAGGGAGCAAAATAATAGATTGTGCAATTAATTTAGTCGTTAGAGACTTAATTGTTCTTAATGAATACAGTAACTCTGTAGGGGTGTCCTGTGATTCAGAGCGTCAGGATTGTCCCTCGATAACCAGACGATCACTCAGCGAAATATGCTCAATCAAGTTGTGTTTCAATGTTATAGTTCACAGTGATCACAAAACAATTATCACCATATCAGAAAATATTACCGCCACTAGAAATTTAGTTCGTGAGATTGAAACCAGGTCAAATTTATACCAATGTGATTCACATGACATTATACTTCCGTGTATAATAATTATACAATATTTTCATTATTATTTACATATTTCTTTAAAGTAAAATAAATAAATCTCTGATGTATAAATACACTATTATATTCATTAGTGCTGTCAAACGATTAATCGCGATTAATCACGATTAATCGCATTCAAAATAAAAGTTTGTTTACATAAGACGTGTGTGTACTATGTATATTTATGTATACATATAAATACACACACATGCATGTATATATTTAAGAAAAATATGTTACGTTTATATATTAAATATATGCATATAAGACATTTTAAATGAATATAAATATATACATGTAAATATTTTCCAAATATATGCTGTATGTGAGTGTCTTTATAAATATACACAGTACACACAAATATATTATGTAAACATATTTTATTTATTTTGGATGCGATTAATCGTTTGACAGCACTAATAATATTATATAGTATTATATACTATTCCTATAGTAGATTACATGGTAAACATTGTATGCACCAGTACAGTGACTTTTGAAATTGAGATGCAGCAGAGGAAATCTTCTTATTAGCTGAGATCACAGATTAATCTTCAGTTTATGTTTCTTGCTTCCAGATGTGTGACTAAAGGAATTTGTGCAATATTAGGTTCATGATGAGACTTTATGCATTCATTAATTTTTTTTAAGTTTCAGTCCTGGATGACGTCACCCAGAGTTATTAAAGCATCTAACCTACTAAAAACCTGTGAACCGAACGTGAGATTATAAAATGGAGCTTAAACACAACAGACTGACCCGCATTCAAAGCATGAGAGTGGAAAAACAGCATATTTCCCTCAGCCTGGCGAACAAAGCCTTTCGCAGTGGATGAACTGCTGCTTTCCCATGATTCCTTTGTGCCAATCCAGCTGAACGCATGCCTACCCACAACCCAGCCGCTCGTCTGCCAAGATGTGCAGCGGTCAGTGGCTGCTCGGTCTCGGCCTGGCCACTAATCCTTGCACTGAACTCATCCTGGCCTGCGGGAAAAAGCTCTAATTGGGGGATTTTCTCCATCATTAACCTTGATGAGCAGCCTTCCCACCCTCCATTCCCATCCGTGCAATCGCTAATACTTCCTACCTTGATCACTGCAAAGTTCAGCCACAGTACTAACATTTTGTACTATGTATAGCATGTTTACAACAGCTAAACAGATGGTATAGTGTATATTCCCACAATTCCAAAGTCTAATACAACCTGTTTTCACTGAAACTGATTTTAACATTAGCATTAGCATTGCTACGCAAATGCTAGTTTTAACACATTACTACGTGGTTTGCAGGACATTGTGGAAAGCAGAAATGTTATGTAGCATGTTGCTACAATATGTGATTTTAGTTTGTTATTGGTGGTTGCCAAGGTGTTGCTATGCAGTTGTGTTTTCAAGGTTGTTTTAAGTTAGTTTTGCTATATTAATGTTTTTTTGTATAACTACATTATGTGGTTCTATACTGTTCTTGAGAGTTGTTGCTATGCATTATCTGAAGTGTTTGGAGTATGTTGATGCGATTGCTATGTTGTTCTAAGTTAGTTTTAACACACGATTCTTAGGATGTGGCTATGTGTTAGCGGATAGCTTTTGTAGCATGTTGCTACACTTTGTGATTGTTATGTTGCTCTTGTGGTTGCTATGCAGTAGTTAAAGTGTTCAGTATGGTTTTAGCATGTTGCTATGCGATTGCTAGGTTAAAGTTAGTTTTAGCTCGTTTCTATGTTGTTCTTTGGACATTACAACGTGGTAGCAAAATGTTGTTGTTGTTTTTAACTACAGTATATGGGTATTTTCGGTTGCTCTTGGTGGTTCCTAAGGTGTTGACATCAGTGTTGGGGAAAGTTACTTTTAAAAGTATTGCATTACAATGACCAATTGCATTATATCATTACTTTTTATGGAAAGTAATCCATTATGTTACGTTTGCCTTACATTTTGTTATCTGGACTGGGCTTGCTTCTTTTTTTTATAACAATAAATGTATATAACATTTATATTTTTGCAACAGAAGTGAAATTAATAAGCCTCAGGTTGAAGAAAGTGCCTCTGCACTTCACTCACAATTTCTCTTAACATGGGACAGGAGAGATGTCTATGAATAAATGGGAAAATAAAGTAACTTGCGTTACATATTTGAAAAGTAACTTAAATATTTAGTTTTAAATTTAAAAGTAATGCTTTAGTTACTTGGGAAAGAAATCACTTTGCATAACTTGTGTTACTTGTAATGCTTTACCCCCAACACTTGTTGCTATGGACTAAGTGATTGAAGTTGCTAAACGGTTGCTAGGGTGTGGTGGGTGGTTGCTTGCCATCTTCTCCTTGGCTTCTCTCCCTGCTTAAAGGAACAGCTCACCCAAAAATGTAAATTTAGTCATTTACTCACCCTCATGTCATTCCTAAAACCTATATACGTTCTTATGTTGAAAACAAAGGAAGCTATCTTGAAGACTTTTGAAGAATCAAACTGTTGTTAGTCTCCATAACTTTCATAGTAGGGAAAGAAATACTATGCAAGTCAATTGGGACATCAACTGTTTGATTACCAGCATTTTCAGCACTATCTCACGGCAATTAGTGCATATTTTACAAGGTGGCTAATTCGTACGACCTCACTCGTATGATTTTGTACGATTTGTCTAAACCCCAGTGACAGGTAAGTTTAGGGGCGGGGTTTGGTGTAGGTCATTCGTACAAATTCATACGAATTTGCACTTCGTAAAATCCATATGATTTAGCAAAATTAATTTGAATTTGTATGGATTAGCCACCTCGTAAAATATGTACGAATTGCCGTGAGATCGAGCTGGTATTCTTCACAATATCTTATCTTATGTTCAACATAAGAAAGAAACTCATACAGCTTTGGAATGACATGAGGGTGAGTAAACGATGACAACATTTTCATTTTTGGGTCATTTCAATTTTCACCCCTAAATGTAAAATCTGGACCAAAGCTAGTCCACACCTTCTGCAGTGTGGTAGTCATCATATGAAACTGTACATCACAAAAAAAAAAAAAAAAAAAAAAACATGTTCACACCCTTTGCTCTTTTCCCAGCACATGTTTTTTTGGGGCCCCAGATGGCCCCCGTAGTGTCCCATCTGTCCAAGAGCATTGCTCACACATCATGAATACAGCCGAGCACCAGGCACTCTGAACATGTGCCTGAACAGCAGCGTCAGGAGGCAATTAGGGAACAGCGGACCCTGGGGCCAATGCCCCCTCCCGGGCCAGGCTGATTGACTGGAACCTCATCTTCCTAACGGGCTGGCTCGGCGCCACCGGTCAGGAGAAACAGAGACAGGGGGGGCTGTGAAATAGACAGTCTTTTGCTGTAGTTCAACCAGAGACATAGACGTCCAAACAACAAGTCGACAGTAAATCTCTGAGAAACTAGATTTGTTTATTCTTAAGAACATTTGTGGACATTCACGTCTCATCTTGATTCAAAGGTAATCGTGAAAACATCTAGGACACATTACAAACATAGGAACCGCATTCATATTCTTGGACAAAAATAACATCATATACTCATGTTAATTACCCATGATTGTCATATTGCTGTCTAACTTTGGCTTTTCAATTTTTCAATCTGTGCAAGTCATCTAAACGTCATAGATTCAATTTGTAAACTAATGTTTGGCCCAAAGGACCCCAGAACTGTGGAAAGCAACAGTAAACAAAAAACAACTGACTTGTACAGTTTAATCAACTGTATATATTCATAACATCTACAAACTCGTCATTCTTGAACAGCTAAAACATTATTAGTAAGCATAGTTTGTTCAAATGAATAATATAATCATCCTGAAAGTTTAATACCTTTCCTGACAGGAGTCAATATCTAGCCGTCCAGAACTTTATTAGTCAAACACAACTACACATGATTTATTGCTACATAAACTCTGGAAACATGAGCTGAGTCGGTTTCCTTTCGAAAATAAGCAGCGAATCCCACTTGCGTGTTTGTGGGACAAGACATTGATCCTTTGAAGCCAGGTCTGTTTTGAAGGTTAATTATTCTCTGAGTCATCATAAAATAACACTTAAAGCACAATGATGGTGTTTTATCTAAAAAAAAAACGTTCTGATTTTGACTTGTATCTTAAAGTGACAGTCTCTGACAGTCTTTCCCTCTAAAGAAGCTGAAACAAAAAGATCGGACTTGGATCAACTGGCCCAAACAAAGAGGGAGTCACGATGGGGTGATAGTTTCCCCTTCTGCTCTTCTGCACGTACAGGAGACTGGTCTGCCAATAAGCATTTGCCTCTAATGAACACTGAGGCGTACAAACTACTCCCCCAAAACCAATCATTTCTTTCCCTTGTCCTTGCCTTGGTGATCAAAACGAGGGGTTTTGATGAAATCAGCTACCTGTGTATGAGGTCCTCCTTTCTAACAACTAACCATATTTTATCTTGTTTCAACCCAAAACATCTGGACCAGTCCTTCAAGAGGAAGTGTGAATTTGTGGACAGAGGTCATGAGATGCAAAACACGCCCTCATATTCACATTTCAGTAACTCTGGTTTTAGAATCCAATCCAAAACCAATTAAACCTGTTAGGACAGTGAAAGACATAAAACACGCCAATGTGTGTCTTACAAATACATATATGAACACGCTAAAAATAATCTTCATCCAGACTCATCGGTTGTTATATCCAGTTGCAAAAAAAATAAATAAATGGCACATCTCATTTAGCACCTGCAGTCAAAGAGAGATGTCTTAGCACATGGGTTGCCAGGTTTTGTCCATGGACTGGATGTGCTCCTTAGCTTTCATCCTCAGAGCAGCAATGCTTGAACTGCGCTGATCTACATCCTCCAGAGGGTATTTGTCAGTGAAGGGAGGAGGGCATTGGTATGGAGGTGGCGCCATGGGCTGCATGCTTTGGGCCATGGTTTGGGATGGACTAAGGAAACCGTGACTGGAATAGCCCGCTTGCAGTCCTTGTGTAGGACCCATGAAACCTGGGATGCTGTGCACTGGAGTGGCACTAGATAGAGGGGAGGACAGCCAAGGGTCAAGGGGCAGCGTGTTGTTCATTTGCCCCATGGAGGGGTGCATTGGCGGCCGGTTGAAGGAGAGCATGGGGGAGTCATGGAGCTTCATAGTGCTGGCATCTATTTTCTCCTGTCGCCTCCATTTGGCTCTGCGATTCTGGAACCAAACCTGGGCAAACACATACACCTCAAATAATCAATCTGTTGTGGCAACCCTATGCTTGTAAGAAGGTGTTTCACAAAAAGCATCTGTGCAACTTACTGGGAAACGACCAAAGTTGGATTTGGATCATGTTTAGAAACCTTATTGATAAGACCAGCTGAGGTTGGCATGAATGCTGATTAATGCTACCTGGTCTTTATGCTGAAGCTGCTTGAACAAGGTGGTCTTGCAAAATAAGATGGTTATTTTTTGAAGTGGTCAACTAATGTGGACTTGCTGGTTAAGAAGTTTAAGCGAGCTGGTTTCAGCAAGTTTGGGGTTGAGCATCTCATGGTAGGAACCAGCATACCAGATCCAAAGGATAACGTACACTGGTTTTATCAACACGATATGATCTCCTCTGAAAACCGATACTTTTAATTTCACAAAGAGATTGAAACACACCTGCACTCGAACTTCAGGGAGGTTGACTTTCATGGCCAGCTCCTCTCGGCTGTAAACGTCAGGGTAGTGGGACTTCTCGAAGGCTCGCTCAAGCTCGTGGAGCTGGTAGGTAGTGAAGGTGGTGCGGTTGCGGCGGTGCTTTTTCTTTGGTTGCTCCCCATCAGCCAAGTCCGGAGACTTGCTGTCACTCTCGATGGACTTCCGCTGGTCGCTCAAGTCCCCGTCGCATTTGTTGGAGAATATATCAGCGTCTAAAGCCACAGGTGACAGAAGAACAAAAAACATGACCTGAGAGTCCACATTAGACACTTTTACATGATGTTTCAAGAGAATTGCGTTATGAATATATTGTTAGATTGCAATCCCACTGGAACAACCTGGGATTAAGAGCCATGTCCAAGGGCACAAAGTTATTTTGGGATTGAACAAGCAACGTTACTATTACCAGTCCTGATTTATGACCACTAGCACCACACAACCTACTATTTTACACTACAGTAAAATTAAGTAGTGATAAGATGACTAATATAATCTCTGTTATTTATGGATGGTGACTACATGTAAATTCATTATTGATATGGTATTTCCAAAATATCATTCTAATCCCATAATGCTCCTGACCACAAGCTCTTGTAATACACAGGCTTTGACTAGAGAAGATTTATTGTCACTGATGGTAGGCATGGCTTTCACCGAGGGTTTCCCATCCTGTAATCCAAGCAGAAACAGATGTAGTCTGTTAATTCCCTGATGGTTTCCCTGTAGACCAGACCACAGTCTACCTAAGAGCTTCATTTGATCCTACACCATGTCCTCAACATAAGGTTATGTTTCCAGGAAAATCTTTACCTTGGTGAGCTGGAAAGAACCACTGGCAGGTGGCAAGATAATTCAGTTAATTCCAGTAAAATACTGGTCATCAGGGCAAGTGGATTTGTGTACTGCACTCATAAGATGTAGCTGACTCTTCAAGTTGGTGCTGTCCAATTGTAAACGAGCTAAGAACACATGCTGACTAAACAAGTGAACATTAACAACAAAGTAAATGCAAGCCAAATAGCTGTTAACATTAAATTGGTGATAGTATCACGAAGCTAGCAAGTCATGGATATGGCCCCAACATGGTATCTACAGACATTTTCAGTGCTGAAAATCTGAAAACAAATATTTAAAAATGTAAAATGTGTTACACATTGATAATACTACACTTTTATCTGTTAGCTTTTTTGATTAGTTATAAAATGCTGCAGGTTCAATCCCAGATAAGATCAACCAATGAACTGGACTTCAAGTGAACCCTTATCATTACGGTGTCCTTGAGGACACTTAACTGCAGATTTAAGCTTCCAAGGGTGACTGTCCTTGCAATCAGCACATGGCAAGTTCACGCTTTGGGAAAAGTGTATGCTAATGAACACAGACTTTCTGATTACCTACACTTATGCATAGTGGAAATAAAATGCATAATCTCAACGTAGGTCAGCTAGAATTGATAACACTCCTTAAAACAGTGATTACATGAAAACAACTCAGAAGTACAAGGTTTAATTGTCAGGCAGGAACAAGCGTTCTGGATTAGCGGAGCTAGCATCATTAACAGGCAATAGACTGAACTCACACAATGGTAGGGGGTCAATCCTGGTTCAAGGA
This sequence comes from Schizopygopsis pylzovi, assembly GCA_027422435.1. Taxonomy (NCBI): domain Eukaryota; kingdom Metazoa; phylum Chordata; class Actinopteri; order Cypriniformes; family Cyprinidae; genus Schizopygopsis; species Schizopygopsis pylzovi. The sequence goes on along the minus strand of CM049825.1, from coordinate 5,754,259 downwards.
TCAGCACACCGCCTGTCAGATTCAAGACAGCCCAATAAAAACACTCAGACTTGCTGGCAACTCACGTCAAATGATGACAATCGATCTCAAAGGCTCAAACAGTTCAAAAGAATCGAGTCCCTTTTGAATCACGATAACAGACAAGTCAACTCTGGGTCATGCAAGAGATTCTCTCATCACAGGACTAAGAAGCATGATGGATTATGAGCTCAATGGGGAAAAAAATTGGCGCAGGATGGGAAAATGATTATGTCGGCATGCACAGTTGTGCAATCTTGTTTAAGATAGGAGAAGATTATAGGAATTCCACAAGGGGATAAGAACCAGGGATGAGCCCCATTGCCAAATTATTTTCAGGTTTGAAAGGGCCTTGTAAAGACTTGAAAATGTGATCTCTCTGTCATATTTAGACTCTGCTGAGCCTGGCATGTTACCAAAAACACACCAAAAAAACAAGATCTCTTCATGATCGCAAGAGTTTCTCAAGTTTGAATGCTTGACAAATGGATTTCCCAATTCTCGTCAACCAAAGTCTGATGTGTCAACTATTTCTCAAGATTCTTCCAAGACATTAGTATTTCATATTCAGAATGTTGCCCTAGGTGTAAAACAGAGGTTGGTACATTATTGCATATGTTTTGGAGTTGTTCTAAACTTGAAACTTATTGGAGAAATATAATACAAACTATTGACAAAATTGTTAATATTAGGCTTCCATCTGACCCGAGATTTATGTTATTGGGGGATGATTCAATTCTTCAATTTGATCAAAGGAAGAATTTACGTTTAGTTAAGATGGCTCTGATAGCAGCAAATAAATGTATAGCTATACAATGGAAATCAGAAGAACCACCAAGTCATATTTTATGGCTTAGAGAAATTTCGTCCTATGTACCTATTGAAAAAATAATGTTTAATCTAAAAAAAAAGTCATCAATGTTTGAAATGATTTGGGGCAGATTTATAGCATACATGAATACATTGGATGTTACATTGGCTGAAAATGCAGATGTGATAATGTAACCCTACTTGACTTTAATTTAATGATTACTACTACTGGTATTTATGTATATTAATTATAAGGTTTTATTTCTCTTTTTTTTTTTTTTTTTCCTCTTTCCTCTTATTTTACATACCAGCTCAGTGCCTCGCAATAATGTCCAATTATGTGTTCTGTCTAATGAGGATGGGATAGGGGAGGAAGGGTGGTTAGAAAAGAATGTCCACTTGTAAACTGTACTCAATCTGTAAATTGTTGATGTGAAAATAATAAATACATTGATAAAAAAAAAAAAAGATTCTTCCAAGACCAAATTATCTTAGCTATATGATCCTAATGCATGTCGAACTATTTCCTAATTAGGAATTTCAGATGAAACACCTGAGGCAACTTTGAAGTGTACAACACTATGAAAGAACAAATAAGCAAAATAATCATCCTCCAGGAGCATCCATCTTTCTATAATCCATAGAGTTAATGGAAACTATGGTTGGCATAGAAAGAGAATACATCTAGGTAACTGTGCCGTTGGTTTTACAAGTTACGTAAAAACAGCATTAGACTTTCGTTTAGGTCTTTTAAGGTGATGCTTGATGCTAAAGCCCTGGCGAGCTGCCACTGTCACCTTAAAACCAACAGGAGGGCTCAGCATAAGAACATGGTCTGTGTCAGTTTCAGGGTTTTAGCTTTTAACAGTGTGTCTCAATGTACTAACCTTCACAGGAGGTTAGTTAGGGAGTAATTGCAAGAAACACTTGATATTTGACTTATGAAGAACTCACCGTGAAATCCTGGTTGCTCCGAGTCGTCTCTGAGGGATGGCAGTTGCCCGTAGAGTTGTACCCGCTGGTCCAGCTTCCCTGGATCTCCAAGACTTTCACCTCCAACTTTGTGTGATACCACATTGTTGCAAGGGTTGAGCAAAGGATCCTGGTCCTTGTTGAAGCCCAGGATGACATCTATGCTGTGGACACGGGCGCCCACCACCACGCCCCCTGCTTTGACCATCTCATGGAAGTCACTGGGCGAAAGACATCTATCATCCACCATGTTCATGGTGTCCAGTGACAAATGCATTCGAATGCTGGGATGAGGCCGTCCAACTAATGAAACCACTTGATCTTGATCTGATCGAGGAATCCAAAAACAGACTGGTTTTACCTAGTTATCATAAGATATCATAAAGAGACTACAATCAACAAGTGTACTAAATAATGCATTAGAAGCCAATTTCTTTATTAATATTTCTTTATAAAAGATCTAATTTCTATGACTATTTATAGACTAAATAAGCTATTCTCCAGGTTTTAATGATTTGGCTAAGCAAGTTCAAATAAGCACTTCAATTTTATATTCTTTTTCCAACTTTATTTTCCTAGATAATGTAATATTGTAAAAATAAAATAATAAATAATAATAATAATAATAATATATAAAAAGTGTATAAATGCATACGTAATTAATACATATCACAATAATTACACAATACACAATATAGTCTTTTTTATACAATAAATGGTTGACACACCCAAAAAGAGTCTAAAATCAACAGGTGTGCAAAATAATGCATTTCAGATCAATTTCTTCATTAACATTACTTTATGAGTGTCTTAATGAGGTCTCATGTCTATAAATATTCATAGTTTAGTAGGCTAAACAAGTTTAAATAAACTCTTTTGCTCTCATTTTGTTCTACTTTGCTTTTTAGAGATAATGTAAAAGAGTTTACAGACTAATCCATTCATAATCAATAAATATCACACCACACAACAACACACAATATAATATCTGCATTCACAGAAACTCAGATGGTCTAGGCAAAGTGAACAAAGACATTTATATGAACATTAACATAACATTCATATTTATAATTACTGGTAATCTGACAAAATATTTTCTTTTATTAATACAAATACATGAGCAGATTCAAATAATATCTAATCCTCCAAAATTTAGTTTTAATAAAACGGTGTTAAATTGTTAAATGTTAAGATAAATATCAATATTTATTATCAAAATTATATAATCATGTCAATTTATATAAATGTATTATATAAATATTAAACATTACAAGTATTTATTACATTTATATATTTATTACAGCAACATGAACATGCATATAATAGTATATTTTAATATTATAGAAATTATATATATTTTAATAGGTAATATCTGTGTATCATGCATATAATCAAAACCCAAGAATGTCAAATAATTCAAATAAAAAATAATCAGTGAAAGTTTTTTTGAAGAAAGTTTCCCCAGGACAGAGTGACCGCAGACGTACCTCTGACACGAGATGCTCCGTGCTCTTTCTGTCTCCAGACTGACCCGCATCCACCTGTTTCTCACATGCGGGTGATGAGCACGCCTCCGTCTGCTACTGTACGCCCCGACCGACCTCGACCGCTCTCACTTTAAACATGCAAACACACACGAACGCACAGAAGTTCTCCAGTGGATTCCGCTGGACAGAGAGCTGGTGTGTGTGTGTGTGTGTCTTCAGGAGGGAAATAATAACAAGAGATTACAGGAGCTCATTAATTGGGACTCTTCCCCCTTAAGAATGATTGACAGACGGTTTCTGCTCAAGTAATTGCTCTAAATGGAGCTTGAATTCACCCCACAGGAGGAGGGCGACACTAATGAAGCCGTTTCTCCTTGCTCTTACAAAATTCAATTGTTTTAGAGACAAAAGGATGAACTGAAAGTTTTCACTGGTGCCTATACTATTAAAACTAAAAGATATTTCACTGGACAACTGACATAAATATATCAAAAATATACATATTATTTTCTTTTTTAATATTCCTATACTTTTTAATGTGCTAGAAATGTATAAATAATGTGATCAAATACGAATACAATTTACAATTTTTATAAAATGTGAATAAAATACATTTAAATATTAATGTGTTAACAGATTAAATGTATATTGACATAGATAAAGAATATTACAGTAAATACTCAATACTATCACATAATTAGCAGAGTAATTAAAGCAAACTACATGAGCGCAGACTCGTTTAACAACTCATTAAAGAGTTAACCTAGTCAAACTCATTAATGATCATTGCTTATTAAATGATATGACCTCGGAACAAGATTAACTCGCTCATGTTCAAATGAATCCATGTAAACAATCTTACTGCTTCTACCAACACGACTGTGTTTGCTAAGTTCTTCTAAATTTGTGTCACTCATGCAGTTGGACTCAATCAGTGGGAGAAGTGTAAAACTTTAATGGGCTAATGAAGGTGAGCAGTGACACCTCCAATGAGGCTAAAGAAATTGAAGATTTCCTCTGACCTCAGTGAAGTCTTAAGATGCTTTGAAGAAGCTCACTTACAGTATTTGTTTTGGATCAGTGTTAGTGTACAGAAGTGAGACAAGACATGAAGAGTAAAGAAATAGTCAGAAATGTTGGGTAATGGACTGCACATCTTGTTGAAATCAACAACTCATTGGCTCAGCCAAATGTTACAGCCAGTGCAAGCGGCTAAAACCAGCCAGCACGAAAGACCTCCAAGAAAGATTGACTTCAACCGTATGTTTGCATACATGTTGCCAGATTGATGTCTAAGTCTCGTGAGCCAGAGTCAATAATCAAAGGACAAGGTTGAAGATAGAAAATACATGGAAACCTTGGAGCTTGGGATGCATGGGATCCCTGTTGGCTCATGAAGTTTTCCAGGATAATGGGAGTTCCTTGAAAGGAATGGGAATCTATCCATCTATATATCCTCCAATCCTCCTACTTAGCAGAATCTATTTTCCCATATATTTGCAGGCAACACGTGCAATCAAACTCTTAAGATATTTTAGCACAATTTGGTTTTACTTGGTGGAAGCTAGTCAAACATGGGCATGCTGAGAACATGCCACTTGTCCAACCTTGACTAACTTCTCCAATGCAACACCAAATTGCATTAAAATTCTCTAAAGTTTGATTGGGCTAATATGCAATACGTCAGAATTCAATTTTGTAAAATAAACAACTGTGGTTGGGAATGTCAAATCTTGGTCCAACCAGCTGGGAGCCACTGACTAGACTGTTGATCAAACCAGTTGGGAATCAACAACTTAAACTATTGGTCCAACCAGCTGGGAACTACCATTGGTCCAACCAGTTTGCAATCAACGATTAGACTAATGGTACAACCAGCTGGGAGCCACTGACTAGACTCTTAGCCCAACTAGATGAGAACCACAGAAAAGACCATTGGTCGAACCAGTTTGTAATCAACGAGTAGACTAATGGTCCAACCAGCAGTAGCCACTGACTAGACTCTTAGCCCAACTATTTGAGAACCACCGAAAAGACCATTGGTCAAACCAGTTGGGAACCACTGACTAGACTACTGGTCCAACCAGTTAGGAACCACCAACTAGACCATTGATCTCAAACTCAATTCCTGGAGATACACAGCTCTGCACAGTTTAGCTCCAACCCTAATCAAACACACCTGATCCAGATAATCAAGGTCTTCAGGATAGACTAGAAACTTCCAAGCAGGTGTGATTTGGAGCTGGTTGGAGCCAAACTCTGCAGAGCTGTGGCCCTCCAGGAATTGAGTTTGAGACCAATGAACTAGACTCTTGGTTCAACCAGCTGAGAACCACTAACTACACTAGTAGTCCAACCAGTTGAGAACCACTGACTACACTAGTAGTCCAACCAGTTGAGAACCACTGACTACACTATTGGTCCTACAAGTTGGGAACCATAACTAGACTATTGGTCTTGTTCATAGAGTCATCTTGGGAGAAAGGTCACTTCTTGTTAACAATTCGAGTTCTCGGTTTGATTTTTGATGGGATTGGTTGAGAGACAGTGCCATTATTCGATCACGCTCATGTATTTCCTGAAGCTCCGCAGTTGTTTTCTCATTACACTAATTGAGTACAAATTGGCTCAGAAGGTGCAGCGCAGCTATCAAGAGGATTAGGTTTATCAGATGACAACGTAAAGCCCTCTGATCCTATTAGACGCAAAGCAGCTAACGCAGAGGAGCTGTGTCAGCTCACCGGGGGGAAGCAAGGAGAAAGACAAGAGGCAGGAAGTTGTCTATTGTACACAATGATGTGTAAACGGAAAGCATTTTGTACAATTCAGCTTATCACATGACAATTAGCACTGCTCTTTATATGCATGATCATGAGTAAAATGGGCTTGGTGAATCCGAAAATCTCAACAAAACCAATGTCTGTTCACACCAACTATAACAATAACGATATAGTTTTGAAAATCATTCTTAATTATGTAGTCTACAACAATGTCATTGGATTCAATTTCATTTTTTTTTATCCAGCTGATGAATGATAAAAATATTGACAGTCAATCAGAATGCATTATGCTTTAACGAGCTCAAGCATTGTGTCCAAATGTAATCAACAGGGTGTTATGATGCATTGGTGTGGATGCTAATATAGTTATCATTACAGTTATCTTTATTATTATCATTCTTAGCGTGAACGGCCTTAAGGCCCAATGTATCTGTTTGACGAGTGTAGTTTTTTGGGGTTGTTTATATATTGCTAATAGCTTTTGCTTTAAATCCCAGCCATTAACATGACTTGCTTCTTGCCATTGCTAATTTATAAGATGGGACTTCATCTATATTTTATGCAACAAATAATGTGTGTGCCCAAGCAAACAAGATAACTCTTTGAAATTTGAAGTGCACCATGTACAATTTTCCCCAACTTTTATGAGCACATTAGCATATAAATACTGGCCTAAAACGCTAACAGAAATGGACTAAATCCACAAAAATCCAATTCTGATTTAAAGGGGTCCTTAAATGGTGACATTAGAAGTCTTCACAGATATGCAAACCTGACCTGTAAACAAGATTAATTGGAATGAATGCGAATACGAACGGACAGTTAGCGACATAACTTACGACACCTAGTGGCAGTTTTGGTTATTGATGTTTTTGCGTAAATATCAGTGATTTTTAATATTAAAATGGAAGCTATTGAGATCAAGTGAGAAATTTCCCGCTCATGCTTGCTCCCATGCTCAGTTTAAAATAAAACGGCTTTTAAAGGGCTAGTTTGCCCAAAATCTAAAACTCGTCATCATTTATTCACCCTCATGTTTTCCCAAACCTGTGTGAGTTTCTTTCTTCTGTTTAACACAAAAGACGGTATTTTGAAGAATGTGAGTGAACAAATGGTTGTTGGTCTCCACTCATAGTATGGAGAAAAAATATATACTATGGAAGTCAAAGGGGTCCAGATACTGTTTGTTGAGGGTGAGGATTTAATAATAAAATATGAGGAAAAACCTGCACCTTTAAAACATTATTTGTCCTCAACTGAACTTTTGCATGGCATGTCAAGATCATGGGTAGGTATCCAAAAATGGAGCAATCCTGTTCAGAGTGACTTACATGCGTTTATCCCGCAGTGTTGTCCTCCCCGTTCTCCTGACATCTTTTAGTAATCTGTAGATTAGCACATAAGACCCCTCTGTCACCCCAGTGAATGCAGTGCAGTTTACCTGTACAGCGATTAACCAAACAACCATATGGAGCCTGACACTGGACTTCAGCATCGATTCTCTCAGATACTCACATCCAGACAGAAATTTAACAAACGTGCAGGTTGATCACGAGGCCTCTTGTTGGGAAGAGACTTAAAAATGAAAGCCAGTTTAATTTAATCACATGAAATTAATTCTTCAACCTTTTGCTAATTAAACCAACACAATTACTAACAGTCAACTGCACAACGTGTAGTAAGATGCATCACACATGTAAACTGCTAAACTAACCATCGTCTCAGAGGTGGTTTTGTAAAATGTGGCTCTTGATAAGTCAAGCATCAGTATTACTAGTGCTCATAGTTAGAATTGGCGATCTGATCAAACACCTAAGACGAAGTAGTAACTTATTGTGCTCCAGACATGAACGCTTTCTCCAATCTGCACAATGTGACCCCTCTGGCAACTTTTGCATGGGTAAAGATCACGTGTCGTCAAAAAATATATAAAAATCTTGTTTTTGTTAGTAACACACTACTGATTAATAAAGCCTTTTTAACAGCTTTCTGCTGCATCAGTGACCGTGTTATGCCCTTAATTTGTGTTTTTGTCCCCGTTTGCCCTGCAGGATCAAAAGACCGTTTACGTGCTTCACAGCCCAGAAAGAACAAGGTTAAACTTTCCTCCTTAACACTTAATCTGATACTCTGAACGTAGTCAAAGCTGATATTCCTCTGGAAATAATGACGTGCTTCGCTTTTAATCAGCCGATTAGATGCTTCACCTGTCAGTCAAACGGTCTTCTCCGCCCCTTATTCTAAAAGAGTCCACAGGCTCCTCCCACTCTGACATCACGGAGTAAATCTTTCCATGACTGGGAGAGACAGATTCAAGCATGAGGCACGTATACCCCTAACACAAACACTTAAAACATGCCACAGTAGTTCATAGTGATGACTATCAAGCACTATAAATAACAAAAGCATAACAGTATTGTTCACATGGCTCACTATATTCCAAGTCTTTCGAAGCCATATGTTCCTGTGGCTCAGTGGTAGAGCATTGTGTTAGTGTAATGGATGTATGCCAGTAAGGGCTGTGTGTAAACCTCACCCCCCTAAACCTCACTCCCATCCGGGTCACGGCACCAATATAACCCTCCCGGGTCCGCACCATCACACCGAGCGTCTCTTTTTGAGGGGAGTGAGGTTTACACACAGCCCTTACTGGCATATATCCGTTACATTAGCAGCGCAAAAGGTTGTGGGTTCAATTCCCAGGGAACACACAAACTGACAAATAATGTATAGCCTAAATACAGTAAGCTGCTTTGGATAAAAGCATCTGCTAAATGCATAAATGTAAATGTATGTGAGAAGTATTTTCAAACACATTACACAAATACCAGAGAAGACCAGTAGAGGGAGACACTGACAAAGAGGAACTGATGTTGGGTGTTTTAATAGGACTGAATTAGATCAATTAATGTTTGGTTTCTAAAAGCATCCCTCTGCACTGGATGTTATCTCACTTCTACTCTCAAATCCTCAAACATTAACCCATAAGTATGAGGAACAGTAACAGTCACGATTGACTTGAAATTAATCAGAATTTGACATCCATAAAAAATACTAATTTTCAGAACTATTAAAATCAAAATTGACAAGTTGAAACAGACTAAACTAAATGGACAAATAAGTAAATTATGATGTAAAAATTACAAATTATGAGATAAACAGTTATAATAATGAAATACTAAGTTGATTTGTGAAATTATGAAAAGTTGAAATCGACAGTCAAAATTATGACAAAAGCAATTATGAGATAAGCCAAGATTATGAGTTATAATTATGATAAGTCTACACTGACAAAAACAAATCATAGTATGACATAAAAAAAATCAAAAAAGTTATAGCATAAAAATTATAATTATGAAATACTAAGTCAATTATAAATAAAAAAATATAAATCATGACAAATTTAATGATGTAAAAAAATCCAACACTAGTGAACATTGACATAATTTAAAAAATACTAAGTTATTTATGAGATAAAAGTCACAATTATGAGAGTCATAAACTTTAATTATGACAAAAATAAAAATATTACGTAAAAAGTGGAAATTATGAGATAGTTATAATGACAATACACTAAGTCAATTATGAGCTAGTAAACATTACGATAAGTCAAAATTGACAAAAAGACATAAAGCTGAAATGATATAAAGTGTCATAATTATGAAATACAAAATTAGTTATGAGATACAATTGTGACAACAATTTTGAGATAAAAAAAGTCAAAATAATGACAATCATGACTATAACAAATTTAAATTGACAAAAAAGTCATAATTATGACATAATTTGAAATTATGAGATTAAAAGTCAGTTATGAAACTAACTCAATTATGAGATGTTGGCATTTTGAAACAAGTCTAAATTGACAAGTCGGAATTATGATTATATAAAACTTAAAAATTATGAGAAGTTGATATTATGACAAAGTCAATTATGAAGTCCAAATTATGATAAAAATTGGAAATTATGATAAAAACATCAAAATGTATATAAAAAAAAGCAATATTATGAAATAAATCGACTTGTGTCAATAATTTCTACTTGTGTCAGTTTGGACTTTATCTCATTATTATGGCAGAAATGTGCTTCCGTACACAAGACATCACTGCTGGGAAGTATTTTGGGGTTAATATATAGTCAAAACTGTGACTCGTGCTACATGTGATACGCTTTCCACACATCTCATCATCATTTATTTCCCTTGAGAAACTCAAGAAATCCCCGTAGTTTCTCAGAGATTAAACCGAAAGAGTGAGACGAGAGCACCAGACAGAACATGCTAGCATCCACATGTGACACGGATTGAGCCGAATCGGATTTGACCACATCTTCTCCTTTCAGATCATCCTATTCGAGGATTGATAAAACAGAATAAAGAGGGGAACTCAATCTCATGGGTGACAGATAAACACGGCCATCATCTGGATTGAGCAAGTCACCGCAATGACATAAATCCATGAACCTTTGGGAAATCATATTTTATCCTCTTGCTAAGGCGTTCTGGGTGGTTGCTTCTTGTTTGTCAGTGTGTCACTAGTCTTGGTGATATTGTGGTCTCTATTAAAGCACCAAACATCCCAGAGCTAACCCTGGATAAACATGATGGTTCATCAGTGTAACACTCGTTTCTTAAGAAAGAGTGATTAGAAGACGTCCCGTAGAAAATACATTTCCTGATGAGTTTATTACTGTTATAATTCATATCTTTCTGAATTGCATGTTCAACGCATGCAGAGAGTCTCTTTTTTACAGAACCTCATTGAGGACTGAAGCAGATAGTAATAATAACGCATGTGCAATAATGCATTTCATCCTTTGGGAGAAACCTGGCAGTAATATGGGTCATATTTCACCCCAAAATCAAAAGGGAGGGAATAAAGAATCTGAAACCTAATTATTTAAAAAATAATAATAATAAGAACCATGTGTCTGGAAATGTTTCTTGTTTTCAATTTCAAATACTGTATGTTTATGTAATATTTACATTTCAGTAATATATATATATATAGATTGATATATTTTCTTCATGCAAATTGTAATTATGACATTATTTCAACAACTAAAGCACAACAAAAAGTATATATGTATTAAATATATTAAGCAATATGTATTTCTTCATGGTATTATATGCTACATTGTTTTAATTTGAACTGATTAAAATATTTTTGTATTATTATTATTATTATAACCAACAATAAAATGCGAAATGCTTTATTTATTTCTAAACTAATCATTTCTGAAACATATTTCTGAGACCAACATGAGATAATTTTTACGACAATTAAGCACATTTTCTACCAAATTCACATTATAATTAATGCATTTTTTTTTTTTTATAAAATATTTTTAAAGGTTATTTCATAATGTTATTATAAGCTGTATTGTTTATACTGATTAAAAATAATGTGTATTATAATATTTTAATCAAAATAATATGAAAAAATTAATAAAAATGACAGTAAATGAGAAGCACTTTTGATAAAAAAAGAAAAGAAAAAAAATCTTAAATGCATGAAATAAAAAGGTCCTAAAACAGGCTTTATTTTCATGCAAAAGTTTCATTTGATGCATGTTTTCACCTGAAATCATCAAACAACACACACACACACACACATAAATACACAGTGCGATGAATAATAAGTTAAATCATACATAATGTGTACATTATACACATGCGGTGGACCGCTGCAGAGGTCAGTGCTTGCCGAGCTCTTTCTCCAGTCGCTCTCGGAGCTTGTAGAAGGACGGTCTTCTCTTGGGGTCCGTGTCCCAGCAGGACGTCATGATGCTGTAGACGTCTGGAGGACATTCGTCCGGCGGCTCCATGCGGTGACCCTGATCCACACGCTCCCTCACCTCGCTCACCGACTGCAACAAACACCAGCAGACAACATCACACCCGCTGAACATGACAGCACACCAGATGTTTACAGCGAGAAACACACCATTTTGGGATACGGCTGTCTGCCGTACGAGAAGACCTCCCACAGAAGCACTCCGTAACTCCATACGTCTGACTGAGTGGAGAATTTCTACAGGAACAGAGACGTCAGGGTGAGCTTGAACTAATGCAGCTGATGATCAGCAGTCATCTCACCTTGTTCTTCAAGGCCTCGGGCGCCGTCCACTTGATGGGTAACTTGGAGTTGTCGGTTGCTGTTGAACTGACCTTGGCCAGACCGAAATCGCTGATTTTGGCGACGGTGTCTTCGGACACGAGGATGTTGCGTCCGGCGAGATCTCGGTGCAGGAGCTTCTTTGACTCCAGGTGCTCCATACCTTCACAAACATCTCTGAGGACAGCAGAAATGACTGATACGCGTGGGTTTTTATGATTTCAAATGTTCTAACAATATTTGATTCTTGAGAGGCCCACATGACTTCCAACAAAATATAGTCATAAATAAAATTCAATGAAGCATTTTTTCTCAAATAAATAAAATAATTCTTAAATACAAAAAAAATTAAAACCTTAAATACAAAAAAAACAAAATAAAGCATGCTTATTTAAAACAAAAAAAATATTACACAACATGAAGCCAGTTTTTTAAATAAAATATTTTTTACTGATATATATATATATAATATATACACACATATATATATATAATATATATATATATACACACATATACATATACTATACACATTACAAACAATAATACAATATATATATACACATAATATACATATATACATATACATATAACATATATATACATACACATATACACATATATCATAACATACATATACATATATATACACACATATATACATATACACATATATATATAACATATACATACAACATATATATACACATAACATATACATATAATATATATATATAATATATATATACACATATATATATATACATATATACATATATATACACAACATATATATATATATACATATACACACATATATATATACACATACACTAATATATATACATACATCACATATATACACATATACATATACACATATATATAACACATATATACACACATATATATATATACATATACACACATATATAACATACATATAGACATATATATAATATACATATACACATATATATCACATACATATATATACATATATAACACATATAACATAAATATACATATACATATATACACACAATATATATAACATACATATCAATACATATATATATCACATATACATACATACATACATATATATACACATACATATATAATATATACATATATATAAATATATATATATATATAACATATATAAAATATATACATACATATATATACAATTATTGTAACATGAATTAATTAATAAAAGTAGGATAAATCTCATTACCATAACAAAAATACTTTAAAAAAAATATAAGTATTAGTAAATAAACTAAATAAATAAAAAGTATTTTTATGAAATAAAAATCTTACTACTATGATAGCAAAACAACAAATATGAGGCAATAAGAAAAACTATAAACTAGTTTGCAGAAACTATAAACTTGAATTTGTTTATGGAAATAATAATTTCTTAATGTTGCATTGATGTAATATATTAAAATGAAGGGCAACTTGACTAACACCTAACATAAAACGAGTTGGTGTATTTTTGCGAGCTCTTACAGTGAAAAGCGCAGCAGCTGCGTCACACTGATCGTAAACCGTCCTCGTGAGCGGAGAAAATTGACCAGATTCCCCTGCGACACACAGTTCAGTCTATGAATAAACGATCAAGTTCAGCGTTCGACAAGCATTGCTCTGAAAGCTGCACCTTGGTCATGAGCTCGGTGACGATGTGAAGCCCGTTGTGAAGAAGCACTCCTAATAACCGCACCAGGTTCTTATGATGGAGATTTCTGGAAGAGAGGAGCGCTCGTGAATGTGTAATAAAGACACCGAGCAGGTGACGGAGGAGGAGGAGGTGCTCTTACGTCATGACCGACGTCTCTTCGAGGAAGGCCTGAGCGGTTACGTCACATTTGATGTTCTTAACGGCGACGCGCTGGCCTGCGTATACACCCTCGAACACCGCTGAAATATGAACACAGATTCACACACAACAACATCTTACATTAATACAATTAATGCAACCATCCAGTGTATGTGATTTTGATGCATCATCAAAACAAATGAAGTGCAGGTTGTTGTTTTTTGTCTCTAAAGCAATAACTTCAGAAGTTATGGAAAATTGATGTTTTATTTGGTGGGCAGCTCGAACAGAGAGTGAAGCCTGTAAGGGTTTAAAAATCTCTATTTACATTTTTTTTATTCGTATATATTTTGTATATTTATTATTTGTATTAATTTACTAGAATTCTAAATGAATTTAATTTGTATATTAAATTAAGTGTATAAATACACATATAGAAGTGAATACATAAAATTTATAGAAATTGTATATTACTTTAAATATAATTTATAAGTTTTGTTGTGCTCACATATATATATGTTTTTAAATTAAATTAAGTGTATACATAACATTTAATATACATTGTATATTACTTTAAATATAATTTATAAGTTTGGTTGTGCTCACATATATATGACTATTTATTTAATTTTATATTACTAATATTTTATAATCCACTGCCCAAAATACTTGGTTTTTCCCAAATAACACTTATAGAGTCAGATTATAAATGTTGTTTATGGTTTTTAGAGATTGCTTCAGCTAAGTAATGTTACTGTAACTCAATGCCATGTAGAGAAAATTTGGCTTATTATTCAGTGCACAGTGTGCAGATTCAAACACTGCTCTCTGGTGGTTATCTGAGAGAACGTCAGTTAAATATGACAGAGAATTAGGCCTGAAATTACACACATTTAAGGACACACACACACATTACTTTTCAAAATTTTTCAGGTGTAACAACGAACTTTGGACTCTCCGATGGCCTCTCCTAACGTCAGCTTGGACAGATCCAGAAGCCAGCCGGCTGTAACAGAGCCGGGTTTACAGTGTTAA
>CM049825.1:5631716-5734216 GCA_027422435.1 Schizopygopsis pylzovi | reverse complement strand
ACAAAAAACGTACATATACACATATAAATGTGTGTATTTTCAAAGAAACGTCTCATGTGCATGTACAGATTAATTTGATCAAATCAATAAAAATCCTTAAACACAAGTTAAACATTAAACTAGTAGCGGTACAAGCCCAGTGCTGTATAAAATGAAAACAAACTAACAGTATATTCTTGATATTTCTAAGATTCTTCACTCACCAGTACGAGTTTGTTTGTGTGAGATGTTTCACACTCATCAGAGGTTTATTCACTTCCTCCTGGTGTGCATGCTGCGCCTCTGACGTGTTTTCCACACCTATTTATGACCAAGCAAAAATATAAACTCGAACCAGAGCAGACACAGACGAGGCGTGTAGTTGTCGTGGCCCAAAGAGCACGAGATGGATTCCTTCATTTTAGTCAATGAGGCTCGAGAAGCAGAGTTCCAGATGTCAAAATAAGACTTTATTAACCCCAGTAACAAAGCCGAGATACGGTCCCTGCAGCCACCGCATCTGACTCTCTGTCTGTCCGCTCAGTCATTTTATACCTGTTGCACTTGTAACCCCCCCCGACACGGGTCCGCACCCACTCACCGAGCGGGTCGCGAACCCGGGACTCCGACGCGGGAGGCGGGCGCTCTAACAAGGAACGCCAAAGGCTACAGCCTCTAGCGTCAGTCGCTAGAGCGCCTCTTTTGAGGTCAGGGGAGTGAGGTTTACACACAGCCCTTACTGGTATACATCCGTTACATTCACTAACCCCCCTAAACCTCACTCCCATCCGGGTCACGGCACCAATGTAACCCCCCCGACACGGGTCCGCACCAGCTCACCGAGCGGGTCGCGAACCCGGGACTCCGGCGCGGGAGGCGGGCGCTCTAACAAGGAACGCCAAAGGCTACAGCCTCTAGCACGCCTCTTTTGAGGTCAGGGGAGTGAGGTTTACACACAGCCCTTACTGGTATACATCCGTTACACTCACCCCCCTAAACCTCACTCCCGTCCGGGTCACGGCACCAATGTAACCCCCCCGGGTCCACTCTGCACAACTCGTCGGAGCGGGTCTCGAACCCGGGACTCCGGCGCGGGAGGCGGGCGCTCCAACAAGGAACGCCAAAGGCTACAGCCTCTAGCGTCAGTCGCTAGAGCGCCTCTTTTGAGGTCAGGGGAGTGAGGTTTACACATAGCCCTTACTGGCATACATCCGTTACACACTGCCCAAACTTGGGAGTTCCGGTTTTTAATTGGCTATGCTTATTTGGTTTGCTATAGTTAATCTATTAGCGCACCTGGTCCATCTTTAAGGGTGGCATTTTTGGCTGAATCAGCCCTTTTGTTAAAAAACCTTGGGCAGCAGTCTCATGAGACTTACATCAAACCTGTTTACATGTTTTTGTCATATTCTGGGCATCCTCCTAAAGTCTCTAGGGTTAAGTTCACTGATACACTCCATTGTAAAGTACTAGTGCTGCCCAAAATACTGGAATAATTCAATATATTGATCAGTTTATGGATTACATTCTTGAACATACATCATATTTTGAGTAAAATAATACTATATTGAGTAAATATCATACTATAAAGTAAAATAACACAATGTAGTCTGATTGTTTTCTCTGTTTATTTAGTTAAGCAGCACTACACATATATTCCCACTGAAAGAAAGATCCCACTATAATAATTCACAATCCTACAAAACCAGAACAAACACTTAAAAACGATCGCATTATACATAAAAACAGGTGGCACAAGGCAAATTCAATATACGAATAGCAATCTTTCTAGCACACTCTCGTTAGATTTCACTCTTTTATATAAAAATGTAAGAATAGATATTAAATTGCAATACGAAGAACCGTAAATTCACCTCCTCGTTCACATTTCAAGTACTTGAAGTCTTTACCGCAGGCACGTGTGAAGAACCACAGACTTTACGTTGTGTTTACGCGTCGTTCGCTAGAGAACAACGACTCGATACCCTGTCAGCTTCTCACCGTGAAATGAGCGATTACTCAGTATGCAAAGACAAATAATGAAAGCAGAGAAGTAATAAGTCTATTTATCTTCTCAATCGGTTACAGAGCTGATGCCTAAACGTGTATAAATCCAGTGTCGGGTTAATAAACAACCACACAAAGCTGAATCGTGTCGCTTTTAACAGCTTCGTAGTGAATACTTATTTTAAAAACGTATTTATAGATGCACAGTAGAGAAAATAATTTTGCGTTAACCTCATACATAATATTATTATATAATACATTATAATAATATTATATAGAATAGAATTTATTCATATTTATATCTAAATGTTTTGTGTTTTATACAGTGGGATCCAAAATCTGAGTCTTTAAATTAAATAAATCAATAATAATAAAAAAAATTTTTTTTTTTGCAAAACAATTTGTAAGCAATGAACATTTGTTTATATATTCAGAGTCACTAAATTACCTTTAATTAATTAGAAATGAAAAGTAGAAATATTTCCTATTAATTTTTTGTGTTATAATGTTAATTTTACATTTTTCAAAATAATAAAACATTTATTTTATGTTAAAATCCTGAAAAATAAAAATGTAAACGTGGACTCGTAGCTTTGGGCCCCACTGTGTAAAAAAAAGTATATATATATATATTTATAGATACACAGTAGAGAAAATAATTTTGCGTTAACCTCATACATAATATTATTATAGAATACATAATAATAATATTATATAGAATAGAATTTATTCATATTTATATCTAAATGCTTTGTGTTTTATACAGTGGGATCCAAAATCTGAGTCTTTTAATTAAAAATATATCAATAATAATATTTTTTTTTTTTTTTTTATATATTTCAGAGTCACTAAATGACCTTTAATTAATTAGAAATGAAAAGTAGAAAATGTCCTATTAATTTTGTGTTATAACGTTCATTTTACAAAATAATAAAACATTTATTTCATGTTAAAATCCTGAAAAATAAAAATGTAAACGTGGACTCATAGTTTTGAACCCCACTGTGTAAAAAAAAAAGTATATATATATAAATGTAAACATAGAAAAACTGGCCTGTGTCTGCATAAAGCTTTTAATTAAGTGCCATTAATATGTCAAAGTGCCTAAGAGAGCTAATGTGACGTTCAGTAACTCTATTATATTTAGGTCGCTGATGGGAAGCGACGTTCGGTCGTCATCTGATGCATTTAAGAAGCATTTCGGCCTATTTTCAGCTCAGATGTAATAGAAAAACATTGCATCATAAAAGGGGAACGACTACATTTTTTCCATCTCTTGTCCTTTTGAAAAACGGAACCATCAAGTGTTGTATTTTTTCCTCTTCAAGTGATATTTATACATTTCTAAAGACATAATAGCTTGCGAAGATTATGCAGAAGTCTCAAGGGTCTTTTTTATCCTTCTTTCCGTCGGCTTCTCCCTCGGCGGTGTCGCTGCCGTCGTGTCGTCTCTTCCGGTTTCGGGCGCCGGCCTTCGAGACCGGCAGTGAGCCCATGCCGAGGACTTTATGGATCTGACGGAAAGCCAGCAGTCGCAGCGCGTGCTGAAAAAAAAAACAAAGACATGTCGCTTTCAGAATAGCATGCATCACGCAAAAGGAAATGTTGGCTAGTCAAACCTAGTTTAGTACCTGAGCACTAGCGGTCACGTCCTCCCGAGCTTGTTTCGACATGCTTCCCAGAGCATCTGTTTGACCTTTCTCACACGGGTCAACAAGACCTGGACCATCTGAGGGGTGGACAGACATTTAATGACCGACTTAAATCTAAACATAAGAGTAAATGAGTAAGAAATGTGTAGCAGAAGATGGATTGTGATGCATGTTATTAGTAGGAAGGCAACTACTGTCTCACCACGTTATGTTATTGTTCACTAAACTATTACAAATCGTTTGTGTTAACTGAAATAAAGCTAAATATAAACATACTATAAACTATTAAAGTTTCAATTAAATATTCAAAATATATAAATATCTTATCAACTTAGATGAAAATTTCGCATTTTTGTTTAAGCTAAAGTACAAAAATTGCTAAAACTAATATAACAATTGATTAAATATTTTTTTTTTTTATGTTTATTGGTGAAATAATGGTTCTATAGTAAATGTTAATATAATTTAGTGTGTTTCAAACGAGTGAATCTTGTATAAAGTTACATGCGGTGGCCGTGCTGGAGCTTCTCCTGAGTGAACAGTGTGTGTGTGTGTGTGTGTGTGTGGTGTCCACTGCTCCAGGTGTGTGTGTGTGCGTGTGTGCCCACTGCTCCAAGTGTGTGTGTGTGTGTGTGTGTGTCCCCACTGCTCCAAGTGTGTGTGTGTGTTGTGTGTGTGTGTGTGTCCACTGCTCCAGGTGTGTGTGTGTGTGTGTGTGTCCACTGCTCCAAGTGTGTGTGTGTGTGTGTGTGTCCACTGCTCCAAGTGTGTGTGTGTGTGTGTGTGTGTGTGTGTGTCCACTGCTCCAAGTCTGTGTGTGTGTGTGCATGTGTGTGTGTGTCCACTGCTCCAAGTCTGTGTGTGTGTGTGTGTGTGTGTGTCCACTGCTCCAAGTGTGTGTGTGTGTGTCCACTGCTCCAAGTGTGTGTGTGTGTCCACTGCTCCAGGTGTGTGTGTGTGTGTGTCCACTGCTCCAGGTGTGTGTGTGTGTCCACTGCTCCAGGTGTGTGTGTGTGTCCACTGCTCCAAGTGTGTGTGTGTGTGTGTGCACTTGGATGGGTCAAATACAGAGAACACATTTCACTGCTAGTTATACTCTGTATAATTTTGTGTGAAAAAAAAACAATGGTGAAATGCTTAAATATCGGCCGATATATCTGTCGATCTCTACACATAACACTGGTCCCACCTGGCAGGAGAATCCCGTTGGAGATGCATTCGAGGACCCTCCGCAGAGCTTCTCCTGGACTGAGTGGACCGGATGCGCTGCTAATGGCTTTTTCCACAAGCAGCTCCATGGCCTTTGTGAACGAAAACGCAACACGTTACTTAATGCAGCCATTATTAGCTAAAGCTAAAATCAACATTAGCAAGGAAAGCCAACTGACCCAGTCGGGCATCTTGCCCCAAGTAGGTACGCGCTGACACAGATCCCGCAGAACCCGAATAATGATGACGCAAGACTGAAGACCGTTTGCCCGAGCCTGTGGACGAAACTCATTAATATGCAACAATCACAGCTAACAGCAGCCCTTCAGTTAATAATACAAAGGCAAATGCTAATTGAAAATGCTAATGCTACTAAAATGAATCAATGGTTAAGTCCAAGACCAAAAACATGCTCCAAGTAAGCATGCAAACACTCGGCCAATGTATGGCAATGTACACGTTTAACTACAAAATATTTAGGTAGTTAGCTAGCTAACTAACATGCTAACCTGTTGACAAACTTAACTGACTTGCTCTGCGATATTTTTTTTCAAATTGTAAAATTTATCGTAGAACGTTTATGCTAATGTCGATTATAGCGCCCCTTGTGGCAATACTGAAAATAAGGTGCATTAGCGACGCAATACTAATTGCGTTCTGACAAACGTATTAATGTAGCTACGCTGGAAATCGAACTTGTGTTGATAGAAGCAATGCGTACTTGCATAGAGTATGTTTCGGGGGTTGGCGAAAGTCAGTAGCATGTTGGTTAGCTAACCAAATAGTGCATTTTTTACAGACCAAGTCAATTTAGTGCTTAATTATGCTTCTATTATATATTTTTCGGAAAGTTTTTAACGCTATTTCTAACTTAACTACGTTATAACAGACCATAGTTAATATGCAAGACTGAAGACCATTAGCCTAAGCCTGTGGACGAAACTCAATAATACACAACAATCATGGCTGTAATTGAGTTAATACACATTGTAAATGCTAATGCTAAAATGCAACTAAAATTACACAATTCTGAGCAAGACCAGAAACATACTCTTAAGTACGCAAGCACTCAGTTATTGTATTGCCAAATGTACATGCTTAAATACAACTACTTATTTAGATAGTTCGCTAGCTATAGTTCAATCAACTGACTTGCTCTGCGATATTCTTTTCCGAATGTTGTTTTGCATGAGAAAATAAACCGCAGAAGGAAGTTTATGCTATTTACCACTATAATGGCAATGCGTTACTTTTAGTGATCGACCGATATTGATTTTTTATAACCGATACCGATTATTTGTACGTTTATGTACCCGATAACCGATATGCAGAACCGATATTTATTTACTGTTATAAAGTAAGTGAAGTAAGTCCATCCTTCACTTTGGTTTTTCCTTCTTTCAGTCGTCTTAACAACAACAAACAACTGTTGAAAATTAACATTTTCATGTACAATTTAATCTTAAAATTACAACAATAAAAACATTTTATTTATAAAAAGCATCATCAGCAACACTGATATTAACAATAAGCAAAATAATGTCTAATGTATTCAAATGGAGAAAATAAAGGACAGAAGTCATATCAACTTCATTTTAAACTACAGTTTTAGGTTTAAACGCTGTTTAATAGACTAAAGAGTGAAGAATAATTCACTGAATAATATTCTCTGGAATATTGAAATAAGCTATAACAAACAAAACATCGTATTTTATTGCATTTCTTAACTGTTTTATCAGAATTATTAAAATGTTTTTGTCTAAATTATGAAAACTGCTGACAGCGGTTTATCTATTTACACAGAACTATACTCAAACTGCGATCGCTTGCGGAGATAATAAATAATTAATTTAGATAGAGATGTATTTATTTAGATGTTTATTGGTGAAATAATGGTTCTATAGTAAATGTTAATATAATTTAGTGTGTTTCAAACGAGTGAATCTTGTATAAAGTTACATGCGGTGGCTGTGCTGGAGCTTCTCCTGAGTGAACAGTGTGTGTGTGTGGTGTCACTGTC
Source organism: Schizopygopsis pylzovi (assembly GCA_027422435.1). Classification (NCBI taxonomy): domain Eukaryota; kingdom Metazoa; phylum Chordata; class Actinopteri; order Cypriniformes; family Cyprinidae; genus Schizopygopsis; species Schizopygopsis pylzovi. The sequence continues at coordinate 5,727,349 of CM049825.1, read as the reverse complement.
CAGTGTGTGTGTGTGTGTGTGTGTGTCCACTGCTCCAGGTTGTGTGTGTGTGTGTCCACTGCTCCAGGTGTGTGTGTGTGTGTGTGTGTGTGTGTCCACTGCTCCAGGTGTGTGTGTGTGTGTGTGTGTGTGTGTGTGTCCACTGCTCCAGTGTGTGTGTGTGTGTGTGTGTGTGTCCACTGCTCCAGGTGTGTGTGTGTGTGTGTGTGTGTGTCCACTGCTCCAGGTGGTGTGTGTGTGTGTGTGTCCACTGCTCCAGGTGTGTGTGTGTGTGTGTGTGTGTCCACTGCTCCAAGTGTTGTGTCCACTGCTCCAGTGTGTGTGTGTGTGTGTGTGTCCACTGCTCCAGGTGTGTGTGTGTGTGTGTGTGTCCACTGCTCCAGGTGTGTGTGTGTGTGTGTGTGTGTCCACTGCTCCAGGTGTGTGTGTGTGTGTGTGTCCACTGCTCCAGGTGTGTGTGTCCCTGCTCCAGGTGTGTGTGTGTGTGTGTCCACTGCTCCAAGTGTGTGTGTGTGTGTGTCCATGTCATGTGTGTGTGTGTGTCCACTGCTCCAGTGTGTGTGTGTGTGTGTGTGTGTCCACTGCTCCAGTGTGTGTGTGTGTGTGTGTGTGTGTGTGCGTGCGTGTGTGTGCGTACTTGGATGGGTCGAATGCAGAAAACACATTTCACTGCTGGTTATAGTCTGTATAATTTTGTATGTGACAAAAAAAATAAAAAATATCGGTTATCGTTTTTTTTCAAAACCGATATCCGATTATGGTAAAATCCTTAAATATCGGGAAAAATATCGGTAAACCGATATATCGGTCGATCTCTAGTTACTTTTTGCATTCTGACATATTTAACAATGCAACTGCGAATGAAGCAAAACTTGCATTGATAGAAGCAATTCATACTTGCGTGCTGTAGCTACAGATAGCTTTCCTATTAGCGATTATTTTAACGTTCAAGTCACTTAGTGCCTAAATGTTTCTTAAAAATGTGCAATATTCAGTTATTTATTATTTTATTTTTATTGTAACTTGCAAATTAGCTATTACTTTTTGAGAGTTTTTAACGTTATAACGTAACCGTTATAGTTTAATTATGTGACTGTTAAACTAGGAGTAGCTTGTAGCAAAATACAATTTCAAAGGACCTTACTCTGACACTTTTCACAAGGTTACAGATGACGTGTCTACTGCTCTAAAATATGCAATACAATTCAAGCCTATCCTAAATCAATTATCATAAACTATCAAAGCCTTTTTTGTTTGTTTGTTTTACCTGAAACCATTTAGCATGTCGCAGAGCCGCTAAATACTCAAGGCACTTGGTCCTGTTGAGAGCATCCGGAGAGTCTTTCTCTGACGCTGCAAGGACACATGTAGGAAACGGTCAATTAATTGTATTTAATGATTTAGCAATGGTAAGAAATAGTAAGTAGATCTTGTTGATATAACATTATTGTTAATTAAATGACACACAGTTTGATTAGGGGATTTGTGGCACTAGGCTGTGTTAATGTGATCATTACAACACACGTCAAAACAAAGTGACAACACCGATATTTCTCAAGACGAGGGGTTTTCCGCACGTCCAGGTTCCTAAAAAAAACTTTTATGCAAAAGATGTAGATGGAAAATATTATTGCTTGGGTCTGTTAATGCATGATTACCAAACCCAAACAGGACAAGGGTGGAGAACCGCTTTGGTTTTTGGTTGTTTGAAAGAAACAGAATTGAGAATATCATTAACAAAATAAAACAACAATGACCTCAGGTTACAAGTCGAAATTTCAGAGGCTTTTGAGGTCACTGTTCAAAAACTTCAGGATGAGAGGATAAAATGGTTTTAGGCCACTTGATGGATGATAAAATCCATATTCTCCAAAATGTAGTTTAGGTTTCGTCTCATTTAAAAGATACAAAACTCAAAAAAATTATGTACTCATTGTGAAACTATTCATACAGTGTCAGTCCCAAAATACTGCAGTGGCCGCATAGTTTGATTATCTACAGGAGTGACAAACATGTTTTTTTAATTAATTCTAGATTATTTTTAATGAAGAATTTTTTTAAATCAAGGAAAAACAATTTATATATAAAAAAAAAAATCAGGTAGTTACAAGCAAACTGACAAAATTTGCATCGCGCGCACAAAATAAACGAGTGACAATTATAACAAATTAGCCTAATTAATAATTACAAGTGGCAGTTTAATGAGCATAATCAAAACTTACTATAAAATTGTAAGAAATACTGTGTTTTACTATTAAAACTATAAAATATGTAATAAAATATTAAATTTAAACACTAAATTAATAAAATAGAAATTAATAATTACAATTAAACATTCAAATAAAATTAATTAATATAAGCTATTAACAATAACATGTAAAATAGCCAACATGAAGCATATTAATCACTGAGGGATGCACCGAAGTTTCGGCCGATAATTTCCCATTTTCAGTTTTTAGAGAGAACTGAAAAGAGAAAAACGGGTGAAGAAATGAGCCTAAAACATCCGCCCGGCAGTGTTCAGCGCGCAGGTTTCACGCTCCCTCAAGTCGTCATCGCTGTGCTGTGTGACGCTCTGCTCAATATTACGCTCTATGAAAGTGCGTTTTGTTGAGTTGCTCACGGCCAGTGTTGGGGAAAGTTACTTTTAAAAGTAATGCGTTACAATATTGCGTTTCTCCCTAAAAAAGTAACTAATTACGTTACTTGTTACTTTATGGAAAGTAATGCGTTACGTTACTTTTGCGTTACTTTCGCGTTACTTTTTAAATCTGAGCAGGGCTTGATTGTTTGTTTTTAATACAATAAGTTATATTTATAGCAAATGTAAAAGCCTTTCACACCAAAAGTGTAATGAATAAACCTCAGACTGAAGGACGAGTAAATCACGTCTGTACAGAAGAACACAGGAAGAAGTTCAACACTCTTCAGCAATAAAAACAACAACGAAGCACAATTGTTAGTTTATCTAAAGTAATTTTTGCTTATTAATACGGTTGAACTGATCATCAAAGGTCAGCAGCAAACACATCGGTTAATAAAATGAGATTAGATACATTTGTGTTGTTTAACATATTTAATTATTGCAGGTTTGCATCATATTCTGAGTTTGAATTTCACTGTTTTAATTCATTTTGATGAATACTGAATCTGTTTTTTTGCGAGTGAGATGAATTAATACACATTCACATTTAGTCTAGATTAGATCTACAGTAAGATCATGTTCACACAGCGCACTGTCATCAATAAATGGGAAACAAAGTAACTCAAGTATTTTTTTTTTTTTTAAGTAACTCTGATATTTTCTAGTAAAATAAAAAGTAATGCGTTACTTTACTAGTTACTTGAAAAAAGTAATATTATTACGTAACTCGTGTTACTTGTAATGAGTTACCCCCAACACTGCTCACGGCCCATAAAAACACTCATTGTCAACGGAAAATTAAAGTTCGCTCAAATAACTGTACATGTAGTATACTTGTTCCTGTTTGCAGCAGCACTTCTGTGCTGTAACCTGGTGTTGGGCAACTGTACTGGGCAACGCTGGTCAAATACGCTGCCCTCTCGTGACGTTTACTCTGATCACCTGCTCTGATAATAGGCCTAATAGCTTTGTAGGACTATACGTTATTTGGGCAATTAGTCAAAAAACTCTGATATATCTGATTCTGTCGCACAGAACAGAATAAAAATAATATTGATATTTAATAGGCCTATTAACATGTTTTGTCAAATTTAATTGTTCTACTTTTAATAAAAGTGTGGTTATTTTATTGGCTTGTATATTTTCAAATTCAGCATCATTAGAATTACTGAGTTAAATTAAAGTCAAAATTACTAAATTATTTAAAGGTGCCGTTTGTAAGTTTTTGACTCTTCTAAAATAAAATAAAAATATGTAATATGTTTGTAGATATTTAGGAAACATGTTATGTTTACATAGCTGTAAAAAAATAATGCTATAGCAGTAATTCTACTCTGAAATGTGCTTTAATAATAATAATAATAATAATAATAATAATTATTATAAAGTATTTTCCGTTTTCGGCCAAGTGCCGCCAGAATTTTCATTTCGGTGCATCTCAAATAATCACAATTTAGCGTGATGTAGAATAGACTATTTTTTGTAAACACTCAAAATTAAATGCGATTGTCACTCCCCAAACTTTACATTGTTCACTGCCACGTTTGTGTGTATAAACAACTTGTCCTGAAAAGGTTTGTGGTCCAAGCTAAAAATCTCTCTCATCCTGAAGTGCCCATGTATCTTACAACACAACTTGTACAATATTGCGCCACAGTGTGGTAAAGAAAGGTCAGAGATCCTGTTTTTGATTCCTTAAAACGCTTTCAGAAAGCAATGTAAAAGGGCAAATAATGGACTGAACCGAAAGGAAAAAAAGAAAATGAGGGAGGGTAAGTGGGGCAAGAAATGAACAGGAAAGCCAATTCACTGATGGAGAAATTCAATTCTGTATGGAAATATCCGTATTTTTGGTGAACCAAGGGAACACATATAGTGCTGCTGAGGGAAAGCACGGGTTCTCTAACCTTTCTCCATGTTGGGGACGGGGTCTTCGCGCATCACTGGCGAGGTAAGAGAGATGGTGACCTGCATTTTTGGTTCCTTGCTTGAAAAAATGACGATGTTGGCTTCCTCAGGGTGTACCTGCACCTCATACTGATCTTCAGAAAAGGTCTGCCGGTTAAAAGGACACTTTGCATTACTACAGAGGAGACGGCAGGGGTCAATACAGGGGCCTTAATTTGTCCCTTTTAATCCCATTGGAAATTGCCACGCTCTGCATAATGCAGGGGTTAATGGGATATAATGCGCATGGGAATGCAGTACACGCCCCAGTCTCTCTCTGTAGGTGTCGTAACCAGGCAGTGGAACTAAAGATCAGTTAAAGCTACACGGACCACAAGAGCAGCAGAAGGAGCAAAGACAAAAGCTCATTTATTTGCAGTTATTTAGAGTTATATATGGGTGGATCACACAATAAACCACTAGAAACATGTCTGGGTCATATTTCATCCCAAAAGCTAGGGGGGGGGGGGGATTATACTTTGCATCAAGCAAGCAAAGTATATTTTAAGATCATGAAGATTTGACATTATTTTCATGACATTTAGCACATTTTCCTGACACAATTAGTCATTACCGCAATGCCCAACCATCTCAATCTCATTACTGTAATGTGAAAACGAAACAAACAAAATAAAGAATCTGTAGGTTACTGATTGCATCAAGTAAATAACCCTAATTTTAAGATTTGACATTTTTTTCATGACATTAAGCACATTTTCCCCATGCATTGAGTCATTACCGCAATGCATAACATTGTACTGAATTTAATTTAATGCTGATTTTAATTTAAAAAATTGTGTTACGGTAATGAGTTTTTGTTGCTCTTTTATAGCAAAGAATTGAGAAAATATAATAAATTGTAATAAAGAAAATTGCATAATTTTCTGCATGTTACAGTAATGAGGTTTTGTGCTGCATTAATGACATTTTAGGAAATATGTTTAATGCACAAAAATAATTTCCTTCATAATTTTCTGCATGTTACAGTAATGAGGTTTTGTGCTGCATTAATGACATTTTAGGAAATATGTTTAATGGACAAAAATAATTTCCTTCATGATTTTCTGTATGTTGTGGTAATGATGTTTTTGCTGCATCAAAGCCAAGACAATTTAGGAAATATGTCCGTGAATAAAAAAATAATATATTTTCTGTATAATTTTTATAAAATGTGTTTAATTGTCATGAATATTATTGACTATGATTTTTTGTATGTTACGGCAATGATTTTTTTCTGCATTACAATAAAAGACAATTTAGGAAATGTTAAATTTTTATAATTTTTTCAATAATTTTCCACAAGTTATGGTAATGAGGTTTTGTGCTACGTTAATGACATTTCAGGAAACGTTTAATTGTCATGAAAATAACTTGGGAAATATGTCAAACTGAGAAAAAATATTTTTTACATAACTTTCTGCATGTTACAGTAATTTTTTAAAAACCAATTGAAATTTCATTAAAATAATTTTCTGCATGTTATGCTTTTTGCAGCAGCAGCAACAACATTACAGTAATGACATTTTTGGAATATATTTAGTTGTCAACGATAAAAAAAAAGTAATGGGCATAAACAATACTCATAATTTGCTTTATAAAATATGATACATTTTAATTTTAAATATTTTGAAAAAATATAAATTTTAAATAAATATAAATAATTTTAAAGTAAAAAATATTAATACAAAATTAATAAATACATATTATTATTTTTTTTTTTTTGATTCAGGTGTAAAATATGACCTGGACATTTCTTAGTGCGACTCACGCATATGACAGTCAAGCTTTATTTTAAGAAATTGCTAAATGTTAACCAAACACCCAGCTGCATGTTGCTATATATGAGCTTAACACCAGAGATCATGTGATTTCTCACGTGGCCGATTTCCATCACGCAACAGCCAGAACAAAGTGAAACAAGGTGATAAAACCACAAGTGCATAGATGTGAGCATAAACAGGTCATACGTCAATAACAGCTTCGACATAAACATCTACTTTACATCCATAGCAACTTCACAAACATAAGACAAGCTTACCGCTAGTTGTTTGGGCAGTTGCTCCGCAATGGTTTTCAATAGAGAGGCGGTGGGCTTCTTGGCCGCTAGCAGGATGAGCTGGACGTTGCGGTCACCGCGCAGGAGGAGACCTTTAGCCAGGATTCCCACACGCATGACGCCTTTGAGAACACGAGCCTGAGACTCCGACCTGTCCAAGAGGAGCATGTAAATCTAAACTTCGATAGCATAAACAAAGCTAGCTGGCAAGAGTGCTTACTGTTGATCCGTCGCGTCGATGTCGTCGTCCGCAGCACACACCTCCTTCTCCAGCAGCGAATCAGACACCAGTTTGAGCGCGCGCTCAGAATGCGACACGATTCGCTGGACGGCCTGAAGCTCCTCCTCCACGGGGTAGATGGCCGAGTGTTTGGCCATGATGTGGCGGTCGTCGGGCGAATCGGGCCGTCGCGTGGGCTAAAGATAAATAGGGTTACGCTTTACAATTTGATAAAAATAGCATCTGATCAGTTTTTGTCATTGTGTGTTCTTACCAATAGGGGCGACACCGGCATGCTGGCTCGGCCCATGAGAGGGGGCGGGGCCATTCTGTGTCTCATCTCCCCCCAGTATAGCTGCTCCTCCTCCATCCTTTGCCAGTACATGTCCTCCTCGTACCTCCTGCTGGAAGACACATGGAAATGTGCACACAAGAAGTCATCGTAACCAACCACACTCCACATTCAGTGCAAAGAATGATGTGAAAATTATTGTTTACAACATTAGTAAAATATGTACTCCATTTTTTTTAAAGAGTGCTAAACTGTAATCATATGAAAAAAATTTTTGAGTGTAAATGTGAAAATTGTTATGATTTCCCTGAATATAAAATGTATGAATTTTTACTCAGTGACTTAAACCATGTTGAAGTATATCGTTTGACTATATTTTGCACAAAATTACTCATTAAAAATGCTCTACATTTAGTGCAAAAAATGGTGTGAAATTAACCATTTGTAATTATAATATTATATATAGTATTTGACAAAATACTGAATTTTCATCATTATATAAAAAAGGTTATATATAATTTATGATTTGAAAATAATTGCATTTTATAAAATTTCTAATTATTATATATTATATTTGCAAAAAATGTAGACTAAAATTATTGCACTGCTAAATTTTTATTATGACAAATGTTATATACTTTTAACATTTTGTAATAATGTGAAAATTACAATAATAATTATTATATATAATATTTGCAAAAAGTACAATAAATTATAGAATGTGTGATTTTATGTACTCACACACACACACACACACACACACACACACACACACACACACACACGTATATAAATGATGAACATATTCAAAGTGACTTAAATCATGTTTGATGCACACATTCGTTAAAAGTTGTGAAAATATACAATTTCAGTATGTTTTTATCATGCTATGTATTTGAACTTGCAGTGAAAAGGCCTTGTGAAATGTGCAATAAACGTTTCGATGTTAAACAAAGTTAATTGAGACCTCATTTCCATGTGCCAGCGCTGTTCGTCCTCTTGCTGTCTCTTCAGCACAGATTTCTGCTTCTGCTTTCGCAGTTTGACTTCCAGAAGCTTCCGTGCTCGATTACTGGGCTTGATCTCCACTGGAAGGTCTGGGTTCACTTTCTTCTACAGAACAAGAAAACATTGGTCAATAACTGCAGCCCTGCAGGACTTGGAGTCTTTCACGATCGGTTTTATATAATGTTAGTTTGACTGTCTTATGTTTTGAACTGAAGTGCGTCAAAGTTAAGCTTTTTTGCATTCATTTTAGATTTATAAATCATTTATGAACAATGTAAAAATAAATAAATGGTAAGAAAAATGAGAAAATTAGTTATATGAATTTTCATAGGGCAAGTATTTAATTAACTTTTTAATATGCATGAAAAAAAAATCCATGAAAAGTAGACAACAATTATAAAGTTTCATTGTGGCATGTAAGAACATAGAAAGATGTATTTTTTCAGGGTGACATCTTACCTTGTACTGCAGACGGTGTCTCCGTCCCTTCAGGTGCATGTCTTTAGCATTGGGATCGTTGAAACTGCATTCACACAGTTTACAGTGAAAGCGAATCACCTTACCATCGTCATTTCGAACCTGAGGAGGAAAAAAAACACAATTCAGAAACTTAACACCACATACTGGAAAAAAAAATTATAACCTGAATGCACTGTAAGTCGCTTTGGATAAAAGCGTCTGCTAAATGCATAAATGTAAAAACCCTCAGGAGAATAACAAATACCCAATTATACTTAAATGTCACACATTTACTAGAAGAAATCCTTTCGATTCAGACTGACTCACTAATAAATGATTTCGTGAATCAATTTGACCGATTCATTGACAGATTCACTCATTTTGTTCAGGTTTTACTCAACACAATATGCAAAGAATTCAATATTTTGACTGAACGGCCTCACCTCTTCGACATAATCGTGTCCCACAGGCTGAATGTCTCCTTGAGCTCCAGTACCGTCGCCATCCTCATCATCGCTCAACGTGTCCGTCTGCACTACGGACGGCTTCGCCGCCTCCGTCTTTACCGGAGCTGGTGTGGATGTTCTGCTGCCTGGAGAGAAATTCATATTGGGAAATGTATTCTACACTGAACAAAATGATAAACGCAACACTTTTGTTTTTGCCCGCCTTTTTTCATGAGCTGAACTCAAAGATCGAAGACTTTTTCCATGTACACGAAAGACCGATTTCTCTCAAATATTGTTCACAAATCTGTCTAAATCTGTGTTAGTGAGCACGAGATAATCTATCCACCTCACAGGTGTGCCATATCAAGATGCTGATTAGACAGTGTACTGCCAAATTCTCTGAAACGCCTTTGGAGACGGCTTACGGTAGAGAAATGAACATTCAATTCACAGGCAACAGCTCTGGTGGACATTCCTGCAGTCAGCATGCCAATTGTACGCTCCTTTAAAACTTGTGACATCTGTGGCATTGTGCTGTGTGATAAAACTGTACATTTTAGAGTGGTCTTTTATTGTGGCCAGCCTAAAGGCCCGTACACACCAGGACGAATTTTGCGTGCAATATTCGCCAACGTTTAACGCCTCGTGACTAAACAAAGGGCGCCGATGTGAGTGTGCACACCGACGCGAAAAACGCCACACGTAAAAGCGTCATTTAAAAAAAAACACCTCGGGTTGTTTTTTTTGGTTTGACTCGCCGCGTCAAAAACTATCCGACCGATGAGATTGGCGCTTTTGCTCACGTGTCTAGAGCTGCTGAAGTTACAGTAAAACACAACTTGGGGGCGCTCAAACACAAAACAGTCTTGCCGAGCACACATACGTAACGACGAAGAAGATATACGCCAAGTAGCGTCTACACTGCCAGGAAGAAATAAGAAGACAAAGAAGATGCAAGGCAAGATGGAGCTTCTGTTGCTTGAAATATCCATGTTTTCTTTGTATGATTTTGACAAGCTCGTAAATACTTGCTCTCTTCTTCTGAGTGACAAGCGAGTGTCAAAAGTGTAAAGTTGCGTAGCGCCACCTTGTGTACCGGGGTATTTCTGTTTTACATTAAGCGCCATCTAATATCAGGGAATGAATTTGCATGTTCACTCGGCTCATCGTCAGCGAAAATCGCTTGGGTGTGAACACTAAAAATGTGTTGAAAAACGCTGGCGAATAACGTGCGCCGATATTTGTCCCGGTGTGTACGGGCCTTAAGGCACACCTGTGCAATAATCATGCTGTCTAATCAGCATCTTGATATGCCACACCTGTGAGGTGGATTATCTTGGCAAAGGAGAAGTGTTCACTAACACAGATTTAGACAGATTTGTGAACAATATTTGAGAGAAATATGCCTTTTGTGTACATAGAACAAGTCTTAGATCTTTGAGTTCATCTCATGAAATATGGGGCAAAAATAAAAGTGTTGCGTTTATAATTTTGTTCAGTGTATTTCATGTTTCTGCAATATGGCTGTTTGTAATGTAAACATGCTAACAAAATGTTTATTATGTGCAGGGTTTGTTGCACGATTACATCTGAATGTATCAGTTCATAACCTGCTGAGCAACATTATCTGGAATGAATATCACAAAAAAAGACAGAGCAAGACTCATCTGTGTATGTTTGAAAGACACAATGCGTCAACAAGATGTGAATCATCTATTCCCGTCATGTGGGTGTTGTGAGTAATGCACTAAAGTGGAAATATCATCTATTTCTGTGATTAGTGAGAACACTGATTGTGTAAGCGCTGGTGAAATTAAGATAAGAAGGTGACATTAAGGTGAATAACACCTATATAAGACAACTATAATCTCTATACTAGAAACATCAGGCATTTATGTGACTAAAACCGAGCTTAAACTAAAAATTAAACACATTGGGCCTCATTTATGAGACGTAATTGTGTGCAAACAGGTCTTATAAACATTTTGACAAACTGTCACAAATGTAAAAATTTTGGTGGAAATTGTAAATTGTTCGTAAAACTTAGTTAACATTCGTTAAAATTAGTTAATGCAACGAAGAGTGAAACATTTCTTGATTTTTGTTAAATGTTAGTTAATAAAAATAAAATTTTATAAAAATTCATGTTAGCTCACTAATGCAAAATAACTAATGCTAAAATAAACAACTTTTGATTTAATAACATTTATTACTAAATGTTAGTTCATGTTAACTAATCTATTTAACAAATGTGACCTTATTGTGAAGTTTTACCAACATTTCTTAAACAAATTTGCACAAAAACAGTTTTTTTTTTTTTTTGGCTTAAATTGTTGCAATCGCATGATTGCGCAAATTTATATTCGTGTTATATTTAAATTTATATAACTCATGTAAATAAAAAAGTTAACCAAATGAGGCCAAATAAGTTTAGTACGATTTCTGCATCAATCGTTTGTAAAACTTATATTACAGAAAATGTGACTGAATTTCTGTGTAAATCATGCTTACATAAAACGAATCTGTAAATAATTACTAAAATCATCATGTAAACTGTCATAACTGCAAATGAATTTAAAAAACATTCACATAAGTTACGATGTTAATGTCACAAATGCGAACAAATTCCTTTTAATCATTCAGTAGTTTTATACTACATGCTTGTGCAATTGTGAAAATGCTATGTAAATAATGTTACGGTCAAAGCTTGGTTGTCTCTATTTTGTGGGTATTGGTATGTCTTTTATGTCCCCCCCCCCCTGTTGTACTGATTTGGTGTGTTCTTTTCTTCCGAGGTTCCCCTACACACCTGCAATGACCTCGCTGATGACCTTCTGGGCTGAATATAAGGTGGAAGTTGCAGTTGTGTTGGGGAATCTCCCCGGTGCAGCGCGTGTCCTGCCACAGTTACTACCACGCACGCTCTTCAATGAGCATGATTCGCACTTGTTCAGAAGCTCCTTTCGTCCGACCTCCATTGATGGATGCAGCCAGCGAGCTTCATGCGTGTCTTGTGGACTACCACGCTCTTCAATGAGCATGATTCGCACTTGTTCAGAAGCTCCTTTTGTCCGGCCTCCATTGATGGCTGCAGCCAGCGAGCTTCATGCGTGTCTTGTGGACTACCACGCTCTTCAATGAGCATGATTCGCACTTGTTCAGAAGCTCCTTTCGTCCGGCCTCCATTGATGGATGCAGCCAGCGAGCCTTGTGCGTGTCTTGTGGACTACCACGCTCTTCAATGAGCATGATTCGCACTTGTTCAGAAGCTCCTTTCGTCCGGCCTCCATTGATGGATGTAGCCAGCGAGCTTCATGCGTGTCTTGTGGACTACCACGCTCTTCAATGAGCATGATTCGCACTTGTTCAGAAGCTCCTTTCGTCCGGCCTCCATTGATGGATGTAGCCAGCGAGCTTCATGCGTGTCTTGTGGACTACCACGCTCTTCAATGAGCACGATTCGCACTTGTTCAGAAGCTCCTTTCGTCCGACCTCCATTGATGGATGCAGCCAGCGAGCTTCATGCGTGTCATGTGGACTACCACGCTCTTCAATGAGCATGATTCGCACTTGTTCAGAAGCTCCTTTCGTCCGGCCTCCATTGATGGATGCAGCCAGCGAGCCTTGTGCGTGTCTTGTGGACTACCACGCTCTTCAATGAGCATGATTCGCACTTGTTCAGAAGCTCCTTTCGTCCGGCCTCCATTGATGGATGCAGCCAGCGAGCTTTGTGCGTGTCTTGTGGACTACCACGCTCTTCAATGAGCATGATTCGCACTTGTTCAGAAGCTCCTTTCGTCCGGCCTCCATTGATGGATGCAGCCAGCGAGCTTCATGCGTGTCATGTGGACTACCACGCTCTTCAATGAGCATGATTCGCACTTGTTCAGAAGCTCTTTTCATCCGGCCTCCATTGATGGATGTAGCCAGCGAGCTTCATGCGTGTCTTGTGGACTACCACGCTCTTCAATGAGCATGATTCGCACTTGTTCAGAAGCTCCTTTCATCCGGCCTCCATTGATGGATGCAGCCAGCGAGCTTCATGCGTGTCATGTGGACTACCACGCTCTTCAATGAGCATGATTCGCACTTGTTCAGAAGCTCCTTTCATCCGGCCTCCATTGATGGATGCAGCCAGCGAGCTTCATGCGTGTCGTGTGGACTACCACGCTCTTCAATGAGCATGATTCGCACTTGTTCAGAAGCTCCTTTCAGTCCGGCCTCCATTGATGGATGCAGCCAGCGAGCTTCATGCGTGTCTTGTGGACTACCACGCTCTTCAATGAGCATGATTCGCACTTGTTCAGAAGCTCCTTTCATCCGGCCTCCATTGATGGATGCAGCCAGCGAGCTTCATGCGTGTCTATGTGGACTACCACGCTCTTCAATGAGCATGATTCGCACTTGTTCAGAAGCTCCTTTCTCCGGCCTCCATTGATGGATGCAGCCAGCGAGCTTCATGCGTGTCATGTGGACTACCACGCTCTTCAATGAGCATGATTCGCACTTGTTCAGAAGCTCCTTTCGTCCGGCCTCCATTGATGGATGAAGCCAGCGAGCTTCGTGCGTGTCTTGTGGACTACCACGCTCTTCAATGAGCATGATTCGTACTTGTTCAGAAGCTCCTTTCGTCCGGCCTCCATTGATGGATGTAGCCAACGAGCTTCATGCGTGTCTTGTGGACTACCACGCTCTTCAATGAGCATGATTCGCACTTGTTCAGAAGCTCCTTTCGTCCGGCCTCCATTGATGGATGTAGCCAGCGAGCTTCGTGCGTGTCTTGTGGACTACCACGCTCTTCAATGAGCATGATTCGCACTTGTTCAGAAGCTACTTTCGTCCGGCCTCCATTGATGGATGTAGCCAGCGAGCTTCATGCGTGTCTTGTGGACTACCACGCTCTTCAATGAGCATGATTCGCACTTGTTCAGAAGCTCCTTTCGTCCGGCCTCCATTGATGGATGCAGCCAGCGAGCTTCATGCGTGTCTTGTGGACTACCACGCTCTTCAATGAGCATGATTCGCACTTGTTCAGAAGCTCCTTTCGTCCGGCCTCCATTGATGGATGTAGCCAGCGAGCTTCGTGCGTGTCTTGTGGTCAAGCATACCGGTGAAAAGCGGTGCTTACTGTGCATTTGATCTGTGTTTGATGTGTGTATGTGTGTGTTAAACTATGTTTTGTTTACTTTATAAGTTGATTTAATTTTTCATTGTATCTGTTGCCGGCTGATTAAAAGTGACTCGCGAGATGTTTGAAGTGGGATTCGTAACAATAATTTGCAAAACAATTGTGTAAATTCTCGTAATTCAAAGTCTTTCGTAAAATGAATTGCTTTGAAAATGTTAAGATTAGTACTTCAACTGATATACTCAAATATTTCTTCTGCTCACGTTTTACGAAAAAGGCCCTAAATTATTATGCAAAGTGTCGCAACTACAAATACATTTATAATAAATTAACAATCTCCAGTGTAAACATCGCAAGTGCGAACAAAACAGTATTTACAGAGACATTCATTATGCTCATTTAATGAAAAGGCCCTGTTAGGTCACTTACCGATAATCACAACTTTAGCAGTGGCTGGTTTTTTCGCAGGAGACGCCACGGGTTTGGAAAGTGCCGCCGCTGGCGTCTTCTGCACAACCGATGTAGGGGTGGGAGCGGTTGTCGTAGCCGTCTTGCTAGTAGTCATCGTAACGGCAGCAGGGGCAGAGCTCACGAAAACGGGCTCCGTAGAAGGGATGGGTTTGCCAAGTTTGGTGTGCAACTTCACCACCTGAGGAAAAGTTCGATAGCAGGTGCATTTCAATGAAAAGATTCAAAGACGCCAACAAATCTGCAAAACCAAAACATGACGAAAAGCTCAAGAGCACTAAAATGGACATTTAACCCTTTAAGATTCCTGTAAAATTTGCCTAAAACGCCTAAAAAAGGCATACCCAAAGTAAATTGCATGCTGTTCTTGGACCATTTGTAATATATGCATGGTTTTGGTCTCATTTGAAAGGTTACACCCTGAGGTTTGTTCCTCAACAGTCAGAATCACTGCAAGTCTTACTGATATTGAGTTATAGCACTTTGAACACACTGAAAAAGATGAACAGATGCTAAATTATAGAAAAAGCAGAAGAATGGATAGCTCCGTCGGCTAATTTGAAATGATACAACTACAATCCATGGATGCTTATCAACAAATGCATGTGTTATGGACTAAATACTGCACGGAATTGGATAGCCTGGACCCTTTACAGTGAAACAACACCATTTTTGTCGAACTTTTATGGATCAGTGGACAAAAAAAATAGGTAAGCTCCTTCAGTTTTGTTGTTGTTTATTTGGTTGTTGGTGGTCTGACAAAGACACATTGTAACTGCTGTGTTTATTGTATCTTAAAATGGTTTACATAGTTGAAATCACAAGAATCTCAGCTTTCCGTGGATATATGACATGATCAACTTTTTTTTTTTTTTTTTTTTTTGTCTGACGACTTTACCCTGTCACCACTAGGCGTCCCGCCGGCGGTACGCTGGAATCTTAAAGGGTTTAACAAACCTTCTGGTGCTTGGATCCCCTGATGTGTGCGGCGTATGCATCGGCACCGGTGCACGAGACGTCACACAATTCACAGCGCAGCTGCGTCTGGACACCGCGAGGTCCGTTGGTCACCTGACTGCCGCTCTTCTGAGCCGCCTCTTTCTTCTTGTGCTTCTGTCCTTCCAGATGTTCTCGATACGTCTGCAGGAGAACATGAATACATTTGCTACCTCTTTCCACTAAATGTGGGAAACTTTAGGGCAAGAAACTACTAGCAAAATCATTGTTATGGATGTGACATCATGACAGCTAAAATGTGTCAGTAAAAATAAACTTCTTACAATATTTAAATTGGCTATGCATATTCTCAGAGCACCCAATCTGGAGAACTGACAGCCAAAATATATTTTTCTAAAATATATTTAAGCCCCCCCCAAAAAAAGGTAAATAGTCATGCGTTATGGATGTGACAGAAAATAACATAATTTTCAGTATACTGTATGATTTTCTTTAAACTGTGAACTTTTAAGTCAAATGTATAAATATTGATATCCACATGATGAAGGGGTCTTAGCTGAACATAAAAATACCAATGTTTAAAATATTTAAGTTTTTTATGAAGTGCATTTTGAGGAAAAAGCAAAGTTATGGATGTGACAAAACTCTATTATGGATGTGACGTGTCTGAAATACACACAAAATCTGTTTAAGAAATCAACAATCAAATCATTATGTCACTTTTGTTGATGCATAAAATTACTCTGAATACTAGTTTTGACATTTGACATTACCCCCAACTCTGCCTTTCAGTAAAAATCTTCATAATACAGATGGGAATAAAACTGTTCAGCTTAGGAAAAAAACATTTTGAGAAATCTGCCTTTAAAATATGATTTGAAATTGAAGTCTATAGATGAAAATAGATTAAAAAAAACAGATCGTAACAATAAACTGACACAAAAACAACCATTCAACTTTCATTGGCCGATGCGGTGTGGATTAGTTTGAAGCTACCTAAATATATATTATGGATGGACCACTGGAAACGGTGTACGGTGAGCACCATTCGCTTGCATTGAATGTGAGAAAAAATATTTGGATTGTTTGCCTCCAAAACCTTAAAGGAATAGTTCACCCCAAAAAATAATTTACCCCATAATTTACTCACCCTCGAGGCATCCTAAGAGTGCAATCGGAGTTATATTTCAAAACATCCTGGCTCTTCCAATCTTTATAATGGCAGTGAATGGGTGTTATTTTTCAATAGTCCAAAATGAGTCCAATTACGACGGCGTTTTAGTGCCACATAAAAAAAAAAAAAAATCTAAGATTACGAGATTAAAGTCGTAATATTTCGAGAATAAAGTCGAAACTACGAGAATAAAGTCGAAACACTTCGAGAATAAAGTCGTAATGTTACGAGAATAAAGTCGTAATATTACGAGAATAAAGTCGTAATGTTACGAGAATAAAGTCGTAATGTTACGAGAATAAAGTCGTAATATTACGAGAATAAAGTCGAAATATTACGAGAATAAAGTCGTAATGTTACGAGAATAAAGTCGAAATATTACGAGAATAAAGTCGTAATGTTACGAGAATAAAGTCGTAATATTACGAGAATAAAGTCGTAATGTTACGAGAATAAAGTCGTAATATTACGAGAATAAAGTCGTAATGTTACGAGAATAAAGTCGTAATGTTACGAGAATAAAGTCGTAATATTACGAGAATAAAGTCGTAATATTACGAGAATAAAGTCGTAATATTTCGAGAACAAACTCGTAGTAATACGAGATTAAACTCCTAATATTTTGAGAAAAATCACAGAATTGCTAGAAACAATGGATGTGGAGGATTTGGTTAAATCCTACTTTAGATTAGGATTTAGCAATAAGGAAATTCTTTGTCTTTTGGCGCATCAGCACGGAGTTATAATTAGTATAAGGACACTGCAGCGGTTATGTAGAAAAATGTATTTATTCAGAAGAAAAAATCAGACAGACATTGAGGAAATTGCCTCTTTTGTGCAGTCTGAGATGGCGAAGTGGTCGACTCCAAGGATATCGATGGTTACATCTGCGTGCTATTCGAAGAGGATATGTTGTTTCTCAAGAGACTATGAGGATGGTGATCAAAGAAATCGACCCTGAAGGAGTTGAACTTCGGCGCGCTCGACGTCTCCGAATATGCCATAATGCCACAACGCGTTGGGACCCCGGCTGAAGTAGGCTACTGGCGACGTCGTTATTTTTCTTCTGAATAAATTAAGTTTCCTACATAACCGCTGCAGTGTCCTTTTACTAATTATAACTCCGTGCTGATGCGCCAAAAGACAAAGAATTTCCTTATTGCTAAATCCTAATCTAAAGTAGGATTTAACCAAATCCTCCACATCCATTGTTTCTAGCAATTCTGTGATTTTTCTCAAAATATTAGGAGTTTAATCTCGTATTACTACGAGTTTATTCTCGAAATATTACGACTTTATTCTCGTAATATTACGACATTATTCTCGTAATATTTCGACTTTATTCTCGTAACATTACGACTTTATTCTCGTAACATTACGACTTTATTCTCGTAATATTACGACTTTATTCTCGTAATATTACGACATTATTCTCGTAATATTTCGACTTTATTCTCGAAGTGTTTCGACTTTATTCTCGTAACATTTCGACTTTATTCTCGAAGTGTTTCGACTTTATTCTCGTAACATTTCGACTTTATTCTCGTAGTTTCGACTTTATTCTCGAAATATTACGACTTTAATCTCGTAGTCTTAGATTTTTTTTTTTTTTTATGTGGCACTAAAACGCCGTCGTAAAAGCGCATCTATCCATTATAAAAAAAAAAATGCCTCACACGGCTCAGGGTGGAGACATTTAAAAATAACATTTCAGACATGTAATGGCAATACCATGGTATTTTAGGTTATAATACAGTGAAAATCTCATACCGGCCCTTGTCTAGTTTGCACTACAACGACTAAAACCACAACTGTTCGATTGTGAACGCGCGTACAACAGTTAATGGAAGTTTAACCATTTATATATTTTTAAATATGGATACTTTTCTTACAAAAATGCATCAGGAGGCTTATTTTGGGGTGAGCTAACCCTTTAAGTTCTCTTCGCTGAAGATACACTTTGGATGGTCTGAGGGTGATTAAATAATCAGAAAAATTGCATCTTGGGTGAAACTGAATGTGGGTTTCATTCAAACGCTCACCTGTGGCCCGGCACAGCTTATCTTGCAGATATCACAATAGTGCAGCTGTGGCTGTTTGGGCGGCCCTTTGGGCTTTTGGATCTTGCTCTGGTGGAAAACGGGTTTCTTGTATGTGTTGACGGAATGGCTGGTGAGCGTGCCGCTTCCGGTGTTGTTCCAGGAGGAGTTGCTGAGCTGTTTTGGAGGTTGTTGCATCTGCTGCGGAGGCGGCGGAGGCTGTTGCTGGAGAGGCGGTTGAGGCTGCGCCTGCGGGGGCATCATCTGCGCCGGCTGGAAGTACGACGGCGTGGATGTGTAACCGCTAGACTCATAGCCGGAATAGCTGAGACCGGCTGAAGCAACAAAGAAAGAGATACCGTTAGACGATACACAGGTGGCTATTTGTGGCGTGTAAATCCGAATCGGACGTGGCCGTACCGGAGTAGGACGTAGCAGCTGTGGAGTTGAAGGAAGAACTGGGGGTGTAAGTGGATATGGGGGCTAGAGTTTGCTGTACGCTGGTTGATGTCGGGTAGATGGTGTAGCTGGAGCACACAGAGCTCACAGCGGGAGGGGGTTTCAGAGCTGCGACCTGTCTTTGAACAGGCGGCTGACTGTACACTGTGCTCGTGGGGCTGTAGCCAGTTTTCAGCCCTGAAAAGGAAAAGATGTTCTCTTTAAATATTATGATGATATTTGATAGCTTAGATGGGCTTGTTATTTCTTAGAGCATTCTAAACATTTAATGCAAGACCTAAAATACACATTTTCTCACAAAAATAATTATTTAATTAGAGCTGCACGATAAATTGTCTTGTGCATCTTGTAAGTAGAGCCGGCTCTATGATTAGTAGTAAATCTCCATCACGTGCTTTCACATGGAGCGGCATCTACTACACAGAGCCGTAGATCATTCACAAGCTACGCAATATCATTTACATTTATTACATTTAGCAGATGCTTTTATACAAAGCGACCTACAGGCTTATACATTTTTTGTCAGTATGTGCGTTCCCTGGGAATTGAACCCACAACTTTTGCGCTGCTGACGCAATGCTTTACCACTGAGACACAGGAAAACTCATGTTAATAATCACAGATGAATAGCCTTTGATTATGAACAATATTGGATAGTTTGTCAGTGAACAATTCTGTCATCATTTACTCACAAAAGAAGATACTTTGTAAAATATTGATAACCAAACAGTTTCTGGTCCCTAATGAACTCTATAGCATCTTTTTCCACTCTATTAATCAATGGGGATCGTCAACTGTTTGGTTACCCACATTATTCAAAATATCTTCTTTTATTTTCATCAGAATAAAGTAACATATAAAAGTTTGGAACAACTTGAGGGTGAGTAAATGATGACGATTTTGGGGTAAACCAAACACAAACTGTCATCTTAAATCCGTGTACATAGAGTACTTGGCCATTATTGCGGTTAAAGAGGAATCAGACTCACCTGTCTGGAAGTAGACCTCGGTTGCGGTTCGCTGCGCAGGTACGATGCTCGTTTGAAAGTACTGCTTGTTCTCGTAGCTGCTGACCGGCGGCGGTCGACTGTAGCTATAATTCTCCTGTACAACCAATTCAATTGGGAATAAGTAAATGAGCCCACTTGGATGCATCATTAAAAACTATGAAGCAAAGAGAAGACTTACCGGTTCAGTCAACACCTGGTAAGTTTGAGGGGTGGTCGTCAGTTGCGGGGATGCTTCGGGCTGCCGGTAGACATAGTTTGGGGCGGGAAGGGGCTGGTATGTGGGGTAGGCGGTGGTCACCGCAGGACTCGCCGGTTGGGCGGTGACGGAGGGGTACGAGGCCGTCACTGCATGGGCCACGCCAGGGGGGGGCTGGACGTTATAGCTGGCCGTGGTTGGGTGGGAATATGCAGGAGGCGGCTGGGCGCTGGATGGGAATTTCAGGATTCAGAATTAATGCGGTTTATACACCCTTCCCTTATGAAAATGAACCATGGTTTACTACAAATTAAACTAAACAAAAACATGGTTACTATAGTTAAACCATGGTAACCACAAATTAACCATGGTTTTACTACAAATTAAACAAAACAAAAACATGGTTACTATAGTTAAACCATGGTAACCACAAATTAACCATGGTTTTACTACAAATTAAACAAAACAAAAACATGGTTACTATAGTTAAACCATGGTAACCACAAATTAACCATGGTTTTACTACAAATTAAACAAAACAAAAACATGGTTACTATAGTTAAAGCATGGTAACCACAAATGAACCATGGTTTACTACAAATTAAACAAAAAAACCATGGTTACTATAGTTAAACCATGGTAACCACAAATTAACCATGGTTTTACTACAAATTAAACAAAACAAAAACATGGTTACTATAGTTAAACCATGGTAACCACAAATGAACCATGGTTTTACTACAAATTAAACAAAACAAAAACATGGTTACTGTAGTTAAACCATGATAACCACAAATGAACCATGGTTTTACTACAAATTAAACAAAACAAAAACATGGTTACTATAGTTAAACCATGGTAACCACAAATTAACCATGGTTTTACTACAAATTAAACAAAACAAAAACATGGTTACTATAGTTAAACCATGATAACCACAAATTAACCATGGTTTTACTACAAATTAAACAAAACAAAAACATGGTTACTATAGTTAAACCATGGTAACCACAAATTAACCATGGTTTTACTACAAATTAAACAAAACAAAAACATGGTTACTATAGTTAAACCATGGTAACCACAAATTAACCATGGTTCTGCTACAAATTAAACAAAACAAAAACATGGTTACTATAGTTAAACCATGGTAACCACAAATTAACCATGGTTTTGCAACACTAACCACAGTTAATAGTGGTTATATTTTAGTGGTAATACAAATGTGACCCAGGGCCACAAAACCAAAAGCTATTTTTTTTTTTTGCACACTCAGATTCCAGATTTCCATACAGTTGGCCAAATGTTGACTTGATCCAATCCAAGCTATCCTAAGATTATAGATAATTACAGATGATATATAAATCTCAATTTCGAAAAAGGGTCAATACGCCAAACAATGCCAAAAACACTTTTACTACAATAAAACCATGGTTAATATTGGTAAGGGTTACAAGTGAGTAAAATACAATGGTAATAGTATTTACTTTAAATAATAAGCTACCAAAATATATAACTTTTTGTAAGCATAAGCTCATTTTTAATACAGTACAATGGTAACGTCACAGAATTATATGGTAAAAGCATACCAAATATTTACCATGGTATAAACATGGTACTCCATTGTACTACACGAGTCCATACGTATGGCAGCACCACGGTATTTATATTAGCACACGCATATTTCCCGCAAACACACGTTCACGATATAATAATAGCATGCAAGCATCAATAAACACATAAACAACAGCAGCTCGTGAGATCTTTGCGCACTGGCCGTCAGCATCTCGTGTACGTTAAATATACGTCGTGGCATCATGACTACTGTAACTAAGCGGTGTATTCATGCGCATGTGTTTGTTTTGTACCTGTACTGCGGGCCGGCGGCGGCGGCAGCGGCGGCAGCTGCATGTGTGTATCCATAATAATTACTGGCCGCCATCATAGAAACTTCAGCAGCAGCAGCAGCAGCGGCAACGGCGTCTCCGGTGATCACACGTGACCAACACGTGTCCGTGACGTCAACAGTCACCCTCGCGCCACTGCCCCTCGCGGAGCCTCAAAATAAAACCAACGATGAATTAATATCATACAGTTGTTTATATTATACACCTATGTTAGGTGTATCAGTAGCGGCGGTTACGGTGGCGCTCTGAAATTATGAGGTTAAATGAGTTTTTGAGCATTTTTAGATCCATATAAAAACAGAATCTGTACACTTCAGGTTTCGTCTATATTATATGTGTAAACGATGTTCAGCTAGTTCTTTTAATAGTCACTTTTTTCGTAACTTTGCACGTTAAATGCTCGGTAAACTGTCTACAGAGTCACAGAGATCTTATACGTTTACTAAAACCCGCCTGAAAGACCGTTAGTTCAGCTCATTTCAGGTTTCATTTGGACGTGAAAGAAACGCGACATTTGACTCGGTTTGTTTTGATTTGAACTAAAGTTAGGTGCTTTTTAAAATGTCCACAAGTTTGATTCATTCAGACCGATATTCATAACGCTCAGGAACATAAAAGGAGGGGTGTATTGCGTGGCGCGGTCATTTGCTATATTATTATTTTAATTATATTAATTTTGTAATTAACCCAACTGCATACAATTACAGCATGCAAGAGTGCTGTATGTGAAAGCCTATATAATTATAAATATATTTTATCAAATAAAATAAACACAAATATTTGTTTTCTAATATTCTATAATTAACTAATATGTCCACATACTTGCATGTAAATTATCATATACATGTACTTTATATATAATATGTACATTTCATAAAAAAATATGATTTATAGATATATACAATTTTAAAATCTAAATGTAAATCAAAAGCACCACAATACTATATATATATACTATACACATATAGGTACATCTAAAAAAATGTGGATATCATGAAATAGGTCAATATTTTTTGTCACTCATTTTAGAAAGTGAAACCCATAGATTATATAGATTCATTACATATAGTGAAATATTTCAAGCCTTTACTTCTTGAAGTTTTGATGATTATACAGATAATGAAAACCCAAAATTCAGTGTCTCGGAAAATTTTAATATTACATAAGATCAATAAAAAAGGATATTTTAAACCGAAGTGTCAGGCTTCTGAAAAGTATGTTTATTTCTATGCACTCAATACTTGGTTGGGCCTCCTTTTGCATGAATTACTGCATCAATGCGGCGTGGCATGGAGTCGATCAGCCTGTGGCACTGCTCAGGTGTAATGAAGCCCAGGTTTCTTTGATAGCGGCCTTCAGTTCATCTGCATTGTTGGAGTCTGGTGTCTCTCATCTAGATTCTCTTGGGGTTCAGGTCAGGCGAGTTTGCTGGCCAATCAAGCACAGTAACACCATGGTCATTGAACCAGATTTTGGTAGCTTTGGCAGTGTGGGCAGGTGCCAAGTCCTGCTGGAAAATGAAATCAGCATCTCCATAAAGCTTGTCAGCAGAAGGAAGCATGAAGTGCTCTAAAATTTCCTGGTAGATGCTGCGTTGACTGTGGACTTCAGAAAACACAGTGGACCAACACCAGCAGATGACATGGCAGCCCAAATCATCACTGACTGTGGAAACTTCACACTGGACTTCAAGCAACATGGATTCTGTGCCTCTCCTCTCTTCCTCCAGACTCTGGGACCTTGATTTCCAAATTAAATGCAAAATTGTACTTTCATCTGAAAAGAAGACTTTGGACCACTGAGCAACAGTTCAGTTCTTTTTCTCCTTAGCCCAGGTAAGATGCTTCTGACGATGTTTCTGGTTCAGAAGTGGCTTGGAAGCCCTTTTCCTGAAGATGTCTGAGCGTGGTGACTCTTGATGCACCGACTCCAGCTTCAGTTCACTCCTTGTGAAGCTCTCCCAAGTGTTTGAATCGGCTTTGCTTGACAGTATTATCAAGCTTGCGGTCATCCCTGTTGCTTGTGCACATTTTCCTACCCACTTTCTTCCTTCCAGTCAACTTTGCATTTAATATGCTTTGATACAGCACTCAGTAAACAGCCCCCCCCCTTTCAGTAATGACCCTCTGTGACTTACTCTCTTTGTGGAGGGTGTCAATGTTTGTCTTCTGGATCATTGCTAAGTCAGCAGTGTTCCCCATTATTGTGTTTCAAAGAACAAGAGATACCCAGAATTTATACTGTATGGTCATTTATCGAAACACAAATGTAAATATTCTAATATTTTGAGATACTGATTTTTGATTTTCTTGAGCTGTAAGCCCTAATCATCAAAATTAAAACAAAAAAAACTTTTGAAGTGTTTAACTTTACATGTAATGAATCTAAAATATATGAATTTTTCACTTTTTGAAATAAGTTACAAGAAAAAAAAAAAAACTTTTTCACCATATTCTATTTTTTGCACACACACAGACACACACACACACACAAACTGAAAATTAAATAATAATATAACAATCAAGTTAATAAACAATCAAATTTGACCATGTGGGTTACAGAAATTGTATAAATAAACCAAAATAAATGTCTCATCCACTCAGAATGAGCGTGTACATTAATGTCTTGTACATTAGCGCCACCTGTGGGCTGAGAGGCGTTAAATGTTTAAAGTGGGATTTCAAAGGCTCAGTTGTTCCAGTGCTCAGAGGATGTGGAAGTGCCTAAATAACAGATGCTCTATTCATCCTGAGCCTGGACCTCAGCATTCAGCATTCAGGAGGAGAAGCATCGCTGATATTCCTGAAGCATCCTTACTGGTACTGTTTGGATCTATACATCACCTGGAAACATGATGGGCTGAATTCAGTGTTAAAGTACCTGTCTGTGCCCTGCAGAGTGAGCGTAGTTTGCTCTTTCCCTCACAGTGAACAGAGGAGTCTTGTGTTTCTCCTGAGCACCTGCACAACACCTGCTTTGCTCTCGGGGCGAAGAGGAAAAATAATCAGCTCACCAGGAATAATCCCATCCGTATGTGAGTAAGAGCGGCTTAATAATCTATTGCTATTATATTCATCTATCAAAGACTGAGTTTAGCTTGATTTGTTGAGTTTATTAAAGAATCATGAGGAAAAATAGTGGATTAGTGCTGCACCACCATGACGTTTCAATACAATATTGAATATAATATTCAATATATAACATTTAGACTCAGCAGTTTTATTGTGTATCACTGAGGTACTGTTATAATTTGTATTCATATTTTTAATATTTTAAATTCAGTTTTAAATATTTAGTAATTTTGTTGTGCATTTTTGATATTTTTAGCAGTTTTTTTGTTTTATTTGGAGTATGTTTATTCAGTTGTTATTAGTTTAGTCAATTTATTACATCAAGTTAAAATAAAATGAAATTTTGCTTTGGCATCTAGTTGAAATAAACATTAATATTTTTCATATATTATAATTTATTTTATATAAATATTATTTTATGTAAATAAATAAATACATATTTATTTTATAACATTTATTAGATAATATTTGTTTTATTTCAAGTAACACAAAAGTATTTTATTTGTTTTTAGTTTCAATTTTATTTTAATTAACTATAATTATCCAGTTAATGTCTTGTTTTTCTTCTTTTGTTTATATATATATATATATAATATATGTGACCCTCTCTGTGAAATCCAAGCTAAAGTCTAAAAACCTAATCATGAGAAAACAAGCATCAAAGTTTGATTTCTACCATTAATTTCACAATAATTTCAAACTTTGACGTGACTGTACTCAGTCAATATTAAAGATGTAAAGGTTAAATTTGCACAGAATGTTCTTTATCATATAAAGGATGATTTTTTGTAGAAAAAAGCACATCATAAAAAAATGACTTTAGCCGGGTTTGCACAGAGAAGGTCACATATACAGTATATATAAATATCAATTTATTCCCATATTCAGTCAAAAATAGTCCTAATTCAAAAGTGACCTAAAGTGAATTATCCCCACATTAAAGCAGAGGCCACTTCAGTCAGGGATTAAAATGATTTTCCACATTAATCAGTAGCACACTAACAAATCCTCTGGTATGCACTGATTTTGTTGGTGATTAAATTCTTCAGGAGAGGATTTGACTTTGTTTTTCAGGTCCAGGTTTCTTCGGCATGGGCAGCGTTGACTTCGGTCCTCTGATGGAGAGCATAGAGGCGAGAGACGAATGGCTGGACGATGATTTTCCCAGGTTTCCCTTTTATTCTTTTGAAAAATCCACCATAGACATTGATGATTTGGTTTCGAACTTTACTACATTTTCTGCCTCAAATTTCAAAATCCGTTCACATTGTGGTGTAAAATACATCATATGCGTTTGTGGGATGCATGAAACATGAAGAATCATTAAAGTGTTTGTATTGGTAAATTATTCCGGTCTGAATTGAATGTAAGGAATTCCCAAAAAAAAGAAAGCAAAGAAGGTTCATCAAAACAAACTTGAAGTTTGATGGCTACACTGGCCTTACAGATAGATACAGGCTCCCTTTAAGAATCCAGCGTACCGCCGCGGGACGGACGCCTAGTGGTGACAGGGTAAAGTCGTCGGACAAAAAAAAAAGAAAATTATAATAATTTTACATGTCATATATCCACGGAAAGCTGAGATTCTTGTGATTTCAACTATGCAAACCGTTTTAAGATACAATAAACACAGCTTGTACAATCAGTGTCTTTATCAGACCACTTTTTGTTGAGATAATGCAGACATGCATGATAGTACAGACATACATAGGAATAACACAGTAGGGATGCAATATAACACCAATATAAGAAAAAAACCCACAAATTAAATAATGTACTGTGTACACAAATAGAAATATAGGAAAACAATGTATTTAGATTTAAATAATAAATATAAATGTAATTTTAAAAGTGTACACATTTTGGATTCTATGTATAAATGTCTCTATAATGTGTTTATGCTTCAGTTACTATGTGTCAGCAATTATTGACAGTGAATCTGGATGAGAAACTGAATCGCTCTAAGTGTAACCTTTCATTAGAGCCCAAAATGATGACTGTACATTAAAGCATTCAAGAATTACAGCATTGTGTGTGTCGTTGGTTACAAAGCGTCGTTTGGAGTCTCCCAAGTGTCATTGTTTTGGAAGCGTCTAGACATAAAATTAGATAAACATGTGTAAAGCACTAATTTTCTAATATATTGTTTATCAAATGGTAATTTTGGCTTGGTAAGGCTTCATTCTGTGATCCCAATGTATTTCCAGTTCATACCTCCCAGCTATAGTCATCTGCAGGCGTCTATTTACACAAAAACTATTTTCTTTTTTTAGTGTATTCAAAGTGCTATTACTCAATATCAGTAAGACTTGCAGTGATTCTGACTGTTGAGAAACAAACCTCAGAGTGTCACCTTTCAAAGGAGACCAGCACCATGCATATCATCCAAATGGCCCAAGAACAGCATGCAATTTACTTTGGGTATGCCTTTTTTAGGCGTTTTAGGCAAATTTGACAGGAATCGTAAAGGGTTAAAAAAGGAAAAGAGCATCATTTCTGCTGAACAGAGACGGGAGCAGGTGCAGCTCTCTCCTTGAATGGAAAGCAGCCACGTCATGTGACGCAGCGAGCTGCCAACAACACAAGCAGCATCACCAGGAAAATGGAGGCAGGTCAGGCGTAGAGGAGCACGACAGCATGATGCTTTTGAAATATTAAACAGCATTAGGACCATGAGATCTCACGCTAGCGTAGAGTAAGAACTCGCTCAATCAGACATCAGCCAGAAACCTTGTGTACGTCTCACGCAGCAGGTAAGCGATAGCAGCTTTCATTGTGCGTTCTTGGTTTGTTTGTTTTCTAAAGCATGCTAAAATCAAGTTTGTGTTGATTAAAATGGGTTTTAATGCTGAATTATTGTTTACAGGTAATACCAAACACTCACTGGGAGAAATAGAAATGTGATGAATCTCCACAGGAAAGCTGTTGTTGTTATAAATAACATGGTGCCAAATTTAGTCTGTGATTCATTCATTTATTTGCATCTGTTAGTGTTAATATGCAATATTATTATGCACCTCTGTAGGATGTTTTGCTTTGTTGATGCTAATAACCGTCTTTCTCAAGGCTTCTGGTTTGTCGTTGACATCTAAAATGAGCATTTCATGGGGAAACAATGACAACTGCGAGTTCAAATAGTCTTTTAGCACAGAAGCAGCAGCTGTGAACTCCACCGGCTCTGACAACCCCCCTTTATTTATCAGCTGCGTGTGCAACGACCCAAGGGCCTACTCGCTAATTAGCATATCTCAATATGCTCTGGTCTTAAAGAAGCAGTTCACCCCAAAATTTTAATTTGATAATTTACTCATCCTCATTTTGTTCCAAAATCGACTTTCTTTGAACCCAAACGTTGCACTTTCTTTTCTTACACGAATCAATATTTGCACTTACGAAAATGCGTGTTAATAATATTAAGTGAATTAAAAAATTGTCCTCGCTAGGCCACTTCCTGCGGAGGGTGACATGGACTCTTCCTGCGCCCTGAACGAGGGGAGAACTTGTAAGTCACTTTGTTTCATACGCACATGTTCTTCTTAAATGAGTAATTTGCATTTGAGTAATCTAAATCGTATGGTTATTGGCTCAGCTCCCCCAAACTCTCTCCTCATTGGTGGAGCCGGAGGGGGCGGAGCACACCGGAAGCGCCGCACGCTGGTGGCCCCGGATATGAACTTGTCGTTGGACCAGAGCGAAGGGTCCTTGCTCTCCGATGACTTCCTGGATACACCTGATGATCTGGATATTAACGTGGATGATATTGAGACGCCCGATGAGACGGATTCGCTTGAGTTCATTACCAACGGCAACGACCTGGAGTGGGAGGGTAAGAATATGCTGTTCTTCATGGCTCTGGAAAGAGATGGATGGATGGATAGATAGATAGATGGATGGATGGATGGATGGATGGATGGATGGATGGATGGATGGATGGATGGATGGATGGATGGATGGATGGATGGATGGATAGATGGATAGATAGATGGATAGAGAGTAGATAGATAATGAGATAGATAGATGGATAGAGAGGTGATAGATAGATAGATAGATAGCTAGACTAGATAGATAGATAGATAGATAAGATAGATAGATAGATAGATAGATAGATAGATAGATAGATAGATAGATAGATAGATAGATAGATAGATAGATAATGAGATAGATAGATAATGAGATAGATAGATGGATAGAGAGGTGATAGATAGATAGATAGATAGATAGATAGATAGATAGATAGATAGATAGATAGATAGATAGATAGATAGATAATGAGATAGATAGATGGATAGAGAGGTGATAGATAGATAGATAGATAAGATAGATAGATAGATAGATAGATAGATAGATAGATAGATAGATAGATAGATAGATAGATAGATAGATAGATAGATAGATAGATAGATAGATAATGAGATAGATAGATGGATAGAGAGGTGATAGATAGATAGATAAGATAGATAGATAGATAGATAGATAGATAGATAGATAGATAGATAGATAATGAGATAGATAGATAGATAGATAGATAGATAGATAGATAGATAGATAGATAGATAGATAGATAATGAGATAGATAGATGGATAGAGAGGTGATAGATAGATAGATAGATAGATAGATAGATAGATAGATAGATAGATAGATAGATAGATAGATAGATAATGAGATAGATAGATGGATAGAGAGGTGATAGATAGATAGATAGATAGATAGATAGATAGATATAGATAGGTAAGTAGATAGAAAGATCAGTAGGTAGTTGGATAGATTAATAGGTAAATAAAAAGATTGGTAAATAGTAGTTAGTTCGGTGGTTAAGTAGTTAGAAAGATTGGTAGGTAGATAAATAAAAAGATTGGTAAGTAGTTAGATATATCGGTAAGTAGTTATAGATCGGTAGGTAGTTAGATTGTTTGGTAGATAGAAAGATATGTTGGTAGTGAGATTAGTAGCTAGATAGATAGATACAAAGGTTAGTAAGTAATCAGATAGATCGGTAGGTAGTTCGATAGATCGGTAGGTAAGTAGTTAGATAGATTTGTAGGTAGTTAAAATGGTAGGTAGATAAATAAAAGATTGGTAGGTAGTTAGATATATCGGTAAGTAGTTATAGATCGGTAGTTAGATTGATCAGAAGGTAGTTAGATTAGTAGGTAGATAGATAAAAAGATTGGTAGTTATAGATCGGTAGGTAGTTAGATTGATCGGTAGGTAGTTAGATTGATTGGTAGGTAGTTAGATTAGTAGGTAGATAGATAAAAAGATTGGTAGTTATAGATTGGTAGATAGTTAGATAGATCGGTAGGTAGTTAGATTGATTGGTAGGTAGTTAGATTAGTAGGTAGATAGATAAAAAGATTGGTAGTTATAGATTGGTAGATAGTTAGATAGATCGGTAGGTAGTTCGATTGATATGTTGGTAGTTAGATTGATTGGTAGGTAAGTAGATAGAAAGATCTGGTAGTACTGAGATTAGTAGGTAGATAGATAAAAAGATTGGTAGTTATAGATCGGTAGATAGTTAGATAGATCGGTAGGTAGTTCGATTGATATGTTGGTTGTTAGATTGATTGGTAGGTAAGTAGATAGAAAGATCTGGTAGTACTGAGATTAGTAGGTAGATAGATAAAAAGAATGGTAAGTAGATACATTGGTAGGTAGTTAGATTGGTAAGTACTTATAGATCTCTAGGTAGTTAGATAGATAGATAGATAGATAGATAGATAGATAGATAGATAGATAGATAGATAGATAGATAGATAGATAGATAGATAGATAGATAGATAGATAGATAGATAGATAGATAGATAGATAGATAGATAGATAGAGAGGTGATAGATAGATAGATAGATAGATAGATAGATAGATAGATAGATAGATAGATAGATAGATAGATAGATAGATAGATAGATAGATAGATAGATAGATAGATAGATAGATAGATAGAGAGGTGATAGATAGATAGATAGATAGATAGATAGATAGATAGATAGATAGATAGATAGATAGATAGATAGATAGATAGATAGATAGATAGATAGATCACTAGGTAGATAGATAGATAGATAGATAGATAGATAGATAGATAGATAGATAGATAGATAGATAGAGAGGTGATAGATAGATAGATAGATAGATAGATAGATAGATCACTAGGTAGATAGATAGATAGATAGAGAGGTGATAGATAGATAGATAGATAGATAGATAGATAGATAGATAGATAGATAGATAGATAGATAGATAGATAGATAGATAGATAGATAGATAGATAGATAGATAAGTTAAGTAGCTATATGTTCCACTCATTGATCCATGGCTTTCAGATGACACACCCGTCGCCTCGGCCAAAGCGCCCCCTGCTGACAGCGACGCTGATGGAGCAGGTATGGACGGGACGGGTGTCAACGGCCGTTTATGGAGGACCGTGATCATCGGCGAACAGGAACATCGGATCGATATGCAGGTCATACGACCCTATCTGCGCGTCATATCGCATGGAGGTACATCATGCTTCAGAGTCAACATTTACGCAGTAGATCATCTCTGCTGTGTCCTGAAGTCACTTCTTCTTCTCTGTTCTTTAGGGTACTATGGCGAGGGCTTGAACGCCATCATTGTGTTCACGGCGTGTTACCTTCCTGACAACAGCTGTCCAGATTACCATTACCTGATGGAAAACCTCTTCCTGTAAGGAAATTAAATGATTTGACTTAGCAAACCCAGACAGTATAACCTTCTTGTTCTGTGATTTTCTTATTTGGCTTCTCGTCACACGTTCACGCTGTCTTCACACCTGTTCCTCAGGTATGTGGTGAGCAGTCTGGAGATGCTGGTGGCGGAGGATTACCTGATCATATACATGAACGGAGGAACACCGCGGAACAAGATGCCCGGCATTAGCTGGCTCAAGAAGTGCTATCAGATGATCGACAGAAGGTATGGAAATAGTGATCACTTTTATGCAAACGGATTTGAAGAAATTGAGAGAAACATCTTCAATCTTCATCCTCAGATTGAGGAAAAACCTGAAATCTCTGATCATCACTCATCCATCCTGGTTCATCCGGACAGTCATCGCAATTTCCAAACCTTTCATCAGGTAAACATATTATTCAACACGAGAACGAAAATGAGATTTGAAGTTGTTTAAATAAAATTCTTATTTAAAAGCTCAAATATTAGTAAATTAGTCGTATTAATATATTGGAACTTTATTTTTTTTATCAATACATCAAATAAAAATACAAACTATTGTACTATATAGAAATAAATTCTCATAATTAATGAAAAGTGCGTGGATAATTATTCAAAGTTCATTACGCAGGGTTGAGACATGCTCATAAATCATATTTGTTTTGCTCTACAGTGTGAAGTTCATGAATAAGATCCGTTATGTGCACAGTCTGGAAGAGCTGGAAAAGATTGTTCCTATGGATCATATCCAGATCCCAGAGTGTATCTTACAGTAGGAAGACTTCAAACATATTTTACTAACCAAAACTAACATCTGATACCAATTTCTAAGATCAATGTGTCTTGTTTTACAGATTTGAAGAGGAACGAATAAACGCTAGAAAAGAGAGGTAATCACCAACCTCCTCAAAATGGGCTAATTTGACACCTATTAGATCAGTGGTTCTCAAACTTTTTCAGGAGGAGGCCCCCTTGTGGAGGGTGAATTATTTTGTGCCCCCCCTCCCCCAAAAAAAGAAAACTCATGACGAAAACATCCTCAAACTTACAATTTTACTTACAAATTTTAGATTGTACCAAGAACAAATGCATTTGTACAATGCTGGAACAACAATTCTGTTTGTAGCCTTATGTCTCTGATGTTGTTGAATTCTACATTTCATAAAATATAACAAATTGATATAAAAGAGTTTTGACGGTTAACAATAATATTGTCTGATAAGTGCAACAAAAGTATTGAATACTGAACAGTTCTTTATGATGTCCATAGTAGATCAATATTGAAAAGTTAATTTACATTTGATTTGTAAAAAAAAACTGCATTAAACTTAGTACATTTTAATGGAGTAAATGAAGTTTGGTTTGCAATTTGAACAGCAATCTGTTTGCTTTTTTCTGCAAGAAACATAAAAAAAATGTCTGCTCTACTTAAAAAAAAGACTTTGTTTTTCAATATAGAAGACATATACAAAATTATACAAGTTTTACAATATAAAATAAATCTTGCAATGCAGATTTTGCTCGTCCCCGAGCATCACTCGGCACATGTCCCGATCGCGTGAGGCTTTTTACATTTGGCTATTCGCAGGGCTGCTAGTCAGTCGTACCTTTTGCTTGACGTATTCTTCTTTCTTTCTCTGAAAAAAAATCATACTTTTATTTGCATGCTCCGGATGAATTGTTGACATGTCGGTTGAGTTTCAGTGCTTCAACGGATAAAATATTACTATTACTATATTCCATAACATCATATTTTATGTACGAGTCGTCAAATTTACGCAGTTTCGTTTTTTCACACTGGGCTCTTCTGTATTTACCTTCTCAGCTGAGACATGCATCCTCTATCTAAAAACATGTACATTTGAAATAGTCTTAGCACTTATCAGCGTGTTCATGTCGTTGTGGTCACTAGTACGTCAACGGTTTGGTGATGTCTCAGCGTAGTGTGCTGCGCAAAATTGATATTATGTTTTAAATATTTCAATTTTTTTAAATACATCATAGTTCAGATAGGAAAATCCTGACTTGCATATGTAACGATTGTATGCCAGTAAGGGCTGTGTGTAAGGGCTTTGGCGTTCCTTGTTAGAGCGCACACCTCCCGCGCCGGAATCCCGGATTCGAGAGCCGCTCGGAGCAAGAACGAGTTAGGATGGTGTGGACCCGGGGGGGTTACATTGGTGCCGTGACCCGGATGGGAGTGAGGTTTAGGGGGGTGAGTGTAACGGATGTATGCCAGTAAGGGCTGTGTGTAAAACCTCACTCTCCTGACCTCAAAAAGAGGCGCTCTAGCGACTGACGCTAGAGGCTGTAGCCTTTGGCGTTCCTTGTTAGAGCGCCCGCCTCCCGCGCCGGAATCCCGGGTTCGAGACCCGCTCGGAGCAAGAACGAGTTAGGATGGTGTGGACCCGTGTCGGGGGGGTTACATTGGTGCCGTGACCCGGATGGGAGTGAGGTTTAGGGGGGTGAGTGTAACGGATGTATGCCAGTAAGGGCTGTGTGTAAACCTCACTCCCCTGACCTCAAAAAGAGGCGCTCTAGCGACTGACGCTAGAGGCTGTAGCCTTTGGCGTTCCTTGTTAGAGCGCCCGCCTCCCGCGCCGGAATCCCGGGTTCAGACCCGCTCAGAAGATACGAGTAATGGTGCGGACCCGTGTCGGGGGGGTTACATGGTGACGTGACCAACGGATGGTAGTGAGGTTCTAGATTCTTGCGGCCCAGGTGAGACTGTATTACGGATATACTTGCACAGTAAGGGCTGTGACGTAAGAGACCAGCAACTCTCCTGACCTTACACCGAATGAGGCTTCTCTTTGTAGAACGGACTGACGGAACTAGAAAGACAGCAACAGAAGCCTTTGGCGTCAATCCTTGTTAGAGCGCCCGCAAACATCAAACCACCGGATTTCTCCATGACTGATTCATACAATAACCAACAACTCGGTGAGTTGCCTCCAGGACAACAGAGATCGGGGAAGTTACATTGGTGCTCGTGACGGATGGACGAGCGTGAACGTGTTTAGGTGGGCTGATCTTGGATCGGATTTGTCATATGCTCAGATTATAGGGCTATGTAATACACACATCAGACGTCTCAAAATGGTCTTAGATCAGCAACAAAGCAGAAGCTGTCATCTTAAAGTTGACTGACGCTGAGAAGGCCAGCTAGCTCTCGCTTGGCGTCCTAAAGGCACAATTGTAAAAATAGCATTTCGAAATCCACGCAACAGACGGCACTACGCACAGAGAAACGTCACTGTCGTGCACTGTAGCCTCTTTGCTCGTTATTGCTTTTTGAACGAGTTAGGATGGTGTGGACCCGGGGGGGTTACACATAGCTAAAATAATTTAAAAAAATGTCATATTCTAGAATTTCTTTGCGGCCCCCAGTTTGAGAACCACTGTATTAGATAATACTTTCACAAACTGGACGAAGAGACCACCAACTTCCTATTTACACCGAATGCTCTTCTCTTTGTAGAACGGAGACGGAACAGAAAGAACAGCAACAGAAGCCCGTCAATCCAGAGAGGTGAGCAAACAAACAAAACACATCATTTCTCCATGACTGATTCATACAATAACCAAACAACTCTCTGCCTCCAGGACAACAGAGATCGAAGAACCTGGACTCTGAGAGGACGAGCTTGAATGCGTTTGTTGCTGATCTTGGATCATTTGTCATATTCTCAGATTATATATTAATACACACATCAGACGTCTCAAAATGGTCTTAGATCAGCAACAAAGCAGAAGCTGTCATTTAAAGTTGGTGGGTGAGAAGGCCAGCTGCTCTCGCTTTCGTCCTAAAGGCACAATTTTAAAAAAGCATTTCGAAATCCACCAACAGACGGCACTACGCACAGAGAAACGTCACTGTCGTGCACTGTAGCCTCTTTGCTGTTATTGCTTTTTGAAATAGGCTGTTCCCTGCTTGCTGACCCTGGAGAATGTCATGTGACCTGAATGTCATGTGACCTGACGACTGCTCAGGATTCGATTGCTGGTGCATGTGGATTTCCCAGCATCTCTGTGCTTCTCCGTGTGTACGCACCCAAATCGAATGTAACTTTCTTCCATTTCTCTGATAATGTTTGCCTGGAATCCTTTCTTGGATGTTTTAACCCCTTCCGTATTGTTTAATGACCAGCTTTTGTAAACGATAAGTGCCAGTCATCTCCGAAAACATTAGCTGTACTTTTATGTTGCCTTATGTTTGCTATGAAAATGTTTCAAAATTAAACATTCTGCTATACGTATAACTACAATTTTGATTTGGTCTCGTCTTTTCTTGATCTTTATACCCAGTTACTGATTACGTGTAATCTGTATTATGTAATCAGATTCCATTAATTAACTACTTGTAATTAGATTATATTACAAAATACTCGTAATAAGACTATATTTACTTTTTTATCGATTACATGATTTTGTTAGATTTGGTTATTTTTAAATGATTTATTTGAACTGTACATTTTTATGATTTAATTAATTATTAGTTTTTCATTAAACTCATTAATCCCCCGCAGTTCCTTCATGAACCCCAGTTTGGGAAACCTCGACGTGATGTAATGTTTAATACATTTCATGAAGTTATGGTACGAGACTATCCTATGTACATGTGATAAATCAGTTCATCAAAAGTTATTTTTGTTCTTATTATATTATCTGAAATGTGTAATGTAATGAAATTTGGAATAAGTAACAGATTCAATTTAGTAAGTATCTATGTTTATATCGGGGTTTTACCTCTCAACATATCCTATCAAACAAATCAAGCACCAGAGTTCAAGAAAGAGTTGCATAAATGTCTTTCATCTAGTCACAAGAAAGTTATTTTCATATTTCCATGATGTGACAGACTATTCCTGTATGTGTGTGACTATTATATCAGCAGTCTTTACGACGAGTGACCAGTCACACTATATTTGACCTAAATAAAGACCACCTGCGGATTTTGTAGCTCTAGTCAACACAATTCAACTGTATATCAATATTTAATTTTGATTAGCACTGAAAAGGCACTTACACGCTTTAAAGACATTGTGAATTAAATATTTCAAACTATAAAAGTGTCAAGATTTCCACATGGTACAAGTGCACATTTGTGCTGTATTAACCGTAGTCTACCAAACAATGCATGTGATTTTCCCCCATGAGACTTTGAGGAACGTGTTGCCTTGCAAGTATCCCACAGGATTATTCTGACCCCTCACCTAAATATTTGAGGGTCTATTGAGGACATATAGCCTATAAAAAAACTGGATATCTATAAAAAAAACACTCTTAACTCTAACTGTCTAATTGTCTCTGTCCTTGTCAGCTGGTATTACAGGACATGTTCTTTTAGTTTGTTTCTTTTAGTGATGACAATTTTAATATGTCTCAAAGAATGGCTTTTAGTGATAACAATTTTAATATGGTTCAAAGAATGGCTTTTAGTGATGACAATTGTAATATGGTTCAAATAAGGGCTTTTAGTGATGACAATTTTAATATGTCTCAAAGAATGGCTTTTAGTGATGACAATTGTAATATGGTTCAAATAAGGGCTTTTAGTGATGACAATTTTAATATGTCTCAAAGAATGGCTTTTAGTGATGACAATTGTAATATGGTTCAAAGAATGGCTTTTAGTGATGACAATTGTAATATGGTTCAAATAAGGGCTTTTAGTGATGACAATTTTAATATGTCTCAAAGAATGGCTTTTAGTGATGACAATTGTAATATGGTTCAAATAAGGGCTTTTAGTGATGACAATTTTAATATGTCTCAAAGAATGGCTTTTAGTGATGACAATTTTAACATGTCTCAAAGAATGGCTTTTAGTGATGACAATTGTAATATGGTTCAAAGAATGGCTTTTAGTGATGACAATTTTAATATGGTTCAAAGAATGGCTTTTAGTGATGACAATTTTAATATGGTTCAAAGAATGGCTTTTAGTGATGACAATTTTAATATGTCTCAAAGAATGGCTTTTAGTGATGACAATTTTAATATGTCTCAAAGAATGGCTTTTAGTGATGACAATTTTAATATGGTTCAAAGAATGGCTTTTAGTGAAGACAATTTTAATATGGTTCAAAGAATGGCTTTTAGTGATGACAATTTTAATATGGTTCAAAGAATGGCTTTTAGTGATGACAATTTTAATATGGTTCAAAGAATGGCTTTTAGTGATGACAATTTTAATATGTCTCAAAGAATGGCTTTTAGTGATGACAATTTTAATATGGTTCAAAGAATGGCTTTTAGTGATGACAATTTTAATATGGTTCAAAGAATGGCTTTTAGTGATGACAATTTTAATATGGTTCAAAGAATGGCTTTTAGTGATGACAATTTTAATATGGTTCAAAGAATGGCTTTTAGTGATGACAATTTTAATATGTCTCAAAGAATGGCTTTTAGTGATGACAATTTTAATATGTCTCAAAGAATGGCTTTTAGTGATGACAATTTTAATATGGTTCAAAGAATGGCTTTTAGTGATGACAATTTTAATATGTCTCAAAGAATGGCTTTTAGTGATGCCAATTTTAATATGTCTCAAAGAATGGCTTTTAGTGATGACAATTTTAATATGTCTCAAAGAATGGCTTTTAGTGATGACAATTTTAATATGTCTCAAAGAATGGCTTTTAGTGATGACAATTTTAATATGGTTCAAAGAATGGCTTTTAGTGATGACAATTGTAATATGGTTCAAAGAATGGCTTTTAGTGATGACAATTTTAATATGTCTCAAAGAATGGCTTTTAGTGATGACAATTTTAATATGTCTCAAAGAATGGCTTTTAGTGATGACAATTTTAATATGTCTCAAAGAATGGCTTTTAGTGATGACAATTTTAATATGTCTCAAAGAATGGCTTTTAGTGATGACAATTTTAATATGGTTCAAAGAATGGCTTTTAGTGATGACAATTTTAATATGGTTCAAAGAATGGCTTTTAGTGATGACAATTTTAATATGGTTCAAAGAATGGCTCTTTAGTTTGAAATAGACAGTACAGATTAGTAAAATTTGAAGAAATAAACAAAAAGAGACATTAAATAGTTATGAGAACTAACTCTACACCATTATTTAATGTCTCTTTTTGTTTATTTCTTCAAATTGTAACGTTACTAATCTGTACTGTCTATTTTATCTTCCGTGCAATACGTGGGAATTTAGACTGATTAAGAGTTACAGTATGTTCTCCCCTGCGTGAGCCGCGATTGGCTGTCTAGCACGTAAGCCACGCCTTTTCTGTGACGTGTACTCTGGTTACATGCCCACGTGCAAGTGTGTACGCACACAACGCACTAGTGTCTACGGAGATAAGACTGCAAGTTTAGCTTTAAGCAGACGTTTTTATTTTAGGCGTTTTGCAGCGTCTAAATTGTAAAACCTCAACCAGGTCGGATACAATGAAGTACATCATTGGGATTGGGGGGTAAGTGTTTTTTTTTTTACAGTAATATTATGAACAACTAGTTGTAAAAGATTCAGTCTAGCCATGTGGCTTTTACATTTTTTTTAAACGCAGATAATATCCTGTACATGCAATAATTTATTACATGATTTATTATTCTCATTTATGACGTGTTGGATTAACGTTAGTATTTTAAAAGAATCGCGAGCTTTTGAAACCACGTTGAGGTTTTGAGCGGGAGATTTAAAACTGTGAGAGCGCCGAAATTTCTGAATGTTTTTAACGGACATTCGCGCCTTAAAATATCTAGTCATCTATTAATCTTGTGTTTTTTATTGTGTATAAAGGAAAATAACATCTTTTTAATTCGTTTTTATTGTTGAGGTGCCATGTTTGTGTTCGTGCCTAACATTAGTCACCATAACAATACAAAGGACAGAATATTAAACGTTTTTAAATAACGTTAACTGTGTTTGTTATATTTTTATTGTAGATTATTATAAAGCAATCAGTTTGATATCAATCATAAGCCAACTGAGGACCATCCCGCCATTTTTGCTTGAATAAACTTTTCAAATACACGATCAGACCAAAGATTACACCGAAAATACGTTTAAATGTTCTGCTTTTTGAGTAACGTTACGATTAAACCGAGTCGTTTCAACTCCTTTTAACCTTCATTTTTAATTTATTTTTAGTGTGACTAATGGTGGTAAAACCACCCTGACGAACAGGTTAATAAAAGCCTTACCAAACTGCTGTGTGGTTCACCAGGATGACTTCTTCAAGGTGAGTTCAACTAAATGTAGTATTTTTATTTAATAGTTTTGTTGTTTTGGTGTTGGTTTTACAAATAACACAATTCCTTTAGATTAAATAAAACAACTTTAGCTATTATTTCCCCCCTACTTATGTTTAAATTAGTAATTAGTTAATTTTATTCATTTTTTTTGTAATTTTGAATTGCCATAATATTTTAATTCGTTTTTTTTTTTGCATGGATTCAATAAGATGTACCTTTAAGATAATGATCTAACATAGTAATGACTCTTTACATTTGCTCTTTCTCTATTTTATTTGGTAACTTTCACTTGGCTCCTTGTACAAGTCTGTGATATGAGTGTAATGTAAGCACTCAAAAGTGCTGATCCAAGATCAGTTTCCTCCCATCTGTCGAGTTGTATTCATCAGGTTATGATGGCTGAGACCTGATTCTAGATCAGCAGTCTGGCTCAGATATACTTGACGGCAGATGTAGACGATGGCATTTGCTGCAGTGTTTTACTGGTCACTGTTATTTCAGCCTCCGGATCAGATAGCAGTCGGAGAGGATGGCTTTAAACAGTGGGATGGTAAGACTATAAACAGTAGGAGAGTAATCACTCCTCAACTACGCATCGCCCTCCCATAACAAAGATTTTACAATCCATCCCAACCCATTTTCATTCTCTGTGTGGCTTTGCTATAGCTCAAATTAAATTTCAATCTCCTGCTAAAATCTGTTGTTCTGCTTTTGTAGTGATCGCGTCCATGGATATGGAGGCCATGGTGAACACCGTCAAGGGCTGGATTGAAAACCCGATTAAATTCGCCCGTTCTCACGGCGTGCAAGTGACCCCAGCCATGG
The DNA here is from genome assembly GCA_027422435.1 of Schizopygopsis pylzovi. Lineage (NCBI taxonomy): Eukaryota > Metazoa > Chordata > Actinopteri > Cypriniformes > Cyprinidae > Schizopygopsis > Schizopygopsis pylzovi. The sequence continues at coordinate 5,686,120 of CM049825.1, read as the reverse complement.
AAATGGACGACCCGGAGAGCCAAGTGCACGTACTCATCTTAGAAGGATTTCTGCTTTACAACTACAAGTGAGCGACATTTAACTTCCGGTGGCCTGAACCGCATGAATGGCAAAGATTAGATTCTGGGAACGTTTGGTAACATGTGTTCAATGCATATGTATGAAGGGAACATTGGGGCATACATGCCAGTCATGTGACGCTCTGCATTAGTGTAGATAAGGAGACGTGCTGAGCTATTGGTGGACACGTGGAGCTGCATGTGCTGATTTCTGAGCCGGTTATGTAGAAGTGCCCCAATCAGTAAATGACTTGCGAGAATGTGTTCTTTTTAAGGTTATGACCTTTGTACCTCCCTCCAAACAGGCCTTTGCTGGAATTCTTTGACAAATCATATTACATAAGCATCCCATACGAGGAGTGCAAGTTAAGGAGAAGGTGTGTAAAAACTGCAATCAAAAAACTCATGAATTGTGCTAGTTTTGAGCAGCTGAAATACTGAAATGTTATTTATTTCAGTACAAGGCAATACACCGTCCCCGACCCTCCCGGGCTCTTTGACGGTCACGTGTGGCCCATGTACCTGAAACACAGACATGACATGGAGAACTGCGGTTTGCCGATTGGTACGGTTTGCCGATTGGTTCTTCAGACTCTTGATTTTGATTCAAAACCACATTTTAGAATAAATATTAATTTTGTCACGTCTGCTTCAACAGAATACTTGGACGGCTTGAAAACGAAAGACGAAATCTACAACCAGGTTCATGAAGACATCCACAACACACTCCTGAATCGTTTATAGGTAAGAAAGCCAATCCAGATGGTTGTTGGAACAAGTAACCGTATTTATGTGCCATAATAAAGTAACTTGTTTTGTCTTTCAGCAGGAGGAGGTTGCCGCCAATTATCTGTACAATATTGTAAATAGGGAATTTTACATGTGGCCTTTTTTAACATGTCATTTTGTAAATAGTTTGACTTGAGTGTAACTTAAATACTCTGGGGGGGGGGGGGGCTTTCTTACATTACCGTTTTTGCCATTCTTTTAAAGCACTCCTTTGTGACTTCTTCATTCTGGAAATAGTCTGTTTACCACATAATAATGACATTTGTTTGTACTTGTGTACCAATAAACATTGTGCTTTGGCTTTATATTTGTCAGTCTTTGCATTTCACTCCAATAATGACCAAGTTTTTCATTACTGTATGTTTTTTTTTCTTTTTCTGAAAATGCCGTTTTATCATAAAATTAAATGGTTTTAAATCATTTTTATATTTTTTCTTTGTGTACTTTGCCATGTCCAGTATGAGAATTTGTTTTGTTACTTGAGTTTAATTTAGAGTTAAGCTTAAAGCCATCAAATACTATAAATATGTATACGATAAGAGCTAAATGTTAACTAACGTTCATGGTTTTCCTCTTCTACAATTGTCCTAGTGGTCTTAAAATGACAAATAACATTGCTCGGTATTTTTTTTTTCTCTCTCCCAAATTAGCTTGCATTTGACCCATAGATTATTTTTACAAAAACACACCATTTAAATGCATACAGTAATCTCTATGATCAAATAATCACCCTTTCCACTCAAACACAAGTTCCAGCTCAGCTCTATTCATTACTGTGTGCTATAAAGCCTATGGCTGATGTTCAACCTGCATGAAAACAAACATCGTCTAGACATTTTCCTGAATAAACCTTGAGCTCATGTTTTAAACTCCGTGTTTAAATAGTGTTTTCTTTCTTTTTTTTTTTTTTTCACATCAACAATTTACAGATTGAGTACAGTTTACAAGTGGACATTCTTTTCTAACCTCCCATCCTCATTAGACAGAACACATAATTGGACATTATTGCGAGGCACTGAGCTGGTATGTAAAATAAGAGGAAAGAGAAGAAAAACTTTATAAATAATATACATAAATACCAGTAGTAGTAATCATTAAATTAAAGTCAAGATGGGTTACATTATCACATCTGCATTTTCAGCCAATGTAACATCCAATGTATTCATGTATGCAATAAATCTGCCCCAAATCTTTTCAAACATTGATGACTTTTTTTTTTTTAGATTAAACATTATTTTTTCAATAGGCACATAGGACGAAATTTCTCTAAGCCATAAAATATGACTTGGTGGTTCTTCTGATTTCCATTGTATAGCTATACATTTATTTGCTGCTATCAGAGCCATCTTAACTAAACGTAAATTCTTCCTTTGATCAAATTGAAGAATTGAATCATCCCCCAATAAAATAAATCTCGGGTCAGATGGAAGCCTAATATTAACAATTTTGTCAATAGTTTGTATTATATTTCTCCAATAAGTTTCAAGTTCAGAACAACTCCAAAACATATGCAATAATGTACCAACCTCTGTTTTACACCTAGGGCAACAATCTGAATATGAAATACTAATCTTGTGCAATCTTTCTAGTGTCTCTTTCTCATATGACATGCCTACACATTCACTTCTAATATTTGTGCAATGAAATAAGTGGAAAGTGAAGACATTCATCACTATTAGAAGTAATTGTCGTCTTCGGGAGATTGGAATGGGTTTAATCATTTCGTAGGTCCGAGTTTCTTGTGACAATGTCATGACTGAGATGCTCACATCATTTAATGTGTTTTATAGATAAAGAGGTAACTATATTGCTAACAATATGCCGGTAATAAACACTTATGCAATTAAATAAAGCAAACATGACATCTAACTCCCTCTAGTGGTAATACCAATCATACATGGCGTATATAGATCTGCACTAAAGAAAGATCAGAAAACAAATAGACTATACGTTTGTTTGTTTTGTCAACGAACTATGCCTTTATTATTATTAAGGTGGCACCACATGTAATTTTAGCAAATGTGTGGTGTGCTTGTTATGTGAAATGTCCAGGAGGGGAAAGAAACGCCTCATGTACCGCCTTCATCTGAACCTGGGCTTATTTAAAAGCTTCTGGGAGCACAAAGTGCTGCATTAACTCTTGCTCAACATTACAAATACATGATTCATTTAAAATGCCAAAATATTCATTTATTGTCTTCTCCTCCATAAACCTGTGCATCCTGGTTTGTTTGAGCACCGCGCAGCACCATGGACCCTGGAGACACAAGGTTAAGTGGGAAACTAACGGAAAGGTGTACAGTTTACTGAGCACCGGCTCTCAGTACCACACACCTGTTTCTGGAAAACGCAACGCAAGGTTTTTTCTGACGAGGCATATGCCAGCATTCTCGAGCAGGATTTTCATGGGACGTTCTGCCAATACTAAGATACACACAGTTGGACATGTGGTGCATTCAAACGCTGTGCCAGAGTATAGTAGGATGCAAGACCCTACATGATATCTGGTTATGCATCTCACATTGGAAATAATAACCAGTTGCCTTTGCATACAAAAAGACCTGCACTTTCTTCAGATGAAGTGCCCCAGTCCGTGCAATATGGGACAGCACCAACTGGCACAAGTACACTGGACGCCTCCGGGAACTCAAGAGCATCCAGACGCCATGATTTAGTTACCAGCACACCAATGCCACAACGCACATCAGCTACTGGAAACCCATCCACTATTCAATCTGAGGAGATTCTGCTCCCTCAACCCCAACTTTCCCCTTTGACTGGGAGCACAACTGCTAATAAATCAAAACTTCTAACGAGAACCGATTTAGCTGCACCTTCGGTAACTGTTAACTACAGAGATATACAGCCTCGCTTCCAGGCCGAGGAACGAGGAGGTGACGGTATAATTGGGGATGAACCAACTAATCCTCAAGCAAACAACAGAAACTCGTTTTACTACAATCTGCTCCCGTATGGAGGTGGCCATAGATCTCCTCAGAGAGAAACGGGTCATGCTGCAAGGTTTTTTCATAACGGTAAGACAACCTTTGTACCTTTTTATCCAATGTGCAAATTATACAATGACTTAGTAAGTTTCATACGACCTTTTTTTAAGAATAAATTAATCTCACATTGTATTTGGCGCCCACTGTTGGCCGAATATCGGCTTACATTTTAACGCATAACTGTATTTATGATGTAGATTTATAATAAAGCGATAAACCGTCATGGTTTCTAGTATCAAATCCCGACGAAAAGTGATCGAGCTGATGCTTTACCTCTGGCAAACTTTTTATTTCACGTTTTTAAGAGCCTAAATACATTTATAACATCTGTATTGTTCAGACACCTTAAATACATATCAATGATATTCGTCTCTGAGCACTTAAAGGATAACGTAAAGGATAATATCCCTAATTTTCAATCAATTTAAATGTTAATTATTAAGTTCTAACAATGTTTTCCAGGTCTGCCTGATCTGATTCCTGATCCACACTATATCCAAGCAGCATCTTATATCCAGAGAGTTCAGATGTACACATTACGATGTGCTGCAGAGGAGCACTGCCTCTCCAGGTACTGACTATTAGCCACCGAACTACTAAAGCACTAAATAGTTAACACCTTTAAATGAAATCTCTCCTTTTTCTCAAGTTCAGCGTACAGCTCGAGAGTGAGAGACCTTGATTACAGAGTGCTTCTCAGATTTCCTCAGAGGGTCAGAAATCAAGGCACAGCTGATTTTCTCCCAGTGAAACCACATCATCAGTGGGAATGGCACAGCTGCCATCAGTAGGTTTCTGACCAACACTCACACATCAGAAAGATACGGTCTTATTATTTAGTGTTAAGGCCATGTGGTAAGATGGTCGGTGCAGTGGCTAAACAAACGGCTCCAGAAATGTCCAAATTAAAATTATTGTTTTTAATTCCACGTGCCACAAATTCCAAAAAGGTGTAACAAGGACCAAAGCAAAATGTCCATTGTAAATAAAGAATTTACCAAAGGGGGGAAAAAAACGAACAAAAGAAACTATATACAACTCATTCATAACAAAAATAGGATACACAGTTGGCTACTGATCCAACAAACACCCTTCTCCCCCTTCCAAACATTTCTCTGTCCTTTTATAGTTTTAATCTCCGCCTTCATTTTCAAACTGACCAATCGTAACCCCTCATTTAATAATCATCACCTCTAACAAGTTCTATTATTACCTTGAAAAGCAGAAAACATAACCATTCATAAATTGTCATTTAATTGCAACTGCAGAAGATAGTGGTTCTGTGGATAGCTGCTCAGACTAATATCAAAAGCGTGATTTGAGTGCTGATTTCAAAATGGCTAAAAAATCGCCCAGAAATGCAAATTAAAATTATTCCTTTGTAAATTCCACGTAGCCACAAATTCCAAAAAGGATGTAACAAGGACCAAAGCAAAATGTCCATTGTAAATAAAGAATTTACCCAAGGGGAAAAAAACTAACAAAAGAAACTATATACAACTCATTCATAACAAAAATAGGATACACAGTTGGCTACTGATCCAACAAACACCCTTCTCCCCCCTTCCAAACATTTCTCTGTCCTTTTATAGTTTTAATCTCCTCCTTCATTTTCAAACTGACCAATCGTAACCCCTCATTTAATAATCATCACCTCTAACAAGTTCTATAATTACCTTGAACAGCAGAAAACATAACCATTCATGAAATGTATTTAGATTGCGAAGGCTGCAGATAGATGTGAGATTCTGCTGGATGTAAATATAATATATACCTGCTCATGTAAATATAAAAGGGAATGAGAAAGCAGACAAAATAGCAAAGAAATCAACCAGGATGAGCAAAATTATAAATATTCCCTTTGGTAAAGGAGAAGCTAAGGCAATAATTAAAAAAGGAATGATGAAGAAATGGCAGGACAGGTGGGACATGGATAATAGTGGAAGAAAATATTATAGTCTACAGAAATGTTTTAATGCACAGGGTGTGAATGGAAGGAATAGAAGGAATAGAAGGGAGGAGACCGTTTTAATCAGGCTGAGGTTTGACCACACAGGGTTAAATAAAACATTGTTTCTGTTAGGTAAAAGTAAATCAGATGAATGTACGGAGTGTAAAATCACAGAAAATACAGAACATGTACTGTTGTATTGTAGGAAGTATAGAGAAGAGAGGATTAGATTAAAGCAAAAGATAAGTCAGACAGGAAGAAAATGGAACCTGTAGGGTGTTTTGGGAACAACAGGAGAAGGGGTAAAAGATGCACAGGACGCTGTTGTAAAATATCTGAAGAATACAGGGGTGTATTATAGGATTTAGATAGAAGTGGAAGTAGAAAAGATAGAAGTAGGAAGAAGGGAAGGGAGAAGGGAAAGGGAAGAAGAAAAGGAAAAAGAGAAAAGGAAGAAATAATAATTTTTATTTTATCCCGGTATTTTTTTTTTTTATATATAATATATATATATTTTTTTTTTTATTAATTCTTTTGTTAAGTAGAATCATTGAACTATAGGCTAATCCATGCTGCATACTCCGGTACAGTATGTGGCGATATGCACCTGACAAAACATGATTGCAATTCGCCATAAAACCAAGAAGAAGAAGAAGAACATAACCATTCATGAAATTTAGGCCTAAACATTCTTAATTGACCAGCTCCGCCCCTTCAGGGTAACATATAGTTGGCTTCCTCTTTGCAGGCCACTATTTGGCATCTCCAGGAACCGGTAAGACAGAAAGTCGAGTGTGTTCTGATTGGCTGTCAATGTTTCAATCATTCATCAGCTGGATAAAAACTGATGTGAACTAGTGCAGTGATACGATAGGGACGCCTTTTAAATCTTTATCATTGGTGTGAATGGGTTTTATGCTATTTACACATTTTTTTTTATCATTTGCACTTTCAAATTAATTCACAATATACATGTTTGTATGCCTCAGGAATCTAATAGTTGCATTGCTGAGAACAGAATTGTTAACAACAGCGTAGTATAGTTCAAAAGCACTCTTTTATGCATTGATTAACTACGTTATTTGATTGTATGACTTTGTTTTTATCCTAAAGACATTATCACAGCATGGATGCCTTCAGCGATTATGAGCTCCTGGACGTCTCCACGGGCAGAAAGGTGGCTGAGGGACATAAAGCCAGTTTCTGTTTGGAGGACACCAGCTGTGATCCGGGTGTGAGGAGAAGATACGCCTGCACCGCTCACACACAGGTTAAGAGAATACACTTACTTGTGTCTAATCTCTTGTTTTAGACGATTAAGCCATAGCCGGTTTGTTTTTGTGGAGCATGCAGGGATTGGGCCCGGGCTGCTTTGACACATACCATGCCAACATCGACTGTCAATGGATTGATATTACAGATGTTTCTCCAGGAGATTATATTTTAAAAGTGAGTTATACATTGGTCACTGCATTATTTAGCAATACCAAACTGTAGAAACATGTTTTTAAACTACGTGACCCATTGACAGGTAACTGTGAACCCAGGTTTCCATGTTCAAGAGTCTGATTTCTCCAATAACGTTGTTCGATGTGACCTCAGATACACAGGGTCATACGTTCAAGCAAATAACTGCAGAATCACAGGGTAAGCTTTAAGACTGCGTTGAATCAGACGTTTCTTTAGCACTGCAAACACTTTAATGATGTTTATTTATTTCACAGATACTGATCCAGTTTACTTCATTCAAAGCTCCAGCGGTGCGGAGATGATATCATCCAAGCACGTTATTACAAACAACACTGATATGGATAGATTAGGAATAACTTTACTTATTTTTACTTCATTTATGTTCTCAGCAGACTCTCTTTTAGTAAAGCGACTGACATATTCAGTAAAGCTAAATGTTTAATAAATGCTAATAATGCTATGTGATTGTTTATTAACCTTTTGTCATTTAAGAAAGTATTCAGTTACATCTTCTATGTATTCAATTTATTTTTAATGCTGTAATTTGGTGTAAACATTGGTGCTAATGTTTTAGTAAAGCTCAAGGAAATAATTTGTTCAAAGACTGATTAATAAAATATCTATTGTTTCACAAAGGCGTGCATCATTAAAACATGTAGACATGAAGTTGAGAGCTCACGCAGATTTTTATGGTCCTTTCATTTAGTCATAAATATGTGACCCTCTCTGTGAAATCCAGGCTAAAGTCTCAAATATTGAATTATGAGATAACAAGCATCAAAGTTTGATTTCTACCATTAATTTCACTATAATCTTTGACCTTTGATATTGACCTTACTCGGTCAATATTTAATATATAAAGGTTACACTTTCACATAATGTTCTTTACCTCATGAATGATGATTTTATGTAGAAAACAGTAAATCACAAAAAATTGGCTTTAGCTGGGTTTTCACAGAGAAGGTCACATATGTTTTACTACTAGTTTATTTAGTTTTAACCACTGTGTCATACATTCATAATCTTCTGAAGTAATTGTGGTCAAGGCTGAGTTAAAACCGGGTCTATGGTGTAACATCAACACAGCCAGACATCAGTCATGAAAGTGCAGTTTGCTCGTGATCTCCAAACATGCCGAGAGTGCAACAAAGTCTCCGGAAACGTTCCCTTCTGCTTGAACACTTAAAATAACACGAGAAAGAGAAATCCCAGAGAAACATTCATATGAGAGCTGGATTTAGAAGGAAACTCGTCTCTGTTGACTATGGAGAAGAACTACAGCTGAGAAATTTGATTATTATGTGTTCATTTAAATAAATACATTAAAAAAATCCACAAGGGGGCTACTGTAAATCATAAACAAGGCACTCATTGAAGAGGAAAAACTGACATGCTGACAGTAAATGATGTTTGGAGAAGAGAAAAACATTTCTGATAAATAGTGGGGTCTTTATGTACAATAACAACATTACTCCTACATAAAACAACAATGGTTTTATTACAAATAAACAAAAACAATAGTTCAACTATTAAATCCACAGATTAACCATGGTTTTGCTACACTAACCATTGTTTAATCATGATATCGTAAAACTTAGGTTATACAAATCACTAAAAAACATGTTACTACACTTTTACTATAATAAAACCATGATTCATTTTCATAAGGAGAAGGCTTATGTTCACATTCAAATACTAGCCTATATTTAAAATATTTGAATGTACAGTAAGAGTGCTATTTTTGTATATTCAAAAAACCATGTCATTAAAACAATATTCATAAATTTGAATGTGCATGACCTTTAGTGTCCAGGGCCCGTATTCATGAAAAATCGTAGTGCTAAGAGTTGCTCCTAGTAACACAATTCTAAGAAATGTGGGTGTTTCCTCTTAAATTTAAAGAAAAGATCCTAGTAAAGAAAAAAGTAATTCAGAAAGCATCTTAACCCTTAAAAGAGGTCTTAAGGTCCGAAATCGTTAGGAGTACGGACGAGGACTTTTAAGAGGCTTAAGAGTTTCTTTAGCAGCGGAGAAAATGGATGAAACATGACGAGGGAGAAGAAATGTGTTGCACACAATGCATGACAGTGAGTTAATAAGACGCTGCACATTAGATCGTGCAGGGATCATGTTTGTGACAGATCTTATTAAAGACATGTTAACATCCCTGACACTGCGCAGAAATGCCATAGCACCAGAAATGGACATAATCACTGCATTAACATATTTGGCAACTGGAAAAATGCAGCAGCGATGATTTGGGTCTGTTACAGCACTTTCAGAACCTTATTGTGTCGCTGTTCATTTCCTATAAAATACGTTAAGTATGACAGCATGGTAAATATAGTGTGTGTGTGTGTGTGTGTGTGTGTGAGTGAGTGAGTGTGTGAGTGTGTGAGTGGGTGAGTGTGTGAGTGGGTGAGTGTGGGTGTGTGAGTGAGTGAGAGAGTGTGAGAGTGTGTGTGAGTGTGTGTGTGTGTGAGTGTGGGTGAGTGTGTGAGTGAGTGAGTGTGGGTGAGTGTGTGTGTGTGAGTGAGTGAGAGTACGGTAAAACAGGAAAAATTACGCTTGTAATTTCAAAGTGAAGGCTTATAATAAACCATACTCTTAAAAGCGCTCTTATTTCCTTCTTGGACAACCAACCAATCACAGTCTTCAAAAGACTGTGTCAGAGCTAGCAACGGGGTCAGCCCCGCCTCCTCACTAAGATACAAGTTTTTGTCTTTTCCTTTTCCTGAGTTGCTCTCAGATTGGTCCTGAATCACTTTTAAGCTATGACTCCTTGCTAGAAATGTTTAAGCTAAAGTTGGAGCTCTCTGAGAGGATTCTTAAAATCTTTATGAATACGGGTCCAGATAACTTTAGGGCCACTGTAGCGTAGAAAGCGTTGTTATTCTACTCCAGTCCACTAGATGCTCAAGCCCTTGAGCCACAGAACTCCCCCATTCTATGAAGAACATACAGGAACAGTGCTGGCATCTTTTCATTCACAACATTAACACAGATCTCTCCTCCATAAAGCAGCATGGCGTGTAATGATCACACAAGCTCGTGCGTAACGCTTCTGCTGCTACTGGTCGTGTTGTGCGCGGCTCGCGCTTTTGCTGACAGAACTAAAACACTCGACTTCGATGTCAAACCTGGAGGAGTTGTGCAGACTTTCTCTGCTAAACTCGTGAGTAACGTTGATATTTTAACATCGCGATATTTGATAACACGTTTTTAGAACATTTTAAACCTTGTTTTTGTGAGTCGAACGGTAACATCGTGTATTTTCTACTGATTGATTTGCATCGATTTCGTGTTTACTCAGTCATTTCTACATTTTAAAGTATATTAATGCACTGCTGTACCTTGTATCTGTTAAAATGCGCTATATAGTAATGAGTGGATGCTGTGTTTGATAAACCGCGACGCGTTGTCAGGAAATCCACCCGTCGTCTTCTCATTGGACCGTTGGGGATCGATGACGTTCACTAGCGACACGAGTTTACGTTTTAAAGGAATAGTTTAGTCAAAAACTAAAACATGATTTATTCACCGACACCGTATGACTTGATTTCTTCAGTGAATATCCGAACTGCGCTTTTCTATCGAATGAAAGTTGATGGCGAAAATGCTAAGAAAGTCCTCATGAAGTAGTCTATATTACTTGACCGTTGCTAAATACCCCGTATGTGTGAAGCAGTGTTTTCATGCGTACCACGTCAAAATCTTCCAGAAACCTTTTATTTTCACTGTAGTATTAATAACTAGGTCTTTTGACATGAGCTATCGTTACCATGGTTATTTTTGTAAGAGTCAACAACATCATTTCAATGCAGAGCCATCTTCAAAAGTTTAGTCTGGGACAGTGCTTCCCAAACCAGACCCCCTGCCCTACTCCTTTTGTATGTCTCCCTTACCTAACACACCTGATTCAACTCATCAGCTCGTTAGTGAAGACTGCAAGAACTAAATTGGGCGTCTGATTAGGGAGATATACAAAATGTGCAGGGCAGGGGGTCCTCCAGGACAGGTTTGGGAAGCACTGGTCTAGGACATTTGCATATCTCGTAGGTGGACGCTTGGCATTGTCAACCTGTTTAGCTCTTTACAGTGATCTGTTTCTTGGTTTCGTTTTAGAAAAAGTATAAATGCACCTTCACATATGCGTGCCAAGGAGGAACCAATGAGGTAAGATGGATGTTCTGTTATTTATAAACACTGTTGGTTATATAAGTGTGTTGGAGATAAATGTAAGTTATATACAGTTCACAAAATATAAAGTCAGTGCAATAACAAATTGGGATTACTTTCCATCCCATGTGCTGAGATGTTTATTATATTTTCAAAGATAATATGAGGAAATTAAACATCGGCTGTTGGATCCTCCTAAAATTCATAGCTTTGTGTCTGTAAGCATTTTAAGACAATGCCAACTATTGTTATGACAAGACATTTGTCACTCTGGCACTAACGACCCGGAAATTGTAGCAATTATAAATAAAACGTCCCGATTTCACAGAATTGCGCAGTTTCAGACTAAAATGTGAGCCGTTTGTGCTTTAATTTCCTCTAGCAATGGCAAATGAGCGTTGGACTAAGTGACGATGACCAGATGTTTTCCTGTTCAGTATGGAGGTAACTTTCAAAACACCGTTGCATTGGTTTTTGGCGGCTGTACTCAATATGCAATACCAAAAATGAGGTTTACTCTGAAGTACAAGCAAGTGTAATCTTGGTTTTCAAACATTGTCATGTCATTTAAGATGAAAGAAGGGACAATATTGATTTTTTTTTTCACGATAGGCCCCAAGGGAAGTCCTACTTGTTTTTTACCCAGTTCAAAGCCGAGATAAAAGGAGCCAAGATTGAATACGCCACCGCATATGTAAGTATCACATTAACTTCAGCTATCCTTCATGACTTAACACCATATCAACTGAGTGAAAAATTCAGCAATCCGTAGAACGTATGATTCAATATGAAGAAATTAGCTTTTAACGCATTTCATCGACCAAGAATATTCAAATGACGACTTTTTATTTCTGTGCTTTGCACATACAAAGAATTGGCACAGGTTTTTGAAGATCTTGTTTAAAATGTATCCTTAGTCGTGACATTGACATCTGCCGCAGATCAAACCTTAATTCAGATTCCTAACGCTCGTCGCTCTCAGATCAAAAGCAGTCAGCCCTTTTTGTACAGGTGTTGCATATCAAGACTTTGTGAAAACATCTTTATCTTCCGATTAAATTGAAATTCTCAGTAGCGGGATGACGGTGACATCCTTGTGGCCTTGTCCCCTGTATAAATAAGAAAAGTTCAAAAGCGTGCTTGAAACAAGCACTCCGTGTCTCCTTTTGTTTCCTTAGTGAGGATCTCTTTGTTATTCAGCCCGTCTCTCTAGGCTTCTCTGTTAATATCTTGTCACTCATTCTCTCTCTTTCTCTTCTTCTCAGTCCCAGATGGCCGTGGGTGGACAGAGGGATGTCGCTTTGAAAGAAGAAGAGTACATTGTGTCAGAGTCTTCAGGTGAGTCTGCATATTCCTACTTCCAACCAGGCTGACACCGCTATGGGAAACCTGGAAATAGCAGAGACATTTAAAATGGTGTTTTCTAGGTTTGGAAAAGTCAATCTTGGTAATACTGTATATAAATGCTTCTAATCAAGCACATCTTTATTCTGTCGTTCAGTGACCCACAGAGAAGGGAAATTCCATTCAGAGCTTTCCAAGCTCACTGTCATTGGTCAGACACACCACGATGAACTCTGATTGGCCGATCCGAAAGAAGATTGTCCCATCACTTGAGTACATTTATTTGACAGCTATGGACACTCTGCCACTTAACTGCTCACTGTCATACGTCAAGCAAAGGAAATCAAACCCTGGAAAGCTATGAAATAAAAAACTTTCCGTGATAGAAAATACTACAGAGATTTCCTCTAGAGGCAGCATTACGCCAGAGGACAAGAACTGGACTGATTGGAAGATGAAAAGTCTACTATCAGCCCTTTTTTATACCAGAAAAAAAAAATGTACATGCACATTTATTCATTTTTTAAGTCGATACGAAGGCTTCTTCAAATTAAGTTCAGAGCAGTAGATTGATTTCTATTCCTGGCAGAATTTATCGGTTTAGGGTTTCAGCCTGACTTTGGCTTCATGCCTGCAAATCTGATTATCACGAGCGCATTCATGCTCATACTTACTTTCTTAAGCTGGTGTAATGGCACACTCGTAGAGAATTTCCGCTAAATCTTTGGGGTACGTCAGAATCCTTTGATTATTTCTGTGGTGGAGGAAAAGACAGAAAATCATGCTTTATTCTGATAGCTGATGTACTGGAATTTTTATTAAATCTGTTATCAGAACCTTTTGGTTTCTCATTTTGCCAATTGAAATGACTTGTATTATTATCTTTCATAAAGGGAATGTGCGTTATTTGTTTCTAAGTATAATCTCAAAATCTGCAGACATTTTCGCATTTTATTGCACTTTTAAGGGGACGAAATCTGTATAATTCTGCCGCAGTTACACTAAAATGTGTTTGAAAAAAATCTGGAGAATCCCTTCTATGTGCAGATTCTGGTCATATTGTGAGATTTGTCCACTCAGCTCTGTTGGTACCACAAAATGTACATAGGAGCATCTGCACCGTGCCATAATTCTCATTGTCAGCAGTTCAGAAAATGAATGTCTTGAACCGAAAACGTGACATTTTGCCTACATTAGATTCTGTGGCATTTAGACTTTTAAAAATACATTAAAGCAAGGAAATGCTTTATGCCGTACTACATCTTTAAAACACTTGAAAAGAGCATTGCAGTACACATAAGGGAGATAAAATGATGTAAAAGAACCTTTCACACATTTTTGTTTTCAGTACCTGTTTAAAAATGCCTACATTGGAATAAGAAGTACTGTTGCATTGTCTTTTTATTAAAATATCCTCGGTACGTGTATCTGAGAACATCATATTGCTAAAGCAAGACTTCAAACACTAGACTAGATTTGGGAAAGCAATAAAAAAAATAATCCTTTAACAGATGGGGGTTGTTGGGAGATTGGAATTGTGATTGCGTCCCACTCCAGATGTCATCTAAGGCTAGAAATAATATCCCGCTACCTTCGGCTTGCCTCTGACGTACTGTATTTCTAAGAAGTGGTCCCCAGTCACACATGTCACTCTAGATTTATTAGTTCATGATGTTTCTGTCGTGTCCTCTTTATAGACCTTAAGAGAAAAGGTATTACACGGTTCACCTGCGATCTAAGAGACTTTCTGTACTACAAATTGCTTCTGCACTCTGTTATCGGGTCCAATAAAACCCAAACTTACCGCAAAGGTGCCTGTAACACTGTATTCCATGAAGAGTGTGTAATGCTCCACATTGTACCCTGAAGCCACGGTCTGCTCAAACAATGGTCGAGAGCAGTCTCCGTTTAAACGGGTAGGGTGGCGTCTTTTGACCTTTGTCTTTTGCTATAAGATTCACTCTTCCTATTGTGCTGGCGTAGGGGTAAGGTGGAGGCTTCTGGTTCCTGCGCCTTGAAGCGGTCCCTGATGTATCTCTTTGAGAAATGTCCAACTCCTGAGTTGATTCCCATTGTTGACCTGCATCAGGCAGCCCTTGATCTTTTATGGGATGTGCTGCTGGTGCCACAGTTGGGGTTGGTGCTTTGAGGGATGACTTGTCAGAGCAGACTCCTTGAGATGATGCCACTTCGGTGTCTATCCTTCCTGAGTGGCATCCTTTGAAAGTGTCCCCTGTATCCTCATTGCCCATATCAATGTCCGCCGTCAGAAGGTCTATCTTCTGGACCACCTGCGTTCCAGGGGAAGACAAAGCATAGTTTATTTAACATTTAACGCAAAAAGTTCCTGGAAATGTTGAGTGCTACACATGTCTTGAGTTTCTAATGGGGTACATTTCACGCAAGAGTGCTGACAGGCTAGTTTACAAGATTATGAAACTGCAGCAGAAAGCTGAGAGCGGACAGCGGCCCTTTCCTCTTGCCTGTCTGAGGGGACTATAAACCACCGGCCAACGTTCCTCTCCAACGTTGAATACATTTGCTAAATGGAGCGGATCAGACCAATCCTCTCTACATTAAAGTTTCATTATACCCTCATATAAGTGAAATTGCCCAGTCCTTAATAAATCCAGGGGTCTCTATAAACAGTATTCATTATTTATGTGAAGATTAATATTAAAACTTAAAATTCATGGTCTGTGTGTTATCTAAAGTATGACCATTTAGAGCATCCGGCAGCTGATGGATAGTAAAGAGTTTGTGATTTAACTAAACAGAACATTTAAACACCGCCCTTTGTTAAACTAATTATGAGGAACATCTGTTAACATCCCCAAGTGATAAATAAACCTCTACCTCCTTCATTTCCAGATGTATCTCTTGCAGGCCATGTAAAACCTCCTCGAGATTCACAACAACTCTTTGGATCTGGTCCCGAATAGCTCTCTCCGACTGCTTAGAGCTGAAAGCGTAAGACCCTCTTCCAGGTCCACTGAGATCCCCTTGGTCGACCTTTGCTTGACACTTAAGCTGGTTAGAATTGGTTTTGTTGACATCTTTGGTAGACCGCATAACTTCATTTGCCAGACTAGGTCCGTTTAAGTTTTGCATTACAGGTCCCAGGCATCTACGTAAAGTTCCATGTCCGTTAGAAGAGTAAAGTTCTGCATCCTTATTAAAGGTCGAATTGTGAGTGCCACTTGCGTCCATCCAGTCCGATGCATGTTGTTCCATAAGCAGGGCCCCTCGCACAGAGCCTGATTGTTGCTCCGCTGCACAAACAGGCACTCCACAGTTTCCATGACCTCTGAACTGCGTTGGTGTGTCCAAAGCACACTTCCTCAAGAAGGGGTGTGGCTCGATCTGGTGCCGGTGAACCACAAAGCTGCATTCTCTCAAGCTGTAGTTCACAGAGACGCTGTTATGTTGCAGCCCCTTCCCTGGAGGCTGGTTCCACTGCACGCTGGTCTGACAAATCTGGCCAGTCACGTCTAGCTGTGCATGACCCCCCTGAACAGCTAAATGTTTCTTGCCAGTGTATCCATTGAGTGGGGAATTCTGCTGCTTTGGTCCACAGGTTTTCGTTCCATGGTTCCCAGTCCCAAAATAGGCAAAGATATCCGCTTGAGGTCTTTGTATTCCATTTTGTAGTTGGCTTGAAGTGGTGGGTTGAATGCGTGGCTCTCCGACCCCTTTTGTTTCTGAGAACATTCTGCGGCCCAAGAAGGGGACTCTCGAGAGGATGTGTCCCTTCTTTAAGTGTCCTGGCCTTGTCATTACCAGGAGATGTTTTTCTCATCTGTCCTTAAACTTTTTCTTGCATGTTTCTCTACCCTGACCCCCACCTTCTGGTGTGTTGTTTCCTCTCCCAGATGTTATCCCGGTGTGTTTTCTTCCTCTGAACCCTTGCACTTCGTTCTCTCTTACCTCACTTCACTCCCGTTGTCCTCATTGGCGGCGGGCTTCCGTTTTCCACGCTCTCCCTCAAAATCCCTGCATTTCTGTTCCACTGGCTGTTGCTTGCTTCCTGCCTTTGACTCCCTCCCATCCCCTCTCTCGCTTGCTCGCTCTGCACTGCCTCCCTTTCTGGTTAATTCTTCCTCCCACTCCCTCTCGTGGCTTTTCCTCTCTCCCTCGCTCTCGTTTACCTACTTGCAGAAACTCGTCATACCTCAATCAGCGAGGGGAGTCATGGAGGGGGATTTAATCCAGTGCTGATGCTGTGTGTCCATGTATGTTCCCAGTCTCGGGACTGATCTGATTACTTCTGTTCTGCCTCAGTACGCTACAATTACACCAAGGATTTTATAGCAGGATGCCAGGGGAGGCACACTCCCCCTCTAGCGCTTTATGGGGCAGCACAGGCAGGGCTAGTTCCTTAAAAAAAAACGCATGAGGATGTGACTTTTAAAATTAATAACCTGGCTTGCTGCAGTATGAAAATACTTCATCATGTCTTTGGTTTATTTCTGGATTTTTCGGGTGTGGAGGGGTCATCAGACAGTGCATAGACTTAAGTTTCAATTATACACTAGTTGCATGTTTTCATTTCAGTTGTATGTTTTACAAGTTTTCGTAACCACAACAGTTTAGCTATATAATGACCTATAGAAAAATTGCAATTAAATTAAAGTGCAATTATTTGGAAAGTCTTATCTATATATTTCACACATTTTTAAGATTGAAGTGGTAACATTTGTATTCTCCATATCCAAGATTGAAAGGTGACAAATGCAAATGTTGACCATTGTTATTACCAGCTGCTTTGGGTTTCAGTTCTTTTCTCATTTCCACATAAACTGAACGATCACTCTGAGAAAGGTCAGGAATTTTACCTCTGAAAAAGTCTCTGATTCAAATCAAACCAAACTAAGGTACAGCCAACAAAAAAGATCTTACATCCAGGCTCCATTTATTTACTCAGTTCTCCAAACTATATTTTGCTATTAAGTACTACTCGTGATTTTAATGTTGCTAGATACCAATTATATATAACATACAATAAACAACTGCAAAAATTGGGTTTTATTTTTGTCTCTTGGCCTCATTACATCTTATATAATATACATTATATATATATATATATATATATATAAAATAAATAATGTCCAAATATCATCTTGGAATAAAATATGGTTATTTTGTGCTTTTAACCCTTTATGATTCCTGTAAAATTAGCCTAAAACGCCAAAAAATAAGCATACCCAAAGTAAATTGCATGCTGTTCTTGGATGATATGCATGGTGTTGGTCTCCTTTGAAAGGTGACACTCTGAGGTTTGTTTCTCAACAGTCAGAATCAATTTAAGTCTTACTGATATTGAGTAATAGCACTTTGAATACACTAAACAAAGAAAAATATAATTCCGCCTGCATTTTGTTTGTAAATAGAAGCCTGCAGATGACTATAGCTGGGAGGTATGAGCTGGAAAATACATTGGGATCACAGAATGAAGCCTTACCAAGCCAAATTTACCATTTGATAAACAATATATTAGAAAATTAGTGTTTTACACATGTTTATCTAATTTTATGTCTAGGCGCTTCCAAAAAAAATACACTCCAACCGACGCTTTGTAACCAACGACACATAGAATGCTGTAATTCTTGAATGCTTTAATGTACAGTCATCATTTTGGGCTCTAATGAAAGGTTACACTTAGAGCTATTCAGTTTCTCATCCAGATTCACTGTCAATAATTGCTGACACATAGTAACTGAAGCATAAACACATTATAGTGACATTTATTTATAGAATCCAAAATGTGTTCACTTTTATAATTACATATATATTTATAATCTAAATACATTTTTTTCCTATATTTCTATTTCTGTACACAGTACATTATTTAATTTGTGGGTTTTTTCTTATATTGGTGTTATATTGCATCCCTACTGTGTTATTCCTATGTATGTCTGTACTATCATGCATGTCTGCATTGTCAACAAAAAGTGGTCTGATAAAGACACTGATTGTACATGCTGTGTTTATTCTATCTTAAAATTGTATCTTAAAATTTACATAGTTGAAATCACAAGAATCTCAGCTTTCCGTGGATATATGACGTTCAACTTTTTTTTGTGTGTGTCTGACGACTTTACCCTGTCACCACTAGGCGTCCCGCTGGATTCTTAAAGGGTTAAGTACACTTGTTACCATTTGTCATGTTAAAAATATGGATCTAATTGTTTTCAGTTAATTTATCACATTGAAAATGGTAAGGTCAAGTTGAGGACATTGCATTGTGGGATACAGCATTGCAGACAGTGTATATTTTGTTGTATGCTGGATTCCACAGCAAACTTAATATTGCAAACAGAAAATGTAGTATATTGTACGTACATACTATATACTCCAAAGATTGTGATAGTAGCATGCTATCTGAACAGTAAGCTGATTTGAAAAGCAGTAAATGGTGCAGAAATTTCACTTTAATAAAAATAAAATACAAATCTTGTATATAGCACTAGGTCTTGCAGCCAACGGCAAAATGACTAAAAAGTCACTGTTCAGACTTAATGATAAACAAAGCAGCCACAAAGATGTTATTGTAGACGTAGCTTCTGTGGGCTAACGCTCCCAGACCGCCGGTCAGAGGGCCTTCTGTTTGACACCAGACACATCATTGCAGCAGCAAACGCAGTGCTTTGAGACGTCACTCTCACGCTGAGTGCGAGCCATAAATAGCGCAAAACGCTTGAACGCAGCGGTTCATTTCAGATTCAGTTTGGATGCACAAGTGCTGTTACCTGTCAAGACTGACGACACTATATATTATACAGTATATCACACTAATGGCCTGCAGATGCTGTTCAACAGCCGTGGTGTGTTTAAACTCAGACACTTAGACTATGAAGCACCAACGCTATGCTCGTTTTCTATGCTGAATTTTGATAAGACAAAGCACCAGATTTTACAAGCCTCCGCTAGCTGATTGTAATAAGAGCTATTAATGTGATTCTAGTCTTTGTCTTGTGGTCAGATGGTCATTTCTACACCTCTGGTGGCGGTTACCAAGACAACTGACAGGCAGCCTTGCGTTTTTGCAGGTTAGGTGTGAAGGGACATTGCGGAGATCGGGTCAATGCATGACGCTGTCGCCAGCTATTAATAACTTCAACTTCTAATAAATAAAAATAAGGACAAACAAGGTGATATGTCGCTGATCGTATAACCCTGAGAGCCATACAGAATATCAATGAATTCTTTATATAGGCGACGTATATTTTATTATATAAATAATTGCTTTACATCCACGTTTGCTTTTAACTGGAAACAAACACAGCAGGCTTTAGATCCCCAGAGGACACTCTAGAGGAGAGAAAAGCAAAAAACCTTGCGAGGTTTAAGAACTTAAGTCCCTGGTAACTGTCACGTCTCAGGTATCAGCCGGAGGGGGATCGAGCATCAGCATAGAGAACAGAAGCAGTGTCAAAACGACACAACGAAACAGCCGTGAGAAGAATAGCAAAAGAAACCAGCGTGTCATTTTCACACGCTTTTAATATTGTCTCGCTCTCGTCAGACCCGTGAACATCACTGCGATTGGTTTCAAGCTTGGGAATAACTTGCTTGAATATATTTTTATACTGATACCACACTGTAAACATCGATGCCATACACAGACACATGTCTGGTTTGTTATCCTTGTGGGGACTCGCCATAGGCATAATGTTTTTTTTTACTGTAAAACCCATATTTTCTATCACCCTACACCTACCCCTTACAGAAAACTTACATAGAAATCTGTATGATTTATAAGCTTGTTTCCTCATGGAGACCTCAATTTAGGTCCCCACGGTGTCTCGAGTCCCCATGAACTGGTGTATATGTAACAGATGTATGCCAGTAAGGGCTGATGTGTAAACCTCACTCCCCTGACCTCAAAAAGAGGCGCTCTAGCGACTGACGCTAGAGGCTGTAGCCTTTGGCGTTCCTTGTTAGAGCGCCCGCCTCCCGCGCCGGAATCGAGACCCGCTCGGAGTGAGAACGAGTAAGGATGGTCTGGACCCAGGAGGGGGTGTTACATTGGTGCCGTGACCCGGATGGGAGTGAGGTTTAGGGGGGTGAGTGTAACAGATGTATGCAAGTAAGGGCTATGTGTAAACCTCACTCCCCTGACCTCAAAAAGAGGCGCGCTAGAGGCTGTAGCCTTTGGCGTTCCTTGTTAGAGCGCCCGCCTCCCGCGCCGGAATCCCGGGTTCGCGACCCGCTCGAAGCGAGAACGAGTTAGGATGGTGCGGACCCGGGAAGGGGTTGTTACATATATTCAGGTTTAAGTCTCCAGCAGGATATAACAACAGGTACATATTTCTTAGCATAAAACTTTCAATCTATTCAGAATTTGATTTAGTGAATATTAAATCAACTAAAACTTTCTTAATACATGTCCCTGGTCTTATTGTGAAAGATTAATCGGTGTATGCTATTCCAAAAGAAAAAAAACATACTAGCCTTTGTAATCTTTAATCACAATGTAATAACTGTGAAATGATTGTCTTTTTTGGCTTACATCACGAAAACATTCATCCAAGTTCCAACCACCTGTCATACAGAACAAGCCCCTTCTGGTAACACCCACTTTTCACAATCCAATCAATAACACTTTTTCCCCAAAATGCGTCATATTATAGAACAAATGGGTTGGAGATGTGGTATTATGTTAATGCTAAACATGCATTATGCAATCTCATGATTCATGTAAGGGAAACAAAAGTTCAGCTTTGTTTTTTTCTGGAAAAAAACAATATCATGCCTAGAGAGATTAGCATACTGTAATCCAGTACAAACATGCTAATACTGCTTGGATTCGTTCACTAGATTATTAAATAAAAACAGAACACTTGCCTCTCAAGAATGACACATTTATATATATATATATAGACACACACACAAATACTGTATTTGCATACATCATTTTTAGAAAACCAAGAAATAAATGTACATTAACAGGACTTGTTTGTGATTAACAAAAATAGCATTCTATAGTTTAAAAACATGTTGTAATGTGAAAGCAAGCCTTAATGCTTCAATGATATCTGCACAAATCAAAACAAGCTATCTGGTCCTTTATCGGTTTCAATTGGCCCAAAACACCACATGTAAGAGGCATTCGAGACTGAACCCTGAGAGGTTTTAGGATAATCAGGAGGCATGGCTTTCAACACTGTCCAAGTTAGTCAAAAGTTTCACTTTTCTTCCCTTGAAATTATAGATACTTTATTTGCAAGCTGGAGCTTTACTTAAAAATCTAGTGACAAGACAAATTCAAACGGCCCTTTGCTACTAAATTAAAGAATAAAAAACAACAATAATAAGTGCATAGATACAGAAAAAAAGGTTTGTGGTGCCAAAAAGACGCATTAAACTATTCAATAATAGTTGAGCCTTATACAGGCCTTTAGGTATACCAGAAAGGTCCAAATAACTCAAACTTTGTGATTCTTTCAGGAAGACATTTTGTAAAAAAGACACACGTTTGTAATATTCTAGGTTAAAATCAAGTACATGTACAAACATAAAACATGTGGGCAGATTTGCAGTTACAATGTAAGTCTATGGGACAAGTACACCGTGCCTCATAGACTTCTAGTAAAAGTATTTCTGTATGTACTTTTTTGCTGGCTTGTACAATGTTTTGTGGTAACAGACATCCCAGATGTGATGTTGAAAGATCTGAACTTGTATACGCCCAGTAAAATACACAAAATAATCTGTCAAAACCGCTGGAGCTAAAACAAAGCGATGGCAGAAATGGGACAATGAGACTTTAAGGTGTTGAATTATTTGTTCACATAAGTTAAAAACAATCAGAAGTGACGTATCAGGGAAATAACGGCTCAGTCGTGTATTTATACATATAAAATCTTCATTAAAACAGTAAATAAACATGCCGAAAGGTAGTACAGTGACATTGTAGCACATTCTTCATTCCTCGATAAGGAACTGCATCACGGTA
Source organism: Schizopygopsis pylzovi (assembly GCA_027422435.1). Classification (NCBI taxonomy): domain Eukaryota; kingdom Metazoa; phylum Chordata; class Actinopteri; order Cypriniformes; family Cyprinidae; genus Schizopygopsis; species Schizopygopsis pylzovi. Next base: position 5,663,365 of record CM049825.1, on the reverse strand, counting down.
AATACCTCCCATCAGCCGGGGGGGGGGGGCAATATGGAGTGGAAAAGCAAACACAAGATGAACGTAAACCGCTCTCTGACCAAGTTTAGAAATCACAGAGGTGATCATTTACAAATAGTTTAGCATCAACCTGAAGATGAATCACTAGAGACATGTCCAAAAACAGTCCTTTTGGGTTGCGGATTTAACGTGTCTATTTTCGGGAAGCGAGAGGATGATGCTGCAGGCTCATTTCCTAAAATTAGAGATTAAACGTTTCATACATATCCCCCAGTGCATTTCGTATTTGCAGTGCTTGAAATATCCTCTCAGCATCAACATTTTGTTGCAAATGGTACTTCTTCCGATGGTGGATCTTAAACAAATTGTGCTCCCAAATTACCTTTGGACGAACAGGAGCAAGATTTGCATTGGGCCACGTTAGGTTTGCGTTGTAAACCACCTCTAACCCCTGTCTAAAAATTCAGGAGTTAAGAAGAAAGACGTTCCACTGGAAGGACAAACGTGCATTCAAGACAGATGATTTGGTGTCCAATGCACAAATAAGGCACGAGATCTTCCGAGTTTAAGCTCCATTTTGCATTACCATAAAAAAGACAACAGGTATTGGTCAAAGATTACCGTCATCCAGCATCTTGTTGACTCCTTCACAGATCTTCTGCAAGTGGCCGCGGTACACTTCCGAAGGTCCGTACAGCGTCGCGAGGAACTCGCAATCGGAGAAATGATTGAAGACGTGGTTGATACGGCTGTGTGATTTTGCCGTCAGGTGCCGGTTGATGGCCTGGTGCAGCAGTTCGCGGCAATCGTTGAGCAGGTTGCTCATGATGCGGCGGTCGAAGGTGAAGTCGATCTGGTAGAAGCTGACGGCCGTCATCGCAAGCGTGTATACCTTCTTCCGGAAGCGCTCGACCAGCGCAAGCTCTTCATTGTTGAACTGGCCATTGCGGTAGAGGACGCCCAACTTGACCACCATCTTAATGAGGTTCTTGATGATCTTCTGGGCCTCCTTGCGGTTGCGCGTGTACTCTTTGGTCACCCGGTACAGCTCGTCCAGTACCTCGCTGCTGGTGTCGTCTATGAAGAGGTTGGCCACAGTCTTGGTCGCCATCTTGCTCATGAGCTTCTTCTGGGCCTGCAAGGCCAGGTTCTTCGTGCTGAACGAGTCCATGATGTCTACGGATGAGACACAAACAAAGGCAGCCATTCAAAATGAGTTTTATAAACATGAAAAACTTAAAACATAACTGCGGTTAAACATTCTTTCAAACAACAGTCATGCATCCAAATTGGGACAACAGATGTTTATCTTGAGTGTCTCGCCTGGAAGCGTGTATGGAAAGCGTAGATGACTCCCACGTTGAAGTCAAAACATGCTAAATATTGACTCTTGACATCAAACACAATCGAATGCGAGGAACACAAACCAGGCTTATACACTCATACAAATAACGGTTATTTATTGGCATCTATAGTTCAATGAAGAACCTTCAACATCCATGAAAGGTTCTTTAGAGAACCTAAAACGGACCATTTTAAAGAGCACATGAAACATGCGTGCATCACTTCAGGTTTCACTTCAGGACATTGGGGAAACCAATCTTACTGACTCACTCTCTCATCAGAGGCAAGACATAAAAAGGGTTCTGAAACTACTCCATGTGCATGTTTCCTTCCAGCACATACAAACATAAATGGTCAATTCACAGATTTTGTATGCGACCAAACAATCCCAACACAACATCCATGCATTTCCGTTCTCAAACGGCGAACGCTACACTTTAGAGGCTTTAACAAAACAATGGACTTCCTAAGTCTTGCAAAGGCCTGACAGGACAATTTCCCCTTCTTAAAAATGACCACTCCCTGGGGAAACGCTGCTCGCAACAGAGTCCCTTCAAGTCTGAGTCACTGCGATGAATTGTTGCTAATTAAACCGCAGTGCATGGTCTTATACCGGCGGATTCTCCAGAACATTGTCTTTTTGCGCACACACCATTTGCATTTCTTTGAAAAGGCACGTTTGATGTGACTCAATTCCCTGGGAAAGTCTTTGCGAGACTATATCCCTGGTTAGCGGGACTTCTAACGCCGCTCGTTTTCAGAGGATTACACACCGATTGCTGAGCCTCATTTTAATATCTGTCGAGATCAAAAGGTAAGTTGTTTGAGAAAGGGACAAGGTGAGACTGGACTCCTGACAGATAAACGCCAACCAAATGTGCATGTTTACAACCAAATCTAGATGCATTTGGGCACTAATAATAACTGCTGTCAAAATACTCCCACATCTGACACATAAATCATTCAAAAATCCAAAGGTAATCTGGTTTCAAAAGCAAATGAGATTCCAAGCCACATTTCTCAGTTGATGCAAATCTGAATTCTTCTCTCGTTTTTGCACTGCCAACTGAAGGAGCATAAAATAGCTGAACACCGGCCAAGCAACACTGGGCAGTGACCAACTTCACAACATCATCATTAGTGGCGAGTTTTACATGGGTGGAAACAAAACAAGACATAAAAGCTCATGTAACAACAGAAACTAGTATGAAACAAACAACTTCGGACCACAGATATCCCAGCAACGCTCGTGGTGTTCGATTCAACACTGGACAAAGAAGCTGAAACAAGAGACTGGGGTTTTCAGTTGCTCAGCATCAACCAGAAGCCAACACTCACCTTCCTGGAGGTTTAAGGTTGCGTTCTCCATGATTGGGGAGGACGGTGGAGAACATTGGAGATCACTGAGCCATGCTGAGTCTGTCTGAACTGATTGTTTCAGGTGTGTAAGCGAGTGAGTGATTTCACCTGTAGGTTTGGCTGTTAGCTCCCGCCCTGCTGGTAGATGCTGGAACTACATCTAATGGACCACGTTCTCCAAGCATGCTAGACCTCCTTGACATTTAACGACCGTCCCCAGAAATTATGCCTTGAGGAACAAGCTTCCTGAAGCTGGAAAAGCCAACAAAAGGGCCACTGTCCAAACGCTAGCTCTGTTTTCAGGTATGGACTGAGGCAACAGAGCTACAGCATATAACAGCAGCATGTCTTTCATGTGGTTTAGCTCTTGTTTGCTGTGTTTGGTCTTATCGATCATCTGCTGTGCAGGGTTCATGGTGTATAGTCAAAGTGATATAAAAAATGCATTCTCTTTTTTTTCAGGCCACATAGATCTAGAGACGCCTACGGTGACATGAATTATTCAGCGGTTTCACAAAATAGTCCTGCATTTTAATAATGCATGAACCAATTTAGGAATAAAAGTTTGGGTCGACTAAATGTGTTTTTGTGATCAAAGCTTGAAACGTTAATTACGAGAACAAGTCTCTCCGACAGAATTAGTGATCACGAGATACAAGATGCTGAAAAGATAAACAAACTAATCTGTTGTTTGTTTAATTAAATAAAACTGAATAAGGAGAGGAATTGGTAGCCAGATCTATTCAATATGCAACTCTGAAGAGTCAACATGAATCCACAATTTAAGCAATAATAACAACAACAACTTTTATATAATATATTTCTGTAATTGAGAATTAAATAACAATAATTATCATTTTAGTAAGAAAAATTATATTATTTATTTTATATTTATATATATATATATATATATATGTATGTGTATATATATATATATATATATATATGCAATTTAAATAATTAAATAACGATATTTAATCTTCATTATTAAAATAATTATTTTATAAATATATATATATAAAATTATTTTATAACAAATATTTTTTGCAATTGAGAATTACATACCAATAATGCCAATAATTAAAAAAAAATAACTACATAAATAAATTGTGATTTTAATAATTATATATATAATTAAGTTATTTGAGTAAATATTGAGTAAATAATGTGTATGTTTTCACTATCATTAAATTGTTTATTAATTAAACATTTTAGCAATTTAATAACACTATTTATTAGTCATTATTAAAATAATTACTATTTAAATAAAATATAATTATATATTATACATATGATTATATCAATTGTACATATAATTTATTTATTTAATAAGCAATTTCTGGGATTTTAGTAAATATTAAGCCAATCTTTGTGTACATTTCTCTTTTTTTCATTAAAAAATATAATAAAAAAGGTAATTGTGACTTTATTTCTTGGAATTGCAACTTTTCACAACTGCAGTAGTGTTGCTCGTAATTGCAATATCTCATAATGTGAGACATTACATCACAATTACCCTTATATTTTCTGCTCTGAGGTCAAAAGTGGCGTCCAAGGCATCGAGTTGCAACCTTGACAAAGCACTAGTAAAGTTAAAGAGCCTAAGATGGATGAGGTTTGTCCTGCATCCAGTGTCTCCAGACACATATAACAGGCCTAGTCAGCATCAATGTGCCTCCATGAACCAAAACTGCATCTTCTCTATGTCTCTCAACTCCAGAGTTTCTGTCAACAAAGTCTCTGTCTTGATATATGGGGAAAGACTTCAGGTGTTTGTCCGAAATGCATTAGCATATCATTAATGCCAGATAACATGAGCCTTAAAGCCCATAATAAGCACTGACTATTGAGAACAGAACATAATGAAGGTTCAGACAATGTGAAGACACATCCCAGACAACTGAAAGTACGCCGACGGTTAATGTCTCCTGGGTTACAACCGAAGCCTCCATGTATGTGAACTCTGCAGTCCAGTAAATAAGGTCATATCCCCCTGTTTCTATCAATGAGTTACTCTAACAGACTTTCCATTGTACTGGTCTTCATCACAAATATGTATTACACTAGTATGCTTCCCTGCATTTGAGTTGCTGTCAAATTAGTGTTGATTCATACTTTTCATACCAGTTTGTTATTTCAGTTATAATCTGTCTATGCATGCAGTAAAAGCACAAGTTCTGTTTTATTCTCAAAACAGAAGTGCATTGCAGAGGAAACTGTATACATTAACATCACTGAATAAATATTATGCAAATCAATAGCATGTATTCAATGCAGGACTATTGATTTTCATATAACACAGATGAAACAACACATTTTCAAGGGTTCATAATGCAGAATATGTGTTACTCAAGGCAGTAACTGACTCACCTCTCCTCTATTTGAACCGGATACTGCGTCTAAAGAATAACTTTCGTTCTTCAAACCTCCATCTAAACACCCCTGACAGCCGATAAACAAGCTACAGCCGCATGTATAAGGCTCAGAATCTCATATAAAGACGGTAAATGTGTCCAACAGGTATGTGTCGCGTCTTACACCGCTGCTGTAAATAATTCAAGCGCTTTCTTCTCCCTCTTTTCTCGTTTGGTTACCAGAGTTTGTAACCTGACTCCACCTTTTCGAAAAGTTTCAAACTTGAGGGTCCAAGGCGCTCGGTGAGCGACGTTCTAATTGACCAATCACGCTCGGGTTTGGAACGCCGACGGGCCAATCAGAAGGCAGAGAGGCCCGTGCGTCCAGCCTTCCAGATGGTTTCCCGTCATTATCCTGAAAATCCAAGGCTGGAGATTTCCCAGAGGAAATTCTCTTGAACAATGAAGGGGACTCTCGAAACTAGTCATTTGTTTTCTGTAAACAACATGGCTGTCGGACGTTCAATGTACTTGTTTCCGTGCGAAAAGCCTGTCATTTGAACCTGAGAGTTGTATTATGTATATATTTGTGCACTTTGTATGACAGGTACGAGACAGATCCAGTCATTCAGTCCCCGGATGTCTTTGACCTGTTTTTTCCGTTCATAAACGGAACACATTCATAAACATCCGGTGGCTGTAAATAAACACCAGAACGTCTTAAACCATATAACATCCTCTTCAGTGACTGATAACACAAACAGGCCTAACACCTGCGAGCACAGATGGAGATCATCTAGTATACACAGCAATGATAGTCCTTCTAAATAAAAAAATTATTAAAAAAATTAACCCGAATTCATTACGTTTCTCAACATTAATTTCTTATTCTAATAATGCTTTTACTACTATTAAAATCAATAATTTATTCAGACCTTCCACTATAGCAACGCGTTATTATGGGATGTTACACAGCCCGATGGCGCCGCCCAGTGTTACTACTTTGTATTGCTGCATTTGGGGCTAATTCCAGCAACACGGACAAATTCTCTAAAGCTATTATTTTCTTAATATACTTTTTTTATATAATACTTTTATTTAAAGAACTAACTATATACATGTATTTATTTAATAAAAAAATAAATGACGGGTCAATTACAAATAAGTAAGGATAATCCGTAAACACATAGCACGCGATTTTCATGTTGTAGGCCTGCCATTTTGGTTTGCCATCACATAATAAATGACTAAAATTCAATAATAATAATAATAATAATAAAATATGCCTCCAGTGATATACGTCAGAACATCTTCATATAATTATTGTTGATTCATCTCTAGAAGGCATATATAATGCAGTGATATAAGCAATCTATACTAATGTGATTATTCATTACAGAGAGTGCATAACATTAAGCAAATGGTCTTTGAACTGAAATGTGCTTGAATAAAACTTAAATTCTGAAAACCTTAATAATAAAAAAAAACTTTGAATTTTCTTCCCATTTCTGCGACGCACAAGTTAGTCAAAATAGTTATGCTACTGTCACTTTAAACCAGTTCCTGTTCTCTCTCTCTCTCTCTCTCTCTCTCTCTCTCTCTCTCTCTCTCTCTTTCTCGCGCGCGCGCTCTCTCTCTCTCTCTCTCTCTCGCGCGCGCTCTCTCACTCTGTCTCTCTCGCTCGCTCTCTCTCTCTCTCTCTCTCGCGCGCGCTTTCTCACTCTGTCTCTCTCTCTCTCTCTCTCTCGCGCGCGCTCTCTCACTCTGTCTCTCTCTCTCTCTCTCTCTCTCGCGCGCGCTCTCTCTCTCTCTCCTCTCTCTCTCTCTCTCTCTCGCGCGCGCTCTCTCTCTCTCCCTCTCTCTCTCTCTCTCTCCCTCTCTCTCTCTCTCTCTCGCGTGCGCGCTCTCTCACTCTCTCTCTCTCTCGCGCGCGCGCTCTCTCACTCTGTCTCTCTCGCTCTCGCTCTCTCTCTCTCTCTCTCTCTCTCTCTCTCTCTCTCTCTCTCGCGCGCGCACTCTCACTTTGTCTCTCTCTCGCTGTGTGTGTGTGTGTGTGTGTGTGTGTGTAATCTGAAGATAACGGGCCGTTTGGCTGCTTGAATAGAAAGTCCGAGTCATTTAGTGATTCGGTTTGTTCGAACGATTTGTTTCAAGTTGCAACAACACTTTAAACGGTCTCTTTAGATAAACATACACATTTCGTTAAATAAAAATGTTATCATAGTATAATTGATTAATTTATATAAATTAGTATGCTTCTTACTGTACATATATTTGCGATGTCAGTTATTGCTCTGAAATGCTGATGGCTTTTGTCCCAAATGCCACAATTTATAATTGCCTTGGGCTATGAAACTATGATCATATATATTGCTATACTTACTATTTTTAATTGTTTTAAAAATGTTTCTGACGTATATTTTCTACACCCAACACGTCTCGCTCGCAAAGTGATTCATAACCGCTTTGCGAATCGACTCCTCCGACTCGTTCAAAAGAACCGGCTAACACGAGAACAAGGACATCATCTGCTTTGTTTAGTTCTCTAACCTCAACTTCTTCACAGCGCGGCGTGTCTGCCGCTTCTCACGGGATGCTTTTGCTCGATTTTAGACACATTTTCATAGACATTGGTGGTTTTTTTTCTCGTTGTGCGTTTGTGAATATTTAGCGATGTTATGCGCAGGTTCATTTGAGTGAAGTATTCATTTGGCGATTTTTATTTCGACCTTTTATTTTATATCCGACCCACATTTGGACACACCGAGGGATAATTTCTGCTGTAAACCTCTCGACATGAGCTGAAACCCAGAGGAGATGTTGTACTGAATTGGACACGGAATATAAACGGGCGAATAGACACTGCTTATGGTTTTTATGAACATTTCATTTCAGGGTTGCTCAGAATGCCACCATTTTAAATGTATAATATAGGAACTGTTGTAGCTAATGCAGGCATGCTGGTTCATATAATGTGCGATGGATTTTGTAATCATACCGTAAGGGAAGTGTTGTAGTGTATATTATATAGCTACAGAGAAGGTTTCTTGTCATAGGCTATTATGGTGGCACTCTAAAGCCATTAACACCCCAATAGCTGACATTGGCATATATGCATAGGATATAAAATAATCTCTTTTCTCTTGGCATTAGGGGTTAATGTTGGATTCTGTTTGTTTGGCATGATTTGTTAATTAGCATTAGTAGTCTTAATTTAGAAGACAAGAAAAGACCGGATACTTCAGAGACCATAATCAGCTTAAGCTTTACAGCTGGTGGCACTTTTGCATTGTGCATCTAAGTGGCTTGTTATTATAGTGTTTCTAATATAATGGACCCCCATCACGTGGATGATGGTTCCTCCAGCGATGGCATGGAGATGGAGATCATGCCTGGCTATATGGAGCTCATCACTAGAGGATATTCAGTCATGTCCAGTGTCTTTAGAGACTGTAAAGACTGCGGGCTGGAGCTGTCCAGAAGAACCTTGTTGGATCATGCATACATAACCTGGATGGAGATCTTCATGTTCTTCATCTGCGCAGTCATGTGGACAAAGGTGCGCTGGGTACTGACCGTGTACATCTTTCAGGTAAATATACCAAAGAAGTCACTATCAATTCAAAGGCACACACCAGTATCAATTATTTATACTGTGTACAATGAGTTTTAATTGATTTAAACCATTCAAATTGGCATCGACTATTGAAAAATGTCAAAGTTCATTAGAGTATCCTGTAAATGTTTGAGTATTAAACACCAGGGGCTTGTTCCATATAACAAGTTTACCAAATAAGCCAGGTTTATTTCAGTTAGTCTGACTTATTGTCAATTGATTTGGTTCAAAATAAGTTGGACTGATTGAAAAAAGCTTGGCTTATTTGGAAAACTTGTTTTATGGAACAAGCCCCAGGTCTTGAAAGCGTCACTGGCACCCTCAATGAATATTTTAAGTTGTTTTGAAACATTGGACGTTGCATCACCATTTGTATGTTAAAGGATATTTGTGCATCTACATGTGGGAAAGTGTGCTTCTGAGGTTTTTAGTGGTGTCTACTAGTATTACTAGTACTACCACCCATACTTGGTGTTAGTTGTGCACAAGCAAACCACTCGAAAGTCTAGCTTTTAGCTCTTGTTGTTTCTGGACAGCAGTGTAACAGAAGTCTTGATGCAGACATTTCACAAGTCATTATTTCAACTGTGACTGCAAAATGTTTGTTAAGACGTGTTTGTGGTGTAGTTTATCCTCCTGTTGAACCAGAAAGTTGTTCTCAGGTCAGTGAGAAATTAGTTTTAAACTCACTTTACAAAGTTACAATGTGCACAAGAGCTATTTACATAGTTTTTTTAACTTTGCATTTTACCTTTTACATACAAAGATGGCTATGCACACAGGTCATATTACTATCATGTTTCCTAGACCAAATTGCCTCGTGCCTGAGATTATGATATCCCCTCATTTTGCATTCGATGCTTATTTTCGGCCTAGCTGACACATGCAAACGTTGGTTTCACTTCCCTGTCTTGAAGCGTGTGGGGCGTAAACATGCTTTTCAAGTGCGTTTACAGCTCTCGCTGGCTCAGCACATGTGCTGCAGTTAGCGTGAATAATGTGATTCACGATCCCCTGCTTTCATGTTTACTCTGGGCCGCGGTTTATTTCACCTTCTGTAAATTATTTCCTCTCAGCACGTTGAGAAACCCTGACGGATGGCGTGGGGCAGCTGGCATGATGTTTATAAGGACCTTGTCTGGTTTGTAACCCTCGAGTAAGAGGCCGCGAGGTCTTGGCGAAGAGTTGCAGCACCGTAGTTTGTGATTTAAAAACAGATATGGCTTTGAAAATAAAGAGATAAGCATTCGTCACTTGTAGACCGTTAGTCACGTGTAACGTGTGCTTCTTGGCTAATAATACTTTCTTCATGAAAGAGGGTGTCCCTTCTACATAACACAGCATTAAAGTCAACACGTTGCCATATGATTAAAGCATTGCTTGCAAAAAAAATCAAGAGGAACCAGATGGGATTCTGGTGTACTGGTACTGCCAAAATAGAACCGGTGTGTTTTATCCCAAACTCATAGGATAGGTTTAACTCAAAATATTAAATTATTCTGATTCATGAAATGTGCCAAGGATTGCTGGGGAAGATGTTAAGGTTTTCAGTGATTTAAAGACATAAATATGGGTCTATTCTTCACACTCAGCTATCATAGAAGAGAAAATATAGTGCACAAGTCATTTGGAGCCATTTTTTGGCTGTCTGAACTCACTCCTGCAGTTTTATCATACTGTACTTTGGCCACGAGATTGTCTTTTATGTCTTGGGAGATAATTTCTGACATAGTCAGCAGATTTTAAAGTGTTTTGTGGACTATGTCCTGCACTCTAAAACACATACGTAACATGATCGTTCAGCCTGCGTTTTAAACGGATCTCCATGTTGCCTAATAAACAATTTATGTCATGAGCACTTAGTGCTAATGAGGCCCATTCATTTTTTTAAGTTCCCTTTGCACTTTCACGTTCTCCGACTTGATGGATGACCAACACAAGGCCATCTGGCCAGTACTGGAAGCTGTGTGGGAAAAAATCAAGGTGTTGGATGGCTGAACGCATGCTGTTTTGCTTGATTGCACAGATATTATAAACTGAACTAAGCTGGACAATGCCATTACTAAATTCAATAATGAAATGCATTCAGCAGATAATTGAGTGTTAAATCCTGTCATTTTACATTATTGACACATTTTGCCTATTTTGATATTGTGCAGTGCTTTGTTACAATTTGTATTGTTAAAAGCGCTATATAAATAAAGGTGACTTGACTTGACTTTTTTGACCTTTGATAAGACTGTGATGATCACTATTCACTGGACTAGAGGATATTTTCAGGTATCACTCCACTTAAATCAGAATGAACAACAATATCGCGTTCAGGCAAACATGAGCTGTCTGAAGAGCTGCCAAATGAATGTCATGTCACGCTGTGGCTTCTGCAGTCACTAGCTAATCTTTGAGTGCTGTATCTTATGGCGCTTTTCCACTGCATGGTACGGTACGGTTCGGCACGGCTCGGTACGGTACGGTACGGCTCAGTTCGGGTCGGTTTGCATTTCCACCGCAGTTTAGTACCGCTATAGAGTGGGCGGGATTATTCACGCGTCGTTATAATTGCGCCGCCTCTACTGCCGTGACGTCATCGTAAACGCGCCACAAACAAACTCACAACAAAGAAAGGAGACGGAATAGTGTTCTTCACTCTCGGCATGTGGATGTTTTTAACAACAATGGAGAGGTCTATGAACGCTTGGGATTTACCCCCAGCAGCAGAGACTGTGGTGGCAGTGACACGGGCTGTAACGTTAGATGAGGAGAGCAGAGATGTTCGTGCAGGTGTGCTGCGTTACTTGATTAGTTAACTATTCATGCAGCGTGTTCTGTAAAGTGAATTATCAATAAACTTTTGAATATTTCAAAATGTACAATGTATCCCTTGTTTTTTTTATTTATGTGATGGTTTTTATAATCGCGGCATTAATCATTTGTCTTTTTCAAGAGGTTCATTACGTGCTCATACAATGATACATATTTAATATAGTCTGGAGGTACACTTATTCGATCAGATTGTTTTTAATTGAAGCAAAACACAGATATAGAGGTAAAAATATAAACAGAAAACATACTCTGAAAATATAGCAAGTTCAAAAGTAACGTTATATACATAAGGCTTTTTCCTTCGGCGTCGTGCCATCAAGCTCTCGCTGGATCCGCTCCTCGGCTATCAACGAGAGGAACGTCTGAACTTCCTCAACAGACAACGACACTACTATTTTGTGGTTGATGCAAAAATGTGCGTTTGTTTAAACAGAAGTTGCGTCCGATCCTTCGCTGGCTGTGCTGATTTAAATCTAGCGGGTAGGACTTGTAGAGGAGGGTCTCGTGTCGCAAGTTCAGTGACGCAGTAATGACGATTTTCTCCAGCCATTCAGTGATCAGCAGAGTTTACACGTCACGTTTTGGTAACGGTACGGCTCGATGGAACCTCGACCGAAGTGGTACTAAAAAAGTATCAGGTACCAGGTACAGTACCCAGTGGAAAACCCCCCAAAAGTGAACCGTACCGAACCGTACCGTGCCGTACCATGCAGTGGAAAAGCGCCATTAACGGCAGCTCTTCAGAGAGTAACGTTACAGGTGTGTTTGGATGATTTGCATTCTTAACACATGCTGAACAAACGTAATTGTGACATTGGCAGTTGCATTGGTTTTTCATTGACCTGTTAAAAGACTGTAAATCAGTTTTTAAGTAATCAATTATGTATACAGGGTTGGACTTAGTGATTTGGGAGCCCTCAGTACATTTCGGGGACCTACGGGGCCCCAACACAATAACTATATGCTCTTTACGCCTAACCCTTATTTTGCTCACTATAGCTCTCTCTCATAATTAATGATCTCCTAAATAATTAGTCAACCTGATGCTATTCTAAAGCCATATTAAGCTACCTTATTATTTTTGGATCACAAAAGACATTATATAAAAAAAATGCTTGCACTTGTCCATTTACTGAATTGTAAACTTCTTCAATCTTTTTACAAAAAGGATTAAAATGTCATAAAAAAGGATCCCATGAAACTCGTTCCGTATTCCAAGTGTTCTTAAGGCATACGATTAGTGATCGACCGATATTGATTTTTTATAACCGATACCAATTATTTGCATGTTTATGTACTCGGTAACCGATATCGCTTGCGGAGATAATAAATAATAATTTGAACATTTATATTGAATTATTGGTTCTATAATAAATGTTAATATAATTGAGCGTGTTTCAAACGAGTGAATCTTGTATAAAGTTACATGCGGTGGTCGTGCTGGAGCTTTTCCTGAGTGAACAGCAAAATGAAAGCGGCTTCACGAGACTAAGATGAGCATAGACAACAGAGAATTAAATTCAGCGCTTTTATTTCCAACATGAGAGCATTCATGGCTGTATTATTTAATTCAGGCAAAGTTACATCTTTATTGGGAGAGGACTTGACAGATTAATTTACGTGACTCTAGCTTCACTAGACTAACGATGAGCATAGACAACAGAGAGAGACTTAAATTCAGCGCTTTTAATGCACTCATTCATGGCTGCATATGATTTAATTCAGGCAAAGTTATATCTTTATTGGGAGAGGACTTGACGGATTAGAGAGTTCGTCTCTATTTCTTAGAGCCAAGCTGCATAAACTGCATATCAGGCATTTATTTAATACATCCAATTAGTGCATTAATGGCTGTTATGTTAAATACAGTTTACTAACTACAGCAAATCAAGTACCTGTGCACGCCGCCGTTGTTGTTGTCTCGTCTCCCCTCAGACGCGCTGCAATGGCGATCCTGCGCGCAATTCTCAAAACAACCACAAGATGGTGGCATTTATTGGTGAATCCGATATTACAAAACCGATATCCGATTATGGTAAGATGCTTAAATATCGGGAAAATATCGACTGATATATCGGTCGATCTCTACATACGATAGGGTTTTCTGAGAAACAAATCGAAAATGTTATCTATTAAGCGAAAATCTTCAGTCATTGCATTCGTGCATTTATATGCGTTTTTAGTTTATAGTTCATTTGCATTTAGTTTGCGCTGGCGCGCCTAGGAAAAGCACACAAGAGAGTCATTTTGAAACATCAAGACAAATAAAATTATGACTTGAAACACAATTTATTTACTGAGGTAAATAGCTTATCTGTTCTGAGACAGTCAAAACAGCTTATATTGTGCGCAAAGAGCGCTCCGTCTATAATCACTAAAAGCTGTCACTCACTTCAGTTCATCGTGATCTCACGGCATTACGTTAATAAGCTCTCTGCACAATTCATCTCTTATTTACATGTTATAATGAGAGGATTCACAAGCTTGCAGAACTCCGCACCTGACAAAAACATTTGACGCTCTCTATAACACATATGTACTGATGCATTTGCCAAGTATGTTTTGCTAATATCAGACGGGGCCCCAAGCGGCCTCTTACCTCGCCTATTGGTTAAGTCCGCCCCCTGTATGTATACATATACTGATGCAAAATAGTACTTATATGACCAAGCAGAAGCGGTTATCAATGTAACGGATGTATGCCAGTAAGGGCTGTGTGTAAACCTCACTCCCCTGGCCTCAAAAAGAGGCGCTCTAGCTTCCCACGCCGGAATCCCGGGTTCGGTGTGATGGTGCGGACCCGGGGGGGTTACATTGGTGCCGTGACCCGGATGGGAGTGAGGTTTAGGGGGGCGAGTGTAACGGATGTAACAGCCCAGTAAGGGCTGTGTGTAAACCTCACTCCCCTGGCCTCAAAAAGAGGCGCTCTAGCGACTGACGCCTCCTTGGTAGAGCGCCCGCCTTCCGCGCCGGAATCCCGGGTTCGAGACCCGCTCGGTGTGATGGTGCGGACCTGGGGGGGTTACATTAGCTAATGCTGATGAAAGATTTTTCTAAAGGTAACCCAGGGTATATTGACCCTGAAAGGCAATTAAAGCACTCATTAATTTATGCCAGCTCAGAGACCTGATAAACTGCACTGTACTAGATGCTTGTATTGATGTATTTTGAATGTTTGGTGCTCCGAGTGGAAATTGCATGCCATTATCAGTACGCATCTAAATACATCTGCATCCTTCCTTCCTCTTTGTGCCACCCTGTTACTTCTACTCTGATCTCTTGACCAGATACATCATTTTCACCCGAAACGATGACAGAAAACAAACTTGTGATTGCAAGAGCAATCAAAGCTTAAGGAAATGTAACTCGGCCCCAACAGGAAGGAAGGAGGAGGGGGTTTGAGGGGAAAATGAGTATAAGATGAGGCTCTGTGTCTCCATCTGGATACTTTTGTGACATTTGTCCTCTCAGAGTATTGGGAAACGGGTTTTATGGACCGGATCTCTTTACAATCTGATTCGTTTATGTTTTGGCACTCTTTTGGCACATAAGTAAGTGGAATTTCTACCCAAAAATGAAAACGGTCATGATTTACTCACCCTTATGTCGCTTTCAACCTGTATGGGACACACTAGTATAACAATCTTCAATCTTGACTTCCATACAAGTGACCACATTTGAAAAAGTTACCCATACGAAAAATTGCATGAAGATTCAAATAAACTTTAAAGGAAAAATTATTGCTATATAGAATAGGCATGAGTTCATAATCTTTGCATGGAATTATATCCCGCCAGACTGTCACTTTAAGCTTGTTCTATTAAATTAAATCCAGATCTTAAGAAAACACCAAGCTAAAGGAAATGTAAGGAAATGACCGTGTGAAGGAAAGCTGTTTACATACGTGGGAGATGACCTTGTTCTTTTTCATTGTGTTTGTTGTCATTTGTCTTTTATCTGTGCTTCAAGTTGCTCTTTTAGAACTAATGCAAATCCAAAGACATGCGTCAAACCTTTAGGCCTGAAATGACATTGTGTGATATTAAAGCTGAGTTTACATGTGTGGGAGATGGTTTGCTTATTCAGTTGTCTAAAGATTATCATTTGCCGTGTTTATTCTATTCTACAACTTAACCACCAGTTATCCTTCACAGCAGTTGCGCATCGAAAACTCCATGTTTAGCCGATAGGACGGCTGAATGTACAAGACCTCAAAACAAAACGTCTATCAGATTGCATTCGGTCACAGGTTCAGTTTCGCCCTCGCTTACTGCTTGCCGTAAATGGCTGGGGCAGTGAGGAGAAGTAGTTGGTGACCTAATAGGGGTTGAAACTTGTTTTCCATAAGTACCCAATTCCACACGAAGAGACGCTGTTCCTCAGGCACAGAGGGTGGTCTTCCAAAGCTCAGTGAGACCTGTGTGTGTGAACTCATTTGTGTGTTCATGTAAGCTGTCTGTCAGCCGACTCGCTAAGGAGTTTTATGTCAGAGAGACACAAATTAATGATTGGGGGGACAAAGAGAACAGGGCTGTATTCACAAAACATCTTAAGGCTAAAAGTAGCTCCTAACTTGCGCATTTAGGAGAAAATCTTAAAAATAATGGGCGTGTCTGTCTTACTCACAGCCTACGTTCACTTTCATGAGATCCTCTCGAGCACATAAGCAAATTACAATATTATGTCACAAATGACAAGTATCCAAGTAAATGTAGTTGGTTATCTCTTAAAACATAAACCTTTAAGAAAACATTGGATGTGTGTCAGTATGCATTTCTTATAGTTTGGACATTCAATGCTTAATCAAACAACAAAAGAAAAACATGAGAATCACTCAAAAGTCACTTCTGTAACTTTAAATAGGCATCTGGAATGCAGTTTTCATACGCACAGTAATTTTAAAGCTGTTTATTAAAGGTAATGTTGCTAGGCTATCGTTGTATCTAAAGGTCTCTCTGAGGACTAAGGCCTTCTAAAGATGAAATCCTAGAACCGATCCTTAGCTCAGACATATATTTTTAATTGGCGACGCTTAGACAGCATGCTAAAATCCTTTAAATTTCAATGTGACAAAGATTTACATATTTTTTGCAACCTTTATTTGGATATGGCAACATACATATCGTGCTATACAATATTTCTATGAATACATCTCTGACAGAGACTATCAGCCAATCGGGCTCTGTGCATATTTAGTAAGCATGCTGACATCATCCATTACAATGAGGTCATACCCCGGCCTTAGAGGCCCGTACACACCGGTGACCGTGAAAAATGCAAATCGCCATTTCCTCATTGGACACGCAGAGAAAAATATATGCATCTTAACGGATTACATAGGCTGATGAAGAGTTTTTGCTTTGCTTTGAATTATTTCGTTTTAAAGTAGTATTTTAAAGCTTTCTATAGATATATTTATCATATCTCTGAGCCAGTTTCGAGTTGCCGAGTTTCGGTTCATCATTGAAGCGCTCTTGTTCAAAACCGGCAGAAAGTGCATTCTCTGTTTTCCTATTTTATAAAAGCACAATGTTGATATTGTGAATGCACACAAATAAAAGTAGACCCTTTACAGTTCAAAATGATATATTACTCTTACCTTTATGAGGAAAAAAAAAAATCACATGGCGTATTTTAAGTTGTTTTTACTGTAAGAAAAAAATCCTCCATGTCCTGTAAAGCTCGCTTCAGCTTCCACTCTCCACACAAACTGTTGGATATTGCACATTTATATAGGTTAAACATTTAAACTAACACTGTGATATGCTTGAACTGTTTATAGGCCTATCTGTCGATTTTATTTTAGTCAAGTCGTGATGATTTGATAAGGCTAAATTAATCAAACATATAGGCGATCAACTCTGATGCTGGCCGCTTGGTCGTTGCTTAAAAGAAAAAAACATTTAACGAACAAAAAATGCTCCCAAGGTTTTTCTAAATTAACTTTATGAAGAAAAAAAAACGAAACATCGTCTAATCACTTTTCCATTACATACAAAACTGAACTATTTTAGCTATAAGCTGTTTTGGGAGAAGGGAAAGACTCATATCGCTGAGAACAAAAAAAAAAAAGTACATCCATGATATTTCCATGTTCCGCTTTTAAGCCACAACCTACAAATTCTTCAACACAATCATAGAATTCACAAACATAAAAGCAAGCATTGGCAGTGCTGCGTGCGTGATTTGACAGGATGTGCGCAACGTGCACATCAAATAGCCCTGCATCAGTTTAATAACTTTGATAACTTTAATTCTTACAACTGTTAAATTAATGGGCAAATGGTAAATATGTCGAAGATCACATAGAAATAGATAGCAAAATAGCCAATGTAAACTAAATGTTATAAACATCGGAGCAACCATATACATTTTTAAATTAATCTTTATTATAACAAATTTAGCCTATATATTTTTTTTATTCACAACAGTTTACAGTTGCCCACAGAAAAAAACTCAGCACCCCCTGTTCCCGCGCCCCTGTGTGTGTGTGTGTGTGTTTGCGCGCGTGTGTGTGTGTGTGTGCGTGCGCGGCGCGCTCCAAGCTTCGGGCGCGTCCAAACGATCAAATACACACACAATAAATGGTATATTTGTCAGTTTGTTTAACTTTGTTTCTTTGTTCATGTTCTTACTCTATCTTATCTTATGTATATAAAACACAAAAAATGCCTGCACACTGCTGCATTTACAAATTGATGTTTTATATTTATTTAATGAAATATTTTTTCATCTCAGAATATAAAGCCATGTTAATTAAGCTGCTAATCTATCATAGAAATATATATTTCATACATATATGTGTATGTATGTATGTATGTATGTATATATGTATGTATATATATATATATATATATATATATATATATAAATAACAAAAAGTACCGATAAGATTGTCATTTGTCTTTTATCTGTGCTTCAAGTTGCTCTTTTAGTACAATGCAAATCCAAAGACCGCGTCAAACCAGTAGGGAAATGACATTGTGTGATGGAAAGCGGTTTACATGTGTGGGAGATGGGCTTATTCATTGTGTTTGTTGTCATTTGTCTTTTATTTATTCTACAAAACCACCAGTTATCCTCAAACAGTTGCCATGAAAACTGCATGTTTAGCCGATAGGTCGGCTCTTGTACAAGACCTCAAAACAAAACGTCTATCAGTTGCATTCGGTCCCCAGGTTCAGTTTCGCCCTCGCTTCTGCTTGCCGTGCATGTGCTGGGGCAGTGAGGAGAAGTAGTTGGTGACCTAATAGGGGTTGTAACTTGTTTTCCATAAGACCGCATTCCCAGAAGAGACTTCGACGGCACAGAGGGTGGTCTTCCAAAGCTCAGGAGACCTTTTGGGGAACTCATTTGTGTTTCATTAAGCTTCTTCACCGACTCCTACAGAGAAATGTCAAGAGACACAAATTAATGATTGACAAAGAGAACAGGGCCTGTATTCACAAAACATCTTAAGGCTAAAAGTAGCTCCTAACTTGCCGATTTAGGAGAAAATCTTAAAAATAATGGGCGTGTCTGTCTTACTCACAGTCTCGTTCACTTTCACGCCCTCTCGAGCACATAAGCAAATACACAATATTATGTCACAATGACAAGTATCCAAGTAAATGTAGTTGGTTATCTCTTAAAACATAAACCTTTAAGAAAATATTGGATGTGTGTCAGTATGCATTTCTTATATTAGGATAATAATGTTAATCAAACAACAAAAGAAAAACATGAGAATCACTCAATAAGTCACTTCTGTAACTTTAATAGGTAACTGTAATGCAGTTTTCATACGCACAGTAAAAGTGTTTATTTAGGTAATGTGTAGGCTATCGTTGTATCTAAAGGTCTCTCTGAGGACTAAGCCTTCTAAAGATGAAATCCTAGAACCGATCCTTAGCTGAACATATATTTGTTTAATTGGCGACGCTTAGACAGCATGCTAAAATCTTTATTTGAATGTGGAAATTTACCTATTTTTTGCAACCTTTATTTGGATATGGCAACATAATATCGTGCTATACAATATTTCTATGAATACATCTCTGACAGAGACTATCAGCCAATCACTCTGTGCATATTTAGTAAGCATGCTGACATCATCCATTACAATGAGGTCAACCCCGGCCTTAAGGCCCGTACACACCGGGACCGTGAACATGCAAATTCATTCCCTGACATTAGATGGCGCTTAATGTAAAACAGAAATACCCCGGTACACAAGGTGGCGCTGCGCAACTTTACGCTTCTGACACTCGCTTGTCACTCAGAAGAAGAGAGCAAGTATTTACGCGCTTGTCAAAATCATACAAAGAAAACATGGATATTTCAAGCACCAGTAGCTCCAGCTCCAGCGATGAAGAAATTATTGTTCTGTTGAATGAGTAAAGACGCCGGAAAAGACGCCGACACCGGCAGTGTAGACGCTACTTGGCGTATATCTTCTTCGTCGTTACGTATGTGTGCTCGGCAAGACTGTTTTGTGTTTGAGCGCCCCCAAGTTGTGTTTTACTGTAACTTCAGCTGCTCCAGACACGTGAGCAAAAGCGCCAATCTCATTGGTCGGATAGTTTTTGACGCGGTGCGTCAAACCAAAAAAAAAGAAACCCGATGCGTTTAAATAAAAATGACGCTTTTACGCGTGGCGTTTTTCGCGTCGGTGTGCACACTCACATTGGCGCCCTTTGTTTAGTCACGAGGCGTTAAACGTCGGCGAATATCGCGCGCGAAATTCGTCCCGGTGTGTACGGTCCTTTACTCTTAGCTTAAGACTTCTCTCTATTCCTTAGTAAACATTTGTCTCGGCAGCTCTGTGAATACGTTTTAAGAGAAAACTCTTAGCTAAAAACTTTGCTATTTAGGAGAACTCTTTGTGGTAAGATTAAAATGTTTTATGAATACGGACCCAGACCAATGAAACTGATGTGGATAGCTAAAACTCATAATAAATGAAATGGTTATATTGAATCATATTGAAGATCACACTTTCTTTTGGAAAACCCGAGCAGTCTCAAAAACAGTCAATCTGAGGCCCTGTTCACACAGAGATGGCACCTCAGTGGCAAAATGACAGTGCCACACACTGGTCTGGCATGTCTACTACATCGTTTTGAGTCGGTTTCAGTGGTGTGTATGCAGATAAGGAGATGATGCTGTGTTTACGGAAGAACAAGGAAAAAAATATTGGATAGGGAAAACTCTGGCTTTTCGTGTTCCCTGAGAAGCATTGAACTTCTACAGCAAGCTACTGCAATATTAAAGCAATCTCGTTTTGGGACTGGCTTAAAATCATCTTTAATTAATTTGTAGCCATTATTCCACAGAGTAATGTCAGGCTGCTCAGCTGAGAACGGATGTGTGCTCTCTATCACAACCATAAGCCGCAGTCAGCCTGAACCTCAGCTAGAGGCAGTGATAGACGAATGGGGGTGGGACGTTTTGGTGACAGCTGGCCTCTATAAATAACCCCAGCGGGTGGAGGCGGAGAGCAGAATCCTGCAGTGTGAGCCACATTGCCTTATGACCAATCAGAGGCAACCATGAGACCTACATCCACAAGAGTGGGGCCATATAGTGTCAACTTATATGCCTAGTTTCGAAGGCTTACTTTCTTTGATTGTCTAGAGCACAAGGCAGAGTGCAGATCAGGTAACGGTGGTGGTCATGAATAGATAAATGATTAAGACAAGCTTTTCATCGCATCTTCGGTTACTGTGACATGCAGGATAGTCTGTTACAGGAGAGATAACGCAAAAGCATTTCAGTACATGAATGCACGTATGAACAAAGTACCCAAGTACAGGTACTACTTTAGCTTGAGGCTATTACCATCAGTGGGTCATGATGAGTCATCAAACTAATCCTACTCTAGGAAAGGCTGTACTTGTTTTGTTTAATTCAAATTTATAGAAATTTACGTATTATTTCACTTATAAAAGTCTTTTCAACTTCCAAATTGAAGAACATTTGGAAACAGATTTTGTCCTGTTGTGGTTGCATGACATCACACTAATATTGCGGCACCTGGGGAGATATAAACCGTTAATGTTAACACTCACTTTCAAGCTAATTAAGCAAATTGATTCAAAGCATGTACATCATGAGAAATGAATTTTACCTGGTAGCATTGTGTAGCATCATTTATCCTCTGCAAATTGGTTGTTAGATCTTCTTTGTTGACAAATGAGCAGCTGCTATTCAAACGCAGGCTCTGTAATTTCATTCTTTCCTCTTGTCTTTCACAGCCTTTTGCACAATGGTGTTGTATCCAACCAAAAGATGTCTCAAAGATGCCGGAGAGTGCGTGGAAGCTGGTCTTCTACACAATGTCGTGGTCATACAGCACCTACCTTTTGTTTTTCACTAGCTATTCCTTCTTTCAAAACCCCTCATCTGTGTTTTACGGTAAGGTTCATGCGTCAAGCATGTCTTGTTTTTTATGTAATAATTTTTTTAAAACCCTGTCAGGTCTTGATTTGTTATAAACAGTGTTGGTAGTAACACGTTACAAAAGTAATGCATTACAGTAACGGGTTACTTTTTGCTGTAACGCAGTAGTGTAAGGCATTACAAATCAATTTTCAGTAATATTTTACTCGGTACATGTTCAGTAACAATTTTAGCCCAAAATGTTATTGTTCAATGAAAAAAAAAAAAACGCAAGACATTAACGAATAACAAATGCCGCAAGTAAGACCTTTTCGTGGTCAGTCAATAGTCAAGTTTGTGGTGTCCATGTTTGTCAATAAAGACTAAACGACAGCTTAGCGATTTATCTCCCTCTCGCTGGTGGAACTTGTGTATTGTGTGATGTAGTCCAGTGAAGGCGTGTTTAGGGCGTGTTTTACAGGAGTGCCGCGAGGCTACTGGCCCGGCAGTGGTAACACGGCATGATTTTGGCCTCTGTGCTCGAGGTCCGAGGCTATTAGCCCTGCCCGGCTCGCACTGGCCGGTGGAAAAGCGGCTAATGGGTGAAGACTGTACATTCGCGAGATGGACGTATGCGCATTACTTTACGTTTGTCAGTGAACCTCTTGAATTCAAAGAGAATAAAATAATGGCAACAAGAAAGGAAAAAATTTGCATCTTATGGCATTATAGTTTACAAATATAGTCCTGTTGTGTCTAATATGAATAGACCCAAGCTATTACTCACAGATATTGCCAGATAATTACTTTTCCTCTACCACAATTTTAACAGACTTGGATCGTTTGTGATTCTGGCCGTCGTCCTTTCTTGCATTGTCTTGAGCCTTCACTTTGCCTATTAAAAGTTATTTTTAGTAGCCTGGATAGCCCAGTCATCATGCTACACCACATGGCTCTCTACTGGATGTAAAATGCATTTAGCCATTTTAGAATATTCTACTTCTGTAGTTATTTTGGTGAAAGTAACTCAAAAGTAATACAGGAGTCATGTAGCGCGTTGCAATTCAGATACAGTAATCTATAATGTATTACAGTTTGGAAGTAACTTGCACAACACTGCTTATAAGCAATCGAGCAGTGGACTATATATATAACTGTATAATACAGTACTTGAGTATTTTTGGGAGTATCTGTACTTTACTTACATTTATGCATTTAGCAGACGCTTTCATACAAAGCGACTTACAGTGCATTCAGGTTATACATTTTTGACAGTATGTGTTCCCTGGGAATTGAACCCACAACCTTTTGCGCTGCTAACGCAATGCTCCACCACTGAGTCACAGGAGCACTACTTGAGTTTTTATATTTCAGCCAATTTTTCCTCCACTACATTTCCCCGAAGCATATTCATTACTTACTACAAAATAGTCAGAAGTCAGAAGAACACAGACTGCAGGAAAGCAGGTTTGACAAATCAGTGGTCTGGCGCTTGCACGTTAGATTCCTAAAAACACCTTTGCTCATGTGCAAACAAGTGCGCAACCGCGGATGATTCATTTTCCACTCAAGTCAAGTCTGGGGTGTGCGATATATAGCATATATTCTGTGATAAAATGGCAAGTGTTGTTGTAATCATTTGCAATCTGCCATTATCAAGTAGGCTATATCACCAGTACAATAAATATCACATACTTTAAGACTTTTACTCAAGTAATATTCTAAACAGTGACTTATAGATATCTGTACTTTGACTTAAGTATGGCTTTCGGGTACTTTATACACCTCTACAATTGAGTTGTGTTGTAAACATACTGCATGCTACATTTAAATCTTATAAATATACAAAATAATCATTGAAAGTCCAACAAAGCTTGTGAAGCAGGGTTGGGGTTGTTAGACACCTTGAGGTAAATGTTTAATGACTAAAGTTGCTATTATCTGTTAACACTCCTTATCAACACAATGAAGGCCCATTTGCGCTTGCCACTGATCACTATTTACTATTAACATTGGGTGTTGCTGTTGCCTGTCATCGCTTATTTGCATAAAGTTAGTCACATCGCCAAATATTACTGTTGTTGTCAGAACCCATTAACTGTCATTGAAAATGAATAGCATATATTTAGGTTGCAAATCACTGGCAGTGTGAATGCCCCTTGACAGCAATATACAAACAACTTTAATCTTTAAACTATATCAGTATAAATCATGTTTTATGAGGCCACTGATTGAAAGTCAAGGTCATTACAATCTAGAGTTGTTTTTTATGATTGTAGAGTTCACTTGGAGAATTCGTGTCACTTGTTTGTTCTCTCTTTCTTGGTTTAG
Organism: Schizopygopsis pylzovi; assembly: GCA_027422435.1. Classification (NCBI taxonomy): domain Eukaryota; kingdom Metazoa; phylum Chordata; class Actinopteri; order Cypriniformes; family Cyprinidae; genus Schizopygopsis; species Schizopygopsis pylzovi. The sequence goes on along the minus strand of CM049825.1, from coordinate 5,639,179 downwards.
ACTGGAAGAGTGGGATGTCGGTTCCCACTGATATCACAATAGCTTACCTAATCCAGGGCAGTTTCTACGGCCATTCCATATATGCCACCGTCTACATGGACGCCTGGAGGAAGGACTCCCTTGTCATGGTGGTGCATCACTTCATCACTCTGGCCCTGATCACATTCTCCTATGCCTTCAGGTCAGGCAAATGCACAGGCTTAGCCTGTCAAAATGGGTTTTGAAGTTCTAGTCTCAAGTTACAACAATTGACAAATAATCAACTGAAATGATATGCCGCTAAAAGCACAAACCACTCATCATTGTTTGTATCATCCTCAGATATCACAACATTGGCATACTCGTCCTCTTTCTTCATGACATCAGTGACATTCAGTTGGAATTTACCAAGGTCAACGTTTACTTTAAGACCCGAGGAGGGAAACAGTACCTCATCAATGATGTCCTGTCCAACATGGGGTCCATTAGTTTTAGCATCACATGGTGAGGTTTGCTTATTTTTCAAGAAACCAGAAGTTCTTTATTGATGCATACATATATAGTGACACAGCATTGAAACTGTATAAAAGCCTAAAAGTGATTTGCAGAATTAGGCACACACTCTTTGTTGATCCCGGGACAACATTCCCATCAACTGATCTTGGGCGTAAAATTTCAGGGATTGGTTTACTAAATCCTCCACTTTGATCTGACAAAACTTATAGTAATTTCTGGACCTAAACTCTGGAGCAGGGTAGATCTGTTGAAACAGGATTGGGTACCCCTGGTTTAGGGTTAGGAAAGGTTGATGGGAATGCTATGCAACAACAATAGTGTTCATCTAGCAACAGCCCCTCTTGGATTAATAATATATGTGATGGTGTATAGCAGGGGTGGGCCACTCTAACAGTCCAGACATTACAGGCAGGTCTGTTTGATTAGGGTTGGAGGTAAACTCTGCAGGACTGTGGCCCTCAAAGGCCAGAGTTTTCCCACCCCTGCTCTGCCATATCCCTTGTATGAGTAACAACTACCTATTGGCCCTTTTGTAATAGATTGTTTAGCCTCTGTCCAGAGGATGCTTGAGAGATCCAGTTGCCTTCACATGTGAGCTAGTTTGTTCTTGCTGTTTGTGCAGGTTTTGGTTCCGCTTGTACTGGTTCCCCCTCAAAGTTCTGTGGGCCTCCTGTGTCACCAGCATCAATTTGGTTCCCCACATCCCTTTCTACTTCTTCTTCAACATACTCCTGTTTGCCCTGCTCCTCATGAATATCTACTGGTTCCTGGTAAGAATGTGTAGTTTAAGAACAACTGTAGTGTAGCTAATGATTATTAACCCGAAGGTTGCTGGCTTGAGCCTTACAAAGAATCCACTGTGAGCTATCATCAAACAATTCAATTAGATAGGCCCCAGTTTGCTCTAGAGCAGTGTTTACCAACCCTGATACGGAGTACTTCCAACAGTGCACACTTTTCAAACACACCTGATTTAACCAATCAGTTCATTGGAGCGTCAGATAAGGGAGACACCCTAATTAGCTGATGACCTGAATCAGGTGTGTTCGATTAAATAGACATGCTATCGAGCAGGGGTGTTCCGTCCTGCTCCTTGTGGGTCCACTGTCCTTCCATTGAGCTCCAACCCCAATTAAACACACCTGAACATGCTAATCGGTGTCTTCAGGATTACTAGATGCTACAGGCAGGTAAGTTTTATTAGGGTTGGAGCTAAACTCTGCAGACACGGCCCTCCAGGACCGAGTTTACCTACGCCTGTACTAGAAACTTTTAGGCTAAACTCTGCAGAACAGTGGCCCTCCAGGACCGAGTTTGCCTACGCCTGTACTAGAAACTTTTAGGCTAAACTCTGCAGAACAGTGGCCCTCCAGGACCGAGTTTGCCTACGCCTGTACTAGAAACTTTTAGGCTAAACTCTGCAGAACAGTGGCCCTCCAGGACCGAGTTTGCCTACGCCTGTACTAGAAACTTTTAGGCTAAACTCTGCAGAACAGTGGCCCTCCAGGACCGAGTTTACCTACGCCTGTACTAGAAACTTTTAGGCTGAACTCTGCAGAACAGTGGCCCTCCAGGACTGAGTTTGCCTACGCCTGTACTAGAAACTTTTAGGCTAAACTCTGCAGAACAGTGGCCCTCCAGGACCGGGTTTGCCTATGCGTGTACTAGAAACTTTTAGGCTAAACTCTGCAGAACAGTGGCCCTCAAGGACCGAGTTTGCCTACGCCTGTACTAGAAACTTTTAGGCTAAACTCTGCATAACAGTGGCCCTCCAGGACCGAGTTTACCTACGCCTGTACTAGAAACTTTTAGGCTGAACTCTGCAGAACAGTGGCCCTCCAGGACTGAGTTTGCCTACGCCTGTACTAGAAACTTTTAGGCTGAACTCTGCAGAACAGTGGCCCTCCAGGACCGAGTTTGCCTACGCCTGTACTAGAAACTTTTAGGTTAAACTCTGCAGAACAGTGGCCCTCCAGGACCGAGTTTGCCTACGCGTGTACTAGAAACTTTTAGGCTAAACTCTGCAGAACAGTGGCCCTCCAGGACTGAGTTTGCCTACGCCTGTACTAGAAACTTTTAGGCTAAACTCTGCAGAACAGTGGCCCTCCAGGACCGAGTTTGCCTACGCCTGTACTAGAAACTTTTAGGCTAAACTCTGCAGAACAGTGGCCCTCCAGGACTGAGTTTGCCTACGCCTGTACTAGAAACTTTTAGGCTAAACTCTGCAGAACAGTGGCCCTCCAGGACCGAGTTTGCCTACGCCTGTACTAGAAACTTTTAGGCTAAACTCTGCAGAACAGTGGCCCTCCAGGACTGAGTTTGCCTACGCCTGTACTAGAAACTTTTAGGCTAAACTCTGCAGAACAGTGGCCCTCCAGGACCGGGTTTGCCTATGCGTGTACTAGAAACTTTTAGGCTAAACTCTGCAGAACAGTGGCCCTCAAGGACCGAGTTTGCCTACGCCTGTACTAGAAACTTTTAGGCTAAACTCTGCATAACAGTGGCCCTCCAGGACCGAGTTTACCTACGCCTGTACTAGAAACTTTTAGGCTGAACTCTGCAGAACAGTGGCCCTCCAGGACTGAGTTTGCCTACGCCTGTACTAGAAACTTTTAGGCTGAACTCTGCAGAACAGTGGCCCTCCAGGACCGAGTTTGCCTACGCCTGTACTAGAAACTTTTAGGTTAAACTCTGCAGAACAGTGGCCCTCCAGGACCGAGTTTGCCTACGCGTGTACTAGAAACTTTTAGGCTAAACTCTGCAGAACAGTGGCCCTCCAGGACTGAGTTTGCCTACGCCTGTACTAGAAACTTTTAGGCTAAACTCTGCAGAACAGTGGCCCTCCAGGACCGAGTTTGCCTACGCCTGTACTAGAAACTTTTAGGCTAAACTCTGCAGAACAGTGGCCCTCCAGGACTGAGTTTGCCTACGCCTGTACTAGAAACTTTTAGGCTAAACTCTGCAGAACAGTGGCCCTCCAGGACCGAGTTTGCCTACACCTGTACTAGAACATTTTAGGCTAAACTCTGCAGAACAGTGGCCCTCCAGGACCGAGTTTGCCTACGCGTGTACTAGAAACTTTTAGGCTAAACTCTGCAGAACAGTGGCCCTCCAGGACCGAGTTTGCGTACGCCTGTACTAGAAACTTTTAGGCTAAACTCTGCAGAACAGTGGCCCTCCAGGACCGAGTTTGCCTACGCCTGTACTAGAAACTTTTAGGCTGAACTCTGCAGAACACCGGCCCTCCAGGAGCAAGAATGAACACCCCTGCTCTAGAGGAATTGTCTCAGGAATAAGTGTACTTTAGGTAGCTTAACATAAAAATGTCTATTAAAATGATTACTTCTAAAATTAAATCTTACTTCGATGAATTCAGTAGTGTCCGATCGTGTTAGCTAGATATCTAGCAGATACTTTATCCAAAACGTCTTGCAGTACACTTACAACATGAACAGTGCATGCTACCCTGATTTTAACTGTAACTTTAAAGTTAACCTACAAACCTCAGATAACTGGCTTAGAACTTTAGCCAATTACCTACCATCATTTAGCCTGTTGCATTTCTTATGTGTTATTGCTATGAATATTCTCTGTAAATGTCAAATGTTCCTTTTTACAGTTCATTGTGATGTTTGTGGTGAAAGTCCTGACGGGCCAGATGACAGAGTTAAATGACGTCCGGGAGTACGAGGATGAGGACCTAAAGGAGAAAAAACACACTAAAGATCAGATGTCTACTGAAGGGTAAGCAAAGAAAGGCAGCAGTTAGCGCAGGTTTACAGCATGAGCATGTAACCAAGAGGAAGTCGTGTGGTCAACGAGCAGAACTGAGACCTGTAGACTCAACTCCCTTGAGTGACTACTTTTGAACAAAATTAGTTTAGCCTATTCCTACTAGTATTTATAATTATGTTGATGGTGTAGGCGGCTACTAGTGCACTTATAATGTTAATATATAACGTTAACTAGAACCAGAAGAGTGTATATAAAACAAGGCTATATTAGACACTTGATTTGTGCTTAAAACCCTTTGAAAGTTTCACAGTTGGGCAGTGCAGCTTTTTAGATTTACTAACCACCAAGACCACCTTGTTCCACACACCTTATGACAGCAATAGCTGTAGGTTTAGGGTAACGCAATCGGAGATCACTGAATGTGACGATCTGTTTCTACCTGATCTGTGAGACGTAGATTGGATGATACTGCCGTCTCAAGCGTCATGGCATTAATCCTGTCCTTATCTCTCGGACCTTGAAGTGATCTCCGACCATGCTACATGAATCATGCAATCACCTCCTTAAAGCCTGACCGTGTGCTTTTCACATCTCTTCCTTCCGCTTAGGAACGACTTGCAGAACGGGATCACCAAGAAGAAACATCTATAAAGTCTAAGTGCTGCCACCTACAGGCACTTAACGATGACTGCAAGGTACTTACGTGAACTAGTTTGATTCTAACCTCAGAACGCCAAGGTGCTTGGACAGTCATAAGAAGAAACCATATCGACCATCATTCGCATTTTATTGTAATAGCACTGTGAATGTTATTTGTTATGTCTTGTGTATTGCTTAGTTTAAGTTAAATGAGTGATCTCTCATTAATTGTTAATCAGGAACGTAAGGTGGGAGTGACTGATATCTGAGAAACAAATCCATGCATTTTGGAGAACGGCGGAAAACATGATAAACAGGTTTTTTGGTCGTCATCTGGGACCACAGTTCGTTTTAGATTTAGACCACTGTTTTTTTTTTTTTGTTCTGATGTATTTTTTCATTCCAGGAGTGGAAAAAATTAAAAAGGGTTATTACGTAACTTGTGGTAGTGAGTACTAGTGGAGTGCTTCTCAAATGATGGGTCGAAGGTCTGATCTGAAAAACAATTGAAATGAAATGTTAGAAGTGTATGTTAAATGCAAATGAAAAAAAAAACTATTAACTATGTAATAATACATAGACATAGTTATGAAACACATTCTTACCATATCTTTTGTTGGTGGCATCAGTGGGCAGGTTGTGCATTAAATCACACTCAATGGTATTTTGGCACAAATTAATGTTCATTATTAGTAACTAGTCAAATTAGGACATATGCCGGTCTCTTGAAAACGATTAATAAAATCTTGCATGGTAAAAAACTAACATTCAGAATACAATACAGGTATACATGAACAAACAGTGCAGAAGTCATGTTAGATATACTACATATTAAAAAGTATTACAAAATTTAGTGACTTTATGCTTTAAAAAAAAGAGAAAATTGGCCACGGTGTTGTCCCTTTGAAATAAGTTCATTTTTCTGAGCTAATTAACTGATATTTTATCTTGTTTATAGTAAAAATGTTTTGAAGTAAAAGCTACAATTTTCAGAAAACAAAACGTTCATATTTTGTCATTTAACGTATCTTGATTTAACAATGTTTTTCAGACATATTTACTAACAAACATCACTTTTTCAACATGGACCTAAGTTGTTAATGGTAATATTAACACATTTCAAGCTTAAATAATAATTTAAAGCCAGTATCCTGACGCAAAACCAGTTGAAAACCACTGTACTAGTATAATGTACCAATGGACTAGTTTAAAGGGTTACTAGTACAACCACAAATCAGCCCGACCTGCATCAATCAGAATCGTGTTTGTACAGTATTACCAAGCCTTGTACATTCAAACACGGTAATACTGTACAAACACGAGGGTATCACTTTCATTGTTTGGATTTAAAAATACTGCTTGCATAGCAACCGTAATGGTTCAATCTAAGCTAGCTTCTGATTGGCTAAAAACGTTACACTCAGATGCTATATTTGTTTGTTTTGCATAAATATGGATCTTAAACTTAACAGTAGTTGACGATGAATGCTTATTCAGTCCGAAATTGTTTGCTACCCACTCAAATTAATTAATTTATTTATGCAGATGTTGTATTCAGGAACGCATGATATCTGAGAAAATGCTTTTAAAGAAATCTTAAGCCAAAATGGACCTGTCGTGACATCGCCAAAACCCCAAAACTAACACAATACTTGAATAGATTGTTTGCCTACTGTATCAAAAGCTCCCATGTGGATGAAGCTCATAGTCCTTCACGCACATGTGCTGATAAAACGTTGCTGTGGTCATGTCTTCCGCTCGTGTTGCTAGCTTGAGCTAAGAGCTAGCTGTTTGTTTTTGCGTGAAATATTCCTTAATGCAATTCAAATAGTTTTTTTCTGTGTACACGTCTATTATTTATACAGCAGCCGTGTACTATGGTACTGTCGAACGAGTTTCTGGTCTGTATTATTTGTACCCGTCACGGTCAAATCACTGGACAAAAACGCTGCTGTTACACACAGCTGTGGCTAGATGGTAACCCTCATACCGTGAAACTTTTCCAGCGCTTGCGTAGAGTCAAAATTCAGCCTACCAACTAGCAATAACAGTCACCATACACTCCATTGGTTATGGAAAAGCATTGGTTTTCTGTTTTGCTTGTTATTCATAGTGGAAATGATTTTATCACATTGAGAATATAATCAAAATGGGTTCATTTTCTAAAAAAGTGCCAAAAATAAATACCAAACCCCTGGTAAATGTAATCAAAAACATTTAAGTTGGAGGTGTTTTTGCCATGTCTGGGTTATAAAATGTTATTTCATAAAAACTGCACTGTCATTTCTTACTACTGTTTTTGTTTGCTGTATAAAATGATACAGATGAATTTAAAATGGAAAAATGAGTTATTAGATTTGTTTAAACATTTTTCTTGGACCCTTTATTGACTCTTTTCCGTGATTTTGTTCTGACCGTTAGGAGTGACAGGTATTATCTCATTTGTAATGTTACTATTTTAATAAGTCCAGTTGAATTAGTGTTGTCATGTTTTTTTTCCATTTAATAAAAACTGTTCAATCAAAACAACTGCAGTATATTCTTAATTCAACAAAAACCTTTATTTTTCTTCTTCGCCCTTAAGAATCAAGTTC
>CM049825.1:5556716-5629216 GCA_027422435.1 Schizopygopsis pylzovi | reverse complement strand
TGTGTGTTTGATCACAAACTCTCCGTCTAAAAGTGTGTGTTTGATCACAAACTCTCCGTCTAAAAGTGTGTGTTTGTCGATTGCGTGGGTTTTAGTGATGTTATTCTCTAGTCAGAGAAATGCGGGACTGTTGTGCAAATCAGCAATGTAACGTTAGCGTGGAAAAATAGCGATTTTTAAAAGCGTTTCAATTAAGAACATGCTTGCAAATATATATGTACAGGATTAGGGTTGGGAATCGAAAATCGATTCCGATATCGGATACTTAAGGCCAGGAATCGGATACTTGTTACACTTACTCAAACATTAACGTGATTCTATTCCTAAATGAAAATGATTTGTCTGTTTCATTCCTCAACCTTTGAGGTGTGCGATCACAATGTTGTGATGCTCATCCGTGCAGCAGTGCCACCGCTGATCTAAGCTTGGCCGCCCTGCTCAAAACAGTTTGTGTCCCCTTTTTCTTGACAAGAAAAGCCGTTATTAAGACGCGGAACCGGTGTGTTTTTTTGCATCCACATCCAACGAGACTTTTCAGACGCGCGCTGCAGTTTTTCCTCAGCGCCAGGCGCGAGTCTAATGAGCGCGGAAAAGGTACATCAGCCAAATGAGCTTCGGTAGAGCAATGAGATGCTGTTAGGCTGAATGTAAGTAAAACTAACTCCCCTGTCCTGTCAGCCGTCACTGTGCTCACGGTGCACGCTCTGATCTTCATCATAAATAAGCACACAAGAAACTGCACACGAGTCTGTCGTCAGTTAAGTCATGAAATTACCAAAAAAAGGCGATTAAAGCTGCAAACTGTGCATGTATGTGTAACGGATGTATGCCAGTAAGGGCTGTGTGTAAACCTCACTCCCCTGACCTCAAAAAGAGGCGCTCTAGCGACTGACGCTAGAGGCTGTAGCCTTTAGCCTCCCGCACGGGGTAGAGCGCCCAGCGTCCGCCTCCCGCGCCGGCATCCCGGGTTCGAGACCCGCTCGGTGTGATGGTGCGGACCCGGGGGGTTTACACATGTATGAATGCATTACATTTCAGAATGTCTCTCAAATGCATATTAAAATACAGGCTATCGTGCAATGGTTTGCTAAAAAGAGACACGGGATAAATGCTTGATTATCTAATCACATTGGAATCGAAACTGGGAATCGAAAAGAATCGAAATAGATAAGCGGAATTGAAATCGATAAAATTCAAACGATACCCAACCCTACACAGGACTGTGTAGAGCACAAAACAAATTTTAATTGTCATAATTTTTTATAAATTATTTAAGATGAAAACACTCTCTGGATGATCTGGCCGCAGTGTGTTCTGGGTACCCCTTGGTTTCAAGTAAGCTCGCGAAAGTGCTTGGTTTTAAGGGGTATCTACCCCTTCCCCTTACCCCTACCCCTCGGTCAAAACCAGAACTAGCCCTTACTCTCACGTGAACGCGCACAACTAAGGAGAAGGGGTAAGACAGAGAATTGGGATTCACCCTAAGTATGAAATACGACACAATATAACACTGTTTAAAATAATCCAGGATGAACAAAGTGAATTTAATTGATGTGCTCTAATTTAAACATGAAATAGCAGAATATCTCACCTATACGCATTCATGGTCTGCTTGAGTTGATCATAAAAAACAAATTCAGGGTCCCTGTCAAAAAAAAACAACGGTTAAGCTCTGCATATTCATTTCCACTCAACACTGAAACGCTGCCGTGTCGGGTCACCTCTTATCGGCTCGGACCAGGTGTCTCTTGACGTCCTTCAGACAGCGGTTCAGGTGATACTCCAGCGTGTTAACGATGCTGCTGTCTTTGTCCAGCAGCTGGGCGGCTCGCGGTTGGGCCGTCAGCCAGTCCACCAGCGACGCCAGCTGATCCTCCTGCACCTGCTGTTGGGAACGCAACAACACACCAGACTCGACACGTCAGCTTTACAGAGACCAGTCTGCAGTGGACGCGCTCGTGTGATGCCTGAAAACACTGCAGCTCGATAGGATTCAGAAACGAGGGCTGTTCAATGCAACTCTGAAGGTTGAAATTAGAGGTCTGCTACCCGACCCGAACCCGCGGGTCCCGAAATACTTTCGGGTTTCGGGTTAATGTTTAATGGATAGCTTCGGGCTCGGGTCGGGTCGGGTTTGTAGCTAAACCAAAACTATATGCAGAGGCTTCGCTGCTTTCATAGACGCACGCACACACATATCAGAGATCGCGCACAAACAGCACGGAAACTTTTATTAGTAAAATAGCTTCGACAGGCTACTGACTCGCAAGTCACAACATTATATTTATCTGCAATGAGGCGGCAAAATCGCTGTTTTTGAAGTAACTAAGCCTCATTGCTTGTAGAGAGACGCGCAGACGCAGGTTCACATGCACGCGCAACTTTCCTCGGTCTCTCTCTCTCTCTCTCTCTCTCTCTCTCTCTCGCTCGGTCTCTCTCTCTCGCTCGGTCTCTCTCTCTCTCTCTCGCTCGGTCTCTCTCTCTCTCTCTCTCTCGCTCGGTCTCTCTCTCTCTCGCTCGGTCTCTCTCTCTCTCTCTCTCTCTCTCTCTCTCGGTCTCTCTCTCTCTCTCTCGGTCTCTCTCTCTCTCTCTCTCTCGGTCTCTCTCTCGCTCTCTCTCTCTCTCTCTCTCTCTCTCTCTCGGTCTCTCTCTCTCTCTCTCGGTCTCTCGCTCGCTCGGTCTCTCTCTCTCTCTCTCGGTCTCTCGCTCGCTCGGTCTCTCTCTCTCTCTCTCTCTCGGTCTCTCTCTCTCTCGCTCGCTCGGTCTCTCTCTCGCTCTCTCTCTCTCGGTCTCTCTCTCGCTCGCTCGGTCTCTCTCTCTCTCTCTCTCGCTCGGTCTCTCTCTCTCTCTCGGTCTCTCACTCGCTCGGTCTCTCTCTCTCTCTCGGTCTCTCGCTCTCGCTCGGTCTCTCTCTCTCTCGCTCGCTCGGTCTCTCTCTCTCTCTCTCGCTCGCTCGGTCTCTCTCTCTCTCTCTCTCGCTCGGTCTCTCTCTCTCTCTCTCTCAAATAAATGATTAATTCATTCAAATAAATACAATCTTATTTAAGAGCTTATGTCTGATTTAAAGTAGACAGAATGCTAACGAGCCTTAACTGACAAAAAATGACCATAATTTGCACGGTCATCATCTTCTTGTCCAAACAAAATTCATAAACTCGGCAGAATGTATGCGACCGCTGCACCTGATGTTCACAAACTTTGGCAGAGCCTTGATTAATCCGTTTCTTTGCATGCAATCGTGAAATGCAGCCTTTTTCCTTTTTTTTTTTATTCGTTTTGGGTGGGGGGGGGCTGATTTCGGGTCGGGTTCGGGCTCTAAATTTAACTGTGCCGCTCGGGTCGGGTCGGGTCAGACGATCTCGGGTACGGGCCAGGTTCGGGCTTCAGTTTTGAGCCCGTGCAGACCTCTAGTTGAAATGTGGTAAACATGGTATTTTTATTTCATACTCACCATCTGTTCAGTGAAGATCTCCAGGTCTCCGCTGACGCCCTGCGTGACATATCATTAAAAGATACATTTTGAGCTCTGTGACGGCAAAACTGAACGATTAATCAAAATAAAACCAAAACCATGATATGGTTTAGAGTGATTATCAAACATAACTTAATGCATATATATGCTCCACCTGCTTTAGATTGTCTTTTATAGATTATATTCATTTTTTGTCTTAATTTTTAGTCAAATATTTCAATGTTTATCTCTTTTTACATCACAAACGCTGTTAAAATTGCAACCACTGATTTAATTTAATCATGTACTGCATGTTACGGCTATACTGTAAAATAAATATTATTTTCATTAATTTATTTAAGAGTCAAATATGACTTTATTCTGTTTAATATGGTTAGTTAAGTGTATTCAAGTCAAGTCACCTTTATTTATATAGTGCTTTTAACAACACAGATTGTGTCAAAGCAGCTTTACAGTATTACAGTATTTACAGTAAATAGGAAAATAGTGTCAATAATGCAAAAGGACAATAGTAAACACTCAATTTTAAGTTAAGGGCTGTTCACAATTGAATTTTAATAATAATAATAAAAGCAGCAAACCTGACACTGTAAATAAAACACATTTTAAATCACAATGTGTAATCTGAAATTGTGTGTATATATACAGTCATGGCCAAAAATATTGGCACCCTTGGTAAATATGATCAAAGAAGGCTGTGCAAATTAATCTGCATTGTTAATCCTTTTGATCTTTTATAAAAAAAAATCCACACAAATCTAACCTTTCATTGGATAATAAGAATTTAAAATGGGGGGAAATATAAAAACTATAATCATTTAGATTTTTTATACATATATGAAAACAAACAACAACTAAATCTCAATGATACTAAAATAACACTCATACATTACAAATATATTGCATCACAGTACTTTAAAATTGCAATCTATATCAGAGAACATTATTAATTTTTTTAAAGCAAAATGCAAGCAGATCTGTTTTTGAGTTAGTTTTTTTCGTGCAACATTGGATCAAGTAGGATTTCAAATCATGCAGCCCTACTTAATGTCTGTATTATGCATTACACATTTCATTCGCATACATATCAATATCAGCTGAGAAATAAAGACTAATGCAGAGGAACATTACCTTCTCCGTCAGGTTGTATATGACTCTCGTCAGCGCTTCGGCGATGACTTTAGTGTTGCGACTGAGCTTCGTCAGATCCACGTGAGGCCTGCCAGACACAGAATCAACAGACATCAATCAAACCAGCCAATGGGCAGCGAGGGAGGGAACGAGTCGTCAGGGCGACAGAGAGAGAGCACCAATCATCACCCACCCAGCGGTGGCCTCTCCCGCCCCCTCCAGAGAGGACGACACTGACCGCATGTCCATGATGGAGTGGCGTGCGGGGCTGCGGTGGCTCTCCAGGTGGGACAGGGTGAAGGAGGGCAGGCGGCGGATGCCGAAGCGCTCGTGCTCCCACGCCAGAGTGTCGTCAGCCAGGTTTATCTTCTTGTGGACCATTGAGAACTTCAGGTCGGGGTGCTGATGGGCCGCGACCTAAAAACAGGAGACAACGATGACTGGCTAATGGGGTTTGATGTCACGAGGAGGAGGTAGAGGTCTGCTACCCGACCCGAACCCGCGGGTCCCAAAATACTTTAAACATTAACCCGAAACCCGACCCGAAAGTATTTCGGGACCCGCGGGTTCGGGTCGGGTTAATGTTTAATGGATAGTGTTGAAAACTCTGTTCTTCTAAAGTGTAGAAAACTCAGAAGAGAAGACCAGGAGACTTCGGATCGGAACGTCAGCAGAATTCTTTATTCTATAACATGTCGTTGGTAGCTGCAGTCATCGAAATCTCATTCTTAAGTAACTTTACATGGTCTCTTATAGGCATTTTTGGAGGAGGGACTTTTTGGAGGTGGAGACAAATTCAAACAATGCATGCAACTGAGGGAGGCGTTGGTTTTGTTACCAAACATCCCGTGGTCCTAATCTCATCAACATAATCAAATGCATAGACACTAATCCAATCAACCTAAACGAATCCACGTCTGGGCTAGGGGGCTCCGAAAGATAGACACTAATCCAATCACCCTAACGAATCAACGTCTGGCCAGGGGTTCTTTGAATCAACGTCTGGGCCAGGGGTTCTTTGAATCAACGTCTGGGCCAGGGGTTCTTTGAATCTCTGCCAATCAACATGACTTGATTGAGACAAAGCACAGTTATACATTGAGTCAGGAATAAGAATCTAAATTAAACATTTAAATACAATTTGTAATCTCACAATAGCTTCGGGCTCGGGTCGGGTTTGTAGCTAAACCAAAACTATATGCAGAGGCTTCGCTGCTTTCATAGACGCACGCACACACATTGCACACAGATATCAGAGATCGCGCACAAACAGCACGGAAACTTTTATTAGTAAAATAGCTTCGACAGGCTACTGACTCGCAAGTCACAACATTATATTTATCTGCAATGAGGCGCAAAATCGCTGTTTTTGAAGTAACTAAGCCTCATTGCTTGTAGAGAGAGACACGCAGACGCAGGTTCACATGCACGCGCAACATTCCTTGTTCGCTCGCTCGCTCGGTCTCTCTCTCTCTCGGTCGCTCGGTCTCTCTCTCTCTCTCTCGGTCTCTCTCTGTCTCTCTCTCGCTCGGTCTCTCTCTCTCTCTCGCTCGGTCTCTCTCGCTCGGTCTCTCTCTCTCTCTCTCTGTCTCTCTCTCAGTCTATCTCTCTCTCGTCTCGATCTCTCTCGCTCGGTCTCTCTCTCTCTCGCTCGGTCTCTCTCTCTCTCGCTCGGTCTCTCTCTCTCTCTCTCAAATAAATGATTAATTCATTCAAATAAATGTAATCTTATTTAAGAGCTTATGTCTGATTTAAAGTAGACAGAATGCTAACGAGCCTTAACTGACAAAAAATGACCATAATTTGCACGGTCATCATCTTCTTGTCCATACAAAATGCATAAACTCGGCAGAATGTATGCGACCGCTGCACCTGATGTTCACAAACTTTCATAACTGGTAAATGTTTGTGAAATGGCAGAGCCTTGATTAATCCGTCTCTTTGCATGCAATCGTGAAATGCAACCTTTTTCCTTTTTTTATTAGTTATTCGTTGTGGTGCGGGTCGGGTCGGGGCTCTAAATTTAACTGTGCCACTCGGGTCGGGTCAGACGATCTCGGGTACGGGCCGGGTTCAGGCTTCAGTTTTGAGCCCGTGCAGACCTCTAGGAGGAGGCAAGGTTGCATTATTTCTAGACTTCTTACCATCTCTAGTTCTTTGAGCAGGGCGTGCTGCGGGCTTCCCTCTTTCGGTGGTTTAGACACGTGGAGGTGAAGGTTGTCACTGTTACCCAGAGTGTCCAGACACAAAACAAACGCCACGTTGTCCTGGAGCAGACTGGAGTCTGAAAGACAAGGGCGAGGTCAATCCATACCATTTTACAAGACGTCTTAGCAGGAGTTCATGCTCACTTTTTTCCCATTCAAGATTTTTATTTTTTCCCTCCTGATAAAATACTTTTTAACAGCTTCGAATTTGCTGCTTATTTATTATTATCATAATCACTATAATTGGTACCATGTAATGTTTTGGAAAATATAACTGTGAAACATAAAAAAATTGATTTATTAAAATTTAGGATGAAAATGCACAACAATTTTTTTTGCCCAACCCTACATCTAATCGTGCAAATTATTGTTAGATTTTATATTTAAATAATTAATGTTAACAACATCAGCATTGCGTGACGATGAGTATAGCGTGTAGATTTCAATTTCTGTACAGTCTAATCTCTAATCGTCATACCATTCGATTTAAGAAATTATTTTAATCCAAAAACCATACTTTGCTCTCTTCGAAATGGTTTTCTTTAAAATACAAATCTAATGTAATCCCAGGCTATCTGTAATCAGAAGCACATTAAAAACTGGAATATAATTTAATTTCATTCACGTGCGTTTCATAAACACATAATTCTTCATTTGCCATTAAAATGATAAATTGTATTATTCTAGCTGCTTTGAGAAAAGGCTATGCTTACGTGAGATAGTCTAGTAGCCGGGAAAACTTACAGACGTGACGTAATGACGCAGACACATGCTCGAATTTCCAGCGAAAGCCTACTCAAATTAGAAAACATTATTACAAGCTAACCGTTGTGAATCGGGCTAAAGTAAGGCCATAGTTTTGAACACTGGCTGGTTCTGTACTTGCTCAAATATTGCTTTTGGATCATTTTTTTAACCCAAAAAGATTACGGACTGCAGCTTTAACCAAACTATCAATAATAACCAGAGAGAAAAAAATATTTAGCATAATGCAGGACTTTTACTTATAAACATGCCAGAAATACATTGGGACTCTTATTTTGAAATGCATATGCTCTGCCTCCTACAATTCAACAGTTTGTGTAACCAAAATATCAATAATAACGGGCCTTGCACACCGAGTCCGAAACTTGTGTCCAAAATTTTCCCACATAAAAAAATAAATATGACCTCACATAATCAATTGAGATAATTGTGATTGACACAATCACGTTAACACATCCTACATTTTTGTCCACCGTAAAAAATATTGGGTTTTTTGCATCCATAGCAAGCAATTTGAGACGTGTTTTGACAATTCAGAGCCACCGTACAAGTGACCGCCAAAATCCAGACTGGCGTCTTATGCACTTCGTCTAAGTCTTTGCACAAAGAGTTCACAGAAATTAGTGGTCTTCTTTTTAATACGGGGCTCCAGTATCGCTAGCAAAGCATCAAACTTAGCCACTGATATCCTGAAGAGAGTAAACGTGGTTGTGTAGAGAGTAAACGTGGTTGTGAAGAGAGTAAACGTGGTTGTGAAGCGAGTAAACGTGGTTGTGAAGAGAGTAAACGTGGTTGTGAAGAGAGTAAACGTGGTTGTGAAGAGAGTAAACGTGGTTGTGAAGAGAGTAAACGTGGTTGTGAAGAGAGTAAACGTGGTTGTTAAGAGAGTAAACGTGGTTGTTAAGAGAGTAAACGAGGTTGTTAAGAGAGTAAACGTGGTTGTTAAGAGAGTAAACGAGGTTGTTAAGAGAGTAAACGTGGTTGTTAAGAGAGTAAACGTGGTTGTGTAGAGAGTAAACGTGGTTGTTAAGAGAGTAAACGTGGTTGTGAAGAGAGTAAACGAGGTTGTTAAGAGAGTAAACGTGGTTGTGTAGAGAGTAAACGTGGTTGTGAAGAGAGTAAACGTGGTTGTGAAGAGAGTAAACGAGGTTGTGAAGAGAGTAAACGTGGTTGTTAAGAGAGTAAACGTGGTTGTGAAGAGAGTAAACGAGGTTGTTAAGAGAGTAAACGTGGTTGTTAAGAGAGTAAACGTGGTTGTTAAGAGAGTAAACGAGGTTGTTAAGAGAGTAAACGTGGTTGTTAAGAGAGTAAACGTGGTTGTTAAGAGAGTAAACGTGGTTGTGTAGAGAGTAAACGTGGTTGTTAAGAGAGTAAACGTGGTTGTGAAGAGAGTAAACGTGGTTGTGAAGAGAGTAAACGTGGTTGTTAAGAGAGTAAACGTGGTTGTGTAGAGAGTAAACGTGGTTGTGAAGAGAGTAAACGAGGTTGTGAAGAGAGTAAACGTGGTTGTGAAGAGAGTAAACGTGGTTGTTAAGAGAGTAAACGTGGTTGTGTAGAGAGTAAACATGGTTGTGAAGAGAGTAAACGTGGTTGTGAAGAGAGTAAACGTGGTTGTGAAGAGAGTAAACGTGGTTGTGTAGAGAGTAAACGTGGTTGTGAAGAGAGTAAACGTGGTTGTGAAGAGAGTAAACGTGGTTGTGAAGAGAGTAAACGTGGTTGTGAAGAGAGTAAACGTGGTTGTGTAGAGAGTAAACGTGGTTGTGAAGAGAGTAAACGTGGTTGTGTAGAGAGTAAACGTGGTTGTGAAGAGAGTAAACGAGGTTGTGAAGAGAGTAAACGTGGTTGTGAAGAGAGTAAACGTGGTTGTGAAGAGAGTAAACGTGGTTGTTAAGAGAGTAAACGTGGTTGTGTAGAGAGTAAACGTGGTTGTGAAGAGAGTAAACGTGGTTGTGAAGAGAGTAAACGTGGTCCTGAAGAGAGTAAACGTGGTTGTGAAGAGCGTAAACGTGGTTGTGTAGAGAGTAAACGTGGTTGTGAAGAGAGTAAACGTGGTTGTGAAGAGAGTAAACGTGGTCGTGAAGAGAGTAAACGTGGTCGTGAAGAGAGTAAACGTGGTTGTGAAGAGAGTAAACGTGGTTGTGAAGAGAGTAAACGTGGTTGTGTAGAGAGTAAACGTGGTTGTGTAGAGAGTAAACGTGGTTGTGAAGAGAGTAAACGTGGTTGTGAAGAGAGTAAACGTGGTTGTTAAGAGAGTAAACGTGGTTGTGTAGAGAGTAAACGTGGTTGTTAAGAGAGTAAACGTGGTTGTGAAGAGAGTAAACGTGGTTGTGAAGAGAGTAAACGAGGTTGTGAAGAGAGTAAACATGGTTGTGTAGAGTAAACGTGGTTGTGAAGAGAGTAACCGTGGTTGACACAACGTTAGCTTGAACTTTATTTATTATTGTGTGAACATGTCAGACGAAAGTGTGCAAGGACCTTAACCAGAAAAAACATGCATTACATGGAGCTTTAAATTATAAACAAGCCTGAAATAAACCAGGACTCTTATTTTGAAAGTATGCTTTACTTCTTACAGCTGCTCATAATCAATATATCATGTAGCAAAATACCAATAATAGCCAGAAAAAAACATGCATTATACAGGACTTTTAATCATAAACAAGCCAAAAATACACGGGACTCTTATTTTAAAATGTATACGCTTTACTTTCAGCTGCTCATAATACTCAGATATTCTGAAATCGTACTCCATATAAACTATATTCGCTCTGCACCTTCATAAAAGCCTATTTTAAGTCGCAAATGTGAGTGAAATACTTGAAAAGTCGAGTCCAGCTTATATAGTGAAGCAATATTCGTACCTGTGTGATCCAGGTTGTCCTCCAGCCAGCGTTTCGTGCCTTGGTAGTTAAACTTCCCGCCTCCCGACAAGAAAAACAGCAGGTTGTATCTACAAAAAACATTGTTTTTATGAAGCACGCAGACAGAAATCAGTTTCAAAAGTCTGTTTAATTAATCAATGTTACCCTGCATGAGTGCGTTTGTAGGAGTAGAGTCGGGAAAACAGTCGCGCGAGCTCCAGCAGTATGGCGACGCCGCTGCCGTTCGAGTCCGCGCCGTACGACAGCCACTGAAACAAAACACGCACCGAATATCGCAACAAGTAAATGCACATAAAGAATGAAAGCAGCACGATGTCCTTACCGGAGCAACGCCGAAAGAGTCGTAGTGAGCCACCAGGACGATAGTGGGCAGATCTTCTCCTCCCGCACCTGTGAGACGACCCTGACGACACCATTCAGAGATGATAAGTGAGACAAACAGGGCAACTAGTTAGCGTGACAGCAATCCCGAGGGACATTTCTGAGACATTTCACACTTTAAGAGTCAAATGCTGTGCAGCTGAAGGGCTGATATACACCTGACCTGCGATATTGAAAAAAAATGATATCTCGATATTTTTTGGGATTTTTATAACGATAATTAGACGATATTTTGCCGAGTGTGTTATTGTGCTGATATCTGAATACCGTGCACAGCTGCAGTTTATGATATTCTTCATATTCTGTGTGCTCGGTTCACATCAGTGATTAATCAATCTTTTAATGTAAATTTAAATTAGATTTTTACCTTTTAATAAAGCAATTTTGTTTCTGAAAGTGTACATCTTTTGAGTCAAATTGTTACATTTAACCAGTCTATTAAGATAATACACATTTAGGCTGCTCCCAAACAAATGAAACCAACATCATCAACATGAATCTCTGCAGAAGCTGCATCTGAACGTGTTTAGATGTGTTCACACACTGTTTAATGCAGCTCAGAGAGATTTAATCAGTTACAAATGCATTATTTGACGTTTTAAACATAAAACATTGAATACTGATATTTAAAATTATTTTAAAAATGAAAATGGACTTTAAAAGTGAAATTAAACCGCCAGCAGGTGGCAGCACGTCACTGTTAACAAGTGAGTCATTGCGACTGAACCGAATCATTTAAATGATTGAATCATTCAGGAACTTATCACTGAGACTGAACCGAATCATTTAAACGGTTCATTGATTCATTCATGAACGAATCACTGAGACTGAACCGAATCATTTAAACGGTTCATTGATTCCTTCATGAACGAATCACTGAGACTGAACCGAATCATATAAACGGTTCATTGATTCATTCATGAACGAATCACTGAGACTGAACCGAATCATTTAAACGGTTCATTGATTCATTCATGAACGAATCACTGAGACTGAACCGAATCATTTAAACGGTTCATTGATTCATTCATGAACGAATCACTGAGACTCAACCGAATCATTTAAACGGTTCATTGATTCATTCATGAACGAATCACTGAGACTGAACCGAATCATTTAAACGATTCATTGATTCATTCAGGAACGAATCACTGAGACTGAACCGAATCATTTAAACGATTCATTGATTCATTCAGGAACGAATCACTGAGACTCAAAACATCGCTGTAGCTGTTTGGAATGATTTTTTGTCGGCGAAATGCAGCAAAAACAGGCAATATGGTGTCTAAAATGTAAGTCTCTTGATATTAGCTTATTGTTTATTGAACTGTTGTATAAAATCAATATCACATTTGTAACCGTGCTTATTTTTGGAGAAAAAAACTGCACCCTTCCTGTGATTTTAACCACATGAAACGTAAATATATACATTTTCTGCCCCCAAATCTTGAATTTTGTGATCACTCTTAATGCATTTTAATCGACTGAACCATGCAGTGAAAGAACACGCTCTAACTGCGCGCGTGCACTGTTTAACCCCTTCATCACCACGCAGGCTAAACGCACACGTGCACTGTTTAACCCCTTCATCACCACGCAGGCTAAACGCACACGTGCACTGTTTAACCCCTTCATCACCACGCAGGCTAATGCATGCATGCACTGTTTAACCCCTTCATCACCACGCAGGCTAATGCATGCATGCACTGTTTAACCCCTTCATCACCACGCAGGCTAAACGCACACGTGCACTGTTTAACCCCTTCATCACCAC
This sequence comes from Schizopygopsis pylzovi, assembly GCA_027422435.1. Classification (NCBI taxonomy): domain Eukaryota; kingdom Metazoa; phylum Chordata; class Actinopteri; order Cypriniformes; family Cyprinidae; genus Schizopygopsis; species Schizopygopsis pylzovi. Next base: position 5,616,604 of record CM049825.1, on the reverse strand, counting down.
GCAGGCTAAACGCACACGCGCACTGTTTAACCCCTTCATCACCACGCAGGCTAAACACACATGCACTGTTTAACCCCTTCATCACCACACAGGCTAATGTATGCGTGCACTGTTTAACCCCTTCATCACCACAGGCTAATGTATGCGTGCACTGTTTAACCCCTTCATCACCACGCAGGCTAAACGCACACGTGCACTGTTTAACCCCTTCATCACCACACAGGCTAATGCATGCATTTAACCCCTTCATCACCACACAGGATAATGCATGCATTTAACCCCTTCATCACCACACAGGCTAATGCATGCATTTAACCCCTTCATCACCACACAGGATAATGTATGCATTTAACCCCTTCATCACCACACAGGATAATGCATGCATTTAACCCCTTCATCACCACACAGGATAATGTATGCATTTAACCCCTTCATCACCACGCAGGCTAAACGCACACGTGCACTGTTTAACCCCTTCATCACCACGCAGGCTAAACGCACACGTGCACTGTTTAACCCCTTCATCACCACGCAGGCTAATGCATGCATGCACTGTTTAACCCCTTCATCACCACGCAGGCTAATGCATGCATGCACTGTTTAACCCCTTCATCACCACGCAGGCTAAACGCACACGTGCACTGTTTAACCCCTTCATCACCACGCAGGCTAAACGCACACGCGCACTGTTTAACCCCTTCATCACCACGCAGGCTAAACACACATGCACTGTTTAACCCCTTCATCACCACACAGGCTAATGTATGCGTGCACTGTTTAACCCCTTCATCACCACAGGCTAATGTATGCGTGCACTGTTTAACCCCTTCATCACCACACAGGCTAATGCATGCGTGCACTATGTAGGTGTTAGTTTGGGGTTTTGCAAAATACTCGATATTGTCAAATTGCACATCGTTAAAACAACAATTACGATATATATCGCACACCCCTACCGTCACGTTCAACTCAACAGTTACTGTGTTGAGCATTAACTGATTGACCTTCTCAGATTAGTGTTATTAATGTCCTCGGAGCCTAAAACCGCTGCTAGCACCTCCAACACAAGCTACACAGCTTCTGAGCACGGTTGACTTTCATTGGATGCTAGAGAGCAGCAAACGTCTTCATGTTTGGTCCAGAGAACAGAGGAAGACACGCGGGTTTGGAACGACATGAGGGCGAGTATGTGACCACAGCAGCTTCGTTTATGGGTAAACGAGTCTGTTCTGTTAATTATACTCACCTCTAGACTAGTAATGGCCCAATCGCTGAGAGCTTTACTCTGAGACATTTCACACTTTAAGAGTCAAATGCTGTGCAGCTGAAGGGCTGATATACACCTGACCTGACCTGTAGGGGTGTGCGATATTGAAAAAAAATGATAGCTCGATATTTTTTGGGATTTTTCCGAAAACGATAATTAGACGATATTTTGCCGATAGTGTTATTGTGCTGATATCTGAATACCGTGCGCAGCTGCAGTTTATGATATTCTTCATATTCTGTGTGCTCGGTTCACATCAGTGATTAATCAATCTTTTCATTTAAGTTTAAATTTGATTTTTACCTTTTAATAAAGCAATTTTGTTTCTAAAAGTGTACATCTGTTGAGTCAAATTGTTACTTTAACCAGTCTATTAATATAATACACATTTAGGCTGTTACCAAATACATTAAACCAGTATTATCAACATTAATCTCTGCAGAAGCTGCATCTGAAGGTGTTTAGATGTGTTCACACGCTGTTTAATGCAACTCAGAGTGATTTAACCAGTTACAAATGCATTATTTGACGTTTTAAACATAAAACATTGAATACTGATATTTAAAATTATTTTAAAATGAAAATAGACTTTAAAAGTGAAATTAAACCGCCAGCAGGTGGCAGCACGTCACGGTTAACAAGTGAGTCATTGCGACTGAACCGAATCATTTAAACGATTCATTGATTCATTCATGAACGAATCACTGAGACTGAACCGAATCATTTAAACGATTGAATCATTCAGGAACTTATCACTGAGACTGAACCGAATCATTTAAACGGTTCATTGATTCATTCATGAACGAATCACTGAGACTGAACCGAATCATTTAAACGATTCATTGATTCAGTCATGAACGAATCACTGAGACTGAACCGAATCATTTAAACGGTTCATTGATTCATTCATGAACGAATCACTGAGACTGAACCAAATCATTTAAACGATTCATTGATTCATTCAGGAACGAATCACTGAGACTGAACCGAATCATTTAAACGATTCATTGATTCATTCAGGAACGAATCACTGAGACTGAACCGAATCATTTAAACGATTGAATCATTCAGGAACTTATCACTGAGACTGAACCGAATCATTTAAACAGTTCATTGATTCATTCATGAACGAATCACTGAGACTGAACCGAATCATTTAAACGGTTCATTGATTCATTCATGAACGAATCACTGAGACTGAACCGAATCATTTAAACGGTTCATTGATTCATTCATGAACGAATCACTGAGACTGAACCGAATCATTTAAACGATTCATTGATTCAGTCATGAACGAATCACTGAGACTGAACCGAATCATTTAAACGGTTCATTGATTCATTCAGGAACGAATCACTGAGACTGAACCGAATCATTTAAACGATTCATTGATTCATTCAGGAACGAATCACTGAGACTCAAAACATCGCTGTAGCTGTTTGGAATGATTTTTTGTCGGCGAAATGCAGCAAAAACAGGCAATATGGTGTCTAAAATGTAAGTCTCTTGATATTAGCTTATTGTTTATTGAACTGTTGTATAAAATCAATATCACATTTGTAATCATGCTTATTTTTGAAGAAAAAAACAGCTCTCTTCCTGTGATTTTAACTATATGAAACGTAAATATATACATGTCCGTATCTTGAATTTTGCGATCACTCTTAATGCATTTTAATCGACTGAATCATGCAGTGAAAGAACACGCTCTAAACGCACATGTGCACTGTTTAACCCCTTCATCACCACGCAGGCTAAACGCACACGTGCACTGTTTAACCCCTTCATCACCACACAGGCTAATGCATGCGTTTAACCCCTTCATCACCACACAGGCTAATGCATGCGTGCACTGTTTAACCCCTTCAGCACCGCGCAGGCTAAACGCACACGTGCACTGTTTAACCCCTTCAGCACCGCGCAGGCTAAACGCACACGTGCACTGTTTAACCCCTTCATCACCACGCAGGCTAAACGCACACGTGCACTGTTTAACCCCTTCATCACCACGCAGGCTAATGCACGCGTGCACTGTTTAACCCCTTCATCACCACACAGGCTAATGTATGCGTGCACTGTTTAACCCCTTCATCACCACACAGGCTAATGCATGCGTGCACTGTTTAACCCCTTCATCACCACACAGGCTAATGCATGCATGCACTGTTTAACCCCTTCATCACCGTGCAGGCTAATGCATGCGTGCACTGTTTAACCCCTTCAGCACCGCGCAGGCTAATGCATGCGTGCACTGTTTAACCCCTTCATCACCACACAGGCTAATGCATGCGTGCACTGTTTAACCCCTTCATCACCACACAGGCTAATGCATGCGTGCACTGTTTAACCCCTTCATCACCACACAGGCTAATGCATGCGTGCACTATGTAGGTGTTAGTTTGGGGTTTTGCAAAATACTCGATATTATCAAATTGCACATCGTTAAAACAACAATTACGATATATATCGCACACGCCTACCGCGTCACGTTCAACTCAACAGTTACTGTGTTGAGCATTAACTGATTGACCTTCTCAGATTAGTGTTATTAAAGTCCTCAGAGCCTAAAACCGCTGCTAGCACATCCAACACAAGCTACACAGCTTCTGAGCACGGTTGACTTTCATTGGATGATAGAGAGCAGCAAACGTCTTCATGTTTGGTCCAGAGAACAGAGGAAGACACGCGGGTTTGGAACGACATGAGGGCGAGTATGTGACGACAGCAGCTTCGTTTATGGGTAAACGAGTCTGTTCTGTTAATTGTACTCACCTCTAGACTAGTAATGGCCCAATCGCTGAGAGCTTTACTCTGAGCGCCACTGGTCACCATCTGAAAACCGTTAGCTGTCGCTGTGTGCAGCAGCACTGGAGGAAAACAGACAGTGTCACGGTTAATATACTTCAACTTATACATATACATTAAAACTATCCTCACACATTAACACGCATACACAGAAATAAATCATTTATTTAAAAAAAAGTACTTAGAAAATCTGGAAACTCAAAACATATGAACAAAATATTAAATTAATGCGTATCAAATATAAAAATTCAGTATTAATACTATATAAAAGTAACATATATTTCCATATGTACATAAAATGTATTATAATTTACATATACTGTATAAAATCATAATAATATATACATTACATAAAGTAAATAATACTTCTAAACATATATAAGATACATATAAACAATATATCACATTAATATGCATGGAAATATTATAAAATATTATTACATACACACAACACCTAAATGTATATCTGCATATATAAATATAAAATGTATTTATACAGCATTTTAAATTATTATGCATACAAATATTATTACAAAATTAAGCTTATATATATTTATATGCATACATTATTATGCAATATATATGCTAAATAATTACAACTATGTAACTATATACAGTAAGCGACGTTAATATAATAAACTATATGTATATTTATTAGTAAAATAGACTTGTACACGTATATACGCTTTATTAATGTTTATAATTGCATATACTGTATAAAAACATAAAACTAAATAAATGCTAAATAATTTATAATCAATATTTTAATATGTATTAAATATGTTAAAGCGGATCTATAATTATTCATATACATACATTAATTTCATTATAATTTTTTTAAACGTGCTATAAAAATACATGCACAAAGTTACATTTAAATATAGCATTTGTATATACAAAATTATTTTATAAATATTTTAATGTTGATATAAAATAAAAATATAAAACACATGAATTTAAAAAAAGTATATAAACTATTAAAATATCATAGAAACTCATATGAATATAAATAATATATATATATATATATATATAAATAACTATATTATAAAAACTCATATGAATATAAATAATATATATATATATATATATAACTATATTATAAAAACTCATATGAATATAAATAATATATATATATATATATATAACTATATTATAAAAACTCATATGAATATAAATAATATATATATATAAATAACTATATCATATAAACTAATATGAATATAAATAATGTAAACATATAAATAACTATATTATATAAACTAATATGAATATAAATAATGTAAACATATATATATATATATATATATTAGGGATGGGTCACGATTATCGAATATTCGAATATTCTATTTTATTATAGAATATCGATTAGGTTGTGCGATTATTTTCTAAAGGTGTAACAGGGCTTGACAATAAAGACTGTCCGATGGCGTGAAGGACGCTCGGATTTGTCACTTGCCAGATCGGGCCACTGCAGGTGGTCACTAAATTGTATCATTTGCATGCGTTTTTAAGCCTTGTTTGTTTATAAATGTAAGCGATTAAAAAGCATTTGGGCGCGAAAGACAACTCCTTTCAGTACATGCGCGAACTGCACTGTCGGCACTCGGGCGCGGCACACATACATAGACACACACACACTATGTGTGAGCGCTAACCACGCTGGAGAACAGAACTTCTGATACGTGCAGCCTGATTGCGTGAACAATAGACCTGTTAAACGATATATTGTGAGAGGGCCGTTTGCTACAGCGTCCTAAACAACTCAAAATAATAAACCAAAGTTAACAAAACTTTGCACGAGAGTGCTTCTCCGTCGCTTTCACGTCCTGTTTCCCATTAATGAAGACGAGCTCCCTGCATTCAAATTATTCGTTTTTTGCTGAAATAATAATATTCCACTGGTTGATATATTATATTTATATGCAAAATATTTGTGTTGTTTTTCGTGTTAAATTTGAAGAATTACAGGTTGGATGCCACACTTATTATTATTTTTTTGGCAGAGTAGGCTATACAGGTGTAATTTTAACTTTAACTTCAGGCAATGTAACATGATTTTATGATCGTAATTTTGACTTTATTCTTAAAATATTATGACGTTAATTATTTAGTTATTTATTTGAGAAAGATAAACTGATCAAACTTGCGCTGGCCGCTTGGTATTTAAAAAAAATCAAACTTGAATTTAACAAACAAAGGATGTTCCAATCATATTTCTAAATTAAATTAATAAAGAAAGGAAACACAATAATGACCAATTTGCTATTAAAAACCAAAACTGAACTATTTAAATGGCTCAGCTAGAGAGAGAGAGAGAGAGAGAGAGAGAGAGAGAGAGAGAGACGGGCTCAGACTCAGGCGGGGAATTCTGAGAATATATTCTGCTCTATATTCCTTCCCTTGTTTCAATTCAAAGTTCACCGAACTAATTGTGAACAACACTCCTGTCTTCCCGAGCATGTGAACATGTTCATTTAATATATTTGTATCTATGAAATAGGTTATTGTTATGAAGACAGACGTTAAAATTAATGTTCACATAATAAGTGCCGTCATTCAGGCGGTTCACAAAATGTTTTAGCGTGTAATATGCTTTAAGAATGATATTCTGTTTAGCGCGCAATATGTTTTACGCCTAATATTCATTGATGCATTAATCAGATTTAAGATTTTCTTTTTAATAATATGAATGTTCATGCTCATTTTTAAAATAGAAATGTCCTAGCCTTATGAGCAGTTGATAATCGACGGAATGTTCTGTTAATAAATGCCGTCATTCGTTTATGTTATATTAATCTGTTTCAGCAATCATACTTTACAACCATTAATTTTCTTGGGTTAAGATAGACTATTCTCTAATTAACTAAACAGTTTGTTATCATACAGATTGAAAGCCTGGATGGTCTCTCTCCCCCTCTCTCTGTGTGTGTGTGCGTGTGTGCGCGCGCGCGCGCGTGTGTGTGTGTGCGCGTGGGTGGGCGGGTACATGCGCGGGAGGGGTGCGATTTTCGAATAGTAATCGAATAATACCCAGCGATTATCGAATATTACATTTACTTAAAATGCCCATCCCTAATATATATATATAAATAACTAGAGCTGGGCGGTATGACCAAACATGTATATCACGGTATTTTTCTAAATTATACCGGTTTCACGGTATATGACGGTATTTTTTTTTTCATGCATGACCGGGTGTTAACCACATTTTCTACTGACTGAGGAAAAACTGCAGTAGATTGACTTAGAATGCCATATTTTAGTGTCATGACGAGTGAATATTGTAAAAAATTCCACACTAAATACAGGGGTTAAAGCAAAAAAAAATGTTTTGACTAAATATTTCCTCGGCCAAACCCCATTCCACAGCATACGGCTACAGTCACACACACAGTTTACGAGTGGTCCTTTTCTTCTTGTAATTAGGAGTGCTTGTCCTCCAAATTAAAAACATTTTAATGTTTTTAATTAATCAGAAGGAGTACCTTCTGATCAATAAAAAAAAATTCTGATAAAAAAATTTGCCTTCCGAATACGAGGTGACGATTGACTCCTTAAAGTGACTTACAGGGGTATTTTATTTTTACCTTTGCAATAGCATCATTTACATCTACTTCAAATTCAAAAATGTATGTTTATAAGCTTTTTAAAATGTATATTTAAAACAATATAATAAGTACAATACGACAAATAAGTTACCAATCATGAAATTAGTATTAATTAAAAAAAAAAATTTTATAATTTGGCACAGAAGAACACAAAAGTTTAATGAGGCTCAGAGGTGGCATGAGTGCAATTACATTCATAGATTCATGTGGACATTAATGTTTTACATATAAATTTGCTTTTAGTGATACACAACGGCTCAGCTGTTACTTTATTTTGAACTATTTTCGTTGATGAAATAGAACTAAATCATGCAGTACTTGTTTATTGATCTTTTGTATTAAATCAATATATCACATTTGCAAACTCCCCTTATAATTATTAAAAGCTGTCTCCTGATCGCGATCTGTGGGCGCAGACATTGAGAGCGCGTGAGTGAGCTCAAGAATCAAAAGCACGTGCAAATGTGATGCATTCTGTCGGAACCTGTGGGAATGAGTATAATTATTATTAATAGCCGCAATCCCGCGCCGAAATTCAAGTTCTGCTCGGTGTTCTCTGCTAAGAACGCGACTGTGAATGATGCGAGTGGCGTTACTATGTTGTTTGCCGAGGCGGAGATGATTTTTGGTGTTCCGCAGAACAACAGTGTGCTACATGATTCCTACAGGTTTCTTTTCCCTCAGTAATCCCTGATAACGTTTAAATGGTGAACACAGAGCAGTTTCTCCGTGAGCGGGAATGTAAAACCCGGAGTGGATCCAGAGCGGAGTGATTACAGAACGCTTAGAGCGGAGAGAGGAACGTGCTTTAATCCACTCCAGGCTTTGACCACACCCCCCTCAGCAGACTGAATACACCTCGTCTTTCCTTCATTTAAGACCTATTCGAGCTGAAATTAAGACATGTATAGCACTATTTGAGAAATGTAAGCGTATTTACGGTCTTAAAATTATGAAAAGTGAATTTAAGAAGGCAGGAACCCTGCAATTGACGGGAATCCGTCGTATCGACGGAGAACTTTAGTTTGTGAGAGACGCGGGAGCTGATGGCAGCGGACGGTGGATATTTGTGGGAGTCGATGTGGATATTGTGGATGACTTCTTCTCTCTCATCACATTCTACGAGTGCTTCAGTTTCGGAACTTTCACGCTTAGTAACACATACAGCTGTATCCTCGCCAAAATACAATAGTGAAAAGAGACCCCTCTCTAACAGTGTCGCGTTCCGAACGTTATTTAAATGACACCGGTATTGCGGTATTTTAAAAATTCATATCGTAAGAAAAATAAACACCGGTATTCGGTATGAACCGGTATACCGCCCAGCACTAGTGAAAGTCATCATAGCTTGCGTAGTATAGACCCAGCTCCCAACCCAACTTTGAGAATAGATTAACGGCGATATTTTTTTTATCGCCGATAAGAGTCTCACGTTAACGCAGCACGTTAACGCCGATAACGGCCCACCACTAGTATTTATGTTTATGTTTGTAATGTTTGTTATTATTGTTGATGAGCTCACCAAAGCAAATTCCAAACAACTAAGGTGTTTGGCAATAAATAAATAAATAAATATGAATATAAATAATGTAAACATAAATAAATAACTACATCATATAAACTGTATTCCCTCTGCACACTGATAAACTAAGCCCCAGAGAGTCGCAGTGTGAAGCACCTTCAGCAGCTGATGAAGACTCCTGTGAGGAAGAGGAGGTCTGTGTTTGTGTGTAGATGGACAGCAGATCCTCGTCCTCCAGAGCGAAGTACACGGGCACGACGGTCTCCGTGGCCAGCAGCTCCGGCTCCAGCTCCATGAACTGCTACAGAAGACACCACAACACACCACAGTCAGCCGCGGGCGAGCTGAACGTCCCACACGCCTCTCCAGCAGACGCCAGCGTTACCTGCACGATGTCCTGCGGCATAGTGGACATGTTCTGGGGCAGTATGATGACCACGGCCCCCGCCGACTGTCGCAGTGCCTTCTGATATTTCTCATAAGAGAAATCGGCGAGCCGCATCATCACACATCGCCGGCTGAGCACCTCGGCCTCCACCGTACGAGCCTCCGTGTTCAGAACGGCGCTACGGGAACCTGAGAACGAATTTGGATTATTATTGCATGTATTATTCACCATGAAAAACCCAAATGATGTAACACTGCATTATGATCATAGATATAAACGGTTCGTTTCTCTCCAGTCCTTTCGATGATATATATCTGGAAAAGTACCTGTAAAACCAGTTCTGAGTCACTTTCAAAGCTCAAGAGAGTTTTTATCAAGGACACATTTGAGCAGTGTTGGGGGGGTAACGCATTACAAGTAACGCGAGTTACGTAATAATATTACTTTTTTCAAATAACTAGTAAAGTAATGCATTCATTTTTTTTTATTTACTTTTAATTTAAGTTACTTTTTCCCCCATTTATTGATGACAGTGCGCCGTGTGAACATGTTACTGTAGATCTAATCTAAATATGAATGTGTATTAATTCATCTCACTCGCAAAAAACAGATTCAGTATTCATCAAAATTAATTAAAACAGTGAAATGCAAACTCAGAATATGATGCAAACCTGCAATAATTAAATAGTTTAAAACACAAATATATCTAATCTCATTTTATTAACCGATGTGTTTGCTGCTGACCTTTGATGATCTAGTTCAACCATATTAATAATCAAAAATTACTTTAGATAAACTAACAATTGTGCTTCCTTGTTTGTTTTTTTATTGCTGAAGAGTTGAACTTCTGTGTTCTTCTGTACAGACGTGATTTACTCGTCCTTCAGTCTGAGGTTTATCCATTACACTTTTTGTTGTGAAAGGCTTTTACATTTGCTATAAATAGAACTTATTGTATTAAAAACAAACAATCAAGCCCTGCTCATATTTAAAAAGTAACGCGAAAGTAACGCAAAAGTAACGTAATGCATTACTTTCCATAAAAAGTAACTAAGTAACGTAATTAGTTACTTTTTTAGGGAGTAACGCAATATTGTAACGCATTACTTTTAAAAGTAACTTTCCCCGACACTGCATTTGATGAGATGTTTGATAAACAGAGCTGGCACATCTTGAAAACATTATTATTACTAAAACATCACTAATCACAGACTTTCAAAAACGTTTTTGCTAACTGAAATATATATTTTTTTTACTAAATGAAAAATGCCTTGGCAACTAACTGAAATAAATAAAATAATAACTTATATTATTTATAAATCAAAGCTGTAAATAAAAACTAAAACCTGGATCCAATAGAAGAGATGGACTTATTATTCTTTAGTATTATTATTATTTTGTGCTGTATTATTGCTTACTGTGTTATTTCTGTTTCAAAAGGCATCAATAAATAACACTTTAATATCTAAAGAGAGGTTATGTGATTTTATGTTGTTAAATTAATAAATGCATAATAATCGTAATAACCGTGAAACCGCGATTATTCCTCAGACTATAATCGTACCAACAAAATCTATAATCGCTGCATCCCTAAACTGAAATAAAATATAAATATCAAATGAAAAATGTTTAACTAAATAAAAAATGCCTTGGCAACTAACTGAAATAAATAAAATAATAACTTATATTATTTATAACTCAAAGCTGTTAATAAAAACAAAACAAAGAACGAAATCAACAAGTCTGAAAGGAGTGACTCGTTAGTAAATTAATGCGCCAGTGTTTTGGACACGTACTACAGTAATACCACGGTATTTTCCTGAGGTAACGTTACATGTCACATAGGGCTGGGCGATAAAACGATAACGATATGTATCGCGATAGACACGTGATCGATATCAATAAAAAATGTGTTCGATAAAACGTTCGATATTTTGTATTCTTCGTCGGAAGAAAACAGAGGTTGCGAAGCAAGTTTGGTTGCATTAACAAAGGCACTCGCTCTCTGGTAACCTAGCAACGTAGGGAGTGACACGCTAACAGCCAATCATGTAACAGTATCATGTTTGGTTGCGCCATATCGTTGTCTCGTGCTGGTCTGCTGGATTCCTTTTCATAAGCAGAAAATGAGTGCCGCAGCGAACGAGGAAATTGTAAATAAAAGAGGAAAAGTCAGCTCGCCAGTATGGCAGTTTTTTGGATAGTATAAGTCTGACCGTAGTCAGACCAATGTCGTCTGCAAATTATGCAAGACCGTCGTCCCCGCCAAGACTGGTAACGTTAATACCACGAACTTGATGTACCACCTTTTGGAGCACAGCCGTATTCAACCAACAACAAATGTTAAGAGATAATTGTTAAGTGTTCATTGTGACTTTAGGCTTATGTTTACATTTTAATTATTTGAGTTTTCCATGGTTGTTGACATTTCTGTCTTAATAACTGAGGGGATTATGATCAGAGGAAGGTTAAGTTTAAAATAAAAATGTTTAAATGTAATATATTTTTCTCCTGGTCCTTATTTTAAATGTGTCATAAAAAATATCAATAATTATCGATATCGACCGATATGAAACACTGATATCGTGATACAGTTTTCAGCCATATCGCCCAGCCCTAATGTCACAATCATACAGTCCGCTTGTCAACCCTTGATGAGTTCGAACCTACAACCGTCAGTTAATAGCCCGATGAACCATGCAACACACAGTAACGCCATGGTACAGTCTGGGGTGTAACTGAAACGCTGTAGGTTTAAACCCCAGCAAGCGTCGACTCACGAACCACTACGCCACGGCACGTCCTAAACATAACGACAGGGTTGTTATTAAAGCACTGTATGCGGGTTTGAAGCGTGTCGCGGCGGTGTAAGGTGTGTTTTACCGTAGGTTTGTCCCTGCAGGTCGTACTGCTGCATGCGGTAGACGCTGAACTCGTGCGCCGCTTCCGCGCGCAGCGGACAAACCAGCACCAGAAACAGCACCAGACTCAGCGGGAACGACCACTTCAGCATGTTCTCCAACACCTCGCTAGCCTCCTCGAACATGCTGGATCCCGACACGGAGAAACCGAGAAAACACGGAATGAATGACTGACGGCGAGCGCTCGAGCTGTCTGTCAGCAGCCGCGGGGGAGTTTCAGACAGGCGAAGTCAACGGACACCTACACGCCTGCCTGTATTGTCGCGAGACTACCGTTTAATCGATGTACGTTTAGCCTTTTCTCTGACAGGTTTAGTTTAATACATCTAATTAAGGTTTTGGGTTTTTAGAAAATAATTTTTAATTGATGAAATCTTGTCCATGCGCCGCTTGTTGGTGATGTTATGGGGTCCTTCAGGATAATCCAGGGACTACCTTATCTGACCTTTTTCTCTAGTCAGATTTATTTTGTCTATTTATTTATTTATTTATTTTAGAAAACTCACTGAAACTGTAAAATGTGGGAGCGCAGAACAATTCTTCATATAAAGAATAATTTAAAGCATTATTAATAAATTAATGTATCTTCCCTCATAAACAAACTTTTCCATATATACATTAAATAATTAAATGTTTCTAAAATATTTTTCATTTTTATTTACCGGTCAGAATAATTAATGTGTCATAAAACATGTTTACTATATTTATTTTCCAACTACTAAAAAAAACTAGAAAACCAAATTTAATCTACAAAATCTATCAAACTATTGTTTTACTGGTTATATACAAAACAATATGCTCCCTAATAACAACAACAACAATAATAATAATAATAACGCCAAAATGTAAATAATAATTAAATGTTATGTATTGTTATGTGCAAAACAATTTTCTCCCTGGAATTTAATAATAATAATGTTTAAATTGAAGTTAATTTACAGGCCTATGTAAAAGTTACGATGTCCACTAGAGGGGAGTCTTTCCCAATAATTAAAGTCTTACCCCTGTTACACATTTCTACCCCTAAATAAGATATACAGATAGACTCAGTAAGAATATTTAATTTAGTCACATCTAAAAAAGGCTGAAAAGGCTTTATTTGTGAGGTGAAGTCTATAGGCAATAGAATATTACTTTTATTTGTAATCTTTGTTTGAAGACTTTTCTTCGGTTTACTGTAAGGGTTCCAGAAATACATTTCCCAATCAGATGCGACCAATATTATTCCATTAAAAAGTGGATTTGTGTTTGTTTATCCTATAATTGATATGAGGAATGACAATTACAGCAGTGTGTGTATTTTTGAATAAACAAAAAGCCCATGAAGCAGAATATTTAATGCCGATTTCGAATATAAAGGTAAACGCTAGTAATGGTTATAAGAGGTTGAAGGAGACACTCGATCTGTTTAAGTGCTGTAATACAGAAACGGTCTCCAGCGTGTTCAATAGTAGTTGTTTTTTAGAAAAGGCCAATCCCTTCAGTGACGTTCTCTAGCGAGGTTTTCTTAACAGTATAAACAAACGTTCTTCCGTCAACGTCAATAGAACCTTCATTCAAAGTTATCTGCATAAAACATTTAGACTAGTCTTAAAAGCTAAGTCGTGTCAATTTTTTTCACAGTTTGATTGATTTTTTTAATTCACAGTTACATTAAATCGTAGAATAGTCTTAGTTAAATCCCAAAATGAGACTGATTACCCCTTTGGTCAAACGCGAACATGGAGGCTAAGTTTATGCAGCCGGTGTACTGACAAAACATGCTAACGTTACCTATCAGATTGTGCTACCAATAATATATGTGTATTGTTTTAAGGGTAAGTTTAGGGTAAGGGTAGGTGTGGATGGGTAGGTTTAGGGTAGGTATGGACATTAAAAAAGCCTCAAACCACACGAAAAATAGGCTGGTTAGCACAATTTGATAGGTAGCATTTTTCGCTATCGATTTGTGCTACCTATCTTTTTTAATGGGAGGTAGCACAATCTGAGCGGGTAGCACAAATCGCCAGAATCGCCCCTGGTCTTTAAAATAGGCCTAATGTTCTTTGGTAAACATTAGCACAGAAACATTATATTTATCGTTCATGGAATGTTTTTCCGTTTTTTTATTTGCCGTTCATCAAACGTTCTTAAAATTTGAGAACATTCAAAGTAACATTCTCATAATGTTTACAAAATTCTAAAATGCTAAAATGCAAGTTTTGTTTTAAAACATTAAAAAATTGACATTTTGAATATTCAGAGAACTTAACGAGAATGTTTTCGAAATGTTCTAAGAGCATATTTTTACGTGTTCAGACAGCACTGTGACCAACTAAAGTCTCACAGACTAAACTAAAGCCTCTCAAAATGGAGGAATGTGGAAATATAAAGAGTTATTATAGGCCTAGGTGTTTAAACAGCTACAATCCTTCACTCGCTGGCTTTCTGTTTGAGTGTGTGCAAGCCACTGCGGTGAACAGGTCACCTATAGATGTGCACTAGTTCTGGGCAATAAACATCAACAGAGCGTCCAGTGAAACAGACAGCTTGGCTTGTGTCCTGATGGTCTGGAAAAGAAGCACAGAGAACTAATGGACGGAGTAGTCCTGGAGGAGCCAGCATTTCCATTAAGCTGCATTAATGCGTTCTGGAAAGACTCACACGGCTCATCTCTTCATATCCCGTATCAGACTCTCTGAAATCCACGCGGGCCGGGACAGCACCCTTTATCTGATATTTAGAGTTTGGACTCGCAATGAAAGTGCCACTTTTGTCTCACAACGACTTCAGTGCCTCCGCTGACCCATATACACAGAGCATGTCCAACCTTTCTGCTTTCTTAGCCCGGAGAGATGTAACGCCGTCCATTAGCAGAGCAGATCAATTTCACTGGGTCCAGGATGTTGGCCTGAACTCTTTATAGTTCTCCTTCCTCTGATGAACACAGGGTCTCGTGTTTGACATCTTGCGAGCTGTCTGGTTATACTTTGCAGAGCAGCGTTAATGTTCTGTCTGGGAAAATACTGTGAAGTGGTGCATACGGTATTGTCTCGAAAGTACTTGATGGGATTCAAAATGTTTGGGAAATGCAAATGTGGCTAAACATCTCTCTGTTGTAAGAGCCTATTTTGTTTACCATTATAGTTTGGTTTAGAGATAAATGGCCACAAATAACAGAATTGAGTCAATTGTGCATGAAAAAAATATTGTATTATATATTAAAGGTGCCATAGAATGCATTGATACAATATTTTCAATTGTTCTCTGATATCTACATAGATAGAAGGTATGTGGCTCAGGTAAGGGCAAACATTCTCCAGAAAAAGATTTACATGTGCATTTACAACCCTATGATTTCTCCCTAGAATGAAATGGTCTGTTATTGGCTTATTTGGAATGGCGGTTAATAATAATATTGAGCTCTGCTCTGATTGGCTGTTTCACAGTGTGGCTCAATGTTGATCTCTGCTCTGATTGGCTGTTTCACAGTGTGGCTCAATGTTGAGCTCTGCTCTGATTGGCTGTTTCACAGTGCGGCTCAATGTTGAGCTCTGCTCTGATTGGCTGTTTCACAGTGCGGCTCTATGTTGAGCTCTGCTCTGATTGGCTGTTTCACAGTGTGTGCTCAATGTTGAGCTCTGCTCTGATTGGCTGTTTCACAGTGTGTGCTCAATGTTGAGCTCTGCTCTGATTGGCTGTTTCACAGTGCGGCTCAATGTTGAGCTCTGCTCTGATTGGCTGTTTCACAGTGCGGCTCAATGTTGAGCTCTGCTCTGATTGGCTGTTTCACAGTGCGGCTCAATGTTGAGCTCTGCTCTGATTGGCTGTTTCACAGTGCGGCTCAATGTTGAGCTCTGCTCTGATTGGCTGTTTCACAGTGTGGCTCAATGTTGAACTCTGCTCTGATTGGCTGTTTCACAAGTGCGGCTCAATGTTGAGCTCTGCTCTGATTGGCTGTTTCACAGTGTGGCTCAATGTTGAGCTCTGCTCTGATTGGCTGTTTCACAGTGCGGCTCAATGTTGAGCTCTGTTCTGATTGGCTGTTTCACAGTGCGGCTCAATGTTGAGCTCTGCTCTGATTGGCTGTTTCACAGCCTGGCTCAATGTTGAGCTCTGCTCTGATTGGCTGTTTCACAGTGTGTGCTCTGATTGGCTGTTTCACAGTGCAGCTCAATGTTGAGCTCTGCTCTGATTGGCTGTTTCTCAGTGCGGCTCAATGTTGTACTCTGCTCTGATTGGCTGTTTCACAGTGTGGCTCAATGTTGAGCTCTGCTCTGATTGGCCGTTTCACAGTGCGGCTCAATGTTGAGCTCTGCTCTGATTGGCTGTTTCACAGTGCGGCTCAATGTTGAGCTCTGCTCTGATTGGCTGTTTCACAGTGTGGCTCAATGTTGAGCTCTGCTCTGATTGGCTGTTTCACAGTGCGGCTCAATGTTGAGCTCTGCTCTGATTGGCTGTTTCACAGTGCGGCTCAATGTTGAGCTCTGCTCTGATTGGCTGTTTCACAGTGCGGCTCAATGTTGAGCTCTGCTCTGATTGGCTGTTTCACAGTGCAGCTCAATGTTGAGCTCTGCTCTGATTGGCTGTTTCACAATGTGGCTCAATGTTGAGCTCTGCTCTGATTGGCTGTTTCACAGATCTAGCTCACACAGCAGGAAGGAAACACAGGGAGGAAAATATATATTTCAATACTTTCTCTCGCAGTTATATCGTTGGGTAATTATACTGTATATAAAATGCAGGCATCGGAGCCGGTATTAATATGCTGGGCACTGAAACTGCTTTCAAATGCACAATCGCTTTTTACTTTCGCTTTCAAGATTCGCGATCGCAAAAACTCTGTTTATACTATAGAGCGGCAGTATTTACCACACATTTTACAAGATCAGATGCTTGTCAGTGATGCTCAGGATCTGTAAATCATTCACCATCATCCTCAGTCATCTCTCCTTACTCTGTTTATGTGCTAAGTGAAATCTTATGTACTGTAATGTAACAGGCTACAGCTAGCAAGGAGCTAACCTAACCATGTCCCTTTAGTGGCTCGCGTTATTTTATTAGAACGTGTTATTTGTTTCCCGTGTTTTTCTGAAAACAGACACCAACCCATCCCTGCACTTCACATCCCCTGCACAGTCTGAGACATTACATTTATTTCCACAATCTGCCATGTTAGCTGTTGTTCTCGCTTGTTTCTTCACAATACCGGCAGAACTTCTGATGATTCGGCTGGGACAGAACATGGGCGGGTATATGCAAATGTTGGAGGTGGAGGTGTTAGTGATCCCGACTATTACGTCACAGTCGGTGTTATGTTTTATTTTTCAGTGGTCTTTTTTATTCATGAGATTTTCATAAGGAGGAGGAAACAATGGTGTTTGAGGCTCACGGTATGTAATTTCCACGTAAAGAACTTATTATTCAATGCCAAGGTAAATACAGTTTTCCATTCTATGGCGTCTTTAATGTGGTTAAAAAGTCATGACCCTGCTTCATGCTGAACGTGATGTCTTTTTGTTTTATTGTGATGCTGCAATGTTGTGGCTGACCAAAGCTCTTTTGAAACATAACCGTTAAAATTGCAGTGCTTGTGCGTCACAAATGTGCCATCATGTTATCTTTTTTTAAACTAATGTGATTATCCAACTAAGAGGGAATGTTTTCAGTACATTTGGCTAATGTTCTGGCAAGGTTACCTCAAGGTTATGAACAAATGTTCTTCCAGTAACCGTAATAGATCGATTGGTCAGGTCTTTAAAAGAATAGATAACCCAACAATGAAAATTAGCTGAAAATGTACTCCAGGATCTAGATGAGTATTTTTCATCATCGGATTTGGAGAAATGTAGCATTGTGTCACTTGCTCACTAATGCATCCTCTGAATGGGTGCCGTCAGAATGAGAGTCTAAACAGCTGATAAAAACATCACAATAATCCACACCACTCCAGTCCATCACTTAATGTCTTGTGAAGAAAAAAGCTGAAGAAACAAATCCTTCATTATTCGTTTGACTTTGAAATGTTTGCACCCTAACATACAACTCCATAATCCATAATAATCCAGTGTAAAAACTGATCCCCTGTTGTCGTCTCACATCAAAATTCAGCAATATATTTGTTTAGAGCGAATCTTGATCTGTGCAGATTTCTCTCCTGATTCAGACAAGATGACTTTTTCCACTATAGAGAAATAAAACATCTTAAAGAGGGATTTGTTTCACAAGATGTTAACTTATGGACTGGAGTGGTGTGGATTACTTAATTACTTATTGTGATGTTTTTATCAGCTGCTTGGACTGACGGCACCCATTCACTACAGAGGATCCATTGGTGAGCAAGTGATGGAATTACACATTTCTCCAAATTTGTTCCAATGAAGAATCAAACTCATCTATATCTTAGGTGGCCTGAATGTGAGTACATCAGCAAATATACATCTTAGAGTGAACTATTCCTTTAATAATGTTCTCAAAATTTAGCACATAAACATTATTTATACATCATTCATGGAACGTTGGACAAACGTGTTTCAGCATTCATTTAAAATTCCCATAATAATAAAAATAAAAGTTTTCACTAGCATTTGCATAATCAAGTAAAAAAAAAAAAAAAAAATTATAATATTCAGATTTTTTTTTAGCAAATATTCTTGGAACATAATTTTGTGAACTGAGAAAGCACTGCTTAAGCATCAAAACAGATTGCAGCAAGTCAGAGGTATGTGTGTGGGCTGGGCAGTTACTGTAATATTAACATCTTCAATACGCTGCAATTAAACTCCCACTATGGCTCTGAAAGAAGCCATTTACTCCAAAAGAGCAAAGAGCAGGACATGCTGGTCTGCCTTTTAATATAAAAACACTTCAGGCCTGACATTAAATCAGTGAATGACCTTTAGAGCAACAAACAGAAGACGCACTATGACAGAAATTTGCCCAGCGAACTTTATGTGTATGACACAGATGTATTATGATACATCAAACGTGTTCTGATTTAAATTGGCTGCTGTGCATTGCACATTTGTCTTGCGTAGTACTAAATGCAGCGCAATATCATAAACAATGAGTAAGACTTTGGTTTCACATCACTTTTCAGAAGAAAACAATGATTAAACAGTCTACTTCTGCAAAATGTCACAATATTCTACTAAAATAACATTGTTGGTACATCATTTCGACACTCTCAATTTTATCAGTGCCACACTTGTGTTTTGTTGACAGCTCTTGTGGTGTTTTAATCGTCTAAATTAATCTTTAAAGCTCACGTTCGTGCATTTAGCATCCGTTGCCCAACAATTACTGGATGAATGGGCACATTTTGTTTGTTGCAAGTCAATTTACAAGTTATTTTTTCCAAATTCAATAACACTCGTTTTGGACAACGTTTTGAACTAATCTCTAGACATGTGAATCTTGGTGTGAACTGACTGATTTAAAACACTCTCTATTGATATCACAACAAGTAAATCCATTATAGTTTGAATAGCACATATCTTAGAGTCCAAGGATTTTCTTTTCATGTTTAATCACAGAAACATCGGACTGGAATATATTTTACTGGTCCCTTGAGTCTCAACACTTTTTGCATTTCTTTGTTATTCAATGATGAATCATGGCAAGATACACACAATATAGGATCTTCAAGGCCTTTTTTGTATTCAAGGTAATTTTGAAAGTTGAACTGTGATTTGTACAGCTTGAGATAAAAGATTCTTTGGTATCGTTTTCAAACCAAATTCATACAAATATCCGAGATGGGGAGGATCTTGATCCTTTTAGCTCAAGGGCAACAAATAATTAAATACCTTATTTAAATCACACCATCAGATCCTAATTAGTGGCCATGAGTTCTGGACTACCTGAGGATTTGGAGATACCAGGAAGTGTTTGTATATTCTTGATATGCTGTCAGTGATCCAGACACAAATCTGGAAAGCTCTGTACAGGAAATGAAAAACCTCGTAGCCACAAGTGATGAAAAAGAGCCCAACTGCCACCTATGTATACACACAGAACAAATGGTGCTCTTATTAATATATAAAGAAAGTCTAAATGAATGTCTAGTTCAAAGGTCCGACTGTTAATAGAGCAACACAGTGCTTTCCCAAGCATACAACACTTTTTCCTGTGAATCCAAAATGGTGTTTAGAGGACAGGGTTGTCATTGAGATATATTCTACATCTGCAATAAAACTGCACCACTACACTTGAAGTAGGTAACGTGAAGCGTCACCCTTGAGTAATGGCTGCAGACAACATTAGTGTCTCATCCAGAGCTGCTCTCTTCTCCGCTGCCTTGTCTCAGCGTCTGGTGTTGATGGAGTGCCTGTGCGAATGATGGAGCGGCGAGGGAGAGATGATGGATTGGCCACGTCAGGCCCACTCCTAAAGGCGGAGGGGGTTGAGGTAGATGCAACCCAGTAGAACAGGCAAAACTATGATCTCAGATCAGCACACGTCAAGAAGGATCCCACCGAAGGGTTTGCATATGCCACTGAAATCTGGATGTCCACAGGCCTCTTTGAACAGGATTACCACGCCACCTGTCCTCACAGTCCAGGATTGGACTTTGATGTGAGCACAGGGGTGGTTGCCAGATGTGGAGGCCCATCTGTGGTCTGGAGCCTCCAGTGTAGGCAGTCTTTTAGGATTTGATGCTCATCTGCTTGAGAGGATGCATGTTGCCACAGATGTGATCGTTCTGAATTAGACACATGCATCAATCACAATTTATAATTAAAAGATAAACAAATAGTAGGAAGAAGGATAGTAACAGACCAGAGTTGATAAAACAAACATGGGTCCCAAATGGGGGTTTTCGCCATAGAAGCCATATTGGTTCCATAGAAGCCATATTGGTTCCATAGAAGCCATATTGGTTCCATAGATGACATATTGGTTCCATAGATGACATATTGGTTCCTCAGCGAACCTTTCAATTAACGGTTGTTAAAAGAACCATTTTGTCCTAGTGTGATGAAGATTTTAATTATCTGAATACTTTTTTTAAAAAATAAAAATAACCTTTTGTCCAATAGAAATGTTCCATGGATGTTAAAGGTTCTGCATAGGATTATAAATGCCAATAAATAACCTTTATTTTTTTTAAGAGTGAAGGTGGTCAGTTTAGTGTTTGGTGCTGTAATTCTGTAATGCTTGGAAGATGAGACTATTATTGCCCCAAAAACTCAGAAAATGCAAGTGCAAAAAAATTTGAAAGGGAACAACTTGACGAAAGAATATGCTAAACTTACCTGCCTTCAATGACTAGTCCAACATATTCAAGACATGGCAATTTACAGGTGATCATTTCTAATTTGGGGCTTATTCTTACCTGTATTTTAAAGGATAGTTGACGAGAGTGGGATCCTCTTAAGCTAAGAGCACATATATGTAGTAAGTATGTGCATAATCCACTGCACCACAACTTTGATGTATTTACATCAAAGTAAATATCATCTCTGGGAGATGATTATGTATTTAATGACAAAAACTCATGTAGTATACAGCCCAAAAGTGCAGTTTTTCTGTGGTTCTGTAGACAGATTTCTGGGAATCAGTTTATTTTACTTGGCAACAATTCTCCAACTTGACCACATGGTGGATTCTCACATATTTATGTACTCTATAGAAATTAGTGATGCACAATGAAGCTGATTCCATCCAGTTTATCATCGAGGAACATTGCAAGCCACTTGTATAACAGATAATTGTTATTTCATGGTCTATGCCACGGCAAAAGTCTTTAATCCTTCAATTCTTTTCAGGTTACACAAGAGAAAGACCTTTTCCCTTGTTTAGTCTGTTGTGACGGTCCACCTCATGAACAGAGGGATTCTTCTTGGCACACTGGAGTGGGCTGCAGCTCTGGGTATCTGCCACATACCACCAAGGCCTCCGATGTACACACACTGTGTGTGTGTGTGTGTGTGTGTGTATGTGTGTGTGGGCGTTTCTTCCGAGCAGCGCAGCGGGCTGGCATGGCATCCGAACAACCACTACCCACTCGGACCAAAACAAGCCACACTTCTTCTTCACTACACTGGCACACAGGCCGGCAAAACAAACAAACCAAGGGTAGCGAAAGTTCCTTCACTCCATGTCACTGCGAGTATCATTTAGTGGCTTTCAGACAATCTGAAATAAATGTTGGGGAAGAAAATGATCTCATGTTTGGCTGCCTCAAAATTGTAATGTTTTGACAGTTACTGGTAAGCTAAATTGGGTGGTCACTTATCATGATGCAGATCTAAAATGGCCACTGACAACATTTTACATCACTCCATTTCATTCCAACATAGCTGAGGTTTCACTGCCGCATTACAGAAAGAGGACTGATGGGACTGTTTAAATTTTCGGTTTATGTGAACACTTCCTTATTAAATTTAGATTGTTTTTTAAGTGTTCTTGAGATCCTCTGCCAGTATGTTTAAAAAGGAAAGAACGACTCGTCAGTAATGGTCACCATCGAAAATACTGTTCTGGAGCTTAACGTTTTTTTCCTGTGTCCCCCTGAAAAACATTTAAACATTAAAATGCGGTGTAAATGAAAACCAAATTATTACTGCAGAAGCTGAAACTGTTTGCTCACATTCTGATCAGCTGACTGAACAAACAGTGCTCCTTTATGGGACAGTGTATAGCCTAAAATAAAAATATATGCTGTCTTTATTTACTCACCCTCATTTTGTTGTTTTCTCATCCATTGTCCATATTTTCAATGGCTGTAAAGTTTTTAATCACTAATAAAGTTGTGTATTACACTCATGCTGTGAAGATTTTCCAAATATTTTCTGTGTTCCTCGTTAAAACTGAACCACATCCATAAATTGAATGACATTAAGGTGAATCATTTTGTATAATTGGTGAACTTTTCCTTTAAGGAATAAAACAGTTAGGAGGCCAAAAAGAGGGGGCAAGGAGGAGAGAGAGAGAGAGAGAGAGAGAGAGAGAGAGAGAGAGAGAGAGAGAGAGAGAGAGAGAGAGAGAGAGAGAGAGAGAGAGAGAGAGAGAGAGAGAGAGAGAGAGAGAGAGAGAGAGAGAGAGAAAAAATCTGAAAGCCCCAAATCAAGGCCATTTCTCCAGTGCGGCACAATCTGGAGGTCTTACTTTAAAACCCTTTACCAACAACTTGAACCAGAACTCAACCAGCCCCAAACTAACACAAAGAGAAAACTAGAAGAGTTACAGAAAACGATCAAAAATTACCAAAACCCACTGGACATGATTATAACAACATCAGAAATAACAGAGCACATTAAAAAACTCAAATTAAAGAAGGCATGTGGACAAGACAACATCAGTAATGAAATGCTCAAACTCAGCAGTCCTTACATAATTCAAGCTCTGGCAAACTTATTCAACCTGATCTTATCCTCGGGGGACTTCCCTGAGACCTGGGCTGAAGGACTCATCACTCCAATATATAAAAAAGGAGATAAATTCGATCCCAATAATTACCGTGGTATCTGTGTGGGCAGTAACCTAGCAAAGCTTTTCTGCACTATAATGAACAACCGCATAGTGACATTCCTTACAAGACGCAGCATCCTACATAAATCACAAATTGGCTTTTTACCGAAACAACGCACATCCGACCACATCTATTCTCTCCACACTCTAATTAACAAAAATCTAAAGGGCAAACAAAGAAAAATATTTACATGTTTTGTTGATTTAAAAAAAGCTTTCGACTCTGTTTGGCATGATGGGTTACTATACAAATTATTACAAATTGGCATTGGTGGAAAAACATTTGATGTTATACAGTCCATGTATAGAAACAGTCGATGTGCAGTCAAAATTGGTAATTGCAGGACTGCGTTCTTCCAGCAGGGTCGTGGAGTGAGGCAGGGATGCAGTCTGAGCCCAACCCTGTTCAACATCTACATCAACGAGCTGGCAGAAGCTCTGGACCGCTCCGGCAACATCCCGGGCATCGCTCTACACGACTCCGAAGTCAAATGCCTGCTGTATGCGGACGACCTGGTTCTGATGTCCCCCACAGCCGAGGGTCTCCAGCACAGCCTGGCCCTGCTGGAACAGTACTGTGAGGAATGGGCTCTGACGGTCAACCTGGACAAAACCAGAGTCATGGTGTTCCAGAAGAAGGCCAGGTCTCAGGGAAGCAGATACCAGTTCAGTTACGGAGGAGAAGTTCTGGAGCACAGCACCAGCTACTCTTACCTGGGCATCCAGATCTCTGCATCGGGGGGCTTCAGTCTGGCTGTGAAGGCCTTGTATGAGAAGGCCCGGAGGGCATTTTATGCCATCAAATCACGGTTTGGCCAATTAAAACTACCAATTAAAACATGGGTTAAATTATACCACGCAATCATTAAACAAATTCTACTTTACGGGAGTGAAATTTGGGGACCAGTAATCAATTTTAAAAATTGGGATAAAACTTCAATAGAAAAACTACAACTAGAAATTATCAAAAACATTTTAGGGGTCCATAGATCTACATCCAATGATGCCTGCAGAGCTGAATTAGGCTTATACCCACTGAAGATTGAGATCCAGAAGAGATGTGTTCAGTTCTGGCATCACCTCCATCAATCTGATCCTGATTCAATCCAATATAAAGCCCTCCTCGCCAATGAAACCTCAGCAGAATCTCATCCTCTAAACACACTCGCTCATCAGCTCGTCCACAAAACCCAGCTCCTCACCGACTACAGCTTCACCCCCAGAACCATTATCAAAGAAATTGACACAAATCTAAAAGACACTCATGATGAATCTCTAAAAATACAATTTGACCTTCAACATAAGCTCCAATGCTACTCAAACCTAAACAGAACCACTACATTTGCCAATTATTTATTGATTAAACCATTTAAAGAAAGACAAATCCTCTCCAAATACAGATTAAGTGACCATGATCTAGAGATAGAGAGAGGAAGACATAGACAAACATGGAGCGAGCGAGAGCAGAGGATCTGTAGACACTGTGATCTACAGCAAATAGAGGATGAGAAACACTTTCTGATGATGTGTCCCAAATATCTCCATGTGAGGGAAACATTTCTCCCCAGATTTAAAGCCCTGATCCCTTCATTTACAGAGCTCAGTGATTCTGAGATAATGCCCTTCTTACTCGGAGAAGATGAGAACACAGCTGCACTCGCTGCTAAATATGTGTTAACCATTCATAATGTTAGATGTTCAACATGATTCACTTGATACTGACCAACTTGATCTTTTCATTTATTTAGAATGATTTTGATTTTATTTACTATTTATGTTGTTATTTATTTACCTATGTTATTGTTGTATATACTGTATATATATTGATGCTTTGGCAACATTGTGCTACGCAGTCATGCTAATAAAGCTCATTTGAATTGAAAATTGAATTGAATTGAGAGAGAGAGAGAGAGAGGGAGGGAGAGAGAGAGAGAGAGAGAGAAAGACACACACACACACACACACACACACACTCATAGCCCAAACACACACACATTAGACCTACACAAACAGCCAATAAACACACACACACACACACACACACACACTCTCACAGCCCAAACACACACACATTAGACCTACACATATCTAGATAATGTATATAATGTTCACATGCCTAAGTTCAGTTGTTACATGATTTATGTTTTCTAATCTTTTATTTATTATTATAATTATTTATTTATTTTATTAATGTTATTTTACTAATTATATTATTTTGTAGCTATATCTAGCCATGTGTTTATATAATATTACCTTTTTTATTTAGTTTCATTGTTACTATTATTTTCTCTAGGCTTTTCTAAATGTTCAGATATTGTAAATCATTTTATATGTTGTCTTAATGCTTTGGCAATACAAAATGTATGTTTTTGTCATGCCAATAAAGCTTTCTGAATTGAATTGAATTGAGAGAGAGAGAGAGAGAGAGAGAGAGAGAGAGAGAGAGAGAGAGAGAGAGAGAGAGGAGAGAGAGAGAGAGAGAGAGAGAGAGAGAGAGAGAGCTTTAAAGCACTAAAAGCTTTTCTCCTCTGGCTAAAGGCTAATGTTATTGGTTATATGGTGTAGAAATCTCCGGAGCTGGAGAAAAGCGCGCTGAGGTGATTCATAAATGGACTGTGAGGATCCTTTGGGACAATACTTAGACATGTCTTTGTCTCTCTCTCTCGCTCTATCCCTTTTTTTCTCTTTCGGATTATGGATTGACAGCCTTGGTGTGGTCTGGAACTAATTATTCATCAGGTTTTAGTGAGAGTTTAGTGACAGTTTCCTTACCTCAGCTCGGCAGCGCGCGAATCGCCAGTCCCTCCGCGAACGTTCACCTCTTGAATATTAAGTAGCTCGTGATGACGTAGCTGACAGTCTTCCAATGGCAAACGAGTGTCTTGTAAACTTTTGTTAATTTATTCTGACGTTGCCCGCTGGCCTTCCTATAGGAAAAGCTTTCGCTTTAAATATGAATTAGGTCTTCCTGACGTCGCGTCGGAGTGAATGAAACGACATGATCTAGACTAGAGAGGTTCACTTCACTTCCAACACTTCAAGTGAACCCTACGGTCACAATACTTGATTTAACATGGTAAGTGCCTCTATAATGCATGCTAAATGACTTTTTAGTTGTTGACAGGCTTGTGGTACGTTTAGTATCTATCTATCTATCTATCTATCTATCTATCTATCTATCTATCTATCTATCTATCTATCTATCTATCTATCTATCTATCTATCTATCTATCTATCTATCTATCTATCTTTGAGAGTACAATTTAAAAAAATATTTTATTTTCACACTGATCTCTGTTTTAAGTTCAATTTAAGCTGAAATGAAACTGAATCATTCCAAATCAATAAGTTTTTGTCAGACAGTCAGGGTAAACATAAGTGCATGCACTTTGCATTGGGATTGCATTGGGATTGATTCTGTATTGAACTGTATTGAACAAGGTGCAAGCGCAGGGACCATGAAACCTGATAAGTATTTAAATGTGTGCGAGAGTGAGTTACAACCCATTTGGAAATCTGGAAGCTGTAGAAGGAAATGTTATGCATCTTTTCAAACTCTGTCCTTCATGAATGGGATGTGGTTGGAAGGATTGAATCAGATGACCAGATAAATGCAAACCACGGCATAAAATGATTTTGATAGGCCAGACTGCTGCATTTTTACTTTACAAGCATGGCATAAACAGAGCCTCTGGAAAGTTCGGCTGCGGTTGATGAAGTACAAGCTCACACACGTGGAGACTCGAGCCCATAATTCATTGGCTTCGGGTTTGACATTTTTAGTGCTCCGGACACCTTGTGAGACAGCGGGTCTCCACTAAATCCTTTAGTTTCAACTTCTGCGCTAGATTAATTTGTTTTATGTCCCCTCTATCAAAAGATAATGCGCACGTATTATTACTCAAAGTCTCATTGAAATGGCAGAAAGGCCATGCTGTGACTGGAAAATGAGTGTCTGCTGTATTGATCAGAAATAGAAGTGAACATTTTTAACTACAGGTCAATGTACTTACATGACAAGGACAGTAATGCATTGCTCAGCTTGCAATGAAAAAGACGCCACAGAATAGAAATGCTAACAATTTGAGAATCCTTGTGTTTGGAATGGATGGATTTTTGAATGGAGGTCACACTCTGCCCATGTCAACACGTCTTGATGTTTAATATGCATTGCGGCATCATGTGCACTTCAAGGGAAGTTAGAGTTAAATGGTGTTTATTTTACAATCATTGATTCTGTGGCTTCTCGTGAGGATGCAATATTAGCAGGCTGCTTAGCGGATTTGGAGAAATGCTTCCATATGTCTTTTATTGATTTGCAAAAACATATTTCGCATTAGCATGAATATAGTGGTATCCAAATGTCAGAGACCTTTGTATTTCTAATTTAATACAAACTTTCCATTACAAATCATATCATTAGCATAACAAATTGAGTTAAAAGTTGAACAAGAATGTCTTAGGCGTGCATCTCCTTTGTTTTTGACATGATCCAAAGAGCATCTTGAGCTTTATCGACCAAAGAGTCACATGATCAACGTCACTCATTTACTTGCATTTTATTAGTGACCTAGAAATAGATTCCTCTTTAATGTCATAACTTTCAGTGTACTTTCAGGTTTACGTGAAAACGTGGTCTGAGGCTTTTAAACCATTATATGTTCCTCCTTTTTTCCTCTTGAGAGTTGTTTGTGATATACATCCAACCCGGCATGGTAGAAGGTACTGGAAACATCTTAACACAGCCTTTTCAAATAATGGTTCTGGCGTCTGTGGTTCCATGAAGAACCTTTAACATTTATGGAATCTTTCCATTCCGGAATGTTTTCTATTCGATGATGTTCTTAAAAGGAACTTTTAACTGTTCTTTAAAGTTCCTTTTGAGAACTGTTCCCTGAAAGGTTCTTTGGGGAACCCAAAATGGTTCTCCTATGGCATCGCTATGAAAACCCCCGTTGGAACCTTTATTTTTAAGAGTGCACAACATGTTTTTAGAATCTGACATTTCTACCGCAGATCATTTAATATAACGGCTCCCAAGCATGAGGCCATGCGGCCATTATCCAATCAGTCTCAGAGATTTTGTCTGACCTTTTCCAACATGGCTGCTCGCCGGAGCAGAACCAGTTCGGCCATGAGCTGTTTGGCGGTGTCATTCTTAAGAGTGTTGACTTAAAGGGATAGTCCATCCAAAATTCAAGACAATTAATTATTTACTCACCCTCATTTCATTCTAAACTTCCAACATAATTTCATTAAAAATCCAACATAATAGCGTATGGTTCGAAAGACACAAGGCTGAACTATTCCTTTAATTAATAAAGAATAAAAACTGAAAATCCACAAAAGCTAATGTGAATTCCTTCTTTGCTTTCTCATGCAGAATGTACTTGACCAATCAATGCAAATGTGATGCGGTCTTCCTCTATATGTAATCATATTATAATCTATTCTTAGATTTATAATGGTATTAGATCATTTAACGTTGTTTTTTTATTTAGTGCTCAGTAAAGCGGTAATCTCTGTATGATGTGTTTCACAATAAAACGTGTTACTCTCTGAACTTTACTGTGACCTTTCAGAGTGTATTTGGCAACGAAAACCCGTAATCTACAGCAAATTCCCGTATTTCAAAAGCAGATCTCACAGAATCAGTTTCTCCGCTTCAGTTTCTTCTCATTCATTGGTTTCATGCTGTTTTAATGTAGACTATTCGATCCCTGATTATAAAGTAGGAAAGGGGGCTAGGTGTTAACATACATTTTTCCTTGCTGGAAAAATTTGGCACCACAGTGTCCTATTCACAGTACACTGACACATACCCTCAACCGCTTTAGCAATTTCCTGGAGAAAGCCGGACGGTTGCAGACTCTTGCTCCACCGTAAACCCAGTGTACACCGACACTATTGCATTTGTTTAAAACACAAACACACATGCTGAGGTAATATATAATTTAAATATAGATATATTACTTTTTGTAATGGAAATAATGCGGGAAAATGGGATTTTGTGATTTCCAGGACTAGAAAAGTCATGGAAATTACCATTCAAAATGTATTTAAATAAAAATACAGAAAAAAATGTAATATTATGAAGTATTATTACAATTTAAAATAAGTGTTTTTTAAGCAAATTTATTTTTACATTTATTTCTATGCTGTAAAGCTGTATTTCCAGCATCATTCCTCCCGTCTTCAGTGTCACATGATCTTCAGAAATCAGTCTAATATGCCGATTTGCTGCTTAAGAAACATTTCAGCTTATTATCAATGTTGCAGTTGTGCTGAATAATATTTTTGCAACTCTACTGTCACTTTGGAGAAAAGTGAACTTATTAAAATAAATTGTTTTTTTACTGACCCCCTGTTTTTCAATTACTGAATAGTTTTTTTACTGGTAGGTATATACATATTTAAATGGATATTTCACCCCAAAATGAAAACTGTCATCATTTTTCTACTCATCCTCAAGTTGATCCAAACCTGTGGGAGATTCTGTCTTCAGTTGAACACTAAAGAAGATATTTTGAAGAATGATGGCAACCAAACCAACAAAATAATAAATAAAGTCAGTGGCTACCATTTACTATTTGGTTACCAACATTCTTCAAACTACCTTTTATGTTTAACAGAATAAAATAATATTTTAAAGTGTATGGTCAACTTATTGATTCTCGATTTTTAAAGATTTATTTATCTTATCCAAGTTTGGGACCAAAGTCGAAACCCTTGACTTTTTTAATTTTATTCTTAAGCCAGCGCTCATTTCTTTCAGCGACTGCTTGGTTATTAAGGCCAATAAATATTTCCTTTAATCAATTTAAAACAAGTAAAGATCTTATAAAAAAACAATCAAAAATCTTTTTATCAAAAGTCATATTTTAGTTTATTTTTTTTAAGATTAAAATATTCTTTGAAAACCAAAATCCTTAAAATTCTTTTTTGTTTTATCCTAAGAAGGGGGTACGGAAAAAATAAAACTTAATTTTAAAAACAAAAAAAAAAAATAAATAAAATTTTTAAGGGGGGAAAAGGCAAGAACGGGCCCTCCATAAAAATTGTTTAAAGGGGTTGGGTGAAATTGGGCCCAGATTCCCGGGCAAAAGTTTTATAATAGTATAAATTGGTCGAATAAAAATTAGAAATAGTCCATTCTAAAAATTTAAAAACCACAAACATTCAATTTAAAAATTCTTTTTTTGATTTTAAGAGGAAAAAACAATAAACTTAATTAATTATTTTTGAATTAATAGATTTAATTTGAAAAAAAAAATTTACCATTGTAACCCTAGTTTCCGGAATAATTAATAAAAAAAAAAAAATTAATAATACCGAATTAATTAAGTATAGAAATAAAGATTTTTAAAAAAGAAAATATATTTTTTTAAAAAAAAGCAGTTTTTTAAAAGTTTTTAATAATTTTTATTTTAATTAAAAAACGTAATTTTTTCGTATCCCCCCTTTTTTTTTAACAGTCCTCTAATCTTAATTAATTTTCAATAAACAATAAAATTTCCCGGGGAGGGAGATTGTATAGTAAAAAACGTTTTTTGTTTTGAAAAATAAAAATTTTTCCTTTGTTAAACTTTAACAAATTTTACCAAATTCTCTAGGTTATGCCGAAAAAAGCGGGTTTTCTTATGGGGTTTGGATCTTTTTTCTTTTCCTTTTTTCGGGCGTTTTTTTACTCAGTAACGAATATTGTTAATAATGTACGTAAGTCACAAAAAACGTGTTACTCTCTGAACTTTAATGTGACCTTTCAGAGTGTATTTGGCAACGAAAACCCATAATCTACAGCAAATTCCCGTATTTCAAAAGCAGATCTCACAGAATCAGTTTCTCCGCTTCAGTTTTCCTCTTTTTTTCATTCATTGGTTTCATGCTGTTTTAATGTAGAATATTCAATCCCTGATTATACAGAAGGAATTTAGGTGTTAACATTCATTTTTCCTAGCTGGAAAAATTTGGCACCACAGTGTCTTATTCACAGTACACTGACACATACCCTCAACCGCTTTAGCAATTTCCTGGAGAAAGCCGGACGGTTGCAGACTCTTGCTCCACCGTAAACCCAGTGTACACCGACACTATTGCATTTGTTTAAAACACAAACACACATGACAGAACATAGCTGAGGTAATATATAATTTAAATATAGACATATTGCTTTTTGTAATGGAAATAATGCGGGAAAATGGGATTTTGTGATTTCCGGGACTAGAAAAGTCATGGAAATTACCGTTCAAATACAGAAAACAATGTAATATTATGAAGTATTATTACAATTTAAAATAAGTGTTTTCTAAGCAAATATATATTTTGAAATGTAATTTATTTCTATGCTGTAAAGCTGTATTTCCAGCATCATTCCTCCAGTCTTCAGTGTCACATGATCTTCAGAAATCAGTCTAATATGCCGATTTGCTGCTTAAGAAACATTACAGCTTATTATCAATGTTGCAGTTGTGCTGAATAATATTTTTGCAACTTTACTGTCACTTTGGAGAAAAGTGAACTTATTAAAATAAATTGTTTTTTTACTGACCCCCAAACTTTTGAATGGTAGGTAGATACATATTTAAAAATATATTTCACCCCAAAATGAAAACTGTCATCATTTTTCTACTCACCCTCAAGTTGATCCAAACCTGTGGGAGATTCTGTCTTCAGTTGAACACTAAAGAAGATATTTTGAAGAATGTTGGTAACCAAACCAACAAAATAATAAATACTATGGAAGTCAGTGGCTACCACTTACTATTTGGTTACCAACATTCTTCAAACTACCTTTTATGTTTAACAGAAGAAATAATATTTTAAAGTGTTAATTTGACAAATGCATATTAATATGTGATGTTTTCGACTACAAATAAAATGATTTTACGATTCCTTATCCCAGCGGTTCTCAATTCCAGTCCTCGCGCCCCCCCGCTCTGCATATTTCGTATGTTACTCTTATCGCTTCAGATGTTTGTTGTATTGGAACGCAAGTGCCCTGCGAAGTGCACATCACAGGATATTCTGCATGATTCCAGTTCGAAGCGAACGTATATATTCCATTCAAAGTGCATTGAAGTGGCAGACTGAATTAAAATTGTATATATTTACAGAGGTATATGATGTCACACTCGTCGTGCGTGAAGAGTTGCGAGCGCAAATCCATGAATGAATGTCCCGAAATAAAGTAAACTTCAGTGGATTTCCCTGCTCAGGGAGTAGGGAGCAATGGACCCTGTGTAGGGAGCAATGGACCCTGTGTAGGGAGCAATGGACACTGTGTAGGGAGCAATGGACCCTGTGTAGGGAGCAATGGACACTGTGTAGGGAGCAATGGACCCCTGTGTAGGGAGCAATGGACACTGTGTAGGGAGCAATGGACCCTGTGTAGGGAGCAATGGACCCCCTGTGTAGGGAGCAATGGACACTGTGTAGGGAGCAATGGACCCTGTGTAGGGAGCAATGGACACTGTGTAGGGAGCAATGGACCCTGTGTAGGGAGCAATGGACCCTGTGTAGGGAGCAATGGACCCTGTGTAGGGAGCAATGGACACTGTGTAGGGAGCAATGGACACTGTGTAGGGAGCAATGGACCCTGTGTAGGGAGCAATGGACACTGTGTAGGGAGCAATGGACCCTGTGTAGGGAGCAATGGACCCTGTGTAGGGAGCAATGGACACTGTGTAGGGAGCAATGGACCCTGTGTAGGGAGCAATGGACACTGTGTAGGGAGCAATGGACCCTGTGTAGGGAGCAATGGACCCTGTGTAGGGAGCAATGGACCCTGTGTAGGGAGCAATGGACACTGTGTAGGGAGCAATGGACCCTGTGTAGGGAGCAATGGACACTGTGTAGGGAGCAATGGACCCTGTGTAGGGAGCAATGGACCCTGTGTAGGGAGCAATGGACCCTGTGTAGGGAGCAATGGACCCTGTGTAGGGAGCATGTCAATCGGAACACAGTTCATGCACGGAGCGCACTTCTAACAAGCTGATTATCTGAATCAGGTGTGTTAACAAAGAGAGACATGCAAAATATGCAGAGCGGGGGGGCGCGAGGACTGGAATTGACAACCTCTGGCTTATCCTTATAATCACAATCAGCCAGGGAAATCCATTCGTCAAAACCCTTGTTTTTTCCATTGTTATCAGTGAAATATTAAACACATTCAGCAAGAAAATATACCAAAATATATTCTTCTCCCTCAGCAAAACGTTATGAGACAGGAGCACAATCGCACCATTATGACATCACTAGGAGGGTGGCCTAGGAATGCTGTGGAAACAACAATAATACATCGCATTTACGAAAAGTAGCAGTCGTCATGGCTTTAAAATTCGTCTGTCCGTCCTCCAGCCTAGAAATGTCCAAATCTAATGGATCGTTCTGATCCGATCAGCTCCGTGAAAGGAGACTCGAGACATCAGGCCACTTTTGCACAGGACCGTAGCACACTCTTTTCTACATGTTCACCCCCTTTTCTCTCGTTTTATATTCTTGAGAAAATTTCACTCCATAAGAGGGAAAAGAAAGAGAAAAAATGCTACCGAGCCCTAAAAATAGTATTCTGGGAACAAGCTTGTCCAGTAGCTGTTTGCAGCGCTCACGTCTTGAGCCATTCAAAACACAAGCCATGTTTTTCCACAAGGAAAATATGAACTTTGACTGGGCAGCTGTATCTGTAGCATCTGCACCGTAACATCTGCTGTTTAATCATGTTGGACTCTTCGATGTCTATCAGCTAAACAGGACAATTTATATCGAGGAGCAGATTATTGCATTCCAGGTTTAAGTACACTGTGCTTTTCACTGTATTCCCCTTAGGATCGGGGCTTTTGTGGAGCCAGTTATCCTCAAAAAAGTCCAGTTAAGGTCCAAATATGCTGAATCGGGAAGCTTTGAAAGCAGTGCAACTTTAATGGAATAGTTCACCAAAAATGACTCAGTCTCATGTTGTTTATTTCTGTTGTACCATTAAATTGGAGATCTTGAAGTAGTGAATCTGCCATATTTATTTAGTGACCGTGTCTCCAAAACTTCCAACTCCAAAGATCACAAAAATTAATAGCAGTGCACTGATTTCTTTGTATGTTTTTTTGTAATATAATAGTTGTGTGTGACAAGCGAAGTTGTGATGACCCTTTCAGAGTAAAAATTATGCGAACATGCCAGGTTTCATGTTATTCAGTGAAAAAACGTTGTTTTAAGTGAAAGGTACTTTAAGTAGTTTTAAGCTAGATAACATAAGACTGAAATACTTGTTAATCATTTATGATTTTTCACTGTATATGGTAAGGTAGATAGCTAACTAGTTAACCATTTATAAGGTTATATGGTAGTATTTTTACTATTACTTTCTTACAATTTACATTTTCAATAAAAATATATATTTATAGCAGACGCCTTTAAAGGATTAGTTCACTTTCAAATTTAAATTTCCTGATAATTTACTCACCCCCATGTCATCCAAGCTGTTGATGTATTTCTTTTTTCAGTCGAAAATAAATTAAGGTTTTTGATGAAAAACTAATGGACTCCAAACGGTTGAAGGTCAAAATGACAGTTTCAGTGCAGCTTCAAAGGACTATAAACGATACGTGAAGTCTGGGACGCGCATCGCAGAACAGGCTAGTGTTTGTGTTTATAAAGCATATACATTTTTTTTTTTTATGACCGATTGTTTCATTAGATAAGACCCTTATTCATCGTCTGGTATCATTTATAGCCCTATGAAGCTGCACTGAAACTGTAGTTTTGACCTTCAACCGTTTGGAGTCCATTGAAACTAACTATACGGATAAAAATACTGGAATGTTTTCATCAAAAACCTTAATTTATTTTCGACTGAAGAAAGAAATACATTAACATCTTGGATGACATGGGGGTGAGTAAATTATCAGGAGATTTAATTTGAACGTGATCTAATCCTTTAACCAAAGCGCTAACAAAAGAGTAACAAAAGCAGTTTGTCAAAAAGCCAAATAATTTATAATATAATGCCAGGTTTATTAAATAGTTTATTAGGTTACAACTAGATTAGAAAGCAAGCTAGACTTGAATTAAATGTATTGAAATTTTGTTTCACTATTTAAAACCTCAATTGTTTCACTATATTTATAAATTATATTGTATATTATGTTTTTATAAATGAAATAACCTGATCATTTTCTAAAATATATTATCCTTAATTTAGTTCATCATGGCTACGTTCACCACTTTAAATCTGTCATTTCTTCGTCTCTAGCGCTCAACAGAATGGTTAAATAATGACTGTTTCCAAACAGGTTTCCTGAACACTCACTCCATCTACATTTGCTGGAACAAAAATAAAGTTTATTAAACTTTAAAGGGATAGTTCACCCAAAAATGAAAATTCTGTCTTTAATTACTCTCCCTCATATCGTGCCAAACCCGTAAGACCTCTGTTCATCTTCGAAACACAAAGTAAGATATTCTTGATGAAAGCCGAGAGCTTTCTGACCTGACAACGGAACCGACAGGTTCAAGGCCTAGAAAGGTAGTAAGGATATCATTGAAATAGTCCATGTGACATCAGTGGTTCAACCGTAATGGTATGAAGTTATGAGAATACTTTGTGTGTGTAAAGAGCAACTCATTTGTGCGATGCTGCGGATGTAGAACACACATGCGCTGGACCTTGTTTACACACATGCGCCGTGGTAATGTCATGAAGGCGCGTAGAGGAAGTTACTAGGGTCTTCTGATGGTTACTGTGTGTTTCTTAGTAGGGTGTTTTTTCTGGTTGATAGATGTTTATTAGGATGTTCTGGGTGGTTGCTAGGGTGTTCTAGGTCAGTGGTTCTGGGTGGTCGCTAGGGTGTTCTGGTGTTTGCTAGTTGGTTTCTGGTAGAGTGCTCTTTCTTTTTGCTAGGTGTTTATTAGAATGTTCTGTGTGGTTGCTAGGTGGTAACCAGGGTGTTCTGTGTGGTTGTTGAGGTGTTCGGGTGGTTGCTGGGTGGTTTTTGTTAGGGTGTTCTTGCTGGTTGCTAGGTGTTTATTATGGTGTTCTGGGTGGTTCCTAGCCAGTTACTAAGGTGTTTTGGCTTGTTGCTAGGTTGTTCTGAATAGGTGATTGGTTAAGGTGTTCGGCTGGTTGCTGGGTGATTTTTGGTGGGCTGTTCTTTCTTGTTGCTAGGTGTATATTGGGGTGTTCCGGGTGGTTGCTATGTAGTTAACAGGGTGTTCTGGGTAGTTGCTAGGGTGTTCTAGATAGGTGATTTTTAAGGTGTTTGGCTGGTTGCTGGGTGGTTTTTGGTGGGCTGTTCTTTCTTGTTGCTAGGTGTATATTGGGGTGTTCTGGGTGGTTGCTATGGTGTTCTAGGTCAGTGGTTCTGGGTGGTCGCTAGGGTGTTCTGGTGTTTGCTAGTTGGTTTCTGGTAGAGTGCTCTTTCTTTTTGCTAGGTGTTTATTAGAATGTTCTGTGTGGTTGCTAGGTGGTAACCAGGGTGTTCTGTGTGGTTGTTAAGGTGTTCGGGTGGTTGCTGGGTGGTTTTTGTTAGGGTGTTCTTGCTGGTTGCTAGGTGTTTATTATGGTGTTCTGGGTGGTTCCTAGCCAGTTACTAAGGTGTTTTGGCTTGTTGCTAGGTTGTTCTGAATAGGTGATTGGTTAAGGTGTTCGGCTGGTTGCTGGGTGATTTTTGGTGGGCTGTTCTTTCTTGTTGCTAGGTGTATATTGGGGTGTTCCGGGTGGTTGCTATGTAGTTAACAGGGTGTTCTGGGTAGTTGCTAGGATGTTCTAGATAGGTGATTTTTAAGGTGTTTGGCTGGTTGCTGGGTGGTTTTTGGTGGGCTGTTCTTTCTTGTTGCTAGGTGTATATTGGGGTGTTCTGGGTGGTTGCTATGTAGTTAATAGGGTGTTCTGGGTAGTTGCTAGGGTGTTCTAGATAGGTGATTGTTAAGGTGTTCTTTCTGGTTGCTAGGTGTTTATTAGAATGTTCTGTGTGGTTGCTAGGTGGTAACCAGGGTGTTCTGTGTGGTTGTTAAGGTGTTCGGGTGGTTGCTGGGTGGTTTTTGGTAGGCTGTTCTTGCTGGTTGCTAGGTGTTTATTATGGTGTTCTGGGTGGTTGCTAGCTAGTTACTAAGGTGTTTTGGCTTGTTGCTAGTTTGTTCTGAATAGGTGATTGGTTAAGGTGTTCTGGTGTTTGCTGGGTGGTTTTTACTAATAATTATAAGAGAAGAAATAATTGAATAAAGTCGTTATTTTTGGTTTTCTTTGAGCACAAAAAGTATTCTCTTAGCTTCGTAAAATTACGGTTGAACCACTGAGGTCAAATGGACTATTTTACCGATGTCCTTACTACGTTTCTGGGCCTTGAACATTTCAGTTGCGTTGCTGTCTTTGCAGGGTCAGAAAGCTCTCGGATTTGATGAAGGATATCTTGTGTTCTGAAGACGAACAAAGGTCTTTCAGGTTTGGGATGACACGAGGGTGAGTAATTAAAGACAGAATCTTTACTTTTGGGCGAACTGCCCCTTTAAATTATGAGTTGCTTGCCTACGGTTTTACCGTATCGTCCCTGAGAGTGTTGAAAATATCCAGTAGAGTGGTTTAGACCACCGCCAGGGGTCGAACCCCACAACACCAACCTGTTTTGGAAAAGCTGACGATCTCTCCCTCTCTCCCCAAAGGGTACGGGCACAGCTGGACGGCAGCTGAAGAGCATTTGGATGTGAAGTTTGCGGCTGTGGTGGGGAGGGTTCCTGGCACCGTGATTTGGTGGATAAACAGAAATGAAAATCACATTGCCAGGGATTTCCACCCCTGCACAGTTCTTCAGGTGCCCCACACCTACACCGCCTCCCGCTGGTATGTGTCCAGCTCCTGACCGGCTGTATTTTGGAGATCCTGTAAGAAGCACAGAGATTTGTCTGAATTAGTCTGTCAGGGCCTTTGTGTGCATGTAGCTTAAAGTCAACACGGACCCTGTTTACGTTCTTAATGCGTGTTCCTGCTTTTATTGTGCTGGTTTTATCATTCATCAAAATGTACTTACATTTATCAGACGCTTTTATCCAAAGTGACTTACAGTGCATTCATGCTATACCTTTTTTAGTCAGTACATGCGTTCCCTGGGAATCGAACCCACAACCTTTGCGCTGCTAACGCAATGCTCTACCACTGAGCCACAGGAACACTTGCTGCACCCAGGATATTATTTTACTTTAATAAGTCAAGTATGACTATTACTATTGCTCATCCTTGGGGTTATGGATTTAAGCAAACCCATAACCGTGAGAATTAAACTTTGGTTGCTTACTTTTCTAAAAAGCCAGATTTGTTTTTGCCTGTTGGATGATAAAATGTGCAAAAACATCCCAGGAGGAACCGTGAAGAACCAAAATAGAGCTCTATCCACATT
The DNA here is from genome assembly GCA_027422435.1 of Schizopygopsis pylzovi. Taxonomy (NCBI): domain Eukaryota; kingdom Metazoa; phylum Chordata; class Actinopteri; order Cypriniformes; family Cyprinidae; genus Schizopygopsis; species Schizopygopsis pylzovi. Next base: position 5,577,256 of record CM049825.1, on the reverse strand, counting down.
TACCAATGAAAAATCATCATAGCAACGTGCCTAAGCCACTATAAACACTTTACCAACACACAGCAACACCCTGGCTATCACATAAAACTCCCTTGCGTTGTATTGGTGAGTAAACAGCACTATTCTTCTGGAAATGTAAAATCTCTTTGTAATGTACTGTTTGCTACAGCATATTGAGATTCAGTTTTTGTTTATGTAACCTCTTTGGCATTTAGTTCATGTGAGTGCAACTGCTTGGTATGTTTTTCAGACTCAATAACACTAACAATGACTCATCGCTGTGGAAATATCATGTTTCCTCAGGAATGACAGATAATGGCTTACTGGAATATCGGCGAAGGCAAAAGGACATCTGGCAAGTTAAAAATAAAAGAGGATGCAAACCTCATTTGACACACACAGCGCTTAGGCTTGATATCAGACGGTCTGTTATGAATGACTAAAAAACCCTGAATAAAACAATGCCCCGCAAGAGCGTTTACAGCCCCAAAGCCTTCCTAGTGACCTAGTACTATAGTCCTGATACTGTATTTATATATTAATATCATGTTTTATATATAAAATATAATGCTATATATATATATATATAATATATATTATATCTAATATTTTATTGCATCAATACTATATATAATTTATTTATTAATGTTTTATATATAAAATATAATGCTATATATATAATACGTATTATATCTAATATTTTATTTATCAATACTATATATATTTTATTTATTAATATAATGTTTTATATATAAAATATAATGCTATATATATATAATACATATTATATCTAATATTTTATTGTATCAATACTATATATAATTTATTTATTAATATAATGTTTTATATATAAAATATAATGCTATATATATATAATACATATTATATCTAATATTTTATTGTATCAATACTATATATAATTTATATTATTAATATGTTTTATATATAAAATATAATGCTATATATATATATATACGTATTATATCTAATATTTTATTGCATCAATACTATATATAATTTATTATTAATATGTTTTATATATAAAATATAATGCTATATATATAATACGTATTATATCTAATATTTTATTGTATCAATACTATATATATTTATTTATTAATATGTTTTATATATAAAATATAATGATATATATATATAATACATATTATATCTAATATTTTATTAGTATCAATATATATATATTTTATATATTAATATAATTTTTATATATAATATAATGATATATATACATATATATATTTATATACATATTGTATCTAATATTTTATTGTATCAATACTATATAATTTTTATATTTTATAATCTTTTAGAATTAATGTATATTTTATATATTTATATGTAATTATATTAGTGTTAATTTAATTTATTATTATACCAAAAATGAATATAGGATGTGCGTTCACAGATTTATCGTAATTTCACAATGGCTTCAAGTGTGGCTAAATCAGAAGATATTCTTGTCCTTTTTTTAATTCACACACGGTCTTAAAGGGATAGTTCACCCAAAAATATAACTTCTGTCATTACTTACCCTCATATTCTGAACCCATAAGACCTTTGTTCATCTTCGAAACACAAAGTAAGATATTCTTGATGAAAGCCGAGAGCTTTCTGACCTGACAACGGAACCGACAGGTTCAAGGCCCAGAAAGGTAGTAAGGATATCATTGAAATAGTCCATGTGACATCAGTGGTTCAACCGTAACGATATGAAGTTAAGAGAATAGTTTGTGTGTGCAAAGAGCAACTCATTTGCGCGATGCTGCGGATGTAGAACACACACGCGCTGGACCTTGTTTACACACATGCGCCGTGGTAATGTCATGAACGCGCGTAGAGGAAGTTACTAGGGTCTTCTGATGGTTACTGTGTGTTTCTTAGTAGGGTGTTTTTTCTGGTTGATAGATGTTTATTAGGATGTTCTGGGTGGTTGCTAGGGTGTTCTTTCTGGTTGCTAGGTGTTTATTAGGGTGTTCTGGGTGGTTGCTAGGGTGTTCTAGGTCAGTGGTTCTGGGTGGTCGCTAGGGTGTTCTGGTGTTTGCTAGTTGGTTTCTGGTAGAGTGCTCTTTCTTGTTGCTAGGTGATTATTAGAATGTTCTGTGTGGTTGCTAGGTGGTAACCAGGGTGTTCTGTGTGGTTGCTGGGTGGTTTTTGGTAGGGTGTTCTTGCTGGTTGCTAGGTGTTTATTATGGTGTTCTGGGTGGTTGCTAGCTAGTTACTAAGGTGTTTGGCTTGTTGCTAGGGTGTTCTGAATATGTGATTGGTTAAGGTGTTCGGGTGGTTGCTGGGTGGTTTTTGGTGGGCTGTTCTTTCTTGTTGCTAGGTGTATATTGGGGTGTTCTGGGTGGTTGCTATGTAGTTAATAGGGTGTTCTGGGTAGTTGCTAGGGTGTTCTAGATAGGTGATTGTTAAGGTGTTCTTTCTGGTTGCTAGGTGTTTATTAGAATGTTCTGTGTGGTTGCTAGGTGGAAACCAGGGTGTTCTGTGTGGTTGCTGGGTGGTTTTTGGTAGGCTGTTCTTGCTGGTTGCTAGGTGTTTATTATGGTGTTCTGGGTGGTTGCTAGCTAGTTACTAAGGTGTTTGGCTTGTTGCTAGGGTGTTCTGAATATGTGATTGGTTAAGGTGTTCTGGTGGTTGCTGGGTGGTTTTTACTAATAATTATAAGAGAAGAAATAATTGAATAAAGTCGTTATTTTAGTTTTCTTTGAGCACAAAAAGTATTCTCTTAGCTTCGTAAAATTACGGTTGAACCACTGAGGTCAAATGGACTATTGTACCGATGTCCTTACTACGTTTCTGTATGTTCTGAAGACGAACAAAGGTCTTTCAGGTTTGGGATGACACGAGGGTGAGTAATTAAAGACAGAATCTTTACTTTTGGGCGAACTGCCCCTTTAAATTATGAGTTGCTTGCCTACGGTTTTACCGTATCGTCCCTGAGAGTGTTGAAAATATCCAGTAGAGTGGTTTAGACCACCGCCAGGGGTCGAACCCCACAACACCAACCTGTTTTGGAAAAGCTGACGATCTCTCCCTCTCTCCCCAAAGGGTACGGGCACAGCTGGACGGCAGCTGAAGAGCATTTGGATGTGAAGTTTGCGGCTGTGGTGGGGAGGGTTCCTGGCACCGTGATTTGGTGGATAAACAGAAATGAAAATCACATTGCCAGGGATTTCCACCCCTGCACAGTTCTTCAGGTGCCCCACACCTACACCGCCTCCCGCTGGTATATGTCCAGCTCCTGACCGGCTGTATTTTGGAGATCCTGTAAGAAGCACAGAGATTTGTCTGAATTAGTCTGTCAGGGCGCTTGTGTGCATGTAGCTTAAAGTCAACACGGACCCTGTTTACGTTCTTAATGCGTGTTCCTGCTTTTATTGTGCTGGTTTTATCATTCATCAAAATGTACTTACATTTACCAGACACTTTTATCCAAAGTGACTTACTTCATGCTATACCTTTTTTAGTCAGTACATGTGTTCCCTGGGAATCGAACCCACAACCTTTGCACTGCTAACGCAATGCTCTACCACTGAGCCACAGGAACACTTGCTGCACCCAGGATATTATTTTACTTTAATAAGTCAAGTATGACTATTACTATTGCTCATCCTTGGGGGTATGGATTTAAGCAAACCCATAACCGTGAGAATTAAACTTTGGTTGCTTACTTTTCTAAAAAGCCAGATTTGTTTTTGCCTGTTGGATGATAAAATGTGCAAAAACATCCCAGGAGGAACCGTGAAGAACCAAAATAGAGCTCTATCCACATTTACCAATGAAAAATCATCATAGCAACGTGCCTAAGCCACTATAAACACTTTACCAACACACAGCAACACCCTGGCTATCACATACAACTCCCTTGCGTTGTATTGGTGAGTAAACAGCACTATTCTTCTGGAAATGTAAAATCTCTTTGTAATGTACTGTTTGCTACAGCATATTGAGATTCAGTTTTTGTTTATGTAACCTCTTTGGCATTTAGTTCATGTGAGTGCAACTGCTTGGTATGTTTTTCAGACTCAATAACACTAACAATGACTCATCGTTGTGGAAATATCATGTTTCCTCAGGAATGACAGATAATGGCTTACTGGAATATCGGCGAAGGCAAAAGGACATCTGGCAAGTTAAAAATAAAAGAGGATGCAAACCTCATTTAACACACACAGCGCTTAGGCTTGATATCAGACGGTCTGTTATGAATGACTAAAAAACCCTGAATAAAACAATGCCCCGCAAGAGCGTTTACAGCCCCAAAGCCTTCCTAGTGACCTAGTACTATAGTCCTGATACTGTATTTATATATTAATATCATGTTTTATATATAAAATATAATGCTATATATATAATACGTATTATATCTAATATTTTATTGATCAATACTATATATAATTTATTATTAATGTTTTATATATAAAATATAATGCTATATATATAATACGTATTATATCTAATATTTTATTTATCAATATTATATATATTTATTTATTAATATAATGTTTTATATATAAAATATAATGCTATATATATATATATAATACGTATTATATCTAATATTTTAGTGTATCAATATTATATATAATTTATTTATTAATATGTTTTATATATAAAATATAATGCTATATATATAATACACATTATATATAATATTTTAGTGTATCAATATATATATAATTTATTTATTAATATAATGTTTTATATATAAAATATAATGCTATATATATATAATACGTATTATATCTAATATTTTATTGTATCAATACTATATATAATTTATTTATTAATATTGTTTATATATAAAATATAATGCTATATATATAATACGTATTATATCTAATATTTTATTGATCAATACTATATATATTTATTTATTAATATGTTTTATATATAAAATATAATTATATATATATAATACATATTATATCTAATATTTTATTGTATCAATACTATATATAATTTATTTATTAATATAATGTTTTATATATAAAATATAATGCTATATATATAATACATATTGTATCTAATATTTTACTGTATCAATACTATATATAATTTTTATATTTTATAATCTTTTAGAATTTATTTATATTTTATATATTTATATGTAATTATATTAGTGCTAATTTAATTTATTATTATACCAAAAATGAATATAGGATGTGCGTTCACAGATTTATCGTAATTTCACAATGGCTTCAAGTGTGGCTAAATCAGAAGATATTCTTGTGCTTATTTTAATTCACACACGGTCTTAAAGGGATAGTTCACCCAAAAATAAAACATCTGTCATTACTTACCCTCATATCATTCTGAACCCATAAGACCTTTGTTCATCATCAGAAAACACATTAAGATATTTCTGATGCAATTAATTATGCAACTGAAATGTTCCCAGGTCCAGAAACGTGGCGAGGACATTGTTAAAATAGTCCATGTGACACCAGTGCTTCAACCTTAATTTTACAAAACTACAAGAATACGTTTTATGTGCAAAGAAAACAGAAATAACAACTTTGTTCAACAATTTCTTGTCCTCTGAGTTACCGTCTTCCAACATTATCGAGAGTACCACGACAATCTGAATTTGTTTTCAAAAGATGAACGAAAATATCTTAATTTATGTTCCGAAGATGAACGACATGAAGGTGAGTAATTAATGCCAGAATTTACATTTCGGGGTGAACTATCCCTTTAAGAATTATTTGTGTTACAATTGCAATGACTAAGTAGGTATAAATGCTCAAAATCCATCTTGTTCCTAGCTGATAGACCTTGTTCGGTCGCACCCTTTCCATCTCGAGTTCGTCCAGCAGGTCATCGCTTGCTAAAGGCACAGAGCTTAGCTAATTGGTGAGCATTGATCCCTTAAGAATACTGTTCACAGTGGCTAAGTTCAGTGCCTGAAGTGAACTGAATGAAGGTATGCATACGGGGAAAACCGCCCATCCCATCGGGGTCAGGTGACGTCCACCCACTTTCTCTGGCAACAAAGTGAGACAGAGCAGGAACTGGGCGTAATGAAGGGTGGGATGCCAGTAAATGTGAAACCAGTTTGGACATGTACGCAAAAGAGGGAAGATTAAGCTCTTAGCCCTGCATTTAGCATCACGTCTGAGAGCCATTAGCCGGATGAGGATAACTTTATTCACTTTGTCGATCTCAATAGAACTATTGCACTAATGGAGAAATGCACTATTTTTACAGTTTTCCCAAATGCAGCTTTGTATGGTGGTTATTTTGCAGCATTGACAATAATTTAGACCTACGTCAGTTTGAGTTTAAGTCTATAAAGGACAAAAAAAAAATGTAAATTGAGATCATTAACATGTTTTGTGATACATGGTTTTGAGACCAAATTCGTAAAACCAAACTTGTTTCAAAATGTTTTGAATCATTACATGTCTAAAAATAATAATAGTAATAAAAACACTTGATATTATTAACACAAGTCGGAAATATCTTAAAGACAAGAAGTATAATTTAGAGCGTAGAATGACGCTAAATGTGAACGTAGAACAATTTATGAAATTGAACGACTGCGACATATGCAAAAAAATGTGTATTTATTACAGTAAGTTTATTTTAAATTCATGCACAATGTGGCCAAATGCATCAGCTCTACCAAGAGAACTACACATATCTATAAATATCCTACAAATATCTTTTTCTCTCAGTTAATCTTATAATTAACGCCAGTGACGTAATTATCACAAAGCAGTTAAAATGTTATTTATTTGCACATATTACTGCATATTGTGCCTATTTATCTTCACATTTTAATAAGCAATGTTGATTTGTTTTTACTAGTATATCCAAGTGTGTTTAATACTGCATTTCTGTCTAAACAATGGAAAATAGTAAGCTTAGTGACATTTTGCAGGCAGAGGCAGCCATTGTCTATTGTAAATAGTTACCATGTATTAAGAACAGCTTTGGCGAAGTCACATGACCAACTTGAACCCATTGTGAAATCTGCATGGGCAAATATTTCCTACTAAAGTGACTGAATTTCACCATTGAATTTTTTTGAACAACCACACCTAAACATGTTTGAACACATGATGGGTTACCGTCAAACGTTTGCTCTTGCCAGCAGCGGTAACTGCACTTTTAACCTTCAATTAACTGCTAATTGGGGTCAGATTGCTTGAATTATGGCTTCCCCGGAGTCTCTGCAAACAAGGCGTGGTGTTGTGTGACCAACCTTTTATTAGTCCAGACAAATCCTCTCATATCATTTGAATAATTGCAATGGTGTGGTGTTGACAAAACGACCGAGGGCTATGTCCTCATGTGCCTGCTGAACTGGTATCAGTTTGTTGATTAAGTGCTGGCTCAGTTCAGCAGGAACATGAGTGAAGCCCTAGCGCCACTTCTGCACTCTCCTCCAATCAGAATGCAGCATACTTCGGCATCCTCCAATCAGAATGCAGCATACTTCGGCATCCTCCAATCAGAATGCAGCATACTTCGGCATCCTCCAATCAGAATGCAGCATACTTCGGCATCCTCCAATCAGAATGCAGCATACTTCGGCATCCTCCAATCAGAATGCAGCATACTTCGGCATCCTCCAATCAAAATGCAGCATACCCTCGGCATCCTCCAATCAGAATGCAGCATACTTCGGCATCCTCCAATCAGAATGCAGCATACTTCGGCATCTTCCAATCAGAATGCGGCATACTTCAGCATCCTCCAATCAGAATGCAGCATACTTCGGCATCTTCCAATCAGAATGCAGCATACTTCAGCATCCTCCAATCAGAATGCAGCATACTTCGGCATCTTCCAATCAGAATGCGGCATACTTCAGCATCCTCCAATCAGAATGCAGCATACTTCGGCATCTTCCAATCAGAATGCATACTTCGGCATCCTCCAATCAGAATGCAGCATACTTCAGCATCCTCCAATCAGAATGCAGCATACTTCGGCATCCTCCAATCAGAATGCAGCATACTTCGGCATCCTCCAATCAGAATGCAGCATACTTCGGCATCCTCCAATCAGAATGAAGCATACTTCGGCATCCTCCAATCAGCACGCAGTGTGCTCTACACTCATCCAGTTAGCATGAAGTGTGCTTCTCCTTTTCTAGGTTCCATAAACATCTGTCATCACTGAATATAAAACATGTTTTCAAGTGAACCGACCTTGATGAAATATGAATGTTTAACCACATTTTTGCATACTAATTAATGTTTTTAGCACCGCATGTTATTCTCAGCACACGCATGGCCATAGGAACGCCTGATATTATGATCTGAAGATCTACGTTTAGCTGGTTTCACCTCATGTTGAGCTTGCTTGAGAAACGCCTGCAGTGTCTCTGCGTGTTAAAGATAGTTCCGATGAATTACGGCAGGAGACTTATATTAGGAGGCGCTGTCATATTCATTTATGAGTATAAAAAATGTAAGACTTCAGGTAGATCATAAATCTACCTGCGACTGTTAACTTTCCGCAGGCTAGCTTTGGCTTCTCCTGTTATGCATCTTAACAGAACCATTAGGAAAGATTACAACTGAACACATTTCAGGTTTATTAATTGGATATAATGTTGATATACATATATAAATGTTGCTATAGTATGCAGATGCTAGGGTGTTCTAAATGATTGTAACACAGTAGTATGCAGTTGCTAGGGTGTTCTAAATGATTGTAACACATTAGTATGCAGTTGCTAGGGTGTTCTAAATGATTGTAACACATTAGTATGCAGTTGCTAGGGTGTTCTAAATGATTGTAACACATTAGTATGCAGTTGCTAGGGTGTTCGAAATTATTGTAACACATTAGTATGCAGTTGCTAGGGTGTTCTAAATTATTTTAACAAATTAGTATGCAGTTGCCAGGTCGTTCTGAATATTTTCATCATATTGCTATGCAGTTGCTAGCTAGGGTGTTCTAAATTTGTTTGTTTGTTACCACGTTGCTATGCAGTTTCTAAGGTGTTCTGAATATTTCCGCCACATTGCTATGCAGTTGCTTGGTGTTCTGAATGTCTGTATAGTGTTGCTATGCAATTGTTAGGGTGTTTTTAATGTTTTTTTCATGCTTCTATGCACTTGTTAGTGTGTTCTGCAAAGTTTACAGCATATTGCGGTTGTTAAGGTGCTATGCATTTGTATAGCATGTTGCTTGGATGTTTTATATATATGTCTTTGGGATGTTTTTTTTCTGAGAATTCTGAGTGGTTTGTAGATTGTTGCTATGCAGTTGCCGGGGTGTTCTGCATTGTTTACAGCATGTTGCTATGCAGTTGCTAGGATGTTCTAAACATTTTTACCATCTTGCTATGCAGTTTCTAGAGTGCTTTGAGTGTTTGTAGCATGTTGCTATGTGGTTACTAGGCAGTTCTGGATAGTTTTAGCATGTTGTTGTGTGGTTGCATGCTTTTTAGATTGTTGCTAGGGTGTTATGCATGTTTACAGCACGTTGCCATGCGGTTGCTAAGGTGTTCTGATTTGTTTACCATGTTGCTATGGAGTTGCAAGGGTGTTTTGACATGTTGCTATGCAGTTGTGACACATGGAATTTTTATTTTGTCAAAAACTGCTTAAAAATACTACTAAAAATGCTTTATAATTTGAAAGTGTCTTGATCGTTGATCTGTTATATCGCATCTCTGAGGGTCAGTTTCTGATGGACATGCTGCAGGTCTCGTGGCCTTACTTGAACCGTTCTCCTCGGTCTGCAGCATTGACAGCTACTTGGAAAGATTTGATGCTGCTCAGAAACAATTATAGGTCATAAACGCATCAGTGGGAAGGAGCTGCGGGGATGAAAGTGGAAAGCCTCTTATTTTAGTTTCACAGTCCTTTTATCATGCGCTCAGAGACTGGCCAGATTTCGTGACGTGGCCTCCTTAAGTTGTTTGATATTGTTTTGTTCCCTGCGCCACCATGTAGTCAGTGTATTTGCGGTCCAGACCAGAGCTGCGCGCTTTATTATTGGTTTAACTTGAACAAGACCAGCTGTTCAATAAAGGAGAAAAGCCATGTGAAGAAACCCGCGGTACTGTGGGTGTCCGTAGAGCCTTCTAGATCATGATCCAGCATGTGAAGAAAAGGATTTTACTTGTGTGCTGAAAGTAAGAGTTTGTGACATATTTATTAAAATAAATGTAAAGACATGTTGACACCACTTGAGGTCCATTTGCGACAAATTAACACCCCTCCAATCAGTATGCAGCATGTTTTCCTCTCCTCCAATCAGTATGCAGCATGTTTTCCTCTCCTCCAATCAGTATGCAGCATGTTTTCCTCTCCTCCAATCAGCATGCAGCATGTTTTCCTCTCCTCCAATCAGTATGCAGCATGTTTTCCTCTCCTCCAATCAGCATGCAGCATGTTTTCCTCTCCTCCAATCAGCATGCAGCATGTTTTCCTCTCCTCCAATCAGTATGCAGCATGTTTTCCTCTCCTCCAATCAGTATGCAGCATGTTTTCCTCTCCTTCAATCAGCATGCAGCATGTTTTCCTCTCCTCCAATCAGCATGCAGCATGTTTTCCTCTCCTCCAATCAGCATGCAGCATGTTTTCCGCTCCTCCAATCAGCATGCATCATGTTTTCCTCTCCTCCAATCAGCATGCAGCATGTTTTCCTCTCATCCAATCAGCATGCAGCATGTTTTCCGCTCCTCCAATCAGCATGCAGCATGTTTTCCTCTCCTCCAATCAGCATGCAGATACTACTTTAGACTAGTTTTCTCCGGCAACGACTGGGTTAATTTTATCCTCAATGATCTCGCAAGCATTTCTCAAGTTAAATCATGTAGCAACTGAATAACGATAAACACATGCTTAATTACTTGTTCAGCAGATTCTTGTCCTAAAGGGAAGATTATGATGCCTATAGAGACAAATATATATCACGCTGTGAAATTATATGCAAATCACCATAACAAGCAGGGAACACATTTATCTGATCTTCTTTGTATCTGATTCATGGAGTTTTTTTTAAATGCTAAAACAACATGTTTCTCTTAATTAAATAAGACACTAGACAATGAGAACGTTGTGGTTGTTTTGATTTCTCCTCTGAATGGTTGTGTAAGAATTGAAAGGGGAAGGTTTAAATCAAGTAGATTGTACGCGAGATATCGCGAGAGTAGGGAGCGTAAACAGGAACAGGTGGGAAGAAAAAAAGGACGCACGGGGTAGTCGGGTGGAATGAGGCAGAGACACAGTTAATGGAAAATGTGTAAAATAAACACTGAGTTCGAAGCATAGCAGTTTTGGTCTGACTCTTCTATCCAGTGGCCGTAACAGATACAGGAAATAGCGAAGAACCCGCGGATAATACTCGGTAAGCACGGACCTTCCAAAGCCCATCAAAACTGAGTATTACACTGGTGGCAGCGCTGGTTGGCTATGATCCTTTTGTTTTCTGTATGGACATTTTATTTTTGACTCCGCACAACGTAAAATAGCCACATCAACTTGCTTGCACGTTTATATTGGACATAATATTTTATGAGCTGTATTTTTGCAAGTTTGGCCTACGTGCTATTATTTTTTTATATACTTTTTTTTTTCTCCTCCTCTCGCCGCTGCTCGCACACGCAATGTCTGTGGATGACAATCAGATCGTGGATCTGCCACAACCAGACAACGCAGTTCCTGCTTTACATTCGAATGTGCCTTTCAGAATTGATCTTCCTGCTCCTTTTTCGGGCGATAACGCTGAACCATTCGGCTCATGGATACAGAGATTTGAAGTAGCATTGAATGTCTCTGCCACACCACCCGATAAAGCTACACTACTTCCTGCTAAGCTCACGGGACCCGCATTTGCATACTGGCAGTCTCTTTCACCTGCTATTAAGGCAAACTATGAGCTAACTAAGACCAGTTTAAGTGCTGTTTTTGGACGTGCAACATTTTTGGCCACATTCCAAACGTATTTAAATGCTCGTCCCCGCAAACCCCAGGAGCCTCTCGAGGTCTATGCAGCTGAACTCACCAGTCTAGTGACAGAAGCTTTCCCCCAGTATGATGTCACGGCTCGAAACTGTGAGATTTTTTCGTAGATTTGTTACTGGCTTGGACCCTGCACTCCAATTGAAAATACATGAGCATGGAGCAGTGACCTTGAACGATGCTTTAAAAATAGCCAGTCAATGTGAACGTGCACATTTGGCCATCAGTGTGGCCAACCCAACGACTATCATGCCCGTGACCGTGCACCAGCAACCTTCACCTGCCACAGCAATATCAACGCCCTTTGCAGATCTGGCATCAGCCATCGCTGACCTCCGGTTAGACCTACATACTTTACGCCAGTCCCATCAGCGTCGGACTGACGAACGTCTAGATTTACTATCACAACAAATCACTAAACTTCAGCATAAGGGGACAGAAACTACATACGCCTGCGCAGCTGTTGACTACAACACAACACCACGGTCTCGCCAGCCTGAGTGGGACGGCTATCACCATCGTCGTCAAGACTGCTGCTGCCAGTCACAGCACCTGCAGAGACCACGACAACAACCTTATGATGACTACAGTGCCTCGCAACGCCACCGCTCTACTTATAATTGCGCTGCATCGTATGAAGAACCCCGTCAACAGAGCCGTCGCAGTTATCCCCCCCCTCCCCTGTGTTGTGAGTCACATACCCCATATCATACACATTTCGATCACCATAGTTCATACAGACGTAATTACACACTCTCTGAACCAGACCGCTCCCCCTCGAGAGAGCGCCGACCCCATTTCGGCTATGAAGATAGACCATACGCCACTCGTTCTCCCTCCCCAAACCCACATTCTAGTTATCGCACCCACAGCTCACCTTCACCACCCCCGCATCACAGACAGTCATCACGTTCTCACACATCCCCTACCCGTCATGTCCGTTTTTCTCCAGTCAAAAGAGATATGGCCCCTCCCTCGCCCCGTCAGGGAAACGAGTAGAAGCTGGTATTGGGGACCGAATGTCAGCTCCAACACACTCAATGGTCCGCTCTGATAATATGCAGTGTACATCCACTCCACCCACACCATTCATTCAAATTACACTGGCTGGCACCGAAATCTACGCTTTAGTCGACACCGGTTCGGGTTTATCCCTTATTGCTGACGACTGTCGTAGATCGATCCCAGCCTTGGCATCTCAACCTATAAGTAAGTCATTTGTGTTGGCCTCCTCAGTCACAGGACAACCACTAGACATACTGGGCTCTGTAGCAGCCCTTGTGCATGTTGGGGATGCCATATTTTCTCACACTTTTCATATAACACGAACAGCAACCCACCCGGTCCTTATCGGATGGGATTTCATGGTCCAACATGCCGTTACGGTAGATATACCATGTAAGCAGATACGATTGTATGACACGGCAACATCTCTCTCACCACCACAGTCATTTACTCCACTACATAGCGCAGCGATTACTGTCGCACAGGTGACGGTTCCGCCAATGTCAGAAATGACAATTTCGGTTTCTATTAGAGACGGTGTAGTCGCAAATCCTTTCACAGACTCATTTGTGGGTATTGTGGAGCCTCAGTCTCCCCAGGCTGCATCCTTAGGCATTGCGCGCACTTTAACAACGATTCAAAATGGGAAGGGCATCGTTAGAGTCGTTAATCCAACAGGCCAACCAGTCTCCTTGGGGGCGGGATGCCCGGTTGGCCAGTTTTTCTCCATAACGGGAAAAACACAAGACGAATACGCATTAGTTTCAGCTGTAAATACCTCTGCTGATGACACACACGCTGTTCAAGACGTGCTTTTAGCAGACACCTGCTTGAATTCAGACCAGACGTCGTCGCTTAAGGATTTGTTAGCAGAATTTTCTGACATTTTTAGCTCACACCCGCACGACTACGGAAAGACCGATTTACTCACACACTCCATTAACACAGGCAATGCCGCGCCAATTAAACTGCGCCCATATCGTACATCGCCAGCGACGCAGAACATCCTACATGAGCGTGATGTCATTGAGGAGTCGCAGAGCCCATGGTCAGCCCCGGTTGTGCTCGTTCGAAAGAAAGATGGTACACACCGGTTCTGTGTAGACTACAGACGACTCAATGCTGTCACGATCAAAGACTCACATCCTCTTCCTCGGGTCGACGACACTCTCGATAGGCTGTCTGGAGCACAAATGTTCAGCACGATTGATTTGACTGCAGGGTATTGGCAAATTCCGCTTAACCCAGCAGACAAAGAAAAAACAGCATTTTCGACAGGCGCAGGGCTTTATCAGTTTCGTATGATGCCTATGGGTATATCTAATGCACCGCCTAGCTTTCAGCGCTTAATGGAGTTGGTGCTCCGTGGTCTTCATTGGAGCATTTGCTTGATTTATCTAGACGATATAATCGTTTACAGCGCAGACTTCGTTCAACATCTGAAACACCTGCGCGAAGTCTTCAGACGCTTTCGTTCGGCCGGACTTAAACTCAAACCATCTAAATGCCATCTGGCATGCGCCTCAGTTACGTTTTTGGGTCACCGTGTCTCCAGCGCCGGAGTTGAGCCTGACCCGTCCAACGTTGATAAAATTAGGACATGGCCCATTCCAATATCTGCCACGCAGGTTAGGGCTTTCTTAGGTTTATGTTCGTATTACCGAAGGTTTATCAGGAACTTTGCCCATACGGCAGAACCTCTACACCGGTTAACACACAAGGGTGTTCCGTTCACTTGGTCAGCTCAGGCCAGTGAATCGTTTAGCATCTTGAAGGAAGCATTGACATCGCCACCTATTATGGCATTCCCAAACCTATCGATACCTTTCCTACTTTACACGGACGCGTCCTTGCATTCGGTAGGTTCAGTCCTCTCACAACATGTGGATGGTAAGGAGCATGTTATTGCATACGCCAGCCACGTGCTGTCAACGTCGGAAAGGAAATGGTCCACCTTTGATCGCGAATTATTCGCCATTGTGTGGTCGGTGCGCCATTTCCGCCACTACCTTGCATGCCACCCATTTACTATCGTCACTGACCACAAACCTTTGATCGGACTCAAAAAGCTCCCTTTGATTACCTGAAATGTTGAATTAATTAGCATGGACTCCGAAATGGTTTGAATTGCTATCAAGCTAACCAGCTACAAATGTGCAGAAACCGCTGAACTACATTCATCTGAGGACCCTCTGAGAATGATCTGTCTGGAGGACACCTGAATGCGACGCGATGTAATCACGCAGGGCGGGATGCTCTGTCTGCACGCATCCGCAGTAACTGTGCGTTCACACCGCAAGCGTCGAGCGTCAAAGTGGCCGGAAGTCATTCATTTTCAATGATAGCGTTTTGGACGATGAGAGCGTCGAGGAGAGTTGAAATCAGGTCAACTTTATGGTAATGAGCTATGACGCGGTTGGGCGTCAACCAATCAGAATGCAGAAGAGAACGCAGCACCGTTAACTTCGGTTCCGACCACATTAGTTTCCAAGCATCTTAGCGCTAGAACGCTTTGTTTTTCAGCGGGAATGCTATTCATTTCCTCAAAACAACATAGATTTGACCAATTACATTAGAGTTTGTAATGTAGGCTGCGCACAAATTAACGTTAATGTTAATTAAAGACCAAAGCTAGTAAACCTCACCTATAAACTGCATGTTGAAATTAGCATGAACACAAATCCACACCACACAAATGGCTTTATTTCGTTAGCAAACATGCAACTATAATTGTTAAGTTTCCATCAATCAATTTCTTTCATGAGGTTAACCTATACTCTACTTGTGATCAGTCTGCACAAGATCAACAAGCGTGTTTGCTTTGCGGCTCCTTTAAATACATGACAAGCATACGATCTACGTCACAGCGTCAGAGCGTCCACGAATCGTTCTACAGCGTTGCTGGCAGGGCGGCCAGGGCGACTTTTGACGCTCTCGCCGCGTCCGGTGTGAACGCACAGTAACCCTTCCTGCCCTCTGTAAAGAGAAGAACATAAATCCATGTTTCCTTCATGACATCACACTCATAAACTAAACTGTAATCATCTCAGGAACGTGTTTGCGTTGCGTGGCGGATCTCTCTCTTAAGGCAAGTTCCCACCATGAATGATATTACGCACCAACGGACAATAATGTTCTGTTTACATGCACGTGCTGCGGTCATGACAACTGCAGATTTAAATATTGGCGCTCTTTAATGTCGGGTGGATTCTGATTGGCGGTAAATATTTTTTTGTTCTGCTGGAAAAAGGTATATATAGGTACTTCTACATGAGTAATGTCAGAGGAGAGTACCAATGGCCACCTGGACGTGGAGCAGGTTCACCCTCGAGCGTATCTGGACGTCTCCCAATGGTAACGTTATATTATATAAAATTAACCGGTGTTTAATTTCATTTTAATTGGATATAGAATAGAAGAGTAGCTTAGAACTGTCTAATTCTGTTTAGCTGGCAGATAACTTACTTAGTGACAACCACTAATGACTTGCTTCCCATGATCAATTATAAACTTTAATTTATCAAGTTAAACTGCCTTAACATCACTATGCCTCTCTGCTCCTGTGGCTACTGCCAGAACATGGACACTGGTCCTGAAACACTGTGTTGTAAGTCAGGTTTGTGACAAAAGTGCAGAATGAGTATCATGTTATATACCAGGCTATACATGATGGAGCAGCAGAGTAGGACTTAAGACAGTTTAAACCTTATGACCGCAGTTGCATTTTCAGATTTGGATTAAAATTACGAAGGCAAACCATTTTTTTTGGTGGATTGACTTGCACAGATGAATTGTTCACCACAAAAATAGCAATGTGCGCTAACAAAATAAATACAGTCAATTTACAGTCAAAGTTGTCCAAATGAAGTTCTTAGCAATGCATTACACTGATCAAAATCAAGTTTTGATATATTTACGGTAGGACATTTACAAAATATCTTCATGGATTATGATCTTTACTTGATTTTTATGATTTTTGGCATAAAAGAAAAAATGATAATTTTGACCCATACAATGTATTGTTGGCTGTTTTTACAAATATACCCGTTTTACCTTATGACGGATTTTCTAGTCCATGGTCACAATTGTGTTATTATAAAATTTGAATGCTTATTAAACACATTATAGTTATAGTGTCCTTGGTGTGAACAGGCCTTTATGGTGTTAATAGCATAACTTATTTTGTTGCTCGCATCAGTTAGGATCACAAACGGACGTGAAGGTGTGTGCTATTCGGGTCAGTCAGTGTTTGTGTATATTTTCTGCATGTATCTAAGTAAATACTACTGCTAATATGAAAATGCTAACAGTTCTTCAGGCAACCTTACTGGTATGTTGGCATGAGCATCTTTTAAAATCATCTCTGGTGTGGCCAACTCATTTCTTCCACTCATAATGCATTCTTCCAATAGCTCATCATCCAGGTGGTTTTGAGACGGGTTGTCATGTTATTTTTGGAGGGCTGTGGTTTCCCATGCACCCTTTAGTGAACGCTGAGTGGATTTCAAAATGTGGATTTTTATATAAATCTGAAAGTATTACTTGTGTCATATAAAGCTGAACCCAAAACTTGGAATCTTTTGGTTAGAGTATATTATTATTTTTGTGTATAATGTGTGATACTGTATGTATTATTCATCCAATTTGTATGTGTTTGAAATGAAAAACACACTCACACACACATACACACATGCACACGCACGCACGCACACATACACACACACACACACACACACACACACAGCATACACGCGCAATCACACACACACACACACACACACACACACTAACATACATACACGCGCACAACTGCTCTTTTGGGTTCTGAAGCATGCTGCGTTGAAGAAGTCTTTATGTTGTCTCCCTCTTGTGTTCAAACTAAATCTTATTGACTAAGAATCCCAAAGAAACCTCACATTATCAATATCAATCAATGTTTTATTTATTTGCTTTACAAACGTTTGACAATGTATACACATACAATATTTCCCTGAAAACCGTTTCAAAAGTGCATGTTTAAAATATAGAAAAATCCCTTTATGTAGAATATGAAAATATACATTTTAACTTTTAAATTATAACATTTATATTACTTGTACATTCTCGTAGAAAACAACAGCAGAGGGCAGTTTGTATTTAAGTTTTTTACAGTTCTGATTGGCATTCGGCTCCAATGTTGTACAGAAATGCATTCAAGTTACATGTTTTTTTTTATGGTTTTTATGTTTTTGTTACACAGCTGCTCACTTTTACAGTCCTTTCTGCATTTGTCCATCAGCATTGAAACTCACACCTGCTGACTTCTGATCCACAACGAGTGAAACGCCACTGAAGCCACAACGATGGCGTGTCTGAGGAGGTGCAGTTCCTGTGGCGAAGGTAAAACTCGCCTCCCCACTGCGGCTTAACCGCTCGATGCGGATAAACAAGAAGTGGTGGAACTGAGGCGTGTTTTCTTGCCGTTCCTGGGTTCAGGCTGAGGGCTGGTGCTCAGGTTTCGTACCTTGCTGAAGCTGTTGCGCAGACTGCTATGTCGACTCCCAGAGGTACTGGATGTCTCCTTGGACATGAAGGTCTTGGGGTCGCACAGTCCAGCCTTCAGACAGCCGCAGCACAGGAGCGCCGCGATGGCTTTGCGCAGCTCCAGGCTGCCGAATGAGTAAATGAGCGGGTTCATGGCCGAGTTGAGCACGGCCATGGCAATGACCCATTCAGGATTGAAGAGCGTGCTGCAATTACGAGAGTAGCAGAAGAAGTCCACCAACAGGAGGACGAACAAAGGACCCCAACACACCATGAAGACTCCAACGATGGAGATGACGGCCTTCAGGAGGCGCAGTGAACGCTTGCTGCTGCGTGCGGATGTGGTCTCAGTGCTACTGCGGACGTGGCAGTAGATGGCGAAATAGAGAGCGCCGATTGTGAGAAGCATTATGAAGAATATAACCAGGGCGAACAAGATGTAGCTCTTGGAGTAGAGCGGCAGCAGCGTGGAGCAACTTCTTAGATCGCAAACGCAGTTCCAGCCCATAAGCGGAAGGAATCCGATTATGAGCGCTGTTATCCAGCAGAGCAGCACCATAATGTAGATTCGGTAAGTCTTTGTGGCGGTTTTCTGGTGGACGGGCTTCATCATAGTGGCGTAGCGCTCCACTGCAATCAAGAGCAGGCTGAATATGGACGCCGCCAAGGCTACAAACAAAAGTCCTTCACGGAATAACCACAGAACTGGACTTAGCTTGAAGGTGCGGTCGCCAGACATGCAGATGTTGACCACGTAGGCGGTTCCCGTCAGCAAGTCGCTCAGCGCGATGTTGGCGATGCAGATGAATATCCAGCGATTGCGCAGACGGACGCCGAACAGCACGGCCAGCAGCACCATGAGGTTCTCCAGGATGATGAAGATGCTGACGCACAAGAACAGGAGGGTGACGGCGCTCATGCCCTTCTTTGAGGGCTTGCGGTGTTGGAGGCGTCCGGTGAAGTTGTAATGCTCCAGGATGAGACTGCTGCTGGTGCTGTTGTAGATGTCGGGACAAGAAGAGGCTGAGCTGAAAGAACGCAGGACCTCCATTTGAGAAGCTGGAACGTGGAGTTGAATCTCACTGGGGTCGATTCGGTCTGATGCAATCGGACTCCAGGCAATCAGACTCTGGCTTCTCAGGAATATCCGTGCCCTCTTTCAGGAATGACCTGATGGAAATCAGTCAGTTTGACAGAGTTAATTCATTATTGTTGGGTTCTGAACTGAATACAAATCAAAGATTTAGAATTTGCCGTACACTCTTAAAACTAAAGATTCCAAAAAGGAGTTTTCATAACAGTACCATAGAACAGAGGTCTCAAACTCAATTCCTGGAAGACCACAGCTCTTCACAGTTTAGCCCCAGCCAGCTCTAACTCACACCTGCTTTGAGGTTTCTAGTAATCCTGAAGACCTTGATTAGCTGGATCAGATGTGTTTGATAAGGGCTGGAGCTAAACTGTGCAGAGCTGTGCACCTCCAGGAATTGAGTTTGAGATCACTGTCATAGAAAAACCCTTCTGTTCCCCAAAGAACCTTTTAGTGAACATATATATCTTAGTGTGAAGATCATTTTTATCTAAAGAACCTCCACTTTAAAGACAATGGAAAGATTCTATGAATGTTGAAGGTTCTTCGTGGAACAATCAATGCCAGTAAAGAAGCAATGCAATAAACCAATAACGAATGTATTTTAGGACTGTATGCCAAATGAGGGTCATCGTGTTTGGTAAAAATCTATCTTGCTTTAAAATGTATTTCACATTACAGGGACCGCCCCGTCTCGCTGGCACCAAATGTCTTGCTCAAGTGCACAATGGTGTCATCTCAGTAGTTTCTATTTGCGGTGCCCATTTCGGTTACCAGATTTTTAACCACTAGATTACACCACCGCCCACAAAATACAGAATAATGACAAGAATAGTAAAGAATTATTAAAATAATGTATATTTTTGATTTGTTTTGTTTTAAAAACAATATTTTGGAAGTGAATGCATCATGAGTTTGACCTAATGTAATCTCTGCACGTGTAAAGTACATTTAAATACCTCTAGTTT
>CM049825.1:5546716-5554216 GCA_027422435.1 Schizopygopsis pylzovi | reverse complement strand
TTGCTCACGTAAGCACAAACTGAACCTGCGTGACACTTGAGTTGTTTACAGTTTGGGGAAAGATTCAGCCTTATTAGAAAAAGCTGCACACCACACAAAAAGGCTTTTCATGGGTGTTTTAATCTTTATGCATGAATCCAGTCTTCAGATTTGACTATAATGCACACTTTCTTGGATGCACTTGATATGCTTCTCAAGATCGTAAAACGCTTCTGAACTGAAGATATGCATTGAATGCATGAGTTCCTCCTTCAGGTGTGTTTAAAGTCATCCAGGATGCACCTCATGGCATTGCTTGATAACTGAGTGAGCAGAGCTGGAATATAGACAAAGAAACTTAAATATAAGAGTTTCATTTACATCGCATCATTCCCATAACGCAATCAGAATAAAAATACACGTGGAGAAGGTTCTTAAACATGGAGGTCATTCTTCTTCATATATCTTTGAACATTTGCATTAGGCTCTCCCGTATCAATCAAGTCATGTGTCTGGTCTGACAGACTTGTTCAGGATATCTGGTTTCGTACTGACATCTGGCTGGACATCATGTCATTACATTAAGAGTTTTTTCAGACAAGCTGTGCTACTCCTATTCAACCTCAAGGGGTTGCACTTTGCTCAGCTTTACCAGCTGCATACAAAGCTTGCGTTAACTCAGAAATGAGGACTGTGTTTTATTACCAAAACGTTTGCAGTTCAATGTGAATACTGCTAAATAAATATGCATGACTTACATTATGTAGAAATATTACTAATGTAAGTAAAGTAAAATAAGATCATGATAAGTAACATTAAATTAAGTTGATAGAATGGAACCGGAAACAAGGGAAAAGTAGAAAATGTAAATGAGTTTGTTTCTTCATCAGATTGGGAGAAATGTGAAATTAAATCACTTGCTCAGTAATGGATGCTCTGCAGTGAATGGGTGCCGTCAGAATGAGAGTCAAACAGCTGATAGAAAAATAAAATAATCCACAAGTAATTCACACCACTCCAGTCCATCAATTATAATCGCTTGTGAAGCCAAATCATGCCTGTTTGAGAGAAACAAACCCTTTATTGGGGTGTTTTTTACTTTTAACCATCCCTCAAAAATATGAGTCCATAATAATGCTTCATACATTGACATTTTATGTTGTTTTCTAACATCAAAATCCTCAAACAGAGCTGTTTTACACTTTTTTCGCTTCCTGGGGAAAGCAATTTTATGAATAGAATAACTCATGTTTTAATTGGAAAGCACCGTAATTATGTTTTTTTTTAATTACAGACACTTTACAAACTTTTCACTTCACAAGATGTTAACTGATGGACGGGAGTGGTGTGGATTACTGTGATGTTTTTGTCAGCTGTTTAGACTCCCATTCTGACGGCACCCATTCACTGTGACTGCAGAGCATCCATTGGTGAGCAAGTGATGCAATGCTACATTTCTCCAGATCTGCATGAAGAAACAATCTCATATATATCTCGGATAACCTGGGGGCGAGTATACGGGTGTTTCTCAAACGGAAAGCTGTGTCCTTCCTAGTTCAGAGTCTTGTAGGCTAGACTCCTCCTCGGCGTTCAACGCGAGTCTTTTTTTTATTTTTTATTATAACTACAACAAATAAAGAATACAGTTACATCAAGACATCCAAATAAAAACATAAATAAACGTGGGTTTACAGTCTACATTAAATATATAAAACGCTAGAATGCGACGCTCTAGTAGTACGTGCGCGTGGCTACGTCACATATGTCCCCGCCCTCACCGTCACGCACGAAAACACTAATACAACTTAGTTTTGGAAAAATGCGTTGCATTACAGATCTTTATATTATTTAGCTCTTTATTGCTGCAATACAATGTTCCACAGCCGTCTACAATCTCCACGTGTCTTAAAATGTCAGTTTAGCGTTTAGTAAGTAATTTACACATCTATCCTTTCATGTCCGAAAACATTCTTTTTGTGTTAGATGTCATAATAAATTCATAAAAGCTCATTTTTCGTCAGTTTATTTTCATGGAATGGTTCAAAGGATTGTGTATGATTGAAGCTCGAGGAGGATACATCCCATGCATCCTTCACATTCAGCTGAATGAAGGACTCCACACGAAGGCTTGAGATGGCCTTCAGCGACGTTTGATGACGGGACAGCCGAGGAATGCAGCCTTGCGTTTGAGAAACACCCTACATTTTCAGCAAATGTTCAATTTTGGGTGAACCAGTCCCTTTAAGGAGCAGCAACCCGGTGGCTGCGGTACTTTTTCCATCCGCAGGGCGTCGCTGTTCAGCGTCTGTTCGCACGAGACAAGTTTTCCTCAATGTGTTTTTGCGCAGATCTCCAGCACAAAGCCCACAGTAGATCACATACACCGTGTCCGTGTGTCCTCTCCGGACTCGTACCTCTGTGTTATCCTCAGGGGTGGAAATAAACCCGTCTGGATGAATTTGATGAAGAGGTGATCTATTGGATGAAGAGGCGGAGCCGTATGCACGCACAAACACACGGAGACAGTCGACCAGCTGCTTCTTTTATTAACTTATTAACATGAGACGCTTCATTCGACACAACACACACACGCCACGGTAAGTTTGACGACTGTTTTTATTATTATTTCATTTATTCGAGTCGATTTTAGTCTCGCGGCGGCGAATGAATAGAAACTTTCCCGGTGGCACGAAGTCACGGCTTTTGTTTCTAACCCCCTAAACATTTCTAATCTAAAATACTTAAAAATATCTCAGAAAAATAGCGGTTTAGCTTGTAGCTAACTCAAATTCGCGTTAACAAAAGATAAAAGACCCGTTCGCGGCGAAAACTCGAAATAAATCGAACTTCCCGGATTGAGCTGGATTCGAATCTTTCGAATCTTCGAATGTATCCGGCTACAATGTAACTTTTCATCGTTCATTTCCCGCCATGATCTGATTGTTCATTCTACATCTGTGATTCTGCTTTCATATTTGTCTATGGTTTTTATGATCTCTACACAATCTGTGCTCGGTTAATGAATTGAAGTGATATTAAAACGCCGTCGGGATCTCAGGTTGAACCTCCTACTTGTTGCATTGTGTTTCATTGTGTTGTCATAATACAAAGCAGTTTATGGACACACAAATCTTTAAGTGTTCACATATTAACATCATAAAGTGAAAACACAATGCACAGCCCTGTAACTCATTATTGTCTTTGGGAAACCCAATGGTTGGTAGTGGACTGTAGGATTGGCTCTGACTGACTTCTGTCCTCCTACTGTCAGTGTTATACAGCCTTGGAAAAACCCTATCATCATCAAGAACAGAAACTTGACAGGAAGCGAGAGAAGTCATTTTGACGTGTCATGTGTTGTCATTGAATGTTTTTCACAGTTATTTTCTTTGTGAACGCAGAATGACAAAACTGAAGAGCTTTTGAATTGAACTTTAATCTCAACATGAAACAAACGAGCTGTTTCAATCCACGTTCCTGGTCTTACTGCGAACAATGAATCAGTGTATGTCACTCCAAAGAGAAATATGATCATCTTCATGATCATATCTGATATTTGGACGTTTTGAGATGATCTCCTAACTATCGTGTCAGTGCTACACATGAAGTGAAATCAAGTTTGGTGTTGGCATTACTGTCTTGTTCTTCATGTATAATAGAGGGGAAGGGTTCACATTGAGAAACTCTTCAGTGACTAGGAGACATGAACAGGAAGTTGATAGATGAACGCAGACGTATTCATAGGAAGTTCAGGTTGCCAGGAGTGTTAGCCGGTTGGGCGTCCCTGCCCCATTTACTCTCTCACTCCTTCTTTTCGGTCTCTATTTTGAAGCGTTATTGTGAAGTTGAGAGGGAGGCCCACAAAGCTTGTTTTGTTGCACCATATGTGCGCTGACGTACGACTGAAAGGGAACCACTGAATGAGACACCAGAAGTAGGGCTGGGCAATATAGCACAATGTTTTACAGCCGTTTATGATAGTTGAGATGCATCTCAAAAGTAATGTTTGCTCTGACTTGGCTTAAATATGTTGTTTTTGTCCTCAACCTGAGGAACGATCAATTCAAACAAACGGTTCGAAATAAATATTAAGGCTTTTTTATTTTTATTTGACTAAATGAACACAACAAAGAATTATGAATTTAATTTACAATTAGTATTTTTTTCATTTTTTTTTCTAAAACTTTATGATGTAGCTTTAAAATAAATCATGTTTTTCAGCCTTCAAAAGTATTTTGTGTGTGTGTATGTATGTATGTATGTATATATATATATATATATATATATATATATACACACACACACACACACAAAATACTTTTATAGTTAATAGTTATTCATAATAACTATACATACACAGTAGGGCTGTCACGATAACTACTTTTTGTTGTGCGATATATTGCACCAAAATGAATTGCGATAAACGATATTATTGTCATTTTAAGACAATTTTATTTCACTGATTATATAATTACAGTATGACAATATAATAGCATAATAATGCAAGTGCACTCTTTCAAAGAACAAAGAACATTTTATTCTTAAGAATAAAAAAGTTTGCAGCATATTTTTAAAAGCTGTTTTTTCGACCGTGTTTAATGGCTGCATCTCTTTGGCTATATAGCGAGTTACGCTATCTGTGAGTGTGCGCCATTTCGCGCTGTCACGTTTATATTTACACTGTCGGGAAAAGGCATCTGTAACAGATAACTGTCTGGAAGACCCCTCTCCAGCTCCAGCTGCGGTTGTTGTTCCCAGAATGAAAAACTGGGTGGGATGGTTATGTTTTAAGTGAGATTTTAGGTTAGTTGTGTTGCCTCTTTTCATTGCCACTGTTTTTAAACAAAGTCGACTACCGGCTCATTCACGTTAATTGGCTCTCCTCTCTCATTCGGCTTAAAGCCAAAATGTTTCCACACCGGAGCTGAAGATTGCGGCTTTGAAACCAAGTCCATTCTTCCTAACTGGCTGTAGTTGTCACGAAACACTTTCTAACGCAGTGGGTTCACGCTTTCTCTTCACCTGTCGCTGTCCGCTCTGTGTGCGTGTGTGTGGAGGAGATGCTGCCTAAGCCCCGCCTCCGCCACAGAGAGCAGACGAGATGACAGAGGTAGCGCGATCGACTAAAATGTTGGTGATATTCATTTTTATGTAAAAATTTATATAATCATTATTTTTAATTATAAAAAAATTATCAGTCGCAATATATCGCGGCACCAAAAATGATCGCGCTCATATCCATATATCGTGCGATAAGTCGATATATCGACTATCGTGACAGGCCTACATACACACACACACACACACACACACAAAATACTTTTATAGTTAATAGTTATTCATAATAACTATACATACACACACACACACACACAAAATACTTTTATAGTTAATAGTTATTCATAATAACTATACATACACACACACACACACACACACACAAAATACTTTTATAGTTAATAGTTATAATAACTATACATACACACACACACACACACACACACACACAAAATACTTTTATTGTTAATAGTTATTCATAATAACTAAATGTAAATAAACAAATACATTTAAAACGAAAAAAAAGATATATATATATTTTTTTTCTTTCCCCGTTTTAAATATATTTCTTTATTTACATTTAGTTATTATGAATAACTATTAACAATAAAAGTATTTTGTGTGTGTGTGTGTGTGTGTGTGTATGTATAGTTATTATGAATAACTATTAATTCATTTATATGCACTAATACAACAACTGATTTTTTTCAACATATGTTTTTAATAAAATTTTCACAATGTCTCTTAAAAAAAAAAACGATAATATATTTTCAGGCTTCAATAATATTTAAAATATATCTAAATGTTGTTTTTGTCCTTGACCAGAAAAATCATCATTTCAAACAAACAGTTCTTGCAAAAATAATTCTAAAAGCCATTTTTTTCCTGCATCTTATTTGACAAAAACCTGAGATTTGTGACAATGTTTGCAAAATAATCACTGCATATTAATTTTTAATCAATCTGCTTTGGAGGTGCTGTTACTTAAATACCAAAACATATGACATCTAATGCAATACTGTTTTACTACAATGTAAAAAGATGCTATTAAAACCATTTTAGCTTTCTGTAGTTGTGAGATAAGCATTGCAGAACATCTACAACATATTTATCAAATGTGCATTAAATAATCACAATATTAATGATGTTGCTTTTTTATCGCAACCAAAATTGAGCAAGTTCAGTGGTCATTCCCAGTCTTATATTAGTTCTAGATTTTCTCCTGCAATGGATGAACACAAAGCCACTGGTTTCATATTCGTCCACTAACGAGTATTGACGAGCAGATGGCAATAATTAGATCCGTTTCCCCTTCATGAGGTTCACAGAAGCCGCCTTCCTCTTGAAAATCTGCAAGATTTGCAGATGCAGCAGAATACTTCTCTAATTTACTGAAACAGCCACCGAGATCCGGTCACTCATCTGTTTCTCTGCGGTAAAGACAGGCTTTTAATCTAGAAGGTGGCCTGACAGCAATGCATTATGGGTGTGTGAGGGCAAAGATAAAAGGCGCTTTGAAAGCATCATGCGACCCGAGCAGAGTTTGCGGTGCGTGCTCGGGATGACGCACGCGCGGTAGGAGCGGACGGAAATAGTTAAAGCGGAGCGAAAAGCGCTTGGATGCGCTCGCTGGCAGTTTCCAATGCATGCACTCCATCCAAGTTTATAAATAACTGTAATTATAGAGTGCACGATGAAACAAGTCTGGTCTGAGTCTGACACACATTCGGCTGCTGTTTGAGCATTAACCCCTTCTAAACGATGTTAGCCTGATTTGGGGGTGTTTACGTCGTTTGTGCTGGAGATGGATGGGAGTCTCCAGCCGTGCGGGTTGGTAATGGTGTGGTTTTGATGTCCGTCCACCCACTCATGCATTGATCTCATGCCGGAAGTGGCCTGTCTGGACTGGAATGGAAAGTGGATAGAGCGGTTCGAGTGCCAGGGGCGTCATAAAACGCCTCCTCCGTCCTCCATCGCCAGGCGCGCTGAGCTGAGCTCATTAGCTGCGAGGTTTCTGGAGCGCTGCTCTGTTGACTTTCGCTTGATTCGCGACGGCGTTTGTTTAGTGAACGGGTAAACATTGCTCCATTCTCCTCCTCGTCTGATGTAAATACTGCTCAGGAGGTTTAAGCTTGAGAAATGAGCCATCGATGCACATCCGATGATCGCATGTGTGAACGGCCGTATTTCACCTAAATACAACGTTTTTTATATATATATATTATTGTGACATTCACGAGTTATGCACATTTCTTCCACCCAAAATTAAAATTCACATAATTAAAACTATTATTATTAAAATAAGTTATGTTTTTGTTGTTGTTATTTTCACAAATTGCAATTACCCATTTCATCATGGTGGTATTTATTTTATTGCATCCAAATACATTTAAAATTTAATTATTTAATTTAAATAAAAAATATATATATTATGTTATACAAATAAAATAAACTTTTGTTCAC
>CM049825.1:5391716-5541716 GCA_027422435.1 Schizopygopsis pylzovi | reverse complement strand
CTCACACACACACACACACACGCACACGCACGCACGCACGCACGCACGCACGCACGCACACACACACACACACACACACACACACACACACACACACACACACACACACACACACACACACACATATACACACACATATACATACACACACACACACACACACACACACACACACACACACACACACACACACACACACACACACACACACACACACACACATACATACTCACACATATACATACTCACACGCACACATACATACGCGCACGCACGCACGCACGCACACACACACACTCACACACACACATATATACACACACATATACATACTCACACACACACACACACACACACACACATATATACACACACATATACATACTCACACACACACACACGCACACATATACATACTCACACGCACACATACACATACGCACACGCACACGCACACACACACACTCACACACAAAAGCAGCGGCCGCTCGAATAACGTGCCGCCAAGAAATGTCTATGTATCGTTAGTATACTTGTTCTGTTTGCAGTAGCGCTGCTGTGCTGTGACATGCTGTACAGCTGATCTAGACAACGCTAGTCAAATCTCCTTCACTGATCTGCTCCCCGTATGCTCTGCTCACATTCACTGATAATACAGCTTTGCCAGAGTTTTTATATTTTTATACATGTTCACTTAATGTTTCCTTACACCGAATCATCATTTCTATTGATTCTGATTTACGCAATCTGATAACCATTAACTCATAGTGCGCAGTCATATCTCTGTATGAATGGATGACAGACATGCATTTTCCTTTAACACACACACACACACACACTACACACACACACACACCACACACACACACACACACACACACACACACACACACACACACACACACACACACACACACACATAACATACTCACACAACATATACACCACACACATATACATACACCACACATATCACCACACACACACACACATATATACACACACATATACATACTCACACACACACTCACACACACCACACACACCACACACACACACCACACATATATACACACACATATACATACTCACACGCACACATACACATAAGCACACATACACACACACACACCACACACACACACACACACACACACACACACACAGAACTGCTCTGGGAGTCACTTTATGAGTGTTTCACCGTTTCATTTGAGTAAAACTATCCTCATATCATAAACACACAGAAATGTAAAGGTGATTCACGGCAACCCGTCAAAATAAAAGTCCAGTTTTTTGAAGACAGTGCAGCAGAAATATTTGTTCAGCTGAATGCACTTAACACTACTACTAAAATTATGAAAACTTTATTTTTTAAAGGAATGATCACACGACACTTCCAACATGTTTTAATTTTAATAGTAAATTCCATTTGTTTGCCAAAATAGTTTAATTGTCAATAATTTAAAGATAAATGAAATTGATGTTTTTGATAACCAGATACACAACACTGAATTTCTGAGGAAAAATAAATCATTTCATGAGGCTAATTTAAATAACAATAAAACATTAGGTGAGAGAAAATAAAACATAACTTTGTCATTTTCTTCAATCATATAATTATTATAACACCTGAAATACATTGCATGTAAAGTGTTGAAGGGTGTCCATTGTGTGCACGTGATCAGATGGTAACACCTCCACCTCTGTTGCATTTTGAGAAAGAAAAAACCCTGTTTGCAGGACTTTACATTATTTGGATAATTAGTAAAAAACAGCAAACAACAACAGTTATGTCTGATTCTGTTGCATAGAACTGAATAAAAATAACACATTGATATTAATACATTTTCTGTCCAATTTTCTTTCAATAAAAGTGTGGTTATTTTATTGGCTGGTGTTTTTTGCTGGTAGCTACGGTGTAACACTACTCGTTTATTTTATTTATGTATGTTTTTGTGCGCACAAAAAACTTTTGATGAACTTTTGTGTATTTATTATTTAATGTATACATCATTTTTGTATTTAAATTATAAGTGCACTGATTGGAGAATCTTGTTTTGTTTAATAAATATTTTAAGCAATTTTATGTATCACTTGACTTCGACCAAATATATCGGCCTAAATAAATCGGCATCATATGTCTGCTGCCCTGATTTCTAAATATCAGCATCGACCAGAGAAAAACCCATATCGGTCGACCTCTAAATAAAATAAAATAAGTGTAAAATTTCTATATATTTTATAATTCCACCATGCAAAAAAACTTTGTTTTTAATTTAACTTTGGTCTTTTAATGTACGGATGAAATAAGACCTGGACTTTTGTGAATGTGATTCAATGCACAATAAAAAAAAACACACGAGAGAGAAAGAAAAATATTTTTTATGTTGTTTAGGAAATGCCAGCATTGGTCATTTTTATTTTATAAGTGTGTGCAACTCTAAATCAAGTTACACAAAACTTTAGTCTGTAGTGTGGGCTGCATTGAAGAGCGATTGGCAGGATTTTTTGGATATGTTTGTGTGCTTTGAGTTTGTAGGGTTTTTGGGCTCTACAGTAGGTGCTTGTTCCAGTGATGAACTGCGCTAGGATGGTGAAACTAAAGCTGAACACATGTGGCACCGCAGGAGGTCTGGGCCGCTGAGAGCGCGTCCCGCTGTGGAAACTACTGCCGATGTTTTATTGAGCTCCACTCAGGCTGGTGTTGAATTCTCTCAGGACTCATTTCTGCCTCTTTAATTTATACAAGCTTGCTTTTGTGAAACTGAAGCATAAGCTGAGCAAAAATGGGATTTTAGATCTTTATTTCTTAAAGGAATAGTTCACCAAAAATGACAATTTGACCAAAACATGTGCTCACCCTCAGGCTATCCTAGATACACAGTAGTCATTTAAAGTGGACCAAAGTTGTCCTAAGACAAGAATGCATTTTTGTTTTAGGACAGCTTTGATGAAAGGTTTTGCTTCACTTAAAATGTTGACTACTGTAGAGTTTGTTTCTTCATCAGATTTGGAGAAATGTAGCATCACATTACTTGCTCACCAACGGATGCTCTGCAGTGAATGGGTGCCGTCAGAATGAGAGTCCAAACAGCTGATTAATACATCACAGTAATCCACACGACTCCAGTCCATCAGTTAACGTCTAAAGACAAAAGCCGTGTGTTAGTAAGATACAAATCCATCATCAAAATGTTTTTTTTTAACTTCAAACCGTTGCTTCTGGCTAATATGTGAGTCAATAATGCATAATAATGCTTCCTCCAGTAATAAATCCCATCTCCTGCTGTTGTCTCGCTTCAAAATGTACCCATATACTTGTTTAGAGCAGTTTTGGACTGTTTCAGAGGACGCATTATTATGAATTATGGGGTCATATTTTGGACAGAAGAGGTGGTTTGAAATGAAAAACGTCTTAATGATGGATTTGTTTCTTTTGTCTTCATAAGATGTAAAGTTGATGGACTCGAGTGGTGTGGATTATTGTGATGTTTTGATCAGCTGTTTGGACTCTCATTCTGACGGCACCCATTCACTGCAGAGGTGAGCAAGAGATGTGAAGCGAAGCTACATTTCTCCAAATCAGATGAAGAAACAAACTCATCCTAATCTTGCAGGACCTGAAGATGAGCAATCTTTCATGTTAACGTCAACTATTCCTTTAAGTCGCAGCACGTTTCAGATGCTTAAAAACAACTATTTCCCGGAAAATGTGGTACATTGTAGGTCGCTTTGAATAAAAGCATCTGCAGACTGCATAATGTAAATGTAGTTATTACTGCGTTGTTCGTGCTACAGACAAAAATCCCACAGACGTGCACTGAAGAGTCATATCGAGACACCTGTAGGTGGTTTCATGTTCAGTCTGAGTGAAAAGCATCCGGCGTAGGCCTGAACCTGCGGGAAACGATGGAGGTGTCTTCCGTAGGGAATCCCGTGGAAGTCTGTCTTTCCTCTGCCCACGCGTCTGCTAAAAGACTTGGAGCTGATATTCAAACAAAAGCCCTGTTTCTGTTTCAGCCGCACATTCATGACGTCTCCAGCTGCATCTGTGCTCCATAAAGAACCTGTGACTGATTTACCTCTGGGTGTTTTTCTTCTCTTCTCTCGGCCAAACTCGCATGTATCTCTATCTGAGGGAAGTGTTGAAGGAGGCCTCGGCAGAGAAACATGAGGATCTGGCTCTTAATGAGACTCAGAGATCACAAAAGAGGCCACAAGCTTTGTTTCGGTGCCAGTCAGTTGAGCTTCCTCTGAGAAAACCGTTGCGAGGGACGATCCTGGGGATCTTTTGAAATGAAGAAACGGTTTTGCTCAAGGTTTTTATGGTTCACTGGTGACTTTAGCTTGCTTTTTCTATGTTCATGTCAACGAATTCAAGTCATTTAGCTGAAAATGAGAACAACGTCTCGGATTTGTTACAAAACGTCGTATGCATTGCAACAAACTCATGAATGTTAAACATGAACTCTTGATTGCTTTTGAAATAACTTTAGCGCTATTTTTAATTTTTTTTATTTGTAGTTGTTTTCTAGTTAAAATACCTAAAATATGAGATTAAGTACATTTACTTTAGAAGCAACACTGCGTAATAAATTTGACTTGATTTTTATAGTTTGTATCTTGTATACATGTATTAATTGTTCAACAGATTATGAAACTTATTTTTAGCTTGTTTATAAGTGAAAACATCTTCCAGTGAAGTAAGACAAAAGCAGGGAAGCTTAATCCCACCACATATTACAAATAATTGACTTTTATATCATAAATCTTATTTTTTCTCTCAGTTTTACCATTTTTTCCTCCATTTAGAAATTGTGAGAAGTCTTTTATTATTATATAAACTGCAAGGTATAAGCTCCAGATATAAGAATTGCAAAATATCTCTGAGTTATGAGATATATAAAGATAAATGTGAGGTTATATTTATTTATACATTTTTTATAACATGATTGCAACACGCTTGATTTTAATTATTTATTATTTTTTATTTCTTGCAAGTCCAAATCTCACAATTCTGCATTTTCTGCAAAACAAAATTGAGATTTAAAGTTTTTTATTTATTCATTTATTTTTATTCTGTGGTGGGATAATCTTCCTACTTTAAAAAAAAAGCTATTTTGTCAATATCTACGCAGTTTTGCTTCTCAATTTTTTTTTTATGATTCTTAGATATATGCTTGGTTTTATTTATTTTTATTTCTGGTGGGAAAATGTTTAGCTATGACGGCTGACGAAGGCATAAAAGGCTTTTTTCACCTTCAATACAGACATGGAAATGAAAAAGTTAAATATAAAAATAGAAAATAAATTTATCTAGTTTTAAGGATTCTTCGATATTTTTACTGAAAATCAAGACAAAGATGCTTATTACTTTTTATTTATTTTTTGGGAAAATTCTAGCCTAGTTGGCAGAAAAAAAGTATCCATTACAGAAAAGTATATATAAAAATATGATTATCATTAAACGTTGGTTGTTTTACCTAATGTTTAGGTGTTCTGTATATATTTATAATCTGTGTTGTGGCATTAGCTTAGCAACATGCTAATGTTAGACTCTTTTGGAAACAGATGGAATTAGGGCTGGGCGATAATTCGATAACGATAATTATTGCGATATAATTTTCCTCTAAAACGATATGAAAAGTTCGAAAAATGTTCGATATAATGTTTATGCGCCAAAAGTGGAACGAAACCACGTGACTCATTTGAATCGCGCCACACGGACCGTTTATCCGCTCGGATCACAGTTCAAACTGCCGCGCGGCACGAGCTCACGAGAGCAGATGCGTTTACTCGGTCACGTGATCACTAAGCAGTGCTGTGAGATCCAGTCAGTAGGCATGTTCGACTTAAAGCAGCGCTGCACAGAATGGTCAGTGTAAGACATCAAAGTACCGCGAGAGCCATTCGAAAGCATAGGTTTCATCTGCTCTTATTGCTCTCGCGGTACTTTGATGTCATACACTGACCATTCTGTGCGGCGCCGCTTTAAGTTGAACACGCCTAATGTGAGAACACAAGCCGAACATGAGAAACACTGTGTGCAACGAGACAGTCAGAAGGCTTTTCAATATGCACATCGCCATTATTTACCATGGATTTACTGTAGTAA
This sequence comes from Schizopygopsis pylzovi, assembly GCA_027422435.1. Taxonomy (NCBI): domain Eukaryota; kingdom Metazoa; phylum Chordata; class Actinopteri; order Cypriniformes; family Cyprinidae; genus Schizopygopsis; species Schizopygopsis pylzovi. The sequence goes on along the minus strand of CM049825.1, from coordinate 5,535,601 downwards.
CACTCACTGCACTATGGTATTGTGGCAGAAATGTGGGATATTCATATTTAATATTATTACAGGAGTAATGGTATATAATTATATTATGCATGTGTGGTTAAGGCAGCTATAGCATGTGTACATTTATACTGAATGGTTTTAGACTACTGTCTTTCAAACAAATAGACTTAAAAACCATTTAGTTATATTTTGACCATGTTATTGAGGTGCAATGTGTGGTTTTAACGGTTTATCATTATTTAAATGTATGCTACTATAGGAGACCAATGCTTAATAAAAATAAAAACTTGGTCAGAATACATTATACCATATAAAACTGAGGTTGCTACAGATGTTACTGATGTAAAGATGTTACTGATTTTGATAATGAACAAAAATGTTACTGCATCCTAACTCAAGCTACGATCAAATGTGTATTTCTAAGAGACAAAAAAGTGATATTATTATCATTCATATTATGAGGCAACCCAAACCGGTTTCTTGATTTTGAAACAATATCAACTCATTAGAACATGCAGAAACTAAGAAATACATATCTATTTAGATAATTATTGTGTTAAGGGAAATTAATGGTCTGGTTTGTAAAACTTTCACTTTGGAGCAAAAATCTGGCTTTAAACTTGAAAGAAATAAAGATTTGACATTTATCGTGATAATTATCGATATCGACTGATATGAAAATAATTATCGTGATAATGTTTTGGGCCATATCGCCCAGCCCTAGATGGAATCATTGACATTCCATCCATAAGTAACTTAATTTCACTCTTTGTCAAATGTTCCAAATAGGTTCCATTTCAGAATGCTGCTTATGTAAGGAGCAGCTTGGCAAAGGAGCTCGCTGTTTGTTTTTTAGATACATGTTTGTTCTAATTCTTCAAACTCTGTCCAAAAACAGTGGTTTTCTTCTATCTCAGGAATGTTCGGCTTACTCTGAAACATGAGGTGTCTGTGAGCGAGAAACCGAACTCTCTTCTTTCCTCCAGTGGCGTTTCTTGAGTTCTTCATGGAGAAGAGAAGAGTTAACCTGGCTGGTCTATTCCAGGCCAGCTCAAAATGAGCCGTAATAATGATGCTGTTTTTGTGGTCACTGACTTTATGCATGCCTTGGAGTTTTATTGATTCTGGTTATGGTCAACAGCCAAGCTAGGAGGATGGCCTACTTTCACCATCTGAGAATCCAGGCTGGAAAAACTGGTTCATTTTGCACACTTTAGGCTCACATTTAGCCATTATTTACCAGCAAATTCAGCAAGTATTTTTTATTTTTACTGATATTTTGGCTGTAGTTTTTAACTGCTATTTTATAAATATTGTTTTTGATATTTATATGTTTTTAATTTACTGAAGGCCACTGCATGATTTGGTTTTGATCCTGGATAAAAATGCTAGTCTCGATGGATTGCCCGGTTATGCAAACCATCAGAAATCACGTCCATTCATTAACGAGGACTTTCCAGAGTAACTTAATTTCTCTCATTATAAGCTGACAGCTGTTTAAGACACTTGGCTCTCGTCTTTTCAGGAAATAACTTGCATCCTCAAATTCACAGTTAGAACAAGCGTACAGTGTTCCCCATCGTTTGTTCTGCTGCACAGAAATAACTCTGCCAAACCAAAATTCGGTAATCTGTTAATGAAATAAACAGCGTTGGCTAAGCTTGGATTAGTCGGTTAGATTTTGGTTCTTTTAAGAAACCATTGGGAGCATTCACAAAGCATTGTAGTACTTCTGAAAGTGACTTATTTCTGAGAGAATGCAGGACAGGACTTCATTTCTATGGGAATTTGATTTTGCACTTCGGTAGGAAATTGACTGGAACATGAAAGCATATTACCTTTGAATTAAAATGGGCAAAACAGTTTACTTTTATGCATTAAGAAAGTACATTTTAAAGTCATGTCGATGTTAATAGATTATTTTTGTGATGGAATTAATTTAATGATGGAAAACCGTCGTTAATGGGATTGTTTGGAATATTGGATTATCATTATAACTTCATGTTATGATGTACACTTTAAAAGCATTAAGAAATGATAACCAAAGGCCAGTATCATAAGTGCCGTGTGCAAAATGAGATTCACTCAGTCTGCACGTTTAGTTAGGCTATTTCCTCTTTCCTTGCAAACTGCAAAGCAGTATTTTCTTAAGATATTTTTGTCTTTTAACAGTAAATATTTTATGCAAATTATTGTCCATGGAACGACTGAAAACCATGTGCTTTCTAACCCTTTCATGTTGCTCTGCTGGGATACAGTTGCCATGTCGACTCGATATTGACACTTATGATGCAGCAGCTGTGGCTTTGTATTGTATATTTATAGAGACCTGCTGTCTATTCATGACAGATTCACGGCAGTACATTGACTCTAACCGTGACCACAGTTTCCTGCGAAATGTAGCTTCACATATGCAATTGGCACTCGTGATCTGAGTTTATTGCAGGGACATGCTTTAGGCAGATTAAATAAAGGAGCTGTTTAGTCTGAGTCCGACGCCGCTAATAAGATCAGATGGGTAGCTGCGGGCCTGCGAAATAAATGATAGGGCCGATATGTTCATCCAAAGAGCACCAGTAATGCCACCTTATCTCGTTTTTTTTATTAAATCCTGTAGTTCTTGTTCACAAATGATTGATCTAATTGTGATGAATGAGACTGACTGGGGAAAAAGTGAAAGGTTAATAGTAAGAAACAAAGTAGGCCAGTATGGAACGTAGGACTGTAAAAGCTAATCAATAAAATCAATGAAAATGGTTTGTTGACATATGTCATTATTGGCTGGTTGGCTCTATGTGCGGTCAAGGACAACCTTTGTCAGTAAATGTCACTTTGCAGCACTGAAAATCTGGACTAGGAACAAAATTAATTCATAAAATGACCACGAGGTGAACTTTGAGTTCTCCAAAGAAATGGAAGGATTTGTATTCAGATCGTTAAAGAAGGCAATGAATGTGTTTAGGATCGCGTTTAATGTAATTAAGAGGTGTCTTTATGCCAGTCTGTACCTTATATTACTATAATATGCCTATCTGTATGTTTTAAAAGTCAAAGTGAAGTAGGTATTTTACTAAATAGAGTGATGAATCGAAGAAGTTATTATTAACTCTAGTTGCAGGCCTAATTCTTTGCCAGTCTTATTTTACTGTAATATTCCTATCTGTATGTTTTATAAACTTTGTACTTTGCAAAAATAGTGATTAATCACTTTTTAGGTGTTGCAGTTTCAGTCTTAATTCTTTGCATCCTCTTCCAGGTGCTAGATGGTGGTTGCGAAGGCAGTGCGTAATGCTGAAAGGACTCGTCCTGAGTCAGAATGAGTGTCAAAGATGACGAAGGGACGACTAGCCAAGATGGAAAGGCCTACGAACTTCAGATCTACCCCCGAATCTCTCTGGAGACGGCGTCGTGCTGTACACTCAGAGTCACCAAGGAGGCCACCGCTGCTAGCACCATACGTGATGTGGCAGCGACCCTTGGACTGGACGCCAGCAAGCTCTACGTCCTGGCCGAGGTGAAGGAGTGCGGTGGGGAGGAGTGGGTGCTTGAATCAACCGACCTTCCGGTGCACAGGGTCCTTCTCTGGCCGAGAAAAGCCCAAGAACAACATTCTCAGAAAGAGGGATTTTACTTCCTCCTCCAGGAGCGCAACCACGATGGCTCCATCTGCTACGTGCACCTGCCCGCCGTGGGGAACGAGCAGGAGTCCAAGCGACTGGTTGCTCGGGGCTTCCTCCCACCCCAGCAGGAAGACTTTGAGGACCTCTGCAACCTTCCGGTCCTCAGTGAGGACAGCATCTTGGATAACCTCCGCATTCGTTTTCAGAAGAATAAAATTTATACATACGCTGGCAGCATCCTCATTGCCATCAATCCCTTTAAGTTCTTACCCATTTACAACCCCAAATATGTCAAAATGTACGAGAACCACCAGTTGGGCAAGCTGCAGCCTCATATTTTCGCCATTGCCGATGTAGCCTATTACGCCATGTTGCGCAAGCACATCAACCAGTGTATCGTTATCTCAGGAGAGAGCGGATCAGGCAAAACGCAAAGCACTAACTTCCTCATTCACTGCTTGACGGCTCTCAGCCAGAAGGGTTACGCAAGCGGCGTGGAACGAACCATCTTGGGTGCTGGACCTGTGTTGGAGGTAAGATCACCACCACCTTGATTCAAACTTGGTTTGGTTTCATTCGTTTATAAGCAAATTTTAGGAATAGTAGATTCTTTCAGGGACTTAGTGGGACATGGGAAAGTACCAGAGGTGGAAAGTAACGAATTACATTAACTCGCGTTACTGTAATTGAGTAGCTTTTTTGTGTACTTGTACTTTTTTAAGTAATTTTTTTAATCTGTAATTTTACTTTTACTTAAGTATATTTTGTGGGAAGTATTGTACTTCGCTACATTTGAAAACACATTCGTTACTGAGTAAAAAAAAATCGCTCCGTGGAAACAACTGCAGCAAATAATGGGCAGAAGAAGAAACTGGCGCTAAAATCACAAGAGAGATGCAGACGGACAAGACAGGCGTTTTAAGGGGCCGCTCACATATCGCGTCTTTTGCGCGCTTAAGTTCGTTATTTCAAATGTAGACGCGCGGTATGCGCGCTCATAATGGAAGCGACGCAGTCGCGGTGCGACGCGCTCGTTTTTTCCAGGCGCGTCCGCGCCGCATCGAGATAAAAACATCTCAACTTTTCAGAATGCCGCAAGCGCACCGCAGGTCATGTGACGAAATTTCCTTCTCGTAACGGAGAGCGCAGCTGATGGTTGCTTAGCAACGACAAACGCCTCCGGAGCGCAACCGCCTGAGCGCTTTGGAAAAAAGGAGAAAGCAGCGCGCCTAGCGTTTTTCATGCGTTTTTAGGCGCGATATGTGAACGGCCCCTAATGGTGCAGACCCAGCTGAAAAACAAACCCCGTCATATTCTGCTGAAGTTGAATTCGAAGGAAATGAAGTGAACCCCTGGCCATATATTCATGCTCTATTATGCAGTGTAAGCTGTGTTTGCCTCGGGAGACCGAACTAGCAGCTTATAACATCTCGACATCGCCCTTCGCAAGCATGTAAGTTAAGTTAGAGGTAAAGTAAATACTTACATCATTGCATTGCTGGTTAAAACGAAGCTTTGACGGTTTAGCAAAAGGTTTTGCACAAATGAGCCAAAAAGACAGTGGTGCAGGGTGTGCAATATCATCTGAGATAATATAATAATTGTTGTTTTAACGGGAGTGCTTTCTTTCACTGCGTGATTCAGTCTGTTAAAATGCGTTTAGAATGATCACAAAATTGAAGATATAGAAGCAGAAAATGTATATATTTATATAATTTAATATAGTAAGTCAACATCACACGAAGAATGCCGTTTTTCTCAAAAAATCCCCATGATTACATAGGCCTGTAGTTTTTCTTTTTACACAGTTCAAAAAACAAGAAGTTAATTAAGAGACTTGCGTTTTAGACACCATACTGCCTGTTTTTGCTCTATTTCGACAATAAAAATAATTCCATACAGTTTTGCGTCTCTGACTCTGAGCAATGACGTGTTTCATTCCTTGAATTAACCGTTTAAATGATTCTGTTCAATCACAATGACTCTCTTATGAGTGACTTGCTGACACCTACTGGTGGTTCTAATTTAACATTTAAAGTATCTTTTGATTATTATTATTTTTTATTTCTAATGACTATTTAACATTTGTGACCCTGGAGCACAAAACCAGTCTTAAGTCGCTGGGGTATATTTGTAGCAATAGCGCAACAATACATTGTATGGGTCAAAATTATAAATTTTTCTTTTATGCCAAAAATCATTAGCATATTCAGTAAAGATCATGTTCCATTAATATATTCTGTAAATTTCCTACTGTAAATATATCAAAACTAAGAGCTTAATTTGAACAACTTTAAAGGAGATTTTCTCAATATTTGGATTTTTTGCTCCCTCAGATTCCAGATTTTCAAATATTGTCCGATCATAACAAACCATACATCAATGGAAATATGATTTATTCAGCTTTCAGATGATGTATAAATCGCAATTTAGGAAAATGGACCCTTATGGTTTTGTGGTTCAGGGTCACATTTTATGCCTTATTTATCAAAACATTATTTCTGCATTTGTAACTGCAGGCTAAATGCATTCATGTCAGTGTGTAATACATCTATGCCACTTCAGATGAAGCTTCTGCGTTTCCTCTGCATTGCAAAGATTAATTTTGTTGATACTGATTTAATTTGCCTGGTAACAGCCCAAATGTCTTATAATTCTAATTAACTGATTACTTTAATTAAAAACACCTAGTTTGAGATTTATAGGCCCATATCCCAGGTGTGTCAAACTCAGTTCCTGGAGGGCCACAGCCCTAAAGAGTTTAGTTCCAACCCTGCTCCAACACACACACCATGTAGTTTTCAAATAAGCCTAAATCATTAGATTAGCTGGATCAGATGTGTTTAATTAGGGTAATATCTACACTGTGTAGGGCTGTGGCCCTCCAGGTACTGAGTTTGACATCTTTGGTCTATCCCATTTTTTCCTCCCTCCCACTGTTAAAATGTAACTAAGTAATTTTTACTCTGAGTAAATTTTAAATGAGCTACTTTTTACTTTTACTTGAGTATATTTTTAGACTGGTACTTTTACTTGTACTTAAGTAAAATTTCAGTAATGTAATGGTACTTTTACTTGAGTATAATATTTTTGTACTCTTTCCACCTCTGGAAAGTACCAACATCCTCTTGGACAGATTCTAAGGTTAAGTCTGTAGAGTTTTGAAATAGAGATGCACCGAAATGAAAATTCTTGGCCGAAGCCGAACAAAATTGTTCTCCCCCATGTAGGCCTATTTTGATTTTTTTTTCACTATTGCATAAATTAAATATCCCAAATCTGCTTTTTACTCTTGTTCTGCTTTAAAAAAAAAAATTACTTAACACTGACTATTTTTATACATCCTAACCCACAAAGCACAATTTAACTTAAAATAAATAAGTTAGTAAAATATAATTTGTTGGCCATTTTTGAGACCCCCCCCCCCCCTTCTTGAATCAGGCTTGTATTTTTTTCTGTACAAATAAATGCAGCTTTGCTGAGCAGAAGAGACTTCTTTTAAAACATTAGAAAATATTACAGATCCCAATTTGAACACTATTGGTGAATGTTATAGTAAATGTATTAATACAGCTGTTGTAGGGTAATTATTTATATCATTATTATCTTACTTTTTATTTTATTTTACAGAACACGAGTAAAATTACAATACTAACGTTTCTGAATATTGATGGAGCTTTTATTTTGGTGGAAATATGCAGAAACCAGGAAGACTGTTTTTTGTTTGTTGACGACAGCATGCAGATACTTCTCAGATATATCTCATTACGAATTTGGGAAGATGTTTGTCACACGTATCACTTTGTCAGACGCCAAAAATTATAAAAATGAGCAAATGATGAGTGTTTCAACGCAGAATTTCCTCGCGCTTTGAACCCTGAACCCCGAGCTCGTGCAGCGCTGTTTGAATTCATGCCATTCGTGCGTGTTTTAGAAAACAACATTCTGTAGTTTATTTGCTAATCCATTTCACGATTTCAATCATCACAGTAACCAGCAACCACCCCCCCTTCCTCTTCTCATCGTAGACATGAGAAGCAGCGCTGAGCAGTCTCTCGCTGTCGGTGTCTCGTGCTTGTAATGATGTCTGCGTCTCTCTCTGACAGTTGTAAATGCTTCCACGCTGCAGACATGTTTGTGCATTAGTGCACGCCTCTATTTGATCGCGTAACGTCATTGTTTGGTACAAATTATTTGGTCTTTTCGCTTATTATCAGTTTTTATTCCTATTTTCGGCCCAACAATTTCGGTTGCCAAACATTCGGTGCATCCCTATTTTGAAACCTGTGCTATGCTTTGTTTTAATGTATTGAATGGGTGAAGGTAAAGGAAGTTAACTGATGGCTTTGCGGTTCACGGTTGTCAACTGTAGACTTTGTTTACTTCAAAAAATGGTAAAGATTTGTAAGAACTCCGCAATGTTGGATGTCTGCAAAGTATCTTTTTTTGAGCATGATACATTGGTTTTTTGTTTGACTTTGATCCCTTGGAGACTTCTACAGATGAGCTTTTTGGTTGGATTTGCAGGGTCTGGAAAAGCTCTCTGCTTTAAACATTCGCAAGGCAAGCCTAGAATAATTGAATTCAGGATCAGTGGATTTGTTGGAGGACTAACTGGGATAGTTGAAAACTGCTTCTCATAATGCCAAATTGCTCTGATATTTCATGCTGTACAGAGTACAGTGAGTTGTAAAACCTTTCACAGGTTTTGTTGTAGTTACTGAAATGGTTAAGATAAAGGAAGTCCGTTGATAGGTCTGCGGTTGGCAGTTGCCAACCTTATAACTAGTCAACCCCAAAAAATAGTCACGTAATATTAAGAACCTTACATTTGATTGGGTGTTTATGTAGTGTCATTGTTTGAGCATTATGCATTCATTTTTTTAACTCATTGGAGGCTTGTTTCTACAAAATAGCTCTTTGGGTGGAATTTTATGGTCTGGAAGAGCTCGCTACTTTGAACAATGCTTCGTAACAACCATAATGACAGCTTACCCACATATCTCTCAGTCTTCACTGTACACTGTTGCTCTTTAGATCAGTTATTTACACCGTGCTTTCCCACAAGCCTGTGCTTGAAACCCGGGGTCGCAAACTTGTTGTACTTGCATAGCTCATGTTGCAGTACCGGCTAACCTACAACTGGAGGCCTTCCTCTGGGGTTCGTGTCTCATGCAGATCTTGTTGTTTTATGTGCCTTGCTTTAAAATTATAGCCCGGTCCCATAAACCTGTTCAGGCACATTCTGTATGTTATTTTGCAAAATATCAGCAGAAACCCTTGCCCAACTCCCATCTGACGGTGGTTTATGGTAGTGGTAACCTCGTGCTGAGAAGTTGATGTTGTGATATTTTCACAACTTGAGGGTTAGCATCTAAAGATTCTTATAAAGTCATTCTTCTCAAGATTTCACTTTTGCATGCAAGTGCTGTTTTTGAAGTTATCCGTCTGACAAAACCAACCCACTCTGCTTCAGAGATTCGTATCTCTTCTCAGTACTTCAGATGTTTCCTGTACACATGATGTCATTATCTCAGCCCCCTTTATTAGAATAAAGTTCGCTTGTGCAGCAAGTCCTAAAAGATGTCAGGGTTTGTTGACGCTTGCCCCAGTGTTTGTGGTTTCTGAAAACTAGAAGTCATTTCTCCGCAGTCAGCACAGTCATTGTCCTTTGGCAGACGCGTATTCAGGCTTCATTACAAAATATTCCCTCCGTCTCTGCACTTGTGGTGAGAAGCAGCATGTGAAACTTGTCAATTGAACAATGCGACCAGAACGAGCCTCAATCCAGGCGTCTTCAATGATCGGAGTCAGATCTCCCTGTGGTTTCTCTTCCTTTTATGGTTTCATGTAGTTGATTTGTCTCATCCATCTTCCAAGACTTTCAATTGGTGCTGATTTTTAAGAAAGGACACAACATTCCTTTTATTATTCTCTGCATTGTATTAGAGAGAAATGTTTCCATATGTGAGTCAATGCAGATTTGCTTCTTGTCCAGCTTTCTACGTGTCAGAATAGTGATTATTTTGGTTATTTTTACTGCTGGACTATTTGACGAGTACATCAGCTGATGTCCCATTTCTTACTAGGGATGCACCGAATGTTCGGCAACCTAAATTACTTGGGCACACAAAAAAAGCTACGCGAAAAGACTGTAGAATAAATTGTACCGAACAATTACATTTTTGGTGACGCGATCAAATAGCAACCAGCGTATAGTGACTCAAGACACACTCTTTATAATGCAGCAAACATGTTCGCTGTGTGGAAGCATATAAAGTGTTGCAAAAATCATTACAAGCACCAACAGCAAAATACTGTTTAGTACTGCATCGCATGTCTTTGATGAGAAGAGGAAGGGTGGTTGTTGCTGGGTTCTGTATGATGATTGAAATTGCGAAATGGCCTTTAACACGTACTACGTAAACTACAGAATGTTATGTGCTGTAATACATGCACAAATTGCATGTATTCTGTATTGTGAATTAAACTTTTTTGTATGTTAATATATAGTAAAATGTAATTGATTGCTGTGATCAAAGTTGAATTTTTAGCATCATTTCTCCAGTCTTTAGTGTCACAGGGCCTTTCAGAAATCAGTCTCAAAAATGGCCACAACTTTTATTTTACTAACTTATTATAATAATAATGTCTGCTAGAATGCCATAAAAATTCTTTATTAAATATTTTTAAATTGCTGTTTTGAAATTGATTTTTTTATTTGAAAAGCAAGACAAAACAGTAAAAAGCACATTTTGGCTATTTAGTTTATGCAATGGTGAAATAAAGTGGCCAAATACATGGGGGGGGGGGGTGCGAGGAAAAAAAAACATGTTCGCTATTCAGCCTTCAGCCCAGTGTTTCATTTTGTTCACTTTCAGCCAATAATTTTTATTTCGGTGCATCCCTACTGGAAACTTTCCAAAAGTTTCTGGAATATTTCCAGAATTTTCTGGAGAATTTCTCCCACTTTGCAACCACAGTCCCAGGTTCTTCTACCAAACTTCGACCTGTGATATAGTTCACTGGGTGTAATTGTCACCTCACCCAGGGCCAGCAGCAAATAGCTTTGTCTAGGTTTTGCCTTAAACTCTATTAAAAGCAAATTAATGGACCGTGACTCAAAGTCAACTGTAATTTTACAGTCCCTTCTTTTTAAAGCTGCACGTTATTGTCTCCGTTTCAACTTGCATGATGTAATCAGCGATGTTTGGCACTTGTTGTCGTTGACCGACACGTCCGACTGGTTTCGGGAGCCTTTTCACCGGAGTAACTCTTTCGTAATCCCCCTCCTACAACACTACGGCTTTGTTTGAATGCATATTTAGCCTTCACGTCAACGCATGCATACTAAATACCAGAAAAAGCATCTTCAAGGCCAAGTAAACTGTGCTATTTGACCTATAAATGTGGTTAAGTGGCCCTACAGGAAAACAGTTTGTAATCCATCAAGACAAAAATGAGGTTTTCTTCCAGATCCTAATGGCTTTTATGGATTACGTCATTGAGTATCAGATAACAGGAGAGTTATGAGACTCTGCAAATGGCTTTGAGTTCTCAAATGGCTCTGCAAATATCTTTGCTTTCTGTTTACAGATGTTTCTGTGCAACGATGTGGCTTTTGATCGCTCATATTCATGCATGCATGAGAGGCCTCTGAAATAATGCTTCTGCTGCCCGCAGACAGGAACTTCCCTCTGGTTGATCACTTCAACAGGAAGCAGTTTTTTTTCTCAACAGGAAGTGGTAGCTGTAGAGCCTTCGCTCCCCATTGGCCGGTCTGCTCACTGGGTGTTGGGAGTCCGCATATTGTTCCTCAGGAAGTCGTAATGGCTATTTCGTGGCCATTGTTTATCTCTCGGCTTTGTGTTAGTCTTGTGTGGTGGACTTTGGCTCCCGAGGCGGTCTGAGCTATTTTTGGTGGGACGGCTGTAATGAGACACGTGGGATGTCGACATGTGGAAAAGTCTACAGTAAAATGTCTCAAGAGTCCATTCTTGTCATTACAGTCGCGTGGAGACCTAATAACCTTGATCGTCTTCAGTTTCCAGCAAACTTTGTGAATTTAAAGAGCTGAAAGTATTCGCAGGCCTTTAAACTGTACTCAAACAATGTAACTTGGAGAGTTCAGATCATATTTGTGTGTATTAGAGCGATTTTTGAACTGCTGCACTATTTTTCTTATAAGCACTCCATGTGCCTTTTCATTCCCTAAAGGCTATTTGTGCTAATGCTAGGGCAGCCATCACTGTTTTTTCCATAGTGCTTCTAGTTATTAGGGCCCTATGAAATCCCAAATTCCATTGTATTGTTTTCTAAATTCTATTTTAATTGTTCTGGATTCCGTTTTATTCGGTTTTAATTTTTCTAGAATGTATTTTAATGCATATTATATTAATCAAAAAGCATGTCTAATTAATTTAAATCATGAAACATACAATATTAAACAGCAATTTATTAAAAGTCTAACAAAAATGACATTAAGGCCCTATGAAATGATTTTTATTTTTTTTGCAAATTCAGTTTTATTTTTTCCACATTCCGTTTTCCATAAATTTTCTGGATTCCGTTTTAATGGTTTCTTTAAATATAAATAACCAAATGCATCTGTAATTAATTGGTTTTATAAAAAAAATAGTTTTTCAGAAATACTGTTGTGTATTTAAATTTTTCTGATAAACAGATTCTTGTAAATATTCCTTTGAAAATTTTGTTTTAATAATAATTTGTATTATTATTAGTACTATCATTACATTAAGCAATATATTTCTGTCACAGTTTCTTCAAGTCCAACTCCAACTCCAATCTTTTTTGACAGGTTGCTGTGAAGATCTTTAGGTTTCTGTTTGTAGCGATATGACGATAGTTTTACTCAAAAGAAATGGTAAAATGCTCACGAAGTGACTCAGAGCAGTTCTGGAGATTATGTACTCGTATACTGAGGCGGCAGACGCTGAAAACACGCATTTCAAGTATGTGTAGTAAACGAAATCATGCATCTGCGAAATTCATTCTTACAGATGTGCGCAAATTTACTAGTTAAGTGTACTAAACTACTTTTGATTTATCCTAAAATTTGGCAAATTCCGTGACATTCCGCGTTACACAGTAAATTCCGTTTTTATGATTAGATTCCGAGATTCCGTCTGCGTTTTCCACATCACGGAGATCATAGGGCCCTAGTTTAGGAATAATTTCCACACTTTTTTTTTTAGAGATCGACTGATATATCGGTTTACCGATATTTTTCCCGATATTTAAGCATTTTACCATAATCGGTTATTGGGTTTTTTTTATATATATTTTTTTGTCACACACAATTATACAGAGTATAACTAGCAGTGAAATGTGTTCTCTGTATTTGACCCATCCAAGTACACACACACAGTAGTGAACACACACACACACACACACTTGGAGCAGTGGACACACACACACACACCTGGAGCAGTGGACACACACACACACACACACACACACCTGGAGCAGTGGACACACACACACACACACACACACACACACACACACACTTGGAGCAGTGGACACACACACACACACCTGGAGCAGTGGACACACACACACACACACACACACACACACACACACACACACACACACACACACACACACACACATCTGGAGCAGTGGACACACACACACACACACACACACACACACCTGGAGCAGTGGACACACACACACATACACACACACCTGGAGCAGTGGACACACACACACACACACCTGGAGCAGTGGACACACACACACCTGGAGCAGTGGACACACACACACACACACACACACACACACACACTGTACACTCAGGAGAAGCTCCAGCACGGCCACCGCATGTAACTTTATACAAGATTCACTCGTTTGAAACACACTAAACTATAATAACATTTACTATAGAACCATTATTTCACCAATAAACATCTAAATAAATACATCTATATCTAAATTAATTATTAATTATCTCCGCAAGCGATCAGTTTGAGTATAGTTCTGTGTAAATAGATAAACCGCGCTGTCAGCAGTTTTCATAATTTAGACAAAAACATTTTAATAATTCTGATAAAACAGTTAAGAAATGCAATAAAATACGATGTTTTGTTTGTTATAGCTTATTTCAATATTCCAGAGAATATTATCCAGTGAATTATTCTTCACTCTTTAGTCTATTAAACAGCGTTTAAACCTAAAACTGTAGTTTAAAATGAAGTTGATATGACTTCTGTCCTTTATTTTCTCCATTTGAATACATTAGACATTATTTTGCTTATTGTTAATATCAGTGTTGCTGATGATGCTTTTTATAAATAAAATATTTTAATTGTTGTAATTGATTAAATTTGACATGAAAATGTTAATTCTCAACAGTTGTTTGTTGTTAAGACGACTGAAAGGAGGAAAAACCAAAGTGAAGAATGGACTTACTTCACTTACTTTATAACAGTAAATAAATATCGGTTCTGTATATCGGTTATCGGGTACATAAACATGCAAATAATCGGTATCGGTTATAAAAAATATCGGTCGATCACTACTTTTTTTTAGATAATGTGCAAACTGTTGTCATGAGCTAATTCATTGTCACCTCTTTCTGCTTGAAAGACATTTGTTGACATGCTATTGTGTCGTGATCTCAATTAGCGCTCGCACACGCTGTCACCAGCTAAACCGATACCGCAACTCAACTGAGTCCTCCTTTTGTGTTCACGCTGAAGACTCGGAAAATGAATGAAGTCACGCAGCTCTCTGGCAAATTCCGTGACATTCCGCGTTACACAGTAAATTCCGTTTTTATGATTAGATTCCGAGATTCCGTAGGTGTTTTCCACATCACGGAGATCATAGGGCCCTAATTTAGGAATAATTTTCACACTTTTCTTTTTTAGAGATCGACAGATATATCGGTTTACCGATATTTTTCCCGATATTTAAGCATTTTACCATTATCGGTTATGATTTTTTTTTTTTTTTTTTTTTTTACACAATTATACAGGGTATAACTAGCAGTGAAATGTGTTCTCTGTATTTGACCCATTCAAGTGCACACACACACACACACACACACACTTGGAGCAGTGGGCGCACACACACACACACACACACACACACCTGGAGCAGTGGACACACACACACACACACACCTGGAGCAGTGGACACACACACACACACCTGGAGCAGTGGACACACACACACACACACACACACACCTGGAGCAGTGGACACGGTTCACTCAGGAGAAGCTCCAGCACGGCCACCGCATGTAACTTTATTAGTGGTGGGCCGTTATCGGCGTTGAGACTCTTATCGGCGATAAAAAAAATATCGCCGTTAATCTATTCTCAAAGTTGGGTTGGGAGCTGGGTCTATACTACACAAGCTATGATGACTTTCACCCTGATATTTTAGCGCGGATGTATACCTAGCCGAATTGCACTGTAGGGGGCGAGAACGAGTCTTCGAACTAGAGGCTCGCAGTCCGTGATGGACAGATTGTTAACGGCTGGTCTATGTGGTAATACAATCGAGCAGGACATCCAAACCAGAGGCGATTCTAGGGTGAGTGGATATCCGGGGCTAAGCCCAAAGATCCAAGATCTGCTATTACTTCATATCGATGATTGGCCAGTTTATATGAAGTTTATTATCAAGTGTATATGTCAGTCAGAAGTACGAGCTTCCGTGGGCGGTTCCTGACGGGAGTAAACTGCGGTTCATCATTTTAATGCGCATGAAAACTCAGTGATGATGATGCGTACAGGGCATGGTCATAAAAACATTCGGGGCTTTTCTAAAAACATTTCAGAATGTTTCAGCCCCCTTAGCCCACCCCTAGCGCCGCCCCTGATCCAAACGCTCATTCATCAACCTCAAATATGGCTTTTCATCTGAAAGATGTATGTAGTAGCAACTTTACATGGCCGCTCAATATGATGTTAACCTAGAGAAATGTGCGCTATTGAAGTGTTTGTGTGGAAGCGCGTTTGCTGCAGGACAGGCTCCGGTGCGCTCACTTGCTCTTAAAATCTCCGTCATTTTTGGTCATACAGATAAAAGTAGCCTAATACATCTTTCGAATCTGTAAAGACTCTACGTTTATTTGTGTGCACTCAGAATAACAACGAAACGTTGCGCTTTTAAGCAAACAGGATGCGCTTTAGGTCTCATGTGAACTTGAGCGAGAAACTTCGAAACTCGAATATATCTAAAAATACAGTACATAGAAAAATATATCTATAGAGAGTGAAATGTCTAAAAAAAAAAAATAGAAGACGTGTGTGTTAGCATGGATGATTTACATGAAATTTAATCTGTGCATAAGATGGCTTTCAGTTCAATATAATAACAAAAAACGACATTTTGGGTTTTTATTCAACTAATAAGGTGGGCACGCTGTGATCTGTACTATATTTTTACTGTAATTGACAGTTATCGGCAAAAAAAAAAAAAAAAAAAAAACAACAACACGGGAGTGGGAGGGAATGGGAGTCATTCTTCCGGGAGTGGAACGGGATTTTCCTCCAGTTTTTTCGTGGGATTGGGACGGGAAGAGATTAAAGTTTATGATGCATTTTGGAAACAGGAGATGAGCCCCTGGTCTAATGCGCCACCTGACTTGAGAAACCCGTTCTCAAAGACTTACTTTTAGTCATTATTTGGGTAGCACACATATTCTGAATGCCTTCGGCAGAATTCAAATGAGCCATTTTAATCTAGATTAATCTAGATTAATTCCAAAATTAATCTAGATTAATCTAGATTAAAAAAATTAATCTATGCCCACCTCTAAACTTTATACAAGATTCACTCGTTTGAAACACGCTAAATTATATTAACATTTACTATAGAACCATTATTTCACCAATAAACATCTAAATAAATACATCTCTATCTAAATTAATTATTTATTATCTCCGCAAGCGATCGCAGTTTGAGTATAGTTCTGTGTAAATAGATAAACCGCGCTGTCAGCAGTTTTCATAATTTAGACAAAAACATTTTAATAATTCTGATAAAACAGTTAATAAATGCAATAAAATACGATGTTTTGTTTGTTATAGCTTATTTCAATATTCCAGAGAATATTATTCAGTGAATTATTCTTCACTCTTTAGTCTATTAAACAGCGTTTAAACCTAAAACTGTAGTTTAAAATGAAGTTGATATGACTTCTGTCCTTTATTTTCTCCATTTGAAAACATTAGACATTATTTTGCTTATTGCTAATATCAGTGTTGCTGATGATGCTTTTATAAATAAAATGTTTTTATTGTTGTAATTTTATGATAAAATTTTACATGAAAATTTTTATTTTCAACAGTTTTTTGTTGTTGTTAAGATGACTGAAAGGAGGAAAAACAAAAGTGAAGAATGGACTTACTTCACTTTATAACAGTAAATAAATATCGGTTCTGCATATCGGTTATCGGGTACATAAACGTACAAATAATCGGTATCGGTTATAAAAAATATCGGTCGATCACTACTTTTTTTTAGATAATGTGCAAACTGTTGTCATGAGCTAATTCATTGTCACCTCGTTCTGCTTGAAAGACATTTGTTGACATGCTATTGTGTGGTGATCTCAATTAGCGCTCGCACACGCTGTCACCAGCTAAACCGATACCGCAACTCAACTGAGTCCTTCTTTTGTGTTCACGCTGAAGACTCGGAAAATGAATGAAGTCACGCAGCTCTCTGGAGATGGCCAGATTGTCTTGGCCCGATGTTTGTGCTCGATGGCTCCGAGGCCGTGAATAATAGAAGCAGCTATATTAAACCGTCATGTGAGCATCCCATAGTGTTATTTGTGAGTAATAGGATTCTACAGGCCTTTTAATAACATGGCTTCGAGAATAGAGCCTTTGTTGATTCCAGATCATTGTGTGGATGGCTTGGATTTCACCAGATGGGTGAGTGTGTGTGTGTGTGTGTGTGTGTGTGTGTGTGTGTGTGTGTGTGTGTGTGTGTGTGTGTGTAAAGGAATAGTCTTACATTGTGTCTTTGGATATACAACGTTCTTGTGTGATCTAAATGTTTTATTATATATATATATATATTAGTTCATTATATATTAGTATAAACATTAATACATTATAATATTTTGTACAGTAGTGTAATATATGATGACTTAATAATTTAATAATTATTTATATATTTAAATGAACACATTTAAACACATTTTATATATTTAAACACACATAGTTTGTGTATATATATATATATATATATATATATAATACAATGATTTATTGCATTTTTTTATTTTATTTATATAAATATATGTACATTAGTACCTTTGAATGGTATGTATATAAATAATATATAATCAAGTATAAAGTAACATATCATTTGGTTTATTTATTTTTATTTTACTATATTTTTTAAGTAGAAATGATTGTATAAATGTGTGTATTATTTATTTATATCTTTATAAACATAACATTGCATTTATATGTAATAGAAATAATTTAGAAAATGGTGTTTTATTGTATGTAATTAGTGTGTGTATTATATAATGTAATTTCTAATTTTATTATTATATTAATAATTTATGAATGAATCAATGATACTAATAATATTTATTAGCATTTAAAAACGTATGTAAATAAAACGTACTTTGTGTATATATGTAATATAATTAATTTGTTCAAAAAGTTACTAAACGTTTATATATTATCAATTATAAATTAATTTGATTATATTAAAATGTATACACTAATATATATACATGTATGTAATTATTTCATCCTTTTGAAAATATACTACTGTTTATCTAAATAAATTATTTATAATATGATGGATATGATCCGTTATAACTTCAATTATTAAATTAATATTTATATATTAATGTTTAAAATATTATTGAATCCTTTGAAATAAATAATACAAATATAATATTTATAAGATTATGTAAATGATTAATTATAAATAACCAAATGCATCTGTAATTAATTGGTTTTATAAAAAAATAGTTTTTCAGAAATACTGTTGTGTATTTAAATTTTTCTGATAAACAGATTCTTGTAAATATTCCTTTAAAAATATTGTTTTAATAATAATTTGTATTATTATTAGTACTATCATTACATTAAGCAATATATTTCTGTCACAGTTTCTTCAAGTTAAACCGATCTTTTATTTTGACAGGTTTGTAGCGATATGACGATAGTTTTACTCAAAAGAAATGGTAAAATGCTAGGGCTGTAACGATACGCGATATGAAACCGAAATCGCGACACTCAGTTCCACGATCCTGTGTCGCGGTGTGATAAGAGAGAATCGCGACACACCCCGTGACTACCTTTCCAATCATGTGACGCCTGCCTGCAAAAGTTGAGCTAGTTGCACACAGATTTCCCCTGCGCTGAGCCAGAGCACTTCTCTGCCACCTTCACGTGCTATCAGAAACATCCGGTTTCCCACTTATGAAGTCGTGACGAGCTCCCTGCATTCAAATTATTTGTAGAATGAATAATGTAATATTCCACTGGTTGATAACCATAAATATTTATGTAAAAAATATTTGTGCTCTTTTTCGTGTTAAATGTGAAGAATGACAGGTTGGATGCCACAGACTTTATTTTTTATTGGCGGATTATACAGGTGTAATTTTCACTTTAACTTCACGCAATGTAACATGATTTTATTATTGTAATCAATACTTTATTCTTAAAATATGACATTAATCTTATTTTTTTGAGAAAGATAAACTAATCAAACTGGCGCTGGCCGCTTGGTATTTAAAAAAAACTAAAACTTGAATTTAACAAACATAAAATGTTCCAATCATATTTCTGAATTAAATTAATAAAAAAACTAAACGAATTAATGACCACTTTGCTATTAAAAACCAAACAGAACTATTTTAATGGCCGCAAAAGCAGATTTATAATGTTGGGGAGAGATAGAGAAAGACACGGGCTCTGGTCGGACTCCGGCGGCGAATTCTGATAAACTGCAGGGATCTATATTCATTCCCTAGTTCAATTAAAAGTTCCCCGGACTAATTGTGAACAGATTGCTCTCCCGTCTTCTTCCAGAGCATGTGAACATGTTCATTTAATATATGAAATAAGTTATTGTTATAAAGACAGACGTTAAAATAATGTTCACATAATAAGCGCCGTCATTCAGGCTGTTCACAAGAGAGGTCTGCTTCCCTTTCGGGTTTCGGGTCGGGTTAATATTTAATGGATAGCTTCGGGCTCGAGTTTGTAGCTAAACCAAAACTATATGCAGGCTCCGCTGCTTTCATAGACGCACGCGCACACACATTATTGCACAGATATCAGAGATCGCGCAGCGCACAAACTGCACGGGAACTTTTTCTTAGTAAAATAGCTTCGATAGGCTACTGACTCGCAACATTATATTTCTCTGCAATGAGGAGGCAAAATCGTTTTTTAAAGTAACTAAGCCTCATTGCTTGTAGAGAGAGACGCGCAGATGCAGGTGCACATGTACGCGCAACTTTCATACCTCTCTCTCTAACTCTCGCTAATTCAAATAAATGATTTGCTCATCAATAACCTATATGAAATATGTTATTGTTATGACAGACGATAAAATTAATGTTCACATAATAAGTGCCGTCATTCAGGTTGTTCAAAATATGTTTTAGCGAGTAATGTTTTAAGAATGATATTCTGTTTAGCGTAATATGTTTTAAGCCTAATATTCATTAATTAATTAATCAAACGGTTACGTCTTTTTTATGAATGTTCATGCTCATTTTTAAAATATAAATGTCCTAACCTTATGAGCAGTTGATAATCGACGGACTGTTCTGTTAATAAATGCCTCATTCGGTTATGTTATATTAATATGTTTCAGCAATCATAAGTTATGACCATTAATTGTCTCAGGTTAAGATAGACTATTCTCTAATTAATAAAACTGTTATCTTACAGATTAAAAGCCTGAATAGTTTCTCTCCTTCTCTCTCTCTGTGTATGTGTGTGTGCGTGGGTGGGTGGGTACATGCACCCGAGGGGTGCGATTTTCGAATAGTAATCGAATAATACCCAGCGATTATCGAATATTACTTTTGCTTAAAATGCACATCCCTACTATTTATATTGTTAATAATTTGCATAGTTAATCTTGTTATTTGGTGTTCAGTTTATAAAGATTTTTAAAATCTTATTTAATAAAAAATATTGTTTTAAAAATCTTTCTTTTTTTTCTCCCACCCCCCACGAAAAAATCGTGATACGAACCGAATCGTGGGTCAAAAATCGTGATACGAACCGAATCGTGGGTTTGGTGTATCGTTACAGCCCTATAAAATGCTCACGAAGTGACACGAAGAGCAGTTCTGGAGATTATGTACTCGTATACTGAGGCGGCTGACGCTGAAAACACGCACTTCAAGTATGTGTAGTAAACGAAATCATGCATCTGCGAAATGAAAATTTGGCAAATTCCGTGACATTCCGCGTTACACAGTAAATTCCGTTTTTATGATTAGATTCCGAGATTCCGTCCGCGTTTTCCACATCACGGAGATCATAGGGCCCTAATTTAGGAATAATTTTCACACTTTTCTTTTTTAGAGATCGACAGATATATCGGTTTACCGATATTTTTCCCGATATTTAAGCATTTTACCATAATCGGTTATGTTTTTTTTTTTTTACACAATTATACAGGGTATAACTAGCAGTGAAATGTGTTCTCTGTATTTGACCCATTCAAGTGCACACACTTGGAGCAGTGGGCGCACACAGACACACACACACACACACCTGGAGCAGTGGACACACACACACACACACACACCTGGAGCAGTGGACACACACACACACACCTGGAGCAGTGGACACGGTTCACTCAGGAGAAGCTCCAGCACGACCACCGCATGTAACTTTATACAAGATTCACTCGTTTGAAACACACTAAATTATATTAACATTTACTATAGAACCATTATTTCACCAATTAACATCTAAATAAATGCATCTCTATCTAAATTAATTATTTATTATCTCCGCAAGCGATCAGTTTGAGTATAGTTCTGTGTAAATAGATAAACCGCTGTCAGCAGTTTTCATAATTTAGACAAAAACATTTTAATAATTCTGATAAAACTGTTAAGAAATGCAATAAAATACGATGTTTTGTTTGTTATAGCTTATTTCAATATTCCAGAGAATACTATTCAGTGAATTATTCTTCACTCTTTAGTCTATTAAACAGCGTTTAATCCTAAAACTGTAGATTAAAAAGAAGTTGATATGACTTCTGTCCTTTATTTTCTCCATTTGAAAACATTAGACATTATTTTGCTTATTGTTAATATCAGTGTTGCTGATGATGCTTTTTATAAATAAAATGTTTTTATTGTTGTAATTTTAAGATTAAATTGTACATGAAAATGTTAATTCTCAACAGTTGTTTGTTGTTGTTAAGACGACTGAAAGTGAAGAATGGACTTCACTTACTTTATAACAGTAAATAAATATCGGTTCTGCATATCGGTTATCGGGTACATAAACGTACAAATAATCGGTATCGGTTATACAAAATCAATATCGGTCGATCACTACTTTTTTTAGATAATGTGCAAACTGTTGTCATGAGCTAATTAATTGTCACCTCGTTCTGCTTGAAAGACATTTGTGGACATGCTATTGTGTCGTGATCTCAATTAGCGCTCGCACACGCTGTCACCAGCTAAACCGATACCGCAACTCAACTGAGTCCTTCTTTTGTGTTCACGCTGAAGACTCGGAAAATGAATGAAGTCACGCAGCTCTCTGGAGATGGCCAGATTGTCTTGGGCTGATGTTTGTGCTCGATGGCTGTGAATAATAGAAGCAGCTATATTAAACCGTCATGTGAGCATCTCATAGTGTTATTTGTGAGTAATAGGATTCTACAGGCCTTTTAATAACATGGCTTCGAGAATAGGGCCTTTGTTGATTCCAGATGCATTGTGTGGATGGCTTGGATTTCACCAGATGGGTGAACGTGTGTGTGTGTGTGTGTGTGTGTGTGTGTGTGTGTGTGTGTGTGTGTGTGTGTGTGTGTGTGTGTAAAGGAATAGTCTTACGTTGTGTCTTTGGATATACAATGTTCTTGTGTGATCTAAATTTTTAATTATATATATATTAGTTCATTATATATTAGTATAAACATTAATACATTATAATATTTTGTACAGTAGTGTAATATATGATGACTTAATAATTTAATAATTGTTTATATATTTAAATGAACACATTTAAACACATTTTATATATTTAAACACACATAGTTTGTGTGTATATATATATATATATATATATATATATATATATATATATAATACAATGATTTATTGATTTTTTTAATATTATTTATATAAATATATGTACATTAGTACCTTTGAATGTTATGTATATAAATAATATATAATCAAGTATAAAGTAACATATCATTTGGTTTATTTATTTTTATTTTACTATATTTTTTAAGTAGAAATGATTGTATAAATGTGTGTATTATTTATATATATCTTTATAAACATAACATTGCATTTATATGTAATATAAATAATTTTGAAAATTGTGTTTTATTGTATGTAATTAGTGTGTGTATTATATAATGTAATTTCTAATTGTATTATTATATTAATAATTTATAGTATCAATGATACTAATAATATTTATTAGTATTTAAAAACTTATGTAAATAAAACATACTTTGTGTATATATGTAATATAATTAATTTGTTCAAAAAGTTACTAAATGTTTATATATTATCAATTATAAATTAATTTGATTATATTAAAATGTATACACTAATATATATACATGTATGTAATTATTTCATCCTTTTGAATATAATATACTACTGTTTATCAAAATACATTATTTATAATATGATGGATATGATCCGTTATAACTTCAATTATTAAATTCATATTTATATATTAATGTTTAAAATATTTATGTAATTTCATCCTTTTGAAAAAAATATACTACTGTTTATCAAAATACATTATTTATAATATGATGGATATGATCTGTTATAACGTCAATTATTAAATTAATATTTATATATTATTGTTTAAAATATTTATGTAATTTCATCCTTTTGAAAAAAAAATACTACTGTTTATCTAAATACATTATTTATAATATGATGGATATGATCCGTAATAACTTAAATTATTAAATTAATATTTATAAATTAATGTTTAAAATATTATTGAATCCTTTGAAATAAATAATACAAATATAATATTTATAAGATTATGTAAATGATCAATTATAAATTAATTTATAATCTTAATAAAATAATATTACAATTGTTATTATATCAATATTTCTATAATGAAGTATCTTTCTCAGACGCTGATGCTGTCGTCGGTTTTCAGAGGGACTCGTGGGGTACGTCTCTGCTTCTGCTCAAGCCGGAAGTGTTTTGGTGCGGCTCGGTTGCTAAATGGCGAGCGGCCAGTTCAGCTTAATGGGGTTTATTGTTGTCGCAGTTGTAGTTTCGATACGGAAGCAGAGCCTCGCGGCTTTGTCGTGGACATCTGTGGAAAGCTGACTCCCAAATAACGGCGCAGAATGAGAACTAGTCCAGACAGGTCTGCGGGTTTCGCTCTCCTCCCCTGCCCTCTCGCAGCTCTGCAGAAGAGGCTTCAGCGTTTGTGCGGCTGACAGGAATCGTGCTGCTGGCCTCCGCGGTCACGTGGGCCGGATTCACGGAAATCTTCTTAAGAAATAAGTTAAGATAAATTCCACGAAGTTCGTAAGAAGTGCAATTCTTGAAAAATTCTTAATAAGTTCTCAAATATATTCTTAAGAACATCTTCATTTTTTTCTTAAGAAGAAAATACGAATTAAAAATGTCTTTATCTGAGTGAATACATGACGCACTGCTAAACTCACCCTTTATAGTCTTTTTGCACTTCCTGCAGGTTACCCTCATAATCGTAATAAGCACGTGCACTCTTTTTGTCGCGACTTTGACTGGCGCTCAGCTTCACGTTTTTAATGCGGCGTGTTTTTGAACAGCTAAAAAATAAAGATGGCGTCTGAAAGTTGCGTTTGGTGGTTAGTTTGTGTATAAATGTATAACTTTTTGCACTTTTGGTGTTATTTCTAGCGAGAAACCAGTGTTGTAGTAATTCAATATTCATGTTATTATCACCAAAACTCGTTCTATATTGTTGTAGATCATTAAACCTGCCTCAGAAACCCGTCCGAACTCAGTTTCGCTGCCTTTGAAGTCATTGCCTAACAGGACAACAAGTCAGCTGCCTACGTTTTCGGATGCAACTTCTGTCGTAGCCTATTTATAAGCTAAAATAAATCGTCCAATTAAAGCTTCTTATCTGACTCGTTTTTGTAGAGTTGCTACTGAGTTTTGAAGTCAGCGTCACACATAGACTAATCATGACGATCATTGTTTACATTAGCATCCCTGTCACTTCAGAAAACTCGTGCACATCCCGATTAATAGTCATACTATGATTTATATGCAGCTAGTCTTGTTGTGATGTTTAAATATAACAATTCATTTGAAATAACACAATACATGTATTAAATCATTCTTATTTTTTAGGATTTAAGACAAGTCTGGGGCTGTCCTAAATTTAAGAAGTTATTTGTATGTTTGTTTATTTTTTCATTTCTTAAAAACATGTTTCTATCATTTTCATTTACTCCGTGAACACACAACGTGGTCTGTAATATCATAAGATCAAAAGAGACCAAAGCGTTGTATTTGGGTGACCGTCTCTTGATTGGTTACAGTATCCGCTCCAACTTTCCCCAATGTTTAGCCGTGTGCTTTGGAAGCGAGTCAAAGGTCGAGCGCGGGGAATCTTAATTAGGTTAGCGCCCTTCCCCCCGGCCGTCTGGAGCGGGCCGTTTTCCACTGCTGTCTGGCACAAAGCCTCCTCTTTAGCATGCAGAGCCGCTTTCCCGCCGCGGCAGGGCCTTTGGGGCCGGGTCTGGCGCACAGTGCGGCGCATTGAGGGCCGGCGAGAGGCTGGCATTCGCCCGCGGCGCTGAAACACACCGCCCCACGCTGGAGGGGTGAACCGATGGAGGAGGAGAGGATTGTGTGGTTTTGCACACAAGCTTCACAAGTCACAGCGTAATTTTTTTTTTTTTTTTTTTAATTAGTTCGTCCTTCACACGCTCTAGGCAGTATTTCACTCGCATGAGCAGTTTTTTATCATTGCATTAGACACATTTCAATGTATTTGGGTCTCAAACGGCTTGAATGTGGTTTCATCTGATTTATGATCGAAGGATTGTGTTCGTCTCTTCAGTCAGCTTGTATAAATTATTATTGAGCTTTATGGTTTATCCGATTTAGTTAAAAATTTGATGTTGATTAATTATGCAAAATTGAGTCTATTATTAGTTAAAACAATGATTATAATAATCATAATTATGTTTTAATAAAAATATTTGTATTATGTTTTGAATTAGTTTATTGTTATCTGTTACTGTCTGTTATTTGATTCTATTAATGTATTGATTATTTGTATTAATAACAATGATTATAATAGATCATTAAGAATGTTTAATAAAACTACTGTATCAGTTTTAATTAGTATTTATTATTATCTGTGCTGTTGTTTTTATTTATTTGTTTTATGTTTAATAATTAGTAATAAAGATTAATTATTATTTACAGAACAATAATTCTGATAAATTAAAACTAATGTTACATTTAGAATTAATTAGTTTATTATTTTTGCTATGTTAATTTATTTTTTTGTTTTTGTTGCTAATAATTTTGATTTATATTATTATTACAAACAATGATTGATAATAAACTAATGTACTATTGAATTAATAAGATTATTAAATTAGTAATGAATTAATTTATTGTTATCTGTTATTGTATTTTTTGTTTATATTTATTATTACTAATAAATGATTTAATAATATTACTATGAATTAAGGATGATTAATATCAGTTATATAATACCCATTTATTATTATTATTATTATACCACGTTATTTACAATAATATTAATAATTGATGATAATTAAGTGATTAAAATATTAATAAAACAATGCATTATTATTATTATTATTATTGTACTAATATTAATTTGATGATAATTTGTTAAAATATAATAATAAAACAATATATGTATATTGATGTAATATTGTTGTACAATTAATTATATGAATAAAATAGGAATAATAATATCATATTTTATTGTGTATGTTTTTCAATAATAATAATATGATAATTATATATAAAATGTATTATATAACATTTTATTATTATGCATCATGGTATTATTGCCAATATTGCCATATTGTATTATTTTTATTGTATAAAAACAATGCATATCTGCATATCTTGCTTAAAAAATACTAATATTTTTACAATCTCATCTTACAAAGTCAAACGTACTTTTTTTTGTTTTTCTCCCGCAGGCATTTGGCAACGCAAAGACGGCCCACAACAACAACTCCAGCCGATTCGGGAAGTTCATCCAGGTCAATTATCTGGAGAGCGGCGTGGTGCGCGGGTGAGTGTCTGCTCTCTCACTCTCACTCTCTTACGCACGCACGGACACGCACACGCGCACGCGCACAGACGCGCACACACACAGACAGACACACACACAGACACACAGACACGCATGCATGGACACAGACACACACGGACGCACACACGCGCACAGACACACATGGACGCACACACCATGTAAAATAGAAATGCACCGTCTCCTGTGAGGGCTAAGTTTAGGTGTAGGGTAGGTGTAGGGCAATAGCACATACAGCTTGTACAGTACAAAAACATTACGCCTATGGAAAGTCCCCGTAAACCATAAAAACCAACATGCGTGTGTGTGTGTGTGTGTGTGTGTGTGTGTGTGTGTGTGTGTGTGTGTGTGTCTGTGTGTGTGTGTGTGTGTGTCTGTGTGTGTCTGTGTCTGTGTCTGTGTCTGTGTCTGTGTCTGTGTCTGTGTCTGTGTCTGTGTCTGTGTCTGTGTCTGTGTGTCTGTGTGCGTCTGTGTGCGTCCGTGTGTGTCTGTGCGCGTGTGTGTCTGTGTGTGTGTGTGTGTCCGTGTGTGTGTCTGTGTCTGTGCGCGTGTGTGCGTCCGTGTGTGTCTGTGCGCTTGTGTGCGTCCATGTGTGTTTTTATGGTTTACGGGGACTTTCCATAGGCGTAATGTTTTTGTACTGTACAAGCTGTATGTGCTATTGCCCTACACCTACCCTACACCTAAACTTAGCCCTCACAGGAGACGGTGCATTTCTATTTTCCCTCAAAAAAACTCACTCTGTATGATTTATAAGCGTTTTAAATTATGGGGACACTGAAAATTTCCTCATAAATCACCTTCTCCTAGTAATACCTATGTCATACCCATGTCATTATACAAATTTGTGTCCTCATAAACCACATAACCATGCCCACACACACACACACAGACACACACACACACACACACAGACACACACACACACACAGACAGACACACAGACACACACACGCGCACACACAGACACGCACGCATGGACACAGACACAGGCACACACACGGAGACACACAGACACACACACACACACACACACACACACACACACACAGACAGACACACAGACACACACACGCGCACACACAGACACGCACGCATGGACACAGACACAGGCACACAGACAGACAGACACACACACACACACACACACACACACACACACACACAGACACAGACGCGCACACACACACACACACCCTGCTGTCTGACGTCACACGAGCAGCTTCCTCCTCCACATCGACACACTTCCTCTTATAAGATTAGAGCTGCCGCCTTTTATCTGAGATCGTTTTCTGTGGTTTATTGTTCATTCTGTGAAAACTTCTCATGTCATCTGAACCGCCATCTGCCCGGTTTTCTGTTCTCATGCTTCTTTCCCTTCACATGAGAGCTTTAATGTTTACATGAGAGGTTAAATATATATATATATGGGTTCAATTCCCAGGGAACACACATATACTGACAAAACAATGTATAGCATGAGTAAGTCACTTTGGATAAAAGCGTCTGCTAAATGCATAAATGTAAATGTGAATAAATTTAATTTATAAAAAAAAAATATATATATGAGACACATATAATGGTACTAAAAAGAAGCAAAATTCCTTAATGTGTGGGATAATGTTACCTGGGCGTTTCTTGAGCAAACACTGGTTACATTTACCCACAATGCTTTGTGCTGGCGCTGTGCTTGTGTTCCTCTAAACAAAGGCCATGAGAGTGTGATCGAGCCGGGAGTCAATAAAGCGGTCCGGACGCTCAGTCGCTCTATTGTCCTCCGGCCCGCTCGAGTTCAGCTCCGTTCACTGGATGACGCTCAGCAACTCGACACTGACTTATAATAAATAACTGAATAAATAAATGCTTCAAGTACATAAGAAAATAAGGAAAATGTAAAGATTAATGCATGTTAAATAAAGTGGAAGAAGTCTTTATTACAATCAATTTAAATTAGCATAAATACTACAATGATGTATAAATACATTTAAAATATAATATCTGAATACATTTTAATAAATGCATCTAAAAGTAGTAAATTATTTAATGTGTAAATAAATGTAAACATGATCAATATTAATAAATACGTGCATTTAATATACAAGTAAATGTCAATAAATGAACAAATAGCTTTTATATAAATGCATAAAATAAAGTTTAATAAATCAAAAACGCTTACAAAAATAAATATGAGTAAATAAATGTAACTGTTAATTAATAAATAATATTTAATATATAGGTAAATGTAAATAAATAAATAGCATTATTATATAAATACACAAATTAAATAATTTAATAAATCAAATATTTAAAAAAAATAATTAATAATTTAATGTGTAAATAAACATAAACATGAATTAATAAATGCATACATTCAACATATGAGTAAATGTTAATAGCATTATTATATAAATACATAAATTACATATGATAAACAGATTTTAATAAATCTTATATTTAATACCTTAATAAATAAATGTATATATTTTTGGAGGGGGATCTGTATTATAGTGAGTATTTAAAATTAAGTATAAATGCATTTAAAATATAAATAAATGTGATATCTGAAAATACATTTAATGTAAAAAAAACATTTGAAAAATATATGTAAATATTGCTACATAAACTTTATATAAATAAATTTAATATACAAGTATTTTTTTGGGGAGAAAACCTATATTGCAATGATTATTTTAAATCAGCATTAATACTACCATGATGTGTAAATATTTATTAAATCCATAATATAATATATAAATAAATGTGGATGTTAATAAACACATGCATACTTTTAATATGTAAATAAATTAAATAAATGTAGTATACAATTTTTAGGAGCATTACAAATACTACAAATAACATTTGTGACAATATGACAATAAATATTTTAATTTATATCAACATAAAATGAATAGTACAAGAAATAGTAATAATAAATGTATTATTTTAAAAATGCATTACTATACACTTCTCATGTGTAACATAAGATAACAGCTGATCACAGTTTCACAGTAATGACTGTATAAGATGAAAATGTGATTAATTGTCATGAAAATGTGTTTCAAGAAAATGTTCCCAGCTAACAAATGAATAAATATTGTTTATATTACAAAATGTAAACATCAGAAAGTTTGTGATACTGTGATCCATCCCAGATCGGGTTGGTTTCTTTCTTAAATGCCTTGTACAGAAAGTGAATGGGTGCCGTTGTGCTCTACTGAGGGTTTTGTTCAGCACATCTGTGTGCTTTGAAGCGCCGCTTGGTGTCAGAGACTGAGGCTTGTCGTGTTTGTCGTTGTGTTTCAGGGCCGTGGTTGAGAAATATCTGCTGGAGAAGTCCCGTCTGGTGTCCAGAGAGAAGAACGAGAGGTACGAGGGCTAAACGGTGCTGCTTTGCGATGAAAACCAGGCTGGTTTGATGTCGACCCGCCTTATCTATCGGCCCATCGCTCTCACAGGGGCTTCTGCAGCGTTAACCTCATTATTATTATCAGCTCGCTTCAGCTCACCACGACTGCTGCAGATCATCAGCCTGCAAGACCTGAAAAACAGAGCCGCTGCAAACCGAGCGAAGCTTTTCAATGCCGTGACTGCGTCAAAATACTGTAAAATAGCTTTGATTAATTAAGTAGCATGTGCTTTTGGGGTTTACCCTAGTGAACTGATTCATTCAAACGAATCGAATAGAGGAAATCCTAATAGTACTATGAGTGAACTGATTCATTCAAACGATTCGAATAGAGGAAATCCTAATAGTACTATGAGTGAATTGATTCATTCAAACGATTCGAATAGAGGAAATCCTAATAGTGTTATGAGTGAACTGATTCATTCAAACGATTCGAATAGAGGAAATCCTAATAGTACTATGAGTGAATTGATTCATTTAAACGATTCGAATAGAGGAAATCCTAATAGTACTATGAGTGAACTGATTCATTCAAACGATTCGAATAGAGGAAATCCTAATAGTACTATGAGTGAACTGATTCATTCAAACGATTCGAATAGAGGAAATCCTAATAGTACTATGAGTGAATTGATTCATTTAAACGATTCGAATAGAGGAAATCCTAATAGTACTATGAGTGAACTGATTCATTCAAACGATTCGAATAGAGGAAATCCTAATAGTGTTATGAGTGAACTGATTCATTCAATCGATTCGAATAGAGGAAATCCTAATAGTACTATGAGTGAATTGATTCATTCAATCGATTCGAATAGAGGAAATCCTAATAGTACTATGAGTGAACTGATTCATTCAAACGAAATCCTAATAGTACTATGAGTGAACTGATTCATTCAAACGATTCGAATAGAGGAAATCCTAATAGTGTTATGAGTGAATTGATTCATTCAATTGATTCGAATAGAGGAAATCCTAATAGTGTTATGAGTGAATTGATTCATTCAAACGATTCGAATAGAGGAAATCCTAATAGTACTATGAGTGAATTGATTCATTCAAACGATTCGAATAGAGGAAATCCTAATAGTACTATGAGTGAATTGATTCATTCAAACGATTCGAATAGAGGAAATCCTAATAGTACTATGAGTGAATTGATTCATTCAAACGATTCGAATAGAGGAAATCCTAATAGTGCTATGAGTGAATTGATTCATTCAAACGATTCGAATAGAGGAAATCCTAATAGTACTATGAGTGAATTGATTCATTCAAACGATTCGAATAGAGGAAATCCTAATAGTGTTATGAGTGAACTGATTCATTCAAACGATTCGAATAGAGGAAATCCTAATAGTACTATGAGTGAATTGATTCATTCAAACGATTCGAATAGAGGAAATCCTAATAGTGTTATGAGTGAATTGATTCATTCAAATGATTCGAATAGAGGAAATCCTAATAGTACTATGAGTGAATTGATTCATTCAAACGATTCGAATAGAGGAAATCCTAATAGTACTATGAGTGAATTGATTCATTCAAACGATTCGAATAGAGGAAATCCTAATAGTACTATGAGTGAATTGATTCATTCAAACGATTCGAATAGAGGAAATCCTAATAGTACTATGAGTGAATTGATTCATTCAAACGATTCGAATAGAGGAAATCCTAATAGTACTATGAGTGAATTGATTCATTCAAACGATTCGAATAGAGGAAATCCTAATAGTACTATGAGTGAATTGATTCATTCAAACGATTCGAATAGAGGAAATCCTAATAGTACTATGAGTGAACTGATTCATTCAATCGATTCGAATAGAGGAAATCCTAATAGTACTATGAGTGAACTGATTCATTCAAACGATTCGAATAGAGGAAATCCTAATAGTACTATGAGTGAATTGATTCATTCAATCGATTCGAATAGAGGAAATCCTAATAGTACTATGAGTGAATTGATTCATTCAAACGATTCGAATAGAGGAAATCCTAATAGTGCTATGAGTGAACTGATTCATTCAAACGATTCGAATAGAGGAAATCCTAATAGTGTTATGAGTGAATTGATTCATTCAATCGATTCGAATAGAGGAAATCCTAATAGTACTATGAGTGAACTGATTCATTCAAACGATTCGAATAGAGGAAATCCTAATAGTGTTATGAGTGAATTGATTCATTCAAACGATTCGAATAGAGGAAATCCTAATAGTACTATGAGTGAACTGATTCATTCAAACGATTCGAATAGAGGAAATCCTAATAGTACTATGAGTGAATTGATTCATTCAAACGATTCGAATAGAGGAAATCCTAATAGTACTATGAGTGAACTGATTCATTCAAACGATTCGAATAGAGGAAATCCTAATAGTACTATGAGTGAACTGATTCATTCAAACGATTCGAATAGAGGGAATCCTAATAGTGTTATGAGTGAATTGATTCATTTAAACGATTCGAATAGAGGAAATCCTAATAGTACTATGAGTGAATTGATTCGTTCAAACGATTCGAATAGATGAAATCCTAATAGTACTATGAGTGAATTGATTCATTCAAACGATTCGAATAGAGGAAATCCTAATAGTGTTATGAGTGAATTGATTCATTCAAACGATTCGAATAGAGGAAATCCTAATAGTACTATGAGTGAACTGATTCATTCAAACGATTCGAATAGAGGAAATCCTAATAGTGTTATGAGTGAACTGATTCATTCAAACGATTCGAATAGAGGGAATCCTAATAGTGTTATGAGTGAACTGATTCATTCAAACGATTCGAATAGAGGGAATCCTAATAGTGTTATGAGTGAACTGATTCATTCAAACGATTCGAATAGAGGAAATCCTAATAGTACTATGAGTGAATTGATTCATTCAATCGATTCGAATAGAGGAAATCCTAATAGTACTATGAGTGAATTGATTCATTCAAATGATTCGAATAGAGGAAATCCTAATAGTGTTATGAGTGAATTGATTCATTCAAACGATTCGAATAGAGGAAATCCTAATAGTACTATGAGTGAACTGATTCATTCAAACGATTCGAATAGAGGAAATCCTAATAGTGTTATGAGTGAATTGATTCATTTAAACGATTCGAATAGAGGAAATCCTAATAGTGTTATGAGTGAATTGATTCATTCAAACGATTCGAATAGAGGAAATCCTAATAGTACTATGAGTGAATTGATTCGTTCAAACGATTCGAATAGAGGAAATCCTAATAGTACTATGAGTGAATTGATTCATTCAAACGATTCGAATAGAGGAAATCCTAATAGTACTATGAGTGAATTGATTCATTCAATCGATTCGAATAGAGGAAATCCTAATAGTACTATGAGTGAATTGATTCATTCAAACGATTCGAATAGAGGAAATCCTAATAGTGTTATGAGTGAACTGATTCATTCAAACGATTCGAATAGAGGAAATCCTAATAGTGTTATGAGTGAACTGATTCATTCAAACGATTCGAATAGAGGAAATCCTAATAGTACTATGAGTGAACTGATTCATTCAAACGATTCGAATAGAGGAAATCCTAATAGTGTTATGAGTGAACTGATTCATTCAAACGATTCGAATAGAGGAAATCCTAATAGTACTATGAGTGAATTGATTCATTCAAACGATTCGAATAGAGGAAATCCTAATAGTGTTATGAGTGAACTGATTCATTCAAACGATTCGAATAGAGGAAATCCTAATAGTGTTATGAGTGAACTGATTCATTCAAACGATTCGAATAGAGGAAATCCTAATAGTACTATGAGTGAATTGATTCATTCAATGGTTCATGTAAATTAATTGGTTCAAAAACAAGATATCACCTTCTTCAAATATAACATACAAGTAAATCTACGTCATTATAAATAAAAAAGACTGTATTAGACTGAGTATTTTCATTAAATGAGCAGAATCAAATAGTCATTTATGAATGAAGTGATTCATTCAAATGATTCATGCAAATGATTTGGTCCAGAAATAAGATAACACCTTGTTCAAATGTAGGCTAATATAGGAATAAATAAATGGAATATATAAATGTTTAAATTGATAAATTAATCTTTAGTTGGAAAAAAAAATGCATTGAGTATTTTAATTTAAATCAGCATAATTAAGTAGTGACATTCATAAATTAATCAACTGAATCATTCAGATGCTTTATGTAAACGAATTGATCCAAAAATGGCATTTTCAAATGTATTTGTTTAAATAAATGTTTATATATATATATATATATATATATATATATATATATACATATATAAGGGGGTTATTTTAGTTTAAATCTAAATGTAAATTAACTGGTCCAAAGACAAGATACTTTGTATACATATTTTTAATACATAAATACTTTTAATTTATAAATAAGTTAGAAATAAATGCATTAAAAGGATTGTTTTAATTTAATTTATGAGTGGATTGAATCATTTGAATGGTTCATGTAAATGACACGGTCCAAAAACAAGACAGTACCTCCTATTAATGTAAATAAAATAAAAAATTTGCATTACAATTCATATTTTAATTTAAATCACCGTAAGTAAATAAATAAATGGGACCAAAATGTATAAAATAATTGATTCATTTGAATGGTTCAGGGACAACTAAGATATCACATCTTTTAAACTGAACACATAAATAAACACATTTAAATAAGTATTAAAAATAAAGTTTAAAAGTTCAGGGAAAAATGTATTTCAATTAATATTTTAATGTAAATGAACATAAGTACTGCTGTGATTCAGAGTGAATTGATTCATTCAGATGTAAATGATTTGGTCCAAAAACAAGATATCACCTTCAAATGTAATGTATAAATATCAAAATGTACTATATAAATAAATACATTTTTGAGGGATTTTTGTATTTTTATTTAAACCAACAATTAAATTGTACCAGGCTTTTTGAATGAACTGATTCGTTCAAATGATTCATGTAAATGAATTAGTCCAAAAACAAGACATCGTCTCTGTGTGCTGTGTTTTATTAGCAGCGTGAAGTGTAGTTGACCGGTTTCTCAAAGCGGTAGCTTGACTGTTGTTTACTTTAAATCATGAGTAACGTGTAGCTTGTCGAACTACCGTCAACACATAATCGTTTTGTCCTCCTCACACAGGAACTACCACGTGTTTTACTATCTGCTGGTTGGTGCGTCGGAGGACGAGCGACGCGAATTCAGACTCCTGCAGCCAGAAGAATACTTCTACCTCAAACAGGTATACACATGATATACATACAAATGATCACTTTACAAATGAAACACCTCATCAACAGTGTTTGCTAGGGATGCACTGACATTTTTCTCGCTGTTTCGGTTTTCGGCCAAGTGCATCCAGAGCTTTCGGTTCGGTTTCAGCCCAGAATTGTATATTTCGGTGCATGCCTTGTAGAGCTGCATGATTAATAATTGTTAAAAGATCGTGATCTCGATTCAAATACCCTTGCGATCCCATTTTTAAGTTACAACAATTTGCAGATTCGCCCGTGTCTATTAAAACGATTTTGTCTTTGAAAAAAATCATACCGGAAGATTCAAGTCTATGTTTTCGCTGCCTTGTTTAGGGAAAAAAACAGCTTCACAAACAGTCTTTTCAACTACACAGTATTATTTCTGTATCACATTCATACTATCGCAAACAAACTGGGATGAAAGTTTATAGTTCAGATATATACATTGATGTCAA
Organism: Schizopygopsis pylzovi; assembly: GCA_027422435.1. Classification (NCBI taxonomy): domain Eukaryota; kingdom Metazoa; phylum Chordata; class Actinopteri; order Cypriniformes; family Cyprinidae; genus Schizopygopsis; species Schizopygopsis pylzovi. The sequence continues at coordinate 5,499,331 of CM049825.1, read as the reverse complement.
TGGTAGCGAACAAAATGGAGCAAATCCCCTTTTGAAAGTAACTGGCGCTTCAAATAACGTTTGTCGATTGCGTTGTTTCACCACTAGGTGGCGACAGGGGACTGTTAAAAATGTATTTGTCAGTGAATCATTCATTCAAGAGATTCATTCAAAAACACATCTTACAGTATTTGGCTGCTACAGACCTCCATCAGCTAGTAATGATGCCATTTCCTCTCTGATGCACTCGGTGACTTCCTTGAATTACAAAGAGCTGGTCCTTCTGGGTGATTTTAATGTGAATTGGCTGCAGTCGGCATCTGATGGTTTTAAAGCAATCTGTGATACTCTTAATCTCTTTCAGTTAGTTGAGTCACCTACTAGACCTAACTTAAAGGATAGTAAAAAGTCCACATTAATTGATCTCATTTTTAGTAATGCTCCCCATAAGTACTCTTTAGCTTCTGTATATGCTAATGATGTTAGTGATCACTGTGTCGTTGCCATAGTCAGAGATACCAAATTACCTAAGCATAAACCACGTATTATTACTAGACGATGTTTGAGACATTTTAATGAACAAGGTTTTCTTCTTGTAGCACAATACAATTGGGATAGGATCTTTCTTATCCCCGATGTTGAGTCTGCCTGGATATATTTCTATGATGGGTTTATATCGATCATCAATAGGCATGCACCTATTAAAAAATTCAGTGTTAAAGGTAGGGACAATCCCTGGTTTTCTGAAGCCCTATCTGCTCTTATTCGAGAGCGTGACGTTGCTTGGGCAAAAGCTAGACCAGTGGTTCTCAAAGTGTGGTACGCGTACCACTAGTGGTACGTGAGCTTCGTCTAGTGGTACGCAGAGGAATCTCAGAAGTAAATATAAATCAGGCCGCGTGTCCACCAAAGCGATTTTTTTTTTATTGTTTTAAATGGGAGCGTCTTATTCATGCTGAGCACTCGGGCGTTTTTTTCTTGCCACCGAGAATTTAAGAATGTTAGCACTCATCACTGTCACTTTTTAGTCAGCTAACCAATCACAGTGGAGGAGGGGCGGGACTAATACCGTCACACCCTGCTTGTACTACGACTGAACACCAATGGAGAAGTTAATATTGCTTGTCTCTGAGTATTTATGTCTTTACCAGATGGAATTGCCGGAGTACAATAATATTGTTATGAAAAATAATGCTTGGAGAAACATTTCATTCGCGATGCGTCTGCCATATTACTTCAGCGGATATTCCGTATCATAGCAACCGAAAACACGCTGCCCTCTCAAGCGCTCACACCTGGGTGTTTTCAGCTGGCTTTGGTGGACACGTGGCCTGATTGTTGTTACTTGCAGCTACATATACAGCCTGTGTGTTTTTTTTATCAAGTACTTTTTTATTTAAAAGTGAAATAAAAACTGTACTGTGCTTAAAGATTAAATGAAATATATTGTAGCTACTTAAAGTTAAATAAAAACTAAGTTACTGTACTTAAATGTTAAGTAAGTATGATACATTTTCATTTAATCTTTATTTAAGTACAGTTTTTTTAACATTTAAGTACAGTACAGTTTTTATTTCACTTTTAGGTACAATATATTTTAATTTAATAATTACGTTTTTTATTTACGTGGAAGTAAGCACGGTGCAGTGTTCATGTTCAAACTGTGTATTTACTATATTTTAAGAGGCTGACAATAATAAATATCCTTATAAGGATTAAAACTGACTCGTTTATTTTTTTTACTGTGTATAGTGCTACTGAAAGTGAAAGGACGTGACATACTCGGAATTTGCGCTCTGCATTTAACCCAAAGTGCACACACACACACAGTGCACACACACACACACACACACACACACACACACACACCGTGAACACACACCCGGAGCAGTGGGCAGCCATTTATACTGCATTTTAATGTTGGTCATAATGGTGGTACTTGGAAAGCCAAATATTTTCTGAGGTGGTACTTGGTGTAAAAAGTTTGAGAACCACTGAGCTAGACAATTTGACTTAAGCTCTGACTGGATTTATTTTAGGCAGCTTCGGAATAAATGTACAGTCGCTATTAGAAAGGATAAGGCTGATTATTTCATTGCAAATTCTACCCTTAATGCTAATAATCCAAATAAATTTTGGCAAAACATAAAGTTGATAAGCGGCAGTAAAAACACCTCTAGTTTTCCTTCATGTATAAATATGGATTCCACTAGCATATCTGATAAAGAACAAATGCTTAATTGTTTTAATAAGCATTTTGTTGCCTCCGGGTTTTTATTTGATTCACAAAATTGAGCATGTTGTGATTCTGATTTTACTAAAGCAGAAATCTGTTTAAACAAGGATGAATTTAGATTTAAACAAATTAAGAATTCTGACGTTTATAAAGCACTCAAATTACTTGACACAAACAAATCACCAGGCCCTGATTGTGTGGAATCTGTTTATTTGAAATTAGCAACAGACTTTATTACATCTCCTCTGACTTATATTTTTAATCTATCATTAATTACCGGTGTTATTCTGGAAATCTGCTTTTGTTGCTCCTCTATTAAAAGGGGGAGATTCTACTATATTAGATAACTACAGACCAGTGGCGGCTGCTGATCTTTTAAAGAGGGGAAGCTCATTTTCGGCCTAAATCATAAAAATTGTCCATTTATTTATATGTAAATTCTGCCCTACGTTCCTTTTCAAGAAAATGCTCTGTAACCCTGTCGTACCAACTAGGCGTCTTTTCCAGTGACTTGACCAGTGTCCTCTCAATGGCCAGCAGAGCTAGGCTGCTTAAACGGCCTTGGCCCATTGTGTTACGGGTGTAGGACTTGAGCCGCTTTAAACAGGAGAAGCTCCTTTCTACACCTGCTGTGCAGTTTGCTAGCTGGCTAGTTCAGACTATATGAATTAATGAACAAACGATCTAATATATATATATATATATTTAACTCAACGGGAGGAAATGTGGGAATTATGTTAAACTGAAACAATGAATGTGGTGTGAAATTGTGTGAAATATACGATGAAGGTTGCAGCAGTTTGTCTTTCGACTACACATGCAAAATCCGCGATGGGACTGAGTTGGAAATGGAGACACAGAGTGATACGCGTCATAATCTGAAGACCACGCCCACGCCCACACCAACCGTCTCTTTGCATTGCGAGAAGCTGCCGCCTCCTTGTCATTTATTTATAACAAAAAAAAAAATTCTAAAAGCTGATATGTGACAATGTGTATAGCAAACAAGCTAAAAAAAAACTATAAATACGTTTTTATAAGCTGTCGACCCCAAAAAACGAGCGTTTTAGGACATACAAGTGGATTAAAAAGAGATGACAGACCCTCCAATCATCACGCAGACGCTCGGAGTCCGGGCCAGCCCACTCCTCCATTCATCCCAGAGACGCTGAGCGTCCGTGGGCGGGACATAATCGCAGCATTATCCAATGACCGTCTTGTTTCTAAGCACTGAAAAAAACTGTTTAAAGCAGCCCCATTGAAGTCAATGGACGCTGGGCTTCAACAGAGTAATGCACTGTACGCTACGGGAATGAATGAGAAGGAAATCGAGTCAGCCGACCTAAGTAGCTGTTTCTGAACGAAATTGTTTTCGTTCGAGATGAACGTGTTTAACGCATTTTTAGTCAATAAAATGTTAACATAATAGTACATATATTTGACCATTCATTTTTTGACAATTATAGGGGAAGCTGAGCTTCCCTTGCAGTCTTAAAGAAATCGCAGCTGCTACAGACCAATTTCAAAGCTCTGTGTTTTATCAAAGATCTTAGAAAGCCTTATTAGTGAACAGTTGACATGTTATTTGAACGTAAACAAAGTGTTATCCATTAATCAATCTGGGTTTCGTAAAACACACAGAACTACAACAGCTGCATTGAAAGTTCTAAATGATGTCATGGGCTCGATTGATGGTGATTTTTGTGCTTCACTTTTTATTGACTTATCAAAGGCTTTTGACTAGAGGTGGGCATAGATTAATTTTTTTAATCTAGATTAATTTTGGAATTAATCTAGATTAAAATGGCTCATTTGAATTCTGCCGAAGGCATTCAGAATATGTGTGCTACCCAAATAATGTTTGAGAACGGGTTTCTCAAGCCAGGTGGCGCATTAGACCAGGGGCTCATCTCCTGTTTCCAAAATGCATCACAAACTTTAATCTCTTCCCGTCCCAATCCCACGAAAAAACTGGAGGAAAATCCCGTCCCACTCCCGGAAGAATGACTCCCATTCCCTCCCACTCCCGTGTTGTTGTTTTTTTTTTTTTTGCCGATAACTGTCAATTACAGTAAAAATATAGTACAGATCACAGCGTGCCCACCTTATTAGTTGAATAAAAACCCAAAATGTCGTTTTTTGTTATTATATTGAACTGAAAGCCATTTTATGCACAGTGTTGCACAGATTCAATTTCATGTAAATCATCCATGCTAACACACACGTCTTCTATTTTTTTTTTTTTGACATTTCACTCTCTATAGATATATTTTTCTATGTACTGTATTTTTAGATATATTCAAGTTTCGAAGTTTCTCGCTCAAGTTCATATGAGACCTAAAGCGCATCCTGTTTGCTTAAAAGCGCAACGTTTCGTTGTTATTCTGAGTGCACACAAATAAACGTAGAGTCTTTACAGATTTGAAAGATGTATTCGGCTACTTTTATCTGTATGACCAAAAATGACGGAGATTTTAAGAGCAAGTGAGCGCACCGGACCTGTCCTGCAGCAAACGCGCTTCCACACAAACACTTCAATAGCGCACATTTCTCTAGGTTAACATCATATTGAGCGGCCATGTAAAGTTGCTACTACATACATCTTTCAGATGAAAAGCCATATTTGAGGTTGATGAATGATAGGTGAGCGTTTGGATGTCCTGCCCGATTGTATTACCACACAGACCAGCCGTTAACAATCTGTCCATCACGGACTGCGAGCCTCTAGTTCGAAGACTCGTTCTCGCCCTACAGTGCAATTCGGCTAGGTATACATCCGCGCTAAAATATCAGGGTGAAAGTCATCATAGCTTGCGTAGTATAGACCCAGCTCCCAACCCAACTTTGAGAATAGATTAACGGCGATATTTTTTTTATCGCCGATAAGAGTCTCACGTTAACGCAGCACGTTAACGCCGATAACGGCCCACCACTACTTTTGACACAGTGGATCATGAAATATTGATGCATAGATTAAAGAGTGTTGGTTTATCAAGTGATGTTGTTCCCTGGTTTAAAAACTATTTAAGTGGAAGAACTCAGTGTGTACAAGCTGAGGGTAAACTATCTGATTCATTGCTGATTGCCAAAGGTGTTCCGCAAGGATCTGTGCTGGGTCCCCTTTTATTTACCATTTATATAAACTGTCTTGATTACGACATTCAGGATGCCAACTTTCATTTCTATGCAGATGACTCAGTCATGTATTGTAGTGCTTCTTCTGGAAAACAAGCCCTTTATAAGCTCCAGCCAGCCTTTGATGTCATTCAAATCACGGATTTACAATCTAAAGCTTGTTCTGAATGTTGATAAAACTAAGTATATGTTGTTCTCAGGTTCAAAAAAAATTGATAAAAATGTATCCTTTCTTCAGACCCGACAAGGTACCGTGATCGAATCAGTAAAAGAGTACAAATATCTTGGCATTATTGTGGACGACGCGCTATCTTTTAGCTCTCACATTACTCAACTGAAGAAAAAATTGAAAATTAAGCTTGGGTTTTATTTTAGGAACAAGTTTTGTTTTTCATTCAATGTACGAAAGAAATTGGTTACCACCACTTTTCTACCCGTGCTTGACTATGGTGATGTAGTGTATCAGTTCACACCATCATATCTTCTATCCATCTATATTTAGATGCCGTCTATCATGGTGCTTTAAGTTTTATATCAGATCGTAAACCCTCAATTTATCACTGTGTATTGTATAACAGAGTAGGTTGGCCTTCTTTGCTTACCAGAAGAAAAATGCACTGGTATTTAATTATTTATACCCTCATATCTCTGCTGTCTTATAAAACAGAAAGCTGTTGAGAAATACTTCCTTCGCTCACTAAACTGTTATACTCTCTCTGATCTGAATTGGGTAAAAAGGCTTTTATGTACGCAGCTCCGTCTGACTGGAATCATCTGCAATCGAATTTGAAATTACAAAATTTGATGTCTTTGTGTTCCTGTGGCTCAGTTGTAGAGCATTGCGTTAGCAGCGCAAAGGTTGTGGGTTCGATTCCCAGGGAACACATACTGACAATACAAATGTATAGCCTGAATGCACTGTAAGTCGCTTTGGATAAAAGCATCTGCTAAATGCATAAATGTAAATGTAAATGTCTTTGGATCATTTCAAAAGAGTTATTCGGCAAATGGAAATTGACTCAATGACATGTAACTGTTTTTAAGTGTCTCTAGTCTGTCTGTGTTGTAATATCTTGTGATGAAACTGATGTATTGCTGTCCATTTTGGCCAGAACACTCCTGCAAAAGAGATTTTTAATCTCAGAGAGTCTCTTCTGGTTAAATAAAGGTAAAAAAAAAAAATAAAAAAATACAGTGAGTCATTGAATCATTCATTCAAACCACTTTTTCATAATTTTATTTAAAATAATTGCCGTATTAAATGTTATATTTTAAATACCTATATATTAAAACGTTTAAGAATGCATTCAAATTAATTAGGCTTAACACTTTTAAATGGACTGCAGCAATAATAATCTGTCACACATTATTTTGTTAAGGTCAGAATCGTGATCTCTGTTTGTGATACTCAATTTATCCAGAATCGTGCTGCTGTAATCCCTAGTGTTTACTGATACTAAAATAGATTATGCACCGAAAACGGCATGGAAATTGCAACGGCTTTTGGTTTTCGTTTGCAGCAAAACTTTACGATAGAAGATGCGGACGATCTTCGGCACGACTTCGAGCGACTGCAGCAGGCGATGGAGATGGTTGGGTTCCTGCCGACCACCAAGAAACAGTGAGTCAAACCGTTACGACAGAGGTCTTCAGACTGGTTGAAGAAGGAAATCAAGTATCTGAGACGTTTGTGGTGTTCCTTGTAGGATATTCTCCGTCCTGTCGGCCATCTTGTATCTGGGTAACGTGACGTACAGTCAGAAGTCGTCCGGCAGAGAGGAAGGTCTGAACGTGGGGCCACCGGAGGTGCTTTCCACGCTCTCAGACCTGCTAAAGGTAAATGCACTTCCAAAACTTACCACTAGGGATGTTATTTTTACATATTTATGCAGATTCATGCGTTTTCTGACCTGAAGATTGACCCAAATCTCTATAGAAATGCATTTAAAATATACGTATTTAATTCTTGGATACCTTCCCAAATTTGTAATGATGAAATCCACCAAAATTAAAGCTTAATATTTGTAATTTTACTGTTCTTCTTAATTTTATAAAAAAAAGAAAATTGTAGGTGGTGGTGTAATTACTATTATTATTATTATTGTAATTTCTATAATTATTAAATGCTTTATTCTTTTAAAATAATTTATAGTTACTCCAGAAGTAATATTGCTTTATTGATTATATTTTATAATATTAATAAAATATAAAATGTATGTATACTATATATTTGTAATCATTTTTAGTAATATTTTTAATAATTATTATTATCTTTTCATAAATGTCATTTATATATCTATTGTTTTATTTTTTATATATTTTATAAAAAATTATAATAATTATTGTTTTATTTTATATTATTGCTGCTGTTGTTGTTTTTACTATTCTCTCTTTATTTTATAGTACAACAATATTCGTGCTACTATACTGATATATATTTATGTATTGATTAAAATGTTATGATTCAAAGTGTACAAGAGAAAAAAAAACGAGGATTATTAAAATACAAATATTGCATTGAGTAGTAGTGTTTATACTATATTGTTGTTGTTATTAATGTGTTGAATAGGGGTCGACCGATTATCGGCGCCGATATTAAGCATTTTACCGATTATCGATATCGGCCATTTTCAAAACAGATTTGCCGATTATTATTATTATTATTTTTTATATAATGCAAACAAACATACTATTTACAGGTGACATTATTTATTGGTGAATAAATAATACAGGTGAAACTATTTAATGTTTAAATGCACTATTTGGCTCGATGCAGCCTGTCTGAGCTCAACACTCTGTGAGAGTGAGGCGATCTCTCAATCTCTGAGAGCAATCTCCGCCCACCGCTCATCTGATATGTAGAGAGTCACGAGTCCGACCAATCAACGCGGAAAACTGAAGACAGTCTCACACCGAAAGCACTTGCTAACTGGAGCTGCCTCAGTGATCACGCATCATCAGTTGTCTCTCAAAGGTAAAGCAGCAGCAGACGTTGCTGAAGTTGCAATAAATCACGATCCACTATGATGTCCACGATGCGGAAAATGCGGGCGGAATCGCGGAATGCAGTCATATAATGGAATTTACCGTATAACGCGGAATGTCACGGAATGTGTCGAAGTTTGGATGAATTAATCAAAAGTAGGTCAGTACACTTAAATCGACTCGCGCTATGGACTAGTATCTATAAATATTAATGCCTCAAAAACACTTTAAATATGAATCCTGCATGTTCTGCATCTCTGTTAATGAATGACACAGACGTGCGGTTTCATTTACTGCACACACACATACTGAAGCGTGTGATGCTCGCGGTGACTTCAGCGTCTGCCGTCTCACTAAATGAGGACATAAATACATGAACAACATCCCCAGAACTGCTCGGAGAGTCACTTCATGAGCATTTGACCGTTTCATTTGAGTAAAACGATCGTCATATCATATATACATAGGCTACAGAAACTTAAAAGGTCCTCATGGCAACCTGTCAAAATATAAGTTCGGTTTAGCCGAATATATTACTGTATACATTATACAACTACAACAATTATTACAACTTTTGTTGAGAATAATAACACAATACGCTATTTCTTCCATGTTTTAATTTTAATAGTAAACTCATTTGTTTGCCAAAAATAAAGTCTAACTCTCATTTGATTAAAAGATAAATTAAATTTATGTTTTATGCCTTCATTTGCACTGTACTGTAAATTAAAACCAACGGAAATGTTGTTGTTATTAACAGTTTTCAGAATTAAAGACATGTTTAAAAGCATTTAAAGAAATTTTTTTGTCAGAGCTCTTGTTATTATTAATTTTGGCATTCATTTTCATTTTTACACCAGACACGTATATCGGTTCAAAATATCGGTTATCGGTCTACTTGATCTGTAATAATCGGTATCGGCATCGGCCCTGAAAAACACATATCGGTCGACCCCTACTGTTGAATGGGGAAAACAGACTTTCCTTCGTTTTTGTCTTTAGTTGATCACATGATTTCAGGCTCTAGTTTGTTGGATATTTAGGATGTCATTTCACAAGCGCTGTGCTGTTTTCGTCCAGGTTAAGGAGGAGCTGTTGGTGGAGGCTCTTACCAAGAGGAAAACGGTGACCGTAAACGACAAGCTGATTCTGCCCTACAGCCACAGCGAGGTGCGCTAGAGCCGTCCACATTCATACGCTGCGTTTAGCAGAGCGTCCAGGTGTTTTGTAGCTAAACGAGTGTCGTTTGTGCAGGCGATCACCGCTCGAGACTCCATGGCCAAGTCACTGTACAGCGCCCTGTTCGACTGGATCGTCCTGCGGATCAATCACGCGCTGCTGAATAAGAAAGACATGGAGGAGTCCGTTTCGGTACGACGGATGAAACCTCAACGATCAGAATCTGCGTTAAAGATGTTCAAGGTCCCATAATCATGTCGTTTCTCCATTATTTCAGTGTTTATCTATTGGTGTGCTTGATATCTTCGGATTCGAAGACTTTGAGACCAACAGCTTTGAACAATTCTGCATCAACTACGCCAACGAGCAGCTTCAGTATTACTTCAACCAGCACATCTTTAAACTTGAACAGGTTAGTGGGCTGGTTTGCATGGGTGCAACCGCCCAAAGTCTTCCTAAACTCTTATGTTTAGTGCCGATTTAATCATAATGTGTGTTTCGTCCGCTTGCAGGAGGAGTATCAGGCCGAGGGCATCACCTGGCACAACATCGACTACACCGATAACGTCGGCTGTATTCAACTCATCAGCAAGAAGCCCACTGGACTCCTCTATTTACTTGATGAGGAGAGCAAGTAAGACCGTTCATCTGCATCGGATCATTGCTCTCAGAACTTCATTTTTTAAATGATTAGCATCACTTTTTGTGATTAATATACATTTCTTTATTTGTAGCTTTCCTCATGCCACTGATAAAACCTTGCTGGCCAAGTTCAAACAGCAGCACCAACAGAATAATTACTTTGTGGCGACTCCAGTGTTGGAGCCAGCCTTCGTCATCCTCCATTTTGCTGGGAAGGTCAAATACCAGATTAAGGTAAAAGCCTTAAAATAATTAAATATTGAATTATTTTTAAGCCGAAATAGACATTTAAATTAAAAATACAATTTGCAATTTTATTTTAATAATGTGTGAAACATAGGAAAATTAGTTGTTAAAATCATTATTTTTATTTTTTTATTTAGAATAATTAATTTTAATATTGATTTTATAAAAAAAAATTGGCTAGGCATAATAATACAAATAAATTTAGTTTACAAAACGACTGTAATGGCACATAGAAATATATTAATTGTTAAAGTGATAATAAAAAATACTTATTGTATTGTTAGTTATTTCAAATAATGAAAATTACATTTTTTTTTATGTATACAAATTTAATTACACTAAGTAAATTAGCATCTTAAAAGAAAAACGAGAATTACTATAAAAATTACGAAAAAATAATTATTATATATTTTATACATTATTATTTATTGGTTTATTTATTTAGGTCAGGCCAAATAATGAAAATAAAATGTTGTTGATGTTTAACAGTATGCATTTAATTATACAAAGTACAATTATTTATAGTTAAAGTTATAATAAAATAATGTATTTATAAATATTTAATATATTTGTATTTATTTTATTTTGTGAGACCAAATAATGAAAATAAACATGTTTATAAAATGCCTTTAATGACGCACATTAAAAATGATTAAAGGTTGCTAAAATAAATTATTCTTTATAAATATATAAATAAAAAATAATATACGTTATCATTATTTAATATATTACAATTTATTATTTAAATGTATTTAAAATAAAAGTTTTGTACAATGACTCTGCTAATATCCGCTTTTATTATTTTACAGTTATTTTATTATTTTAATATCCACTTTTATATTAACAGGATTTCCGTGAGAAGAACACAGATCACATGCGTTCGGATATCGTGACTCTCTTACGGAGCAGCGACAGAGCTTACGTCCGGCAGCTGATCGGGATGGACCCGGTGGCGATGTTTCGGTGGGGGATCCTCCGCGCCACCGTCCGCGCTTTGGCCGCCTTCAACGAGGCCGGCCGCCGCTGGGCAGCCAAGACTGCAGGTAACCCATGCAGCATTATGCGTTAGTTTCCAGATTAGCCCAAAACTTTAGATTTTCATGCTCTAAGAAGGTGTTATTTATAGCCTGCATGTGAGAAAGCTGCCCAGTGACGCAAACAGTCATATTTAGAAGGATTTCAGAATGATTAGGCTAAGAAGGGATAACAAAAATAAGCGAGTAAGATTGTTTGTGAGACATCTTGGGTGGGGTGTCGCCCGGGATGTTGAAATCACGCCGTCAATGCTATTTGTGTTTGTGTGTTTGGACATACAGGTGTGGTCAGACCAAACTCCAGAGTTCCTCTAGGAGAGCTGCAGAGAGCCAACGTGCCCATTGAGAAGATGTACCGGTAAGCTTTGGACTCAGGCTGCTGTCACTAGAAAAGAGAGAGAGAGAGGAAGTATTGTGAGGAACTTGATCTCTTCCTGTCCTTTCGTTGCCTTTGTGTGGCTGGTGATCATGTGACCATGCTCTCTCTCACAAAGGCACATTGCAGGCCGGTTCTTCACAGTAATCTCATGCGCCAAGTCCCATTTATGCAAATGCCAAATCTATGAAAACATGTCCAGGTCATATTTCATCCCAAAATCCAAAGAAGAAAATAGGAAAAAATATTTTGAATGGAGAAAATTAAACAAAACGTTAAAGCTATTTCTGGAAAAGCATACAAATGCACAAAAAATATAAGTTTTATTTATTTCAATACTGCTATATTAATAATTGTATGCGAATCACAATCAATTAAAGAGAAAGAACAAATGCAATTTAAATTATATTATTTTTCTCGCATTTCAGCAATGAAAACTGGGTTGGGATGTGCTTAGTTGTCACTTAAGTATCATAATGCCAACGTCTTATGGGCTGTTTAGTTTTATGCAAAATATAATTTCTTACTTTTTCGTTTCATTTTGTGCTGAAATATGTTCCTGACAGATATTGTGTGGGAATTATCAAGTTAATAAATGTACTTGTTCCTGCAATGTCCCTTTGTGTTTGTCAAGGGTTTGCTTTGTTACTGACCTCTGATCAGTTTCACTAAAGTTTAACCCGAACGGTCAATAAAGCTGGTCATAGATCAGCACCTGCTGGTGGTGTTCGCCCTCGAGTGACTGTGTGTGTGTGTGTGTGTGGTGTTTATTTTCTACAGCCACGCTCCTATGCTTGATTTCTCCTTTGATCATTCAGAGGAGCGCCCTCTAGAGGCTTTTGAGGACATCTTTGCTAGTTATGAGAGTAAGAAGTAAGTGGACTTGAGCAGAACATTGAGGTCAGACAGGGAGAGCTTGGCAGCTCGGGATGGCTGGGTTTCTGGTATTCTGAGCAAACTCAAATGCCACATTCAGATGTTCGCAGAATCCAGAAGCTAGCGCTATTCTCTCTTTATGTGATCAAAGGGCAAGCCAGAGTTTGTATTTAACCTGGCTTGTTCAAAGAAATTCGCAATCCACAACATGCACTCATAAATCCCAGTCGGGACCTTGTAAGGTTTATTACCTCTAAGCAACTCCCAAGTGGGAAGGAAACCATAAAACGTCCTTTATTAGGGAAGCGAGTTCACTTCCTGGTTGGTTGACGCGCTATTAGCAGTTCATCCCCAGCCCCCAGCGCCAATCCTACCTGTTTGACCTCCTGTTGTTCTGATCCGAGTGGTAAGTGAACCAGTGCATGAGTCCAGGCCTTTGCTGAGTGGGGTGCCTACCTCTGTTTTAACACCCTGTCAGGTCAAAACCAGAGTAACAACAGCATGGATTCACCACTGAAGCTTAAAGGAATAGTTCACCAAATCAAGGGCCTTTTCGAATTTAACACACATGCCTGCATTTGTTCATTATATGTGATTACTTTTTTGTGGTGGAGAGGGTGTATTCTTTCCCAAAAGTCGGTTAACAACATTGGTGTTGGGTTCCTGTACTTTCCCTTCCCCGTTCAACTCCCCTCACTCCCTCTTTCTCCTCCCCCTACCTTTTCACCGGGCTGAATCAGGGACATGCATGCCCAAATCATCAGCTCCATTAAGGACTTGCAGTTGGATGGGGAAGATCCACGTAAGCTGCTGCAGTCCTGGGGTCGCCTGCGGTTCCCGCGCCACGTCCTCCAGTGAGTTTGACCGCTGACCCCCCTCTGGCTCGGAATGGATGGGTCCACCTTGCTGACCCTTCATGCCTTGACATCTTCAGTTGGCATCGAAGCCAATGCTTGAGGCTCTTTGTTAAGCTTAGTTATGAAACGTTCCCTACTCCCAAACTTTCCCAAATATGCACCGTTACTTACCGGCTCAGCTTGTGATTTACTGTTTAACCCCAACCGCCCCTAACCCTGCACTAATAATATCCATCTAACAAGTATGCCAATTATTTTTAGATGGCTCCCTAGTGGTGTATGTTAGAGGAATGCAGAGTTTATGAGCCGAATGCAGTGTGATCTTCATTAGCGCTCGAGCTCGGAATGGTATCAACATGCTGCATGAACTTGTGAGACCCACCCATTGAGTCTGTAACCTTTTATGAGCTGTGGAAAGCTTCAGAATCATTGCGTATGTAGACCACAGACATCTTAAATTATAAACTTGTACTTTAAAGTAGGAATGTCGTAGATTAGTTGTGTATCAATAAAAATGTCCATCATTCCTCCCTCCCCACGATGTTCTGATCTCCTCAAAACCATCATCTCTGTTATGGTGTATACATGCTAGATTTAACCCCAGAGAACACTCCGGATCCATGGATTTCAATAGGAATGTTAAACAAATGTGGACCTGGCTTTTTCTACACCATTGCATAAACAAATCTTGTGCGTTCTACTCCGTAAAATGCTTCTTAAGTGCTTAGGTTTGCTCACGTCATACAAGCCAACGCATGACTCGCTCTACTAACACGTAATCTCCCTTCACTTCTTATCTCAACAAACCATCAACCCTCCTCTTCCTCCTTCCCTACAGGAAAAACAAGAACCCCAAGACTAAGCACCTCATTCCCAAGGTAAAGCTCTCACTTGCTGAAATGATCTAACTGCATATTTAAATGAGTTCTGTCTAGGTGTTTGACTTTCAAGATGCTGCAAGTGGTTTCTGCTGGTTTTTTGTAACTTCCTCTGGTATTGGTAGTGTCAGCTAATGTTAAAGGGGATATACCACACACAGTTTCGCGCAGTCTTATTTTAATCTTGAGTGTGTATAGAGTAGTATTGCGTCCTTCACATATCTGAAGAGTCTTTAGTTTTATCAGATTTATAAAAGAAAGCGATTCTCTCCAAAAATAGCCGAGCTCTTGGAGGCGCGCCATGGGCGGATCTAAAGAGTCACATGCATTTGTGGGCCGATTGCCAACAAAGAAATTTGATGCAGTTTTAATTAACGCCTGCATTTCTGAATCATGACTGGGATCTTTTATCGCTGGGACTGCTCCATCTTTCAGTATCAAATGATGTGCAAATCCAGCGTCGAACTGGGCCTTGTTTATAAAACATTCGTGAACCAACAACCATACTTGGAAACTCTGTTGCTACCCCTGAAAAACAAACTGTTGATGTGTGTATGCACATGCTCTCCCAGGAGAACTGCCCATACAAGGAATTCCACCTTTCGTGACGTTATGAAGATCCATGTTCGAAAAAACTTCCCGAAATTTGTACAAACCTGAAAGGAGTGTATTTGACATAGAAATACTCCGTCATACATCCAAATCGTTTTTTGAAACTTTGGCAGTGTTTAGCATGATAACTCTTTAACAGTGTAAATAACTCAGAATGCATAAAATAGCATTAGACCCCCCTTTAACGTCAGCATAGTCAAGATTGTTGGGCTAGAAGATCCAAATCAACCCTGCCATTGCAAAAAATTGGCATGCAAATAGAAAGCCATAGCCTGCAAACTTTATAAAAGCTCAAAGATAGTTAATAGTAATTAATCATTCTTGTGTACTGCTTAGACACTGTGCAATGTGTTTGTCTTAGACACTTTGAGGCTGTTTAATGTTTCAGGCCAACATTTCAGCTTGGTTTGTAATTGCCACCACAAAAGCATGTAACCAGTATTAATCTGATCAATACAAAAGAATCACTTACAGCACCTTTAACTTGTTAGCATTTGCAGCACAGCTGGTACATTTCCATCGCCATTGGTGAAAGTGTAAAGTTTAGCTACGATTGTTTATGACTTTCCGTTACATGTGTGGTGCTAGGTAAATGTTTAGAAATTCTACCGCTGCAGCTCAGGCTGGAATGAGATTTTCCATGTCGTCATGTATCCATGGCATTCATGTGGCAAAATAAAGTCTCTTTGTGTGAGAGATTGACTTTCTGTTTTTGTGTGTTTGGGCAGAACCTGTTGGACTCTCGTTCGCTGAAGTTTATAGTGGGCCTCCATGACCGCTCCACCAAGTCTTTGCTTCATCTGCACAAGAAGAAACGTCCTCCCAGCATCAGTGCCCAGTTTCAAGTAAAAAAACAACAACAACCTATTCGATTAACAGTTTATGTAAATTTGGTGATTCTGATTAAAGACAAATGCAATGTTCCAGAACCTAGTGGATACATTGTAAGGTTTCTTCAAGTATATTTCATTTAGTGCTTAAAATTGATAAAATAGTATAATAGAAAAATATTGTTTTAGCAGTGCATTTTTACATTTAGAGTTACTTGCTGTTAGCTTGGCGACATGCTAAAATCAAACTATTGTGCCACGTGCTCTTCATGAGGAGAGCTGGTTGTGTAGCTGCCTTTATGGACCCTTTTCACAAGCCTGTGATGACACGTTTAACGGACATCAGCATCGTAAATCCTCAAAAGTTTTTGATATTTGTATTTTGTTTTTAAATGTATGTACATACATTTATAAAATTATTCTTTGTATTATATTACCTTTGCATCAAATTACAAAAAAAATAGTAGACTTAAAGGAATAACAGAAATCTCACTTGGTTTTGGAACCGTTAAAAACTCTATTTTAAGCACTAATATGTCAAACGTTAGCATCAGGGAATGTTATGAATATTAAACTCCAGTGGTCTAATAAGCCAAAGGCATCATTTGTGGTTTTCTACTTGTCTTCCACTCAATATTATGCTCTTTCTCTATCTTGTAGACATCTCTTAGTAAGCTTCTGGAAACGCTGGGGAAGGCAGAACCATTTTTCATCCGATGCCTCCGTTCTAATGCTGAGAAGGTGCAAATGAAACATCATTGTTCATCCTATTCAAGTTGATCTTCATTTTAAGTCCATTAATCTGTTTATTTTTCATATAGATTCCTGATCTTGTTTTTTGAACAGTTAATCTGTGCACAAAATCTTTGATATGAGATCTAATATATTATTTTTTTTCCTGATGTTCAGAAGGAAATGTGTTTTGATGAAGCACTCATTGTGCAGCAGCTGCGTTACACAGGCATGTTGGAAACAGTGCGCATCAGACGGTCAGGTTATGGAGCCTAAATACACCTTTCAGGTAATGATCGAATGAACCGCTAACACTAAAATTCGATCTAAGTGTGTAATTTGGCTGTCTGAAAAAACGGCTCATTTCTGTATTACAGGAGTTTACTGAGCAGTTTCGTGTGTTGCTGCCAAAGAACGCTACGTCCCTGGAGGACATATCATCTCTATTGCACAGGCTTGGCTTTGAATACACTACCTACCAGATTGGGAAATCCAAGGTCAGCATTTTTTCTAGTACCCCAAAATGGGTTTAATCGACAATTTTTCTAGTTCTGGTCTTTTTAACCGTTATCTCTGGTATTGTTCCTTTTCTACAGGTGTATCTCAAAGAGCTCGAAAGGCAAAAGCTTCAGGACATCCTCCACAAGGATGTCATGCTCAAAATCATTTTCTTGCAGCGCTGGTTTAGAGCTCAAATGCAGAGGAGGGAGTTTATTAGAATGAGAGAGGCAGCCATCTTAATCCAGGTATATCAAAATTGGTTTTGTGTTTGGGCAGTATTCTTGCCGTTTTGTCTAATTGATTTGATCGACTTTGCAGCGCTCTTGGCGCAGCTACCGCAAAGAGAAGTTCTACCAAGCAGTGGTTCTGATCCAGTCAGCATGGCGATGTTGCCAAACAGAGAGCTGAATATCGAATAAAACGAGCATCTGTCACAAAGATACAGGCACTTGCAAGAGGGCATTCGGCTCGCAAACGGTATAGAAATCACACAAATATAACAAAAAATCGAAAGCAAATATATTTTCTTTCATAATGCACATTGTAGGCTTAAGCACGATTTGGATTTGGTCTTGTTAGGTACTATTCCCTAAAGGAAGAGAGGAGAAAAAGAGAGGAAGAGGAAGCTCAGAGAAGAAAAGAGGAGGAGGAGAGGAAGCAGCTCGACGAGCCAAGGAGGCAGAAGAGGCTGCTAGGCGAGCTAAAGAGGCTGAGGAGGCAGCCAGGCGAATCAGAGAGGAAGAAGAGGCCGACAGGCATGCCAGAGAGGAAGAGAAAGCAGCTAGAAGAAAGAAAGAGCAAGAAGAAGAGGAAGCTCGGCTTGCTTTAGAGGGTGAGCGGAAGGCTGCAGAGCATCAGGAGAAGACGCCACTACAACAACCAACGGCACCAGGCAAGCAATCTGACGATGTGGAAACATTAGTGCTGGAGCGCCCTAAGGCTCCTGTGGATGTTGAGATTGAAAGTAAGGGCAGGGCCCAAGTTGATGTCTCAAAAGACCAAAATCATTCCGAGAAGGTTCCTCAAGTGGAGGCTGGTCCTCACCCTGAGGTTAAGGAACACCAGAAGCAAAAGGAAAATGGATCTTCTGCACATCCCAGAGAGGAAGGTACACATGCTAAACCCACGTCTCCTGAAATCCCAACCGGACAAAGCCAAAACAGAGCTCCTTCGCTCTCCAAACTTCCAGCATCCAGAAGTCAGGAGAAACGGGAGCTTAGGAGACAACGTGGCCTAGAGCACAACCAGAGAGAAAGTGAGCGAGCAGCTTCGGTTGGAAAAGACGATACTTCCATCAAGAGCAAAACTCTGGAGAGTCCAGGAAAAGCAGACGGCAAGCTGAAGGAACGCTCCGACAGCAAAGAGTTGGATCAGTACACCTTTGTAGCTTGGAAAGTAGACAAGACAAAGAGGGATGCCAAAGAAGTCCCACCTGAACTTGTTCGACCTTCCACCTTACCCTTAAATATCCCTACTTCTGGGCCTGGAAGAAATGGCTACACTGACCCATCCATCACCGCTCAACCTGCTCTTGCCAAAGAAGAGGCCAACAGAAAAAAAGAACCATCAAGAAGCAACACCCAGCCAGAAAACCTCATAGCGGAACCCCGCAGTCTGGAGAACAGGAATATCAAAACTCTCCAGTATGGTTTATGTTCTCCTTCTTGTGTATCTTTATTTATCGCCTTATATGATTCTGACGATATCTTCTGTCTTGTTTTCCCTACTTTACCAGGAACCGTGGGATCTCTATGTCACTAGACGATGTGTCCAAAATAGGTTTGGGCGGTTCATCACAGGTAACATTGCCTTGATTTAACTAGTTAACACAATGGTAAACATGAAGGAAAACAGATTTTTTTTTGTGCCTTGAAGTTTGTTTGGCTGGTTAAGTTCCACTGCAAGCTTCCCATTGGTATGCAACCAGACAATCTGGTGTTCTCATTACATTTAGTACTTTAGGGTTATAATTGAAACAATCGCTTGAGTTTTTGTGATAATGCTTCTCTGGCTGATTCAGGGCAAAAATCGTCCAAGACGCTGGCCACGGCTCGCCCTTGCACATATATGTTTGCCCATTAAAAGTGTTGAAATGGAGGATGCGGAGTACTGGACTTTTCCTTTGTCCCCTATGAGTCCATTGGAGGTGGTGTATTGCAGCCTAAAATTTGATGCTGTCCTGGGATCTGTGGTGTGGGGGCTGCTGGTGGATTAACCTCTTGGAATCCTGTGAGGGATTGCAGATATCTTTAACTTGTGCTAAGGAAAAATAAATGATACTGGTGCAGAGTGAAGGCCTTTAGTCTGTTTGTTATCCAATCTGTACAGTTTTTCTCACTTTTGCTATTGTCCTGCCAACACCGTAGATCTTGTTCTGATTGGCTAAAACTTCATTCACTGTGAATTCTGAAAGCTCAATTGCCTTTAAAGCTGGACATACGGGATGACAAACTGAAATCTTAAAATGCAATGGCACACAATTGCAGACTCTGGTTTATTTCTTCTTTATTTCCAACCAAACTTGATTCTTTTTTTTCCAAGTAAATAATCATTGTACTTTTTCATTTACTCAGTTTGGGATAAATAAAGGGAGGCATTGACCCACTTCAGCTTCTTTTAAGGTGTTATCTACACAGGAAGAAGGAACTTTCTCATTGACTGTGACAGGCTACTCATTATGCCATTGTTATCTAATCAGCAAAAATTGTTATGCTACTGTACAATAAACTATGCTGCATAAAACTAAGACATTTGCTTTGTTCATACATTTTGGTGTAGACCCAGTCCAGCACTGAGGTTGGTCCTGATAGAGTAAAGGCCAGCACATTGAAGGAAAAAGTTCATGACACCCACAGCCTGCAAGATCCATCACCTGTCCAGCCATCTACCCCAGAGAGGTACTGTCCTACCAACCAGTATTACCGGTTTAACTAAATTCTGGTGTTGTCAAATTTTGGCTTAGCCTAGACAGAACAAATCATAGAAGAGATCAGTTTATTCCAACATCCTCTACACTACAGCATCCCTAGAGAATGTTGTGTAAAATGCATTGTGTTACTACTTGCTTTTTGACAGATTTCTCAATGCAACAATATGTAAAATTGAAAATGGCTAGAAATTTACTTCATTCATTCATTAATTCATTTACATTTAGCAGACGCTTTTATCCAAAGCGACTTACAGTGCATTCAGGTTATACATTTTCATTAGTACATGTGTTCCCTGGGAATCGAACCCACAACCTTTTGCGCAGCTGACGCAATGCTCTACCACTGAGCCACACAGGAACATTATTGGCTTATTGGCATAGACTATATTTCGGGCCTTTGCTTTATCTGCAAGACTGTCTTTTCCAAAAGTAAATAGCTTTTTGACTCATCCAACAAATGCACAGTCTTATCTGTATAGAATGTGGTCACACAGGAAATCTGACTCATTGGGAGTCATGGGAAATACAGCCCCTTGCTTACATCAGCAGTGCCTACATATACGTCTGACTCCTGGCATAGGTTACGCACTCCCTTATATAGATGCAAAGCAGATTCCTGAAATTCCATAATCTGTGTGGAGGTGTGCAATCTCAATGATAATGAAATCCCTCCCAGCATGCTGTGCTTCTGTTTTGCTAGGATATTAATAATAAAATAGAAAACTTGCTACAACTAACTTTATGCAATGGTGCATATTGTTTAATAGGACAACAGGGTTTTTCAGAAAGATCCTAAAGAAGCGTCCAAATAAAGAAGCTCATACCCCGGAAGATGGAGACCTGAGCCTAGCTTCATTTTTGGATCAAAAAGAAGGTACATCCTGCAAAGACAGCATGTGATTCTTTTAGATCATCGTATTTTTGTCTATTTATTGGTTTGTTTGTTTGTTTGATAGCCACTTCTCCATCACGCTTGCACAATTCAAAGCCTAATGCGAGTCGACCCGGTCGGACTCCCAGCATCATGATCAGTCACTCAACAACTCGGGCCTCTGATCCGTGTAACCCCTCGCTGAACCGCGTAATCACCAATGCGAATGAGCTACGCCAGCTTGATGAGTTCCTGGGCAATCAGGTCTGAAGAATGGATTGGACTGCAAGATGTTCAGCTTTTTTTATTTGATTGTGTGGTTATGCATAATTGTGATATCAATTGATGGGTGATTGAAGAGTGGTAGATGTAACAATTTTTGACAAGCTTTGCATTGTCTCAGGCTTATTCTATCTCTTATGCGGTGTAGGTGAACGATTTGCGCTCACGAGGAAAGCAGCTTTCAGGAACAGAGCACATCTTTATTACTGCCACTATGCAGTTCAGAGAAAACATCAAGGGGATGTACTCATTCTCTGTGAGTAGAGCTAATTCAACACTCCTTAAAATTACACAAACACTAGAGTATAGACCGAATATGCTGTGTACTGTCCAGTTGTAATGCCATGACATGAATTTGTTGGTTTGCTGGGTCAAGTTGTATTATGGGCATTAAAGGAAACTTGTTCATATTAATAATTTTATCTTCACTCACCTACAGAAACCTCACATTGGTTATAAGGCTTTGATGAATAGCTACCACAAAAAAGTGATCAGTCTAGCAGGAGAAAAGCAGAAAGGTGAAGTACCGCTGGTGGTTAATCTCTTCCAGTCAGTTCTGGATGGCTTCATCAGAGCGGAGATCAAAAAAGAAGAGGCTGAACCAACCAAGGTAAAAGTTAATGCATGCCCTTTACCCTCTAGACCAGGGCTTCTCAAAGGTCCGAATGGGAATTATCATCAACGTCAAAAGGTCCGAAATAATTGTTATTACAAAACTTGTTTTTATAAACATGCTTATTACTTTATATAACAATTCAACTTGATATATGCTTAATTATCATATTTATGACGTCATCAGTTGTACTTGTGTTTACGAAAATGAACCATAGTTTTATACAAATAAAAAAACATTTGGTTTCTATTAAACCATGATAATCACAAATTAACCATGGCCTTGCTACACTAACCATAGTTTAACCATTGTATTTGTAGTAAAACTGGTTGCATAAATTGTAATCAATATGCAAAAGAAAAAATTAAATTATTACTACACTTTTATTATAATAAAACCATGGTTATTTTTCATAAGAGTTACTCAACAGTACTGGATTTTTATACAACTAAATGCTCAATAAAGCAGTTCTCATTTAGGTCTACATATTTAATGTTTCTGAAATAGTACTTCAGTGTAATCTGCAGTCACTTCAACTGAATTGCCAAAATCTTTAATTATATCTATTTTTTAATATATATTTTATGGAGCACAAACGTGCACTCTGTTCATATTTCAACCGTTTACAGTAGAACTACATGTTCATATGCCAGACAGTCAACAGTGATATGTTTTTGGAAAGGCTGTTTTGTACTCGTTCATTCAGAAGTCTGCGGTTCGGTTCTTTGAATACGCTGCTAACTCTGCCGCTGGAGAAAGACTGCATCGGGAAGGCGAAACCGGTGACATTATTCTACTGAATGAAATCTAAGGTTTATCCAAAATGTTGCTATTTGCTTTGTCTTACAAAAGAGTCTGTTAACACAGCAACACTGGTTCATGCGCCCGTGTGTGTGTGTGCGCGCAACGCACACCGCACGGAGGTCTGAGTGATACGAGTGCACTTGAAATATCAAGTGGAGGCGGGTCCGGATTGAATTCCCTCCGGAGTCCGGACTTTGAGAAGCCCTGCTCTAGACTTTCATTATGTGATTTAAATGGCAGTTGTTATTGATCATTTTGAATGCATGTAATCCTTTTGACTTACCTTGGATAAAATTCATTTCAGCCCCCCAAAGGTCGTAAGATGAGAAGGAAGAAGGATAAGAGTGTAAGTAACTCTTTCCAACAATCTACCCATTCATATTGACAAATAAATTCGAATTCTGAAGAAATGTAAATGTTTTGTCTGGATTTAGTTGGAGAATCCATTAGATCATGTGTTTACACACTACCAAGTCAACATCATGCAGTCTTGTGATCAGTGCACTTCCTACATCTGGGGAATGGAGAAGGCCTACATGTGCAGTTGTGAGTATCTCTTATACGTCCCCTATGGATCTGCCTTCATTTAGGCTGAGAACATTGTATGATGATTCATTTTTGTTTCAGATTGCAAAATGGTTTGCCATAAAAAGTGCATTTGTAAAATCGCCATAGACTGCTCTGCTTTCTGCTCCAAGAAGGTAAGATTTCAATCTTCTAAGCATTATGGAGAAGCAGGCATTTCAAAATCTTGTACAATTGGTCGATTGGTCTTTGCATGCTTTGGGTCTAGTGTGATGATGAGCCTGGGTCACAACACTTTGGTGTGCGCGTTTGCAACCTGGTCAACAACAAGACCCCTGTGCCAATTGTGCTGGAGATAATGCTGGAACACGTGGAAATGAACGGACTGTACACAGAGGGCATTTACAGGAAGTCGGGCTCAGCCAATCGCATGAAGGCGCTACACCAGCTGTTGGAAGCAGGTGAGCCATCATAGATATTTCCAGAACTCAATATCACATTGGGAAGATGACCTCTCTGTAGTTTCATAGTCGTAGTTTTGACTTTTTTTGTAGCTTATCCTGCCCACTCTGATCATTTTGTTAAATAACTTTGTTTAATGACTGCATGTTTGTGTAGGCCCAGAGAATGTTTGTCTTGAAGATTATCCCATCCATGCTGTCACTGGCCTGGTCAAACAGTGGCTAAGGGAGTTGCCTGAACCTCTCATGACCTTTACACACTACAACGACTTCCTCCGTGCCATAGGTTGGACCGATATTTTCTGTTGTCCTTTGGGTATATTTTAGACATGCTATAACTCTTTTGTCTTTCACAGAACTGCCTGAGAAGCAAGAGCAATTGCAAGCCTGTTACAAAGTTTTGGAACAGCTTCCAACAGCCAACTTCAACACCTTGGAGAGGCTCGTTTTCCATCTTGTCAGGTACAGATGAGTTCATACAGTCCATAACACACGCTGTTGGTGCAAAACCATGTAGCTGTCAAGTTAACGATCTGGTTACATTACAGGGTTGCGAAGGAGGAGAAAAGCAATCGAATGACGCCAAACTCTCTGGCCATCGTTTTTGCTCCTTGCATTCTCCGCTGTCCGGACAGCGCCGACCCGCTCATGAGCATGAAGGACGTCGCCAAAACCACCGTGTAAGGACTTCATATCCACATTGCAAGTTAGAGAGTGTTATTAAGACTGTGTTTGAAACTAAATGGAGTCTCAAAACTGAATATTTCCTTTCTTCAGTTGTGTGGAGATGCTACTTAACGAACAAATCCGGAGGTACAATGAGAAAATGGA
Source organism: Schizopygopsis pylzovi (assembly GCA_027422435.1). Lineage (NCBI taxonomy): Eukaryota > Metazoa > Chordata > Actinopteri > Cypriniformes > Cyprinidae > Schizopygopsis > Schizopygopsis pylzovi. The sequence continues at coordinate 5,474,917 of CM049825.1, read as the reverse complement.
GGAGATCGAGCAGTTGGAATATGCTGAGGCACTGGCTGTCAATCAGCTCAAGCTAAAAAGACAAAACACGGTACATTTGACCTACCTTGACTGACCTATCCTTTAGCAGAACGCAATTCTGTATAATTTGAAAGTGGTTTGTTTCCAGATGCCTGTGAAAAATGTCCATATTTTTCCCTCTGAACAATCACTTTTCCCAACAGTCCCCAACCTTCCAAAAGGCACCTACAGAGAGTAATTTTCGCAACGCTTTTTTTTGCTTCTCGTTTTTATGTCTCTATAGTGCTGGCATTTACCTCTCAGATTTATCACTCCTTACAAAGAAGTGGCGGTACGTATGTCCTTGTGGTGTTGTGAACCCCTGTAGTTTGGCATGTTCATGCATCCAGTGTGCATGCAGTGTCATGCCTCACTAATACTAACTCAATTAATTGCATGTGTTAGTGTCATTTTTGGCCTGTAGACATTTAGACCTGTAGACAAGAGGGTGTTGGGTGGATGTTGTGGTAGATGTGTTCTGGTTTTGGGTGATCATTGCAGTGAATGGCATGAATTTCAAAGCTACGTAAAGTAAGTTGCTGAATATTAAATGTTTTTTTGCTTGTATAAACATGCAGAAAGATAAAGCAGTCAGGTTTGACTGTTAATCAGTTTTTTAAATTGCTACAAATATTTGAAACTCATGCCTTGGAAACGTACACACTTCAAGTACTAGTTCCACAATGAAATGTTACATCCATCCTATTGGTTGAAGTTCTTTCCAAGTAGACCTTTTCTCTTCGTCCAGACTTGACTCACCTTTGAAACATCTCTAGCACTCCTCATTTTCACTCCACAAGGGATTGTTGTGCCACACTTGAAGAATTACAACTTCCCCTTTGTACTTCATAGACTAACCACATGGGGGCAGACTTGAGTCAAATGAAAATGTTAATATCGTAGCACGTCTTCAACCTTGCTCCTAGGGGACCCACTGTCCTGCAGAGTTCAGCTCCAAACCTTATCAAACACACTCGAACCCACTAATCACGGTCTTCAGGATCACTTCTAGAGTCACAGGGCAGGTGTGCTGAAGCAGGTTGGAAATAAACTTTGCAGGACAGTGGGTCCCCAGGAGCAGGTTTGAAAACCTATGCCAGGGTTCACCAAATTTTGGCCAATATCTCCAACCCTAATCAAACACACCTGAACTAGCTAATCAAGGTCTTGATAGGTATACTTGAAACTTACAGGCAGGTGTGTTGAGGCAAGTTGGCGCTAAACTCTGTAAGACACCAGCCCTCCAGGACTGAGTCTAGTGACCCCTGACCCATGCTGTAGTGCCTTCGCTGAAGAACCTCCTGCTTCCAAAAAGAAAAAAGCTTGAATCTGTTGATCTCATTATCTTGAGTTGAAGTTGGTATCTGTTTGGACACTAGGTTCGGGAGAAGCCAGCTTCTGACCTTTGTGTTGTACCTGAGAACGAGCCCTTGGATTCAGACACTGAAGCTGAGCGAAACCTGATGGAACGGATCAAGTCTATCAAGGAGGAGAAGTATGTAGATGTAGAAGAAATCTCACAAGTGATCACACTGCATGATTCTTAAATGCCTTTTTCTGTTTTTTTTTTCAGAGAGGACCTTGCCTGCAGGCTCCCAGAACTAGAACAGCCTGGTTCTGATCAGGAGAACCTTGACTCGGAGGCATCAGTCAGCTCTGAGAGCCTGTTGTATGAGCGAGCGGTCTGTTCGGACACGGAAGGTCAGTATTAAGGTACAGACTCCCTTTGTTTCGGACCAGTCCTTTGCCTTTCCTCTGCAGTAGTCACCCATGTGTGGGTCCTGTCCTTGTGTGTGTGGCGCAGGTCTGGACGGGATGCTCCTGGCGCATTTAAAGAGGGTGGCGGTGCCATCCGCTCTGTAGTAGGTTTTGATCTCATCTAACCCAAGTGTTTATGTGCAAGTTTGCGGTGGTGGAATAAGACAATGCATGTTGTCTTTCTTTTGATGACTGTTGGTGGCATGTCTTGGGCTTTCTTCTGCTTTGGGGGTTGATTGGTTCTGTCTCCCTATTGTAGGACGAAGAATCGTACTTTCAAGATTATCTAAACCAGCTTGCCTTCCTAAGTCTGTTACCCTGGCCCAAGGAGACAGCACATGGGCTGACGGCCCCTCTCTTCCTTCACTGTCTTCTCCCAGGCTTCAGCTTCAGCGTCGCCACCCTATCATCCCCAAAACGGTCAAGCTGCCCCCAGGAGTCCTGTGCCACCCAGCTGTACAGTCCCTCCCTCCCCGCAAAGCCCAGTCCCTCACCCTCTTTCAGCGGCGGGAGCAACCTGGCCGCCGCAAAGACAGCATCCAGTCCCTCTACATCACCGCTGGAACAGAGCTCCTCTTCCCACCCTCACCTACAACCTCAGACACCTCCAGCGCACAGGAGCTCTAGACCTCCTCCCGACGTTTCTCGGACCCAGACATTGCTTTCGTAAAGGATGAGGCTTGAGTTGCAAAGCTGCCTGCTTTCGAAAGAACAATTTGATTGGTTGTCGTCATTGGCGCTGACTGCTTGCCCCCGGTCGTAGTGACTGATAACTGATACTACTATTGTCTCACCTAGCACTTTTCCATGCTAATAATATATTGGATTTTTAAAGAGACTTTTTAAGACTCTGATTTGTGCTGCATCTAGGCATTGGCATGCGTCAATGCTTGATTTTTGTTTTTACTGTTTTAGCATCAAGAAAACAATCTTGCACCTTTTGTGTCTTTAATGAACAGGAAAAGACTAATTCAACCAAGAGGAGTCAGGAGTGATACCTTGATGATCTTTTGTGGACTGATTTATTTGTGCAACCAAGGCTTCATTCATTTTAAATAGACTTTTAAGCTGTAGATCCTCCTTTAATTCCTGCACAAGAACTCAATGGACAAGTCTTGACTAGAAGGGGAAGGATGCAGCACTAGCCCCCATTCTCTTGGATCAGAATGCCATAACCAAATGCAATTTTCCAGAATAACTTTTTCTTTTTTCATTTCGAGAAGCGATGCCACTTTGGATCTGTGTGGATGTCTATTTAGAATAGATTTGTGTATGACTAAATACAGTTTAGTGGCCATTGTGTTCAATACTAAAGTCAAGAGTTACGAGCGTTGTTGAATGAAAAGTGTGGAACGAATGCCGGCTGGATGTCTATGATGTAAATTACATTTTGCATCATGAGGACTGTATGTGCCTTCTAGTATCGCTGTTTTTGATTCCTCAGTGACCTTTTTGCATTTAATGAAGACATGACTAATTATTTTCCTACAATACAGTTTGTACTGGCCACAAACCTGTTTTCCTATTTCTTACCCATTCTTTCTAGCTTTTTGCTCCAGAGGTACCATTGACCATCTTTTCTTGCTTTTCTTATACATAATCTCAAAATCATCTTTAAATGAATGAGGAGAGAACATCAATTTATGAACACAAAAATAATTCATTCATTATAGATTTCTTATAAAATCGCGTTTATTATGGAATGAATGTTTTTAGTTTTCATTTTAATAAAAAAATTCAGTTGTTCGTACTGTGAAAAAGATCAGTAGTTTAATTCATTTAATTTACAAACAAGCAATACAAAAATCAGTGCCTCCTGAATAGGGATGGGTACCGAAACCCGGTATTTAATCGGTCTCGGGGCTAAATTATGAAAGACCGGAGTATCGATAAGCTCTGACGTTAACGGTTCTGCTATCGGTACTGGAGAAATTAAGAAAAACACATACATTTATTATTGCTATATATACACATTATCTATCTCACCAGAGTCACCTGCTGTTTTTATATAGATTTATAAAACATTTGTCTATGATGCATTTTTGCTATTCGCAATTCAGAAGCGAGATCGCGCTCATGCGGAGGAGCTTCAGCGCGCGCAACATGAAAGCGATTTAATTATGATAGAAGAGAGAACTAAACATTCAAACATCTGCTTACGCTTTAGGCCTGTGGCTGCGGCTGCTAATTGTATTTTTTTATTTCGATTTTGGCTTCTAAGCATTATAGCCGCGTTTCTTCTTCCCTAAAACCCAATCTTAACGTCAGAATCAGCTCAATCGGTGATTGTTGTAAAATGCCGTCTTTACTGTTGCTAAATTGCGGGACATGTTTGATAAAGAGACATTGAAAGCACAATCCGCACGAGAGACGCTGTTCCCCAGGCTGAAGTGTGTGTGTGTGTGCGTGAAGCGCACCAAAACACTTTGAGCTTCGGGGGCATCCATAGTCGATAAGATACACACAAAATATGTCAAAATGGCCGGCTTGGAGAATATTCTCTTAAACACAGTTTATGTCTTAAGTGGATGAGAACAGTTGGGAGAAAATCTGATGTGTGTCAATATATTGTCTTAAAGTGACAAACTGGCGCTTCATCAATGTTAATCAAAGAACAAAATGAAAGAGAAAATCACTCACAGCTCTTAATCTGTATAACGTTATAGCTTTAATCAATACATACAGTGAAAACTATGCAGTGTTCATTTACATTTGAATACTTTTAGATTTATTTTGTAGCTATTACTTTCCAGAACATTAATGTTAGTGAACCTTCATGAAAAAAAGCACTGTTTATTTTTTTCAGTTGTATATTTGTTTTATAGAATTTTTCAGTTTGTTTTACTTTTTCTTTGTTCATGTTCTTACTGTATCTTATAATATGTATAAAACACTAAAAATGCCTGCACACACGTGCATTTACAAATTGATGCTTTATATTCATTTAATTAAATATTTATTTTACATTTCAGAATATAAAGCAATGTTAATTCAGCTCTTAATTTGTCATATATATATATACACATAAAACAAAAAGTACCGATAAGAATACCGTTAAAGTACCGAACCGATAAGCAGTATCGGTAAGAGTAGTAATACCGTTAAAACCTTAACGATACCCATCCTTACTCCTGAATGTTGACAGATATATATCCCGATCTGGGAGTCAGTGGTCTAGTTTGCTCAGTGCTTTACTGACAATAAGAGTGTCCAGAAAGACCTGTTCAAATAAAGTGCAGAATCAATCCAGATAAAGGTATTAGGAGGTGCAGAGTCCTTCCCAGCCTTATTCCCGTACCATGGCTTCTTATTTGAGCTGCTTCATACTTGGGTAATGGTTGTTCTGTTAAGAAAGAAATGTTCATAAAACTCTTAGTTAATATGCATTGACCAAAATATGTGCACTGTCTAGTACGCAAAAATATAACACTGTAGAACATGTTTGACTATTTAGAACTACTCGGATTAGATTACAAGCACACAGAAACTTAAAATGCACAACATTAGGAGATTTTTCAACACACCTTTGACCACCAGTTGTATACTGTGATCAATTCCCAAAGCTGGGACAAAACAGAGATACGTTCCTCCATCAGAGAGCTGAAGATTGGTAAGTTTGAGAAAGACACGGCCCTTCTTAAGCTCCTCAGGTACAACTTCTGCTCTGTTCTTGTATGCTGAGTCTTGTTCCTTTACAGAAACTTTTCCATTGATGACATCGAATACGTTCCTGATGTCATTGTGTCTCCAGTGTACTGTCAGATGATTTTCTTTAAGCACAAAATGTCTGTGACTGCACTTCAAGATGACCGAGTCTCCTTCGGTGCTTTCAACTACCTGATGCAGAAAGGCTAGAAAACACAGCTTCTTTAGTTTCACATAACTTAATTTGTTCGCTAATATTATACAGTGGTGTCCAAAAGCTTTAAACCACACTGAAAACCTATAATTATTTTCCTCCTGGATACTTTTATAATGTCTAGGTCTGTAATCAAAAGTAAAGTGTGACTTAGAACAGTCATATTTCCATCCACTGAATTGAAAGATGATCTTGCAGGAAATGTTTTACTGATAATAAAAAATGGTATTATAATATGAAATCATGTTTGCTATGTTCTCACCTTTATCTATTAACAGTGCCAACAGACAGATGAAACGGAACCTGAAAACCATGAAGGAACATTAAAAAAAGAAAAAAATATCCTTAGTAATGTAATGTCTCTGAACTAGTTGCTTATTAGCATGCATACTACTAGAATATTAGCCATTTATTAGTAGTAATTAAGCACATATTAATGCCTTATTCGACATCCTTAAACCAATCCAATTCCTAAATTTAACAACTACCTTATTAGCTATTAATAAGCAGCAAGTTAAGAATTTGTTGAGGGAAAATTCATAGTTAATAGTGAATAAATGTTCCCTATGCTAAAGTGTTACCAAATGTTTTGCCATCATCAAATAAATAAAATAAAACTTCAACGCTATCCCGTCAGAAGACACAGTAGACGGAAGTAACTTTCTCCTACACTTTTTATTGGCTGTTGTTTTTATTACAGTAAACGGCTGTGATTGGTCCAGACATGAAACGTCATGCACAGGAAAGGTTCGTGTTGTGATTTGAATCACGCCTGTCAATGAATGCTGAATTATTTCATTTTACTTTTTAGTCATTTAGCAGACGCTTTTTTCAAAGCAACTAAAACTATAAGTTAAAAGTCTATAAATACTATATATAAACATTTAAGAAAATGGATAAATACAATAAAATGACAAATGCATACAACAACATTTCAAAACTAAACATTTAAATGAAAACAAAAAATAAAGCTAAAAACATTTCAAAATATTAAAACAACAAAAGGTGAGTATAAAAATTATTATAATATGACACTAAGCCAAACACCTATATATATATATATATATATATATATATATATGTTATTCATTTCTATGTAGTATGTTGAAGTAACGTTACTAAAATAAATATAATTTATCAAAACTAAAACTAAAGAAAATACCTATAAAAGACATAATAAATTCATACATAATTTATCTAAAATTAAAATAGATAACAAATCAAACGGCAACACATTTTAAAATGTGATTATTTACTTCTAATGACCGGAGTTAAATGGAGAATTTTCTATTGCATAAATAAACAAAATGAGGGTAGGGTCATTCAATTCCACATTGCGTATTAAACGTTGTTCTATATTTACATATAAATTCAATGTCACACGTGTCATCATTTCCAAATCTCACGAGTACATTGTACACTAAAACTGAATAATGCTAGACTGTTATTGTCTGTATTAAACTCTACAGAGCGCGGTTTAAAGGGGTTGAAAGAGCCGGCTTACCGTCGGGACATGTTGTATGTAAGGGTTACGCCGTCAAACGCGTGCTCCTGCTGCTTATCTCAAGAAATTCAAATTGCTCGCCAGTTTTGTGTTGTTTCTCTGCCTGGTCGAGATTGGTTATGAACGAGTGGGCTGTACAAGCCTTCAGAGGCTTTTGATTGGTTTATTTCATGTCATGGCAGTAATACACGCTGTTAACTGCTAACCCGAAGAAGAAGACTACTTCCGTAGGCTTTTCAGCACCGTGAACGATGAGTTGAAGGGGGACGTTTATTAAACTTACAGTTTTTTTTTATCTTGTATGTTACACCGTATAACAAGTTGAGATAAAGTACATTATCGTGGTGGTTTATGCTTTCGTCTTGACGTAGTTAGAAAGGAATGAGACAAATGTATCCAAACAGTTCCTTTAGAAAGTTAAGTTAGCGTGTTATGCTGCCTTCGTGTGCTGTCGGGAATATGATAATTCATACTTCTGAAGTCATGATTACGAGCTCAATACATTACAGGCGTTCATGTGCCATGTTTACCTAGGAAACTTGTATTTCCATTCTGAGAGCACTGAAGGCAATATTAGCAACATAGACATATTACATCTTTACTGTGACTTACATTACCCTTTTCTGCTAAATATTTCTGCAATCGATTTCTAGAATCTACGCTGCAGATTATGGACACCGAATAAGCAAGTATTGTGACTATGTTAAATATGTATGTATTATGACTGCACTGATATTTAAACATTAAATTCAAACTTTTTGTTAATATATTTGGTAGTTTTCCCCAAGAATGACACCTTAAAACACCTAACTGATTATGCTTGACCGTAACAAAGCTGCTCATTGTTTCTAAATCTGCTCTTATATTTAAAATGTTTTTATCCATTTTTTTTTAAATGTGTAATCCCAATAATGTAATTAGCTAGTCATTGGTAACACACTGTTTGAAACATACTATTTTTTTGTGCTTGAACAAGTGTATGTTTTATTTATTGTATTTTATTTCAGGTCATTCTCAAGATACCTTAACATTGTCAAAGTCTGAATTTGCAGCTCATCTGCACAAAGATGAAGCTATTACTAAACTGTCTTTTGTCATTGTGGGAAAAACATTGTGAACTTTGTTACAGATCGTTCGAGTTTGGGTGACCAGAAGTTACACTTTTCAGTGACCTGGTTATCACCTCTCTCTGCAAAACCAAAGGATCACTTTCCTGTACGCTTTTTTCTCTATGCATCAAGAAAGATTTATACTTTGTGTCTGAGATTGACTAAAGTGTGTGGATAAATTATGTTCATACTTTAAAGGTGGATATTTACAACAATGATGTCATTTTCCTTCTTGATGATTGCTGTAAGTTCATTCAAATAACTAAATTTAAAGACATGTTTTTTGTCAACAGTTTTTATGCACTTTTGAATTATTTGATTTTGCTTTATTGTAAAGTTTAAGCAATAATAAAGAAGTTGTGTTTTCTAGCCTCTCAGGTAGTTGAAAGCACTGAAGGAGACTCGATCATCTTGAAATGCAGTCACAGAAGTATTGAACTTGAAGAAAAACATCTGACAGTACACTGGAGACACAACGACATCAGGAACGTATTCGATGTCATCAATGGAAAAGTTTCTGTAAAGGAACAAGACTCAGCATACAAGAACAGAGCAGAAGTTTTACCCGAGGAGCTTAAGAAGGGCCGTGTCTTTCTCAAACTGACCAATCTTCAGCTCTCTGATGGAGGAACGTACCTCTGTTTTGTCCCAGCTTTGGGAATTTGTTCGCTAATATTATACAGGGGTGTCCAAAAGCTTTAAACCACACTGAAAACCTATAATTATTTTCCTCCTGGATACTTTTAAAATGTCTAGGTCTGTAATCAAAAGTAAAGTGTGACTTAGAACAGTCATATTTTCATCCACTGAATGCAAGATGATCATGCAAGAAATGTTTTACTGATCATATTTTTTCAAACAATATGAAATCATGTTTGCCATGTTCTCACCTTTATCTATTAACAGTGCCAACAGACAGATGAAACGGAACCTGAAAACCATGAAGGAACATTAAAAAAAGAATATCCTCCGTAATGTAAGGTCTCTTAACTAGTTGCTTATTAGCATGCATACTACTAGAATATTAGCCATTTATTAGTAGTAATTAAGCACATATTATTAATGCCATCCTTAAAACTACTCAATACCTAATCTTAACAACTACCTTACTAGCTATTAATAAGCAGAAAATTATGCATTTATTGAGGGTAAGGTCGTAGATAATAGTGAATAAATGTTCCCTATGCTAAAGTGTTACCAAATGTTTTGCCATCATCAAATAAATAAAATAAAACCTCAACGCTATCCCGTCAGTAGACACAGTAGATTTCAAATAACTTTCTCCTACACTTTTTATTGGCTGTTGTTTTTATTACAGTAAACGGCTGTGATTGGTCCAGACGTCAACTAACGTTAACGGTCATGCAACGGTTCATTTGTTGTTGTTTGAATCACACCTCAAGGTTCAAGGTTCTTTATTATTTGTCACATACACAATCATACAGGGTATAATCAGTAGTGAAATGTAGGACAGGACAGGTCTGCTCAATGGAAAGTGCAAAAAATTATAATAATAATAATAAGATAGAAAAAAAAAAAAACAATGAAACATAACACGAGAAAATATAAATATAGGTGAGAATGAAAAAGGGAACAAATAATAAAATAAAAAGAGTAAGATGTGTCAATTGTCATTGTCACCTGTCAATGAACGCTGAATTGATCCATTTTGAATTATTTCATTTAAAAATGTGATTATCTTCCAATGACCGGAGTTAAATGGAGAATTTTCTATTGCATAAATAAACAAAATGAGTTATTCTATCCCACATTGCGTATTAAACATACGTTGTTCTATATTTACATATAAATTCAATGTCACACGTGTCATCATTTTCAAATCTCACGAGTACATTGTACACTAAAACTGAATAATGCTAGACTGTTATTGTCTGTATTAAACTCTACAGAGCGCGGTTTAAAGGGTTTGAAAGAGCCGGCTTACCGTCGGTACATGTTGTATGTAAGGGTTACGCCGTCAAACGCGTGCTCCACAATTTTGATTGGGTGGGCAAGACAGTCATTTGGGTGGGCTTAGCCCACCCCTGCCCATGCCTGGAGTTGAAGGGGGACGTTTGTTAAACTTACAGGTTTTTTAATCTTGTAAGTTACACCGTATAACAAGTTGTGATAAAGTACATTATCGTGGCGGTTTATGCTTTCGTCTTGACGTAGTTAGAAAGGAATGAGACAAACGTATCCAAACAGTTCCTTTAGAAAGTTAAGTTAGCGTGTTGTGCTGCCTTCGTGTGCTGTCGGGAATATGATAATTCATACTTCTGAAGTCATGATTACGAGCTCAATACATTACAGGCGTTCATGTGCCATGTTTACCTAGGAAACTTGTATTTACATTCTGAGAGCACTGAACGCAATATTAGCAGCACAGATAAATTAATCTTTACTGTGACTTACATTACCCTTTTTCTGCTAAATATTTCTGCTATCGATTTCTAGAATCTACGCTGCAGATTATGGACACCGAATAAGCAAGTATTGTGACTATGTTAAATATGTATGTATTATGACTGCACTGATATTTAAACGATAAATTCAAACTTTTTGTTAATATATTTGGTAGTTTTCCCCAAGAATGACACCTTAAAACACCTAACTGATTATGCTTGACTGTAACAAAGCTGCTCATTGTTTCTAAACCTGCTCTTATATTTAAAATGTTTTTATCCATTTTAATTTTTTTATGTGTAATCCCAATAATGTAATTAGCTAGTCATTGGTAACACACTGTTTGAAACATACTATTTTTTTGTGCTTGAACAAGTGTATGTTTTATTTATTTTATTTTATTTCAGGTCATTCTCAAGATAGAACCTTAACATTGTCAAAGTCTGAATTTGCAGCTCATCTGCACAAAGATGAAGCTATTACTAAACTGTCTTTTGTCATTGTGGGAAAAACATTGTGAACTTTGTAACCGATCGTTCGAGTTTGGGTGACCAGAATTACACTTTTCAGTGACCTGGTTATCACCTCTCTCTGCAAAACCAAAGGATCACTTTCCTGTACGCTTTTTTCTCTATGCATCAAGAAAGATTTATACTTTGTGTCTGAGATTGATGACTAAAGTGTGTGGATAAATTATGTTCATACTTTAAAGGTGGATATTTACAACAATGATGTCATTTTCCTTCCTGATGATTGCTGTAAGTTCATTCAAATAACTAAATTTAAAGACATGTTTTTTGTCAACAGTTTTTATGCACTTTTGAATTATTTGATTTTGCTTTATTGTAAAGTTTAAGCAATAATTTGTAGGTAAAGGTATTTTGGGATATTTTTCAGATTATGAAGCCAAAGCAAAGACAGCTGTTCTTTCTTGACTTCTTCTGTTGTGATGATTACATGCACTTATATATATATATATATATATATGGTCTTTCAACAGTTCAAATGTTCAGCAGTTATGTTGGTTCTGTTTGAAGCCATACTGCTTTTTTGTTATTGTTGTCTTACTCCTTAAGCAGTAATGATGAAGGTGAACCTGAAACCGAAGTTTTACTTTTGCGATGTCAGTTAGAAACTAAATTTTATATTTATTTATATGCACTAATAATCCATCGCTCACAAAAAGAAAAGTAGAACTGCGGCAATTTGGATTTCATGTTTACATCAAAATGTATGGTAGTTCTGTTTTAGGCCATACATTTTTCTTTGTTCTGTTCATTCAAACTGTTTAAACCTAACTGTTCAATTCATTACTGTACTGGCAAGCCAGCACTGTTGTCAAATTCCTATTAATTCTCTTTTATTATTAATTCAGCCCGGTAACATATCTGGCCAATAAAGCTCATTCTGATTGTTTTATGCTTGTATTACTGTTTTGGTTTATTTCTGATTAAATGTTTATTTGTTAAATGTACTTCCATGTGTTCACCTAGAGCAGGTGGTTGAACAATCTGAACATAAAAGAATCCACTCTCGGATTTCAAACTTACATTCATTTATGTAACATATAAGGAAGAATGTTTATTCTGTCATTCACCTTCCTTAAAAGACTGCAAAGGCGAAACAAATATATAACAAAGGTGGGGGGTGGTTACATTTATTTTTACATTACAGCAAATGTAATATCTAGTAATATACTTAAGTGTTTACTGTTGCCACAAAATTATATTATAACCTCATGGTAATAAATTAAATTTAAACGACTTGTTTAAGAAAAACATTAAATCTGTGTGTCCGCCCATTTGTGAAGTCCAGCCCACTTGCGGCTAAAGCTCCTCCCACTTGGAGGTCTCCGGGCTGCAGTGATAACTACATGAAGCGTCTCCTCTCACCTGTTCTCTCTTAAATGTCCTCCAGGTGAGTTCAATTATCATACCTGCAGTCAGTGGGAAGAGAACGTGCTGTCAATAAGGTTCATTAGGCGGGGCTAAAGCCAAACACCAGAAAATAAATCCTCAGCGTTCATCACAATATTAAACGATTAGAGTTGATTAGATTTTAAGCAGCAGGTAGTGGCGGCTGGTCAATAGGGGGCGCTGGGGCGCCGCCGCCCTTAAAAGTTAGCCCCCTTTAACATGTTAACAATAAGTTAAAAGATATATCGCAAATATTAACTAAATAAAATCATTCAGTCATAGTTCTCTACTGTTAATTATATTATAATTTATTGAAAATCAAAAAATCTAAACTATATTTCTTTCATATTTGTGTGCGGGGCGCCGGACTAATGAGTGTGTATGTAGGTACACAAACTTTTCAAAAGCATGTGATTTGAGGCTAAGCTCTAATAGGCTTATTTCAAATCGTCCTTGGGGCGCAGGCTCCTCCCACTTTTGTTGTTAGAGCGAATCAATATTGTTTTTATATGTTTGGCCTCATGTGATTGGACCGTTCTCAATGACTCTCGTTCCACTCAGCAGCAGCTCGTCAGTTGACAGACAGGTACTAATTAATGTGGAAGCAAGCGCAATATCTCCAGATGAAAGAACATTCGGTTATCTTTACAAAAATACCTGTTCACAAGACGTTCGGATGAAGAAAAAAAAAAGGATCAAGGAGCTTGGACCAGATCGCCCGTACTTTCAGTTTGTTTGCGCCCCCCCCCAAATTTTCTTGCACCAGCCGCCACTGGCAGCAGGATATAACCAGCTGGTAATGTATTACCTCAGATTCACCTTTTCTTTGGGATAACCTGCTGTTAGTGAAAAGCTAAACGAGCACCTTGAGTTTGGGGGGGGGGGGATAATGAAGAAGTGGAGAACAAACAGGACACGATTCAAGGAGGCACATATCCTGACATACAGAGGGTAGTGTGACAAAACACTGTTTTAAGTCCGCTTGTGCTGCATACACAACTTATTATTTGGTCATTTAGCATTTTAGATGGTTGTAAAATAGCCTATATCTATTTAAAAAAGATAAATACGTTTCTTGTTTAGTTTTTTATGTGGCTATATTCCAGTGTTTATGGCCCTGTCAAGTTTGTCTCGTATGGAGTTGGGTTATTTCAAATTTATTAATTTGAACCTGTTAGAAAACAATGAAGCACAGAAGGTAAAAACAGGAAAAATGTTTGAATTGATTTTCCCAGTAATATAATGATTCATTATCATGTGACTCTTGATTTAAACAAGATGGCTGCTTCTGATGATCTATCATATTAACTTGCTTTTAATAGTTTACCAGTTACAGTCTTTATGATTTTAAAAGACAGGAGCAACAACCCTGAATATCTTTGATATCTTCCGTCCTTCACTGATGATCTGTTTATAATATCCATAGTGTTCAGGTGTGATGTTTCTGATGGTCAGAGATCCAGTATTGTGGTGCAGGTTTAAACTGTCTTTGAATCTTTATCATTGGTTTTATCACATTTATCCATACCGTAATTGGGTTCTTTAGAATTGGCAAGCTTCCCTGTATTTTAGTAACTAGACAGATTATCCTTCCGTCACTAACACTGACTTAATTTCGTCTTTCAAACAGAAAATGTTTCTGGGATCAAACTTGTGTGTGAGATCTTGTCCAGCAAACTCTTCACAATGAGTTTCATCTTCATTCCTACTAAATTCACAGTTGCTGAGACTGCAGTTATAGTTTGATATCTGAAGATATTCATCACAATCACTGGCTTATGTTTTAGAAAACTCAATTCTTCTGGCAACTTTTGTCACGAGGGTCTCCAGATAATGCATATCATAAACCACCGGCCTGAGGTGCTTAAGAAATGTTTAAGGTTTTCAGAAAATATCAGAAGTCATTGTGAAGAATGTGGTAATATCTGAAGAAAGCGGTTTAATGATCCCTCTCACAGAACAACAGTGGTACAAATGTAGTGATGCAGCGAAATACTTTCTTTCTTTACTGAAACACAGAAACATTTCATTAAGAAACCAGAAACCAAAAATAGTTTATAAAAACAGTAATGAATCTAATTTAATAAATAATCGACACTCAATAAAAGTTGCCTATACAAACATTTAAATAGCAAATAAGAAGAAATCAACTGTTCTACATCAACTTTTAATGATATAACTAGGCTATGTTTCTTCTCCAATTCATTGTTGACAATTCATTGTTAAAAGGTGGCTGTAGGCCTACTAAAAACCTGTTTTCATGACATTTATTCATATTGAATTAATAATAAAGTAAAGTAGGCCTATAAAGACATCAAAGTAAGTAAAATAATAATACATATCTATCTGAGAATGCCAGCCTACTGTTTCGGTCCCCTAAAACAACTTTTAAACTCAAACGCGGTCTCATAACATTTACATTTACATGACTAAATCTAATGTGTACATACCCGGTACAACCATGTTTGCACATTCCTCTGCACATCCCTGTTTATATTATTATTTATTAAGTCCACAGTATACTGTATTGCACATTTTATTTCATCGCACATTTTACCCCTTATTTTTATTTCTTATTTTTATTTTATTCTTACCTATATTTATATATATATATATATATATATATATATATAAATATATTCTCTTGTGTTATGTTTAATTTTTTTAACACTGTCCATTGAGCGGACCTGTCCTGATTTACATTTCACTACTCATTATATCCTGTATAATTGAGTATGTGACGAATAAAAGAACCTTGAAGCTTGGCTGAAACCAAATTATTATAATTATTTTACTTTTTTTTTATTATTAATTAAAAATGTTTGTTGTTGTTTCAGCTGAATATGTTCAGTTGCCAAACTTCCGGTGCACTGCTTGTTAAACTATACCGTACTATTAGTTAGACTAGCAGTAAGTTCTTAAGTTGGGCTGCACTTTATTTACGTGTGTGTGTGTGTGTGTGTGTGTGTGTGTGTGTGTGTGTGTGTGTGTGTGTGAGAGAGAAATTAGCTGTTGATTTGGAAAACTAAGTGCAGAAAATGCCTACCATAGATTTCATGATCATGTATAAAATTACAACATTTCAAACAAATGTAAAGGCCTCCCAATCAGAATGTGACCATGGTGTGGCCTGACATACATGAAAAATAGCTTTTTTTTCAGGAACACAAGAAATTGATTTAGAAGAATAGCTATATATATTTATCTGGGAACATGCAACACAACTCCTTGTTCAGGCTCTTGTTCTGTCCAGACTGGACTATTGCAATGCTCTCTTGGCAGGTCTTCCAGCCAGTTCCATCAAACCTCTACAATTAATCCAAAACGCTGCTGCAAGATTAATCTTTAATGAGCCGAAAAGAACGCACGTCACACCTCTGTTCATCAATTTGCACTGGCTACCAATAGCTGCTCGCATTAAATTCAAGGCATTAACGTTTGCCTACAGAACCACCTCTGGCTCTGAACCCCTTTACCTAAATTCATTACTTCAGACTTATATGCCCTCTAGAAGCTTGCGTTCTGCAAGTGAATGACGCATTACTGTACCATCCCAAAGAGGCACAAAATCACTTTCACAGACTTTTTCATTAACTGTTCCCATCTGGTGACCTGCCCAACTCAATCCCAGCAGCTGAATCCTTTCCCATCTTCAAGAAACACTAGAAACACATCTCTTCCATCTTTATTTGACCCTCTATCAAATGCATATTTATTCTCTAACTCCTAGCTTTTCTTGTAAAACTAACACTAAATTTTATATTTCTATATTTTACATACTAGTTTTCTGAAAAACAAAACAAAACCTTCCTACGTGTACTGTGTCAGGCTAACCAGGACTTGTAATAGCACTTGCATGTTGTTGCTCTTTTGTTGGTTTTGATTGCTTCTATAATGTCCTCATTTGTAAGTCGCTTTGGATAAAAGCGTCTGCTAAATTACTAAATAAACAAACAAAATATATATATATATATGTGTGTGTATGTATGCCTTTATTTTAAAGTTGTGAAAATAGCAAAAGACAATAGGTGTTTCTTTATCAACTTTACTGCAATTCCACCGTATGTCCACGTGAGAGCAGTAGTGGCGTTGATATGACTCATTTTGGTCATGGGAAATTTACATGTTAAAATCACATGTGAAACCCGTACTTTTCACATGGGAAACATGGTTTAGGAATGTTTTCATTGTATAATTGTGTTGAACTCTTTCCCATACAAAAGATTCAGATCATCAAACAAACTTTAATATTACACAAAGTGCAAGTAAATACAAAATGCAGTTTTCAAAGGATGGTTTCATTTATGAAGTAAAAAAGCTGTCCAAACCTACATGACCCCATGTGAAAAATGAATTGCCCCCTCCTGTTAAATCATGACAGAACTGTGATTAAACACATTATTTTAGAATAATGACCTTGAGCCAAAAACTCATCACCAAACACCAATGACTTGTACATGTGGATACAGTCATCTCATACACTTCAAAACTGTT
Organism: Schizopygopsis pylzovi; assembly: GCA_027422435.1. NCBI lineage: Eukaryota > Metazoa > Chordata > Actinopteri > Cypriniformes > Cyprinidae > Schizopygopsis > Schizopygopsis pylzovi. The sequence goes on along the minus strand of CM049825.1, from coordinate 5,457,832 downwards.
GCAACAGAGGTAGAAATACAATTTTTAAGTATATGATTTTATTTGTTGTCACAGTTTGGAAGTGCCTTTTTCTCTTCTAAAGAAGGGGTGTCAGTACTTTTGTCCATATAATGAATGCACAAGTCATTGGTGTTTGGTGATGAGTTTTTGTCTCATTTAAAGTCACACCAGAGGTGTTCAGCTGGGATTAGACCAGTCAAGTTCTTCCACACTGACTGAATCATCATTTCTCTTTAATTCTTGTCTTATACACAGAGACACTGTCATGTTAGAATAGAAAAGGGTTCTGTCCAAACTGTTGCTATAAAATTAGATTCCCTAGAATATCATTATATGCTTAAACATTAAGATTTGTACTCATGGAAATTACTAAAGTAGTCAAACCTTTCATTAGAAGGGGGTGACCCAATACTTTTGATAATATAGTGTATGTTTTGTGGGTCAAAATTATTTTTCTTTTATGCCAAAAACCATTAGGATATTAAGAAATTCTATGTAAATATATCAAAAACTAATTTTTGATTAGTAATATGCATTGCTAAAAACTTGGTGATTTTCTGGAAAAGTCCAGATTTTCATCTAGTTGTATCTCGGTCCTAAATGTAAATCATGTTAAGATACTTTCTTTGAGTGAAAGTGACGTAACGTGGCCAAGTATGGTGACCCATAATTAGAGTTAGTGCTTTTGGATTTACCCATCCAAAGTGCGCACACACACACACACACACACACACACCGTGAACACACACCCGGAGCAGTATCTGAAAGGAGTGCAGAGTATGATAGATATAATAATAAATTACACTATCCCTCTTTAACCAACTTTTTTTTATGTTACATCTATATTATAGTATTTCTAGATATGTGTATTTTACAAGCTAAACATCTCATAGCGCTTCACTGGAAAAAGTTGGAGGCACAAAGTATAGGAAGTTGGCTTAAGGAAATGGCAATGAATATGTCACTGGAGAAAATAACATATTTATTATTGTTTCAATATTTGATTAATGTGTATGTATACATATGGACATTAGTGTAGATGTATGTACAGTGGAGATCAAAATTAGTGAACATCCTGCAATTTCCTAAATTTCAAGGTAACTGCTTCGTCCTATTTGAAGTGATCCTAACAGGAGTAGAAGGGCTGTTGTTTAAGCATATTTCATAAATGAATTATATTCTGAAGCACAGTGTAAATAACTTAAATTAGATATTTGAAAAAGAACTCTGATCAAAATTAGAGAACACTTACAGATACATTTTTATTGGTGTTAATCTGGCACCTGCTACTAATTTCAGTAATTATATGATTAACCCTATTTAACTGGCAGCATTACTACAATTTTCACTGAGATTGCAAGATGGGGGGTCGTTTTAAGGTGACTGAAACCCTGCGACAGGAGGTTGTCCAGATGAAGGCCAACGGGACGACCCTTTTACCACTGCAATAGAAGTTGGTCGTTCCAGATCTGTAACTATTACAATATTGCAGGTTTACAATGACACTAATTCATTCAAATTTGGTTCACTCAATGCTTCACTATCCAATCAAATAAAGTACAATAAATCCAGATGAAGAAATTAGTAGATGCAGAGTCCTTCCCAGCCTTGCTTTTGTACCATGACTTCTTATTTCAGCAGTTGTGCGTGTTATGAAGGATCGTTCTGTTAAGGCAAACCCACAAACGATTAGGAGAGAAACCAAATATATGCTTTGACCAAAGTAAATGCAACGTAGCACAAGCTAAAACTGATGACCAAAAGAGTTATTACACACCTTTGACCACCAGTTGTATACTGTGAACAATTCCCAAATCTGGGACAAAACAGAGATACGTTCCTCCATCAGAGAGCTGAAGATTGGTAAGTTTGAGAAAGACACGGCCCTTCTTAAGCTCCTCAGGTACAACTTCTGCTCTGTTCTTGTATGCTGAGTCTTGTTCCTTTACAGAAACTTTTCCATTGATGACATCGAATACGTTCCTGATGTCGTTGTGTCTCCAGTGTACTGTCAGATGATTTTCTTTAAGCACAAAATGTCTGTGAGTGCACTTCAAGATGACCGAGTCTCCTTCGGTGCTTTCAACTACCTGATGCAGAAAGGCTAGAAAACACAGCTTCTTTAGTTTCACATAACTTAATTTGTTCGCTAATATTATACAGTGGTGTCCAAAAGCTTGAAACACACTGAAAACCTAAAATTATTTTCCTCCTGAATACTTTTATAATGTCTAGGTCTGTAATCAAAAGTAAAGTGTGACTTAGAACAGTCATATTCCCATCCACTGAATTGAAAGATGATCATGCAGGAAATGTTTTACTGATAATAAAAAATGGTATTATAATATGAAATCATGTTTGCTATGTTCTCACCTTTATCTATTAACAGTGCCAACAGACAGATGAAACGGAACCTGAAAACCATGAAGGAACATTACAAAAAGAAAAAAATATCCGTAGTAATGTAAGGTCTCTGAACTAGTTGCTTATTAGCATGCATACTACTAGAATATTAGCCATTTATTAGTAGTAATTAAGCGCATTATAATGCCTTATTCGACATCCTTAAACCAATTCCCAAACTTAACAACTACCTTACTAGCTATTAATAAGCAGCAAGTTAGGAATTTATTGAGAGAAAAGTCATAGTTAATAGTGAATAAATGTTCCCTATGCTAAGTGTTACCAAATGTTTTGCCATCATCAAATAAATAAAATAAAACCTCAACGCTATCCTGTCAGTAGACACAGTAGACGGAAGTAACTTTCTCCTACACTTTTTATTGGCTGTTGTTTTTATTACAGTAAACGGCTGTGATTGGTCCAGACATGAAACGTCATGCACAGGGTTCGTAAGTGTTGTTATTTGAAACACGCCTTCTGTGGAAAAAGGTTTGGACGCTTCCTAACAAGTATTTATTGGTAAATAAGGTTAAAGAGATTTCTTTTAAGCTTATTCATCAGTACTATCCTGTTAAAACCTTTTGTTTCAAAATTCAATTTAAGCATAGATGTGAACTGTACTTTTTGTGACTTGCAACCAGAGACTGTCCTACATCTTTTTTGGCATTGTGTTCATACAAGAAAACTTTGGCAAGACATTTGCCAGTTCATTGTAAAATTCATACATAATGACTTTGAGCTCTTCTTTAAGGATGTTTTGTTTGGAATTTTCACTTCTGAGAAGCGATATGGAAATATTTATTTTCTCTGCAATTTAATTATTTTGCTTGCAAAATATTTTATCCACAAATGCAAGGTTATGAAAGTTACCCCGAACTTTTCTTTCTTTCAAGAAGATATTAAAATGTATTTTAAATCTTTATCTACCTCCTGTAACAAAAAGGCAATCAAAACTTTAAATGTATGCTCACTTTTTACTAATTTTATATAATTTGTATTTGAATTTGTAATAGCTATATATTGTTTGGCTATATTTGAACCCCTGGCTCTTTTCCTAGGCATATATTGTTACTTTTATATGTCTGAGCAAAAAAAAAAAAAAAACAACAATGGGGAAGTAAAAAAAATATATATAAATAAAATATTTGAATCACACCTGTCAATGAATGCTGAATTATTTAATTTTAAAATGTGATTATTATCTTCCAATGACCGGAGTTAAATGGAGAATTGTCTATTGCATAAATAAACTAAATGAGTTATTCTATCCCACAATGCGTATTAAACATACGTTGTTCTATATTTACATATAAATTCAATGTCACACGTGTCATCGTTTCCAAATCTCACGAGTACATTGTACACTAAAACTGAATAATGCTAGACTGTTATTGTCTGTATTAAACTCTACAGAGCGCGGTTTAAAGGGTTTGAAAGAGGGCTTACCGTCGGTACATGTTGTATGTAAGGGTTACGCCGTCAAACGCGTGCTCCTGTTGCTTATCTCAAGAAATTCTTATAGCGCGCCAGTTCAGTGTTGTTTCTCTGTCTGGTCGAGATTGGTATATCAGTGGGCTGTACAAACCTTCAGAGGCTTTTGATTGGTTTATTTCATGTCATGGCAGTAATGCACGCTGATAACTGCTAACCCGAAGAAGAAGACTACTTCCCAGGCCCGGTTCTTGGCGTCTATGGAAGGGTGGGCTGGCAGATATACTGGGTGGACATTTATTTAGTCACCATATCATCACATAGTCTAGAAGATGTTTATACTGTAGATATTGCTATATTAACTATATTATATTTACACTGAAAAAAAAAACTTTTATGAACAGCCTAGATTAGAATATCATGCATTTTCAAAGCAAAATAAACTTTTTTTTTTATTGAAAAATAAAGCCCTCTTTGTTCTGTTTCTCTGGATCATTGTTTCTATGCCGGTTATTCTTTTCAACTAACTTTTTTACCAAACAAGGCTGTAATCATGTCTAGAAAATTGGGAGGACCAGTCGTTTTGAGGAAAATAAAGACTAGACCACTATGGTAATGTTATTTATTTAAAGAAACTAAATAACTAAAGTATTTAAAAGGATTTAGGGGGATAAATTAAAAGGAAAGAGCACTTTTCACTTTAAAAAAAATTAAGTAATCAATCTGAATTGCAAATAATGTTTTTTTTTATTTTAAAATATGCATCCATTCAATTTCAGTTGTATGGTTGAAAACGCAAAAAAAGGAAAATGCTATTGTCATCACAATCAATTATGAATTACATGAATCACCTAAATGACAGACCTACTTTCCATTCAAACATGTGGAATTTGACAAAAAAGTCAAATAGTTTGTATCACTGGATATTGTTGGTCGTTTACCGTTTCTCAAACTTTTTATGCCAAGTACCACCTCAGAAAACATTTTTGTCTCCAAGTACCACCATAATGACCAACATTAAAATACAGTAGCGTAGTAGACCTAGCTATTCAGCCCCAGCTCTGCACAGTTCAAAAACATTTATTCCTAATAACAATATTTAATGTTGTCTGCCACTTTAACATTGTAAATACACAGTTTGAACATTAACACTGCGCAGTGCTTACAAACAGGTAAATACAATTATTAAATTATTAAATGTGTTGTACATAAAAGTTAAATAAAAACTGTACTGTACTTAATTGTAAAAAAAACGTGTACTCAAATAAAGATTCAATTAGGAATATTGTTTTAACATAGATTTGTGTATGTAGTGATTCCTCTGCGTACTACTAGAGGGAGCCTGAGGACCACAATAGTGCTGCTCGTACCACACTTTGAGAAGCACTGGTTTACGTCATAAAAGGGGAACGCCACGTCGAGCAGACTGTTGCTATAGTAACGAACGCAAATTTCATCGCACAGGCTCGTTACTTTCAATTTCCATTCTTACATTCAGCATAAACAGCAAGCCAAAAGTGGTAAGCTTTCAACTGAACTGTATAGCCTTAGCCTACATGATATGCTTATATTATGTTTTTGCCCCAGCCATCCATGCAACGAACGAATGAATGCACGTTATGAGCGGGTTTTTTAGAAAACTAAAACTGATCAGGGCTGCGTTTCCCAAAAGCACTGTAAACCTAGGTTGATCGTAGCTCCATATTTTTTTTGAATGGATCTACGATGTACTTCAGTTTACGATGCTTTTGGGAAACCCAGCCCTGGTAATTTCAGTGGTAGGCTATGATACATATTCACGTAGCCTATAAAAACCCCGTAACTCACAAACTTCCCGTGATAGCGCGCAAATATTTCTGCCTGTTTTCGCTCGTTGCAGCTTTTCTGCGACAGACTGAAGCTCCGCGTGAATTCAGCGCGCCTTGATTTCAGCCAATAAAAGAAAAATGCTGCAATTTTCTGGTGTTATTTTATTATTGTTGGGGCAGTCTCCAGCTATATTTAAAAATGACCTTCTTACAGTTCACTCCAGATAGGCTGTAATCACTGCATAAAAAATAGCGCAATCTTTGTCTAATTTTGATTGGGTGGGCAAGACAGTCATTTGGGTGGGCTTAGCCCACCCCTGCCCATGCCTGGAGTTGAAGGGGGACGTTTGTTAAACTTACAGGTTTTTTAATCTTGTAAGTTACACCGTATAACAAGTTGAGATAAAGTACATTATCGTGGTGGTTTATGCTTTCGTCTTGACGTAGTTAGAAAGGAATGAGACAAATGTATCCAAACAGTTCCTTTAGAAAGTTAAGTTAGCGTGTTGTGCTGCCTTCGTGTGCTGTCGGGAATATGATAATTCATACTTCTGAAGTCATGATTACGAGCTCAATACATTACAGGCGTTCATGTGCCATGTTTACCTAGGAAACTTGTATTTCCATTCTGAGAGCACTGAACGCAATATTAGCAGCACAGACAAATTACATCTTTACTGTGACTTACAATACCCTTTTTCTGCTAAATATTTCTGCTATCAATTTCTAGAATCTACGCTGCAGATTATGGACACCGAATAAGCAAGTATTGTGACTATGTAAAATATGTATGTATTATGACTGTATGTATTAGCAAACTCTCTACAATGAGTTTCATCTTCATTCCTACTAAATTCAGTCGCTGAGACTGCAGTTATAATTTGGTCTTTGAAGATATTCATCACAATCATTAGCTTATGTTTTAGAAAACTCAATTCTTCTGGCAACTTTTGTCACGAGGGTCTCCAGATAATGCATATCATAAACCACCAGCCTGAGGTGCTTAAACAATGTTTTGCTATTTTCAGAAAATATCAGAAGTCATTGTGAAGAATGTGGTAATATCTGAAGAAAGAGGTTTAATGATCCCTCTCACAGAACAACAGTGGTACAAATGTAGTGATGCAGCGAAATACTTTCTTTTTTTACTGAAACACAGAAACATTTCATTAAGAAACCAGAAACCAAAAATAGTTTATAAAAACAGTAATGAATCTAATTTAATAAATAATCAACACTCAATAAAAGAAGTTGCCTTTTTAAATATTTAAATAGCAAATAAGAAGAAATCAACTGTTCTACATCAACTTTTAATGATATAACTAGGCTATGTTTCTTCTCCAATTCATTGTTGACACATAAACATTTAAAAGGTGGCTGTAGGCCTACTAAAAACCTGTTTTCATGACATTTATTCATATTGAATTAATAATAAAGTAAAGTAGGCCTATAAAGACATCAAAGTGAGTAAAATAATAATACATATCTATCTGAGAATGCCAGCCTACTGTTTCGGTCCCCTAAAACAACTTTTAAACTCCAACTCGGTCTCATAACATTTACATGACTAAATCTAATGTGTACATACGCGGTACAACCATGTTTGCACATTCCTCTGCACATCCCTGTTTATATTATTATTTATTAAGTCCACAGTATACTGTATTGCACATTTTATTTCATTGCACATTTTACCCCTTATTTTTATTTCTTATTTTTATTTTATTCTTACCTATATTTATATATATATTCTCTTGTGTTATGTTAAATTTTTTTAACACTGTCCATTGAGCGGACCTGTCCTGATTTACATTTCACTACTGATTATATCCTGTATAATTGAGTATGTGACGAATAAAAGAACCTTGAAGCTTGGCTGAAACCAAATTATTATAATTATTTTACTTTTTTTTTTTTATTAATTAAAAATGTTTGTTGTTGTTTCAGCTGAATATGTTCAGTTGCCAAACTTCCGGTGCACTGCTTGTTAAACTATACCGTACTATTAGTTAGACTAGCAGTAAGTTCTTAAGTTGGGCTGCACTTTATTTACGTGTGTGTGTGTGTGTGTGTGTGTGTGTGTGTGTGTGTGTGTGTGTGTGTGTGAGAGAGAAATTAGCTGTTGATTTGGAAAACTAAGTGCAGAAAATGCCTACCATAGATTTCATGATCATGTATAAAATTACAACATTTCAAACAAATGTAAAGGCCTCCCAATCAGAATGTGACCATGGTGTGGCCTGACATACATGAAAAATAGCTTTTTTTTCAGGAACACAAGAAATTGATTTAGAAGAATAGCTATATATATTTATCTGGGAACATGCAACACAACTCCTTGTTCAGGCTCTTGTTCTGTCCAGACTGGACTATTGCAATGCTCTCTTGGCAGGTCTTCCAGCCAGTTCCATCAAACCTCTACAATTAATCCAAAACGCTGCTGCAAGATTAATCTTTAATGAGCCGAAAAGAACGCACGTCACACCTCTGTTCATCAATTTGCACTGGCTACCAATAGCTGCTCGCATTAAATTCAAGGCATTAACGTTTGCCTACAGAACCACCTCTGGCTCTGAACCCCTTTACCTAAATTCATTACTTCAGACTTATATGCCCTCTAGAAGCTTGCGTTCTGCAAGTGAATGACGCATTACTGTACCATCCCAAAGAGGCACAAAATCACTTTCACAGACTTTTTCATTAACTGTTCCCATCTGGTGACCTGCCTAACTCAATCCCAGCAGCTGAATCCTTACCCATCTTCAAGAAACGGCTAAAAACACATCTCTTCATCTTTATTTGACCCTCTATCAAATGCATATTTATTCTCTAACTCCTAGCTTTTCTTGTAAAACTAACACTAAATTTTATATTTCTATATTTTACATACTAGTTTTCTGAAAAACAAAACAAAACCTTCCTACATGTACTGTGTCAGGCTAACCAGGACTTGTAATAGCACTTGCATGTTGTTGCTCTTATGTTGGTTTTGATTGCTTCAATAAATGTCCTCATTTGTAAGTCGCTTTGGATAAAAGCGTCTGCTAAATTACTAAATAAATAAACAAAATATATATATATGTGTGTGTATGTATGCCTTTATTTTAAAGTTGTGAAAACAGCAAAAGACAATTAGTGTTTCTTTATCAACTTTACTGCAATTCCACCTTATGTCCACGTGAGAGCAGTAGTGGCGTTAATGTTTAATTTTGCTCATGGGAAATTTACATGTTAAAATCACATGTGAAACCCGTACTTTTTACATGGGAAACATGGTTTAGGAATGTTTTCATTGTATAATTGTGTTGAACTCTTTCCCATACAACATCTTCAGATCATCAAACAAATTTTAATATTACACAAAGTGCAAGTAAATACAAAATGCAGTTTTCAAAGGATGGTTTCATTTATGAAGTAAAAAAGCTGTCCAAACCTACATGACCCTGTTAAATCATGACAGAACTGTGATTAAACTCATTATTTTAGAATAATGACCTTGAGCCAAAAACTCATCACCAAACACCAATGACTTGTACATGTGGATACAGTCATTTCATACACTTCAAAACTGTTGCAACAGAGGTGGAAATACAAATTTTAAGTATATGATTTTATTTGTTGCCACAGTTTGTAAGTGCCTTTTTCTTTTCTAAAGAAGGGGTGTCCCGGTTCTTTTGTCCATATAGTGTATGTACAAGTCATTGGTGTTTGGTGATGAGTTTGTGGCTCATTTAAAGTCACACCAGAGGTGTTCAGCTGCTGACCAGTCAAGTTCTTCCACACTGACTGAATCATCATTTCTCTTTAATTCTTGTCTTATACACAGAGACACTGTCATGTTAGAATAGAAAATAGTCCAAACTGTTGATATAAAATTAGAAGCACACAATTCCCTAGAATATCATTATATGCTTAAACATTAAGATTTGTACTCATGGAAATGACTAAAGTAGTCAAACCTTTCATTAGAAGGGGGTGACCCAATACTTTTGACAATATAGTGTGTTTTGTGGGTCAAAATAAGTTTTATTTTATGCCAAAAACCATTAGGATATTAAGAAAAAATCTATGAAATTCAGTTTTTTTGTAAATCTCCTTCTGTAAATATATCAAAAACTAATTTTTGATTAGTAATATGCACTGCTAAAAAACTTCATTTGGACAACTTTAAAGGTGATTTTCTCAGGTTTTTTTTTTTTTTTTTTTTAGATTCCAGATTTTCACCTAGTTGTATCTCGGTCCTAAATGTAAATCATACTAAGATACTTTCTTTCATTGTGTATGTGAGTGTGAAGAGATCCTGAAAGTCTGGAGAGTGAAAGTGACGTGACATGTGGCCAAGTATGGTGACCCATAATTAGAGTTAGTGCTTTTGGATTTACCCATCCAAAGTGTGCACACACACACACACACACACACACACACACACACACCGTGAACACACACCCGGAGCAGTATCTGAAAGGAGTGCAGAGTATGATAGATATAATAATAAATTACACTATACCTCTTTAACCAACTTTTTTAATGTTACATCTATATTATAGTATTTCTAGATATGTGTATTTTACAAGCTAAACATCTCAGCACTTCACTGGAAAAAGTTGGAGGCACAAAGTATAGGAAGTTGGCTTAAGGAAATGTCACTGGAGAAAATAACATATATGTATTATTGTTTAAATATTTGATTAATGTGTATGTATGCATATGGACATTTGTGTAGATGTATGTTCAGTGGAGATCAAAATTAGTGAACAACCTGCAATTTCCTAAATTTCAAGGTCACTGCTTCATCCTATTTGAAGTGATCCTAACAGGAGTAGAAGGGCTGTTGTTTAAGCATATTTCATAAATTAATTATATTCTGAAGCACTGTGTAAATAACTTAAATGAGATATTTGAAAAAGAACTCTGATCAAAATTAGAGAACACTTACAGATGTATTTTTATTGGTGTTAATCTGGCGCATGCTACTAGTTTCAGTAATTATATGATAAACCCTATTTAACGGGCAGCATTCCTTCAATGTTCACTGAGATTGCAAGATGGGGGGTCGTTTTAAGGTGACTGAAACCCTGCGACAGGAGGTTGTCCAGATGAAGGCCAAAGGGTCGACACTTTTAGCCACTGCAATAGAAGTTGTTTGTTCCAGATCTATAATTATTAAAATATTAAAGGTTCACAATGACACTAATTCATTCAAATTTGGTTCATTCAATGCTTCACTATCCAATCAAATAAAGTACAATAAATCCAGATGAAAGAATTAGTAGATGCAGAGTCCTTCCCAGCCTTGCTTTTGTACCATGGCTTCTTATTTCAGCAGTTGTGCGTGTTATGAAGGATTTTCTGTTAAGGCAAACCCACAAACGATTAGGAGAGAAACCAAATATATGCTTTGACCAAAGTAAATGCAACGTAGCACAAGCTAAAACTGATGACCAAAAGAGTTATTACACACCTTTGACCACCAGTTGTATACTGTGAACAATTCCCAAATCTGGGACAAAACAGAGATACGTTCCTCCATCAGAGAGCTGAAGATTGGTAAGTTTGAGAAAGACACGGCCCTTCTTAAGCTCCTCAGGTACAACTTCTGCTCTGTTCTTGTATGCGGAGTCTTGTTCCTTTACAGAAACTTTTCCATTGATGACATCGAATACGTTCCTGATGTCATTGTGTCTCCAGTGTACTGTCAGATGATTTTCTTTAAGCACAAAATGTCTGTGAGTGCACTTCAAGATGACCGAGTCTCCTTCGGTGCTTTCAACTACCTGATGCAGAAAGGCTAGAAAACACAGCTTCTTTAGTTTCACATAACTTAATTTGTTCGCTAATATTATACAGTGGTGTCCAAAAGCTTTAAACCACACTGAAAACCTATAATTATTTTCCTCCTGGATACTTTTAAAATGTCTAGGTCTGTAATCAAAAGTAAAGTGTGACTTAGAACAGTCATATTTTCATCCACTGAATGCAAGATGATCATGCAGGAAATGTTTTACTGATCATATTTTTTCAAACAATATGAAATCATGTTTGCTATGTTCTCACCTTTATCTATTAACAGTGCCAACAGACAGATGAAACGGAACCTGAAAACCATGAAGGAACATTACAAAAAGAATATCCTCCGTAATGTAAGGTCTCTTAACTAGTTGCTTATTAGCATGCATACTACTAGAATATTAGCCATTTATTAGTAGTAATTAAGCACATATTATTAATGCCATCCTTAAAACTACCCAATACCTAATCTTAACAACTACCTTACTAGCTATTAATAAGCAGCAAGTTATGAATTTATTGAGAGAAAAGTCATAGTTAATAGTGAATAAATGTTCCATATGCTAAAGTGTTGCCAAATGTTTTGCCATCATCAAATAAATAAAATAAAACCTCAACGCTATCCCGTCAGTAGACACAGTAGACGGAAGTAACTTTCTCCTACACTTTTTATTGGCTGTTGTTTTTATTACAGTAAACGGCTGTGATTGGTCCAGACATGAAACGTCATGCACAGGGTTCGTTAGTGTTGTTATTTGAATCACACCTTCTGTGGAAAAAGGTTTGGACGCTTCCTAACAAGTATTTATTGGTAAATAAGGTTAAAGAGATTTATTTTAAGCTTATTAATCAGTACTATCCTGTTAAAACCTTTATTGTTTCAAAATTCAATTTAAGCATAGATGTGAACTGTACTTTTTGTGACATGCAACCAGAGACTGTCCTACATCTTTTTTGGCATTGTGTTCATACAAGAAAACTTTGGCAAGACATTTGCCAGTTCATTGTAAAATTCATACATAATGACTTTGAGCTCTTCTTTAAGGATGTTTTGTTTGGAATTTTCACTTCTGAGAAGCGATATGGAAATATTTATTTTCTCTGCAATTTAATTATTTTGCTTGCAAAATATTTTATCCACAAATGCAAGGTTATGAAAGTTACCCCGAACTTTTCTTTCTTTCAAGAAGATATTAAAATGTATTTTAAATCTTTATCTACCTCCTGTAACAAAAAGGCAATCAAAACTTTAAATGTATGCTCACTTTTTGGTATTTTTATATAATTTGTATTTGAATTTGTAATAGCTATATATTGTTTGGCTATATTTGAACCCCTGGCTCTTTTCCTAGGCATATATTGTTACTTTTATGTCTGAGTAAAAAAAAAAAAAAAACAACAATGGGGAAGTAAAAAAAATATATATAAATAAAATAAAATAAAATATTTGAATCACACCTGTCAATGAATGCTGAATTATTTCATTTTAAAATGTGATTATTATCTTCTAATGACCGGAGTTAAATGGAGAATTGTCTATTGCATAAATAAACTAAATGAGTTATTCTATCCCACAATGCGTATTAAACATACGTTGTTCTATATTTACATATAAATTCAATGTCAGACGTGTCATCGTTTCCAAATCTCACGAGTACATTGTACACTAAAACTGAATAATGCTAGACTGTTATTGTCTGTATTAAACTCTACAGAGCGCGGTTTAAAGGGTTTGAAAGAGGGCTTACCGTCGGTACATGTTGTATGTAAGGGTTACGCCGTCAAACGCGTGCTCCTGCTGCTTATCTCAAGAAATTCAAATTGCTCGCCAGTTTTGTGTTGTTTCTCTGTCTGGTCGAGATTGGTTTAAACCAGTGGGCTGTTCAAACCTTCAGAGGCTTTTGATTGGTTTATTTCATGTCATTGCAGTAATGCACGCTGATAACTGCTAAAACGAAGAAGAAGACTACTTCCGTAGGCTTTTCAGCACCATGAACGATGAGTTGAAGGGGGACGTTTATTAAACTTACAGTTGTTTTAATCTTGTAAGTTACACCGTATAACAAGTTGTGATAAAGTACATTATCGTGGCGGTTTATGCTTTCGTCTTGACGTAGTTAGAAAGGAATGAGACAAATGTATCCAAACAGTTCCTTTAGAAAGTTAAGTTAGCGTGTTATGCTGCCTTCGTGTGCTGTCGGGAATATGATAATTCATACTTCTGAAGTCATGATTACGAGCTCAATACATTACAGGCGTTCATGTGCCATGTTTACCTAGGAAACTTGTATTTACATTCTGAGAGCACTGAACGCAATATTTGCAACATAGACATATTACATCTTTACTGTGACTTACAAAACCCTTTTCTGCTAAATATTTCTGCAATCGATTTCTAGAATCTACGCTGCAGATTATGGACACCGAATAAGCAAGTATTGTGACTATGTAAAATATGTATGCATTATGACTGCACTGATATTTAAACATTAAATTCAAACTTTTTGTTAATATATTTGGTAGTTTTCCCCAAGAATGACACCTTAAAACACCTAACTGATTATGCTTGACCGTAACAAAGCTGCTCATTGTTTCTAAACCTGCTCTTATATTTAAAATGTTTTTATCCATTTTTTTTTAAATGTGTAATCCAAATAATGTAATTAGCTAGTCATTGGTAACACACTGTTTGAAACATACTATTTTTTTGTGCTTGAACAAGTGTGCTATGTTTTATTTATTTTATTTTATTTTATTTCAGGTCATTCTCAAGATAGAATCTTAACATTGTCAAAGTCTGAATTTGCAGCTCATCTGCACAAAGATGAAGCTATTACTAAACTGTCTTTTGTCATTGTGGGAAAAACATTGTGAACTTTGTAACAGATCGTTCGAGTTTGGGTGACCAGAAGTTACACTTTTCAGTGACCTGGTTATCACCTCTCTCTGCAAAACCAAAGGATCACTTTCCTGTACGCTTTTTTCTCTATGCATCAAGAAAGATTTATACTTTGTGTCTGAGATTGACTAAAGTGTGTGGATAAATTATGTTCATAGTTTAAAGGTGGATATTTGCAACAATGATGTCATTTTCCTTCCTGATGATTGCTGTAAGTTCATTAAAATAACTCAATTTAAAGACATGTTTTTTGTCAACAGTTTTTATGCACTATTTGAATTATTTGATTTTGCTTTATTGTAAAGTTTAAGCAATAATTTGTAGGTAAAGGTATTTTGGGATATTTTTCAGATTATGAAGCCAAAGCAAAGACAGCTGTTCTTTCTTGACTTCTTCTGTTGTGATGATTACATGCACTTATATATATATATATATATGGTCTTTCAACAGTTCAAATGTTCAGCAGTTATGTTGGTTCTGTTTGAAACCATTCTGCTTTTTGTTATTGTTGTCTTACTCCTTAAACAGTAATGATGAAGGTGAACATGAAACCGAAGTTTTACTTTTGCGATGTGAGTTAGAAACTAAATGATTTTTTATTTATATGCACTAATAATCCATCGCTCACAAGAAGAAGAGTAGAACTGGGGCAATTTGGATTTCATGTTGACATCAAAATGTACGGTAGTTCTGTTTTAGGCCGTACATTTTTATTTTTATCCTGTGCCACCCAAGCTGTACAGTCCCTCCCTCCCCGCAAAGCCCAGTCCCTCACCCTCTTTCAGCGGCGGGAGCAACCTGGCCGCCGCAAAGACAGCATCCAGTCCCTCTACATCACCGCTGGAACAGAGCTCCTCTTCCCACCCTCACCTACAACCTCAGACACCTCCAGCGCACAGGAGCTCCAGACCTCCTCCCGACGTTTCTCGGACCCAGACATTGCTTTCGTAAAGGATGAGGCTTGAGTTGCAAAGCTGCCTGCTTTTGAAAGAACAATTTGATTGGTTGTCGTCATTGGCGCTGACTGCTTGCCCCCGGTCGTAGTGACTGATAACTGATACTACTATTGTCTCACCTAGCACTTTTCCATGCTAATAATATATTGGATTTTTAAAGAGACTTTTTAAGACTGTGATTTGTGCTGCATATAGGCATTGGCATGCGTCAATGCTTGATTTTAGTTTTTTACTGTTTTAGCATCAAGAAAACAATCTTGCACCTTTTGTGTCTTTAATGAACAGGAAAAGACTAATTCAACCAAGAGGAGTCAGGAGTGATACCTTGATGATCTTTTGTGGACTGATTTATTTGTGCAACCAAGGCTTCATTCATTTTAAATAGACTTTTAAGCTGTAGATCCTCCTTTAATTCCTGCACAAGAACTCAATGGACAAGTCTTGACTAGAAGGGGAAGGATGCAGCACTAGACCCCTTTCTCTTGGATCAGAGTGCCATAACCAAATGCAATTTTCCAGAATAACTTTTTCTTTTTTCATTTCGAGAAGCGATGCCACTTTGGATCTGTGTGGATGTCTATTCAGAATAGCTTTGTGTATGACTAAATACAGTTTAGTGGCCATTGTGTTCAATACTAAAGTCAAGAGTTACGAGTGTTGTTGAATGAAAAGTGTGGAACGAATGCCGGCTGGATGTCTATGATGTAAATTACATTTTGCATGACGAGGACTGTATGTGCCTTCTAGTATCGCTGTTTTTGATTCCTCAGTGACCTTTTTGCATTTAATGAAGACATGACTAATTATTTTCCTACAATACAGTTTGTACTGGCCACAAACCTGTTTTCCTATTTCTTACCCATTCTTTCTAGCTTTTTGCTCCGGAGGTACTATTGACCATCTTTTCTTGCTTTTCTTATACATAATCTCAAAATCATCTTTAAATGAATGAATGAGAGAACATCAATTTATGAACACAAAAATAATTCATTCATTATAGATTTCTTATAAAATCGCGTTTATTATGGAATGAATGTTTTTAGTTTTCATTTTAATAAAAAAATTCAGTTGTTCGTACTGTGAAAAAGATCAGTAGTTTAATTCATTTAATTTACAAACAAGCAATACAAAAATCAGTGCCTCCTGAATAGGGATGGGTACCGAAACCCGGTATTTAATCGGTCTCGGGCTAAATTATGAAAGACCGGAGTATCGATAAGCTCTGACGTTAACGGTTCTGCTATCGGTACTGGAGAAATTAAGAAAACACACATACATTTATTATTGCTATATATACACATTATCTATCTCACCAGAGTCGCCTGCTGTTTTTATATAGATTCATATTAAAACATTTGTCTATGATGCATTTTTGCTATTCGCAATTCAGAAGCGAGATCGCGCTCATGCGGAGGAGCTTCAGCGCGCGCAACATGAAAGCGGTTTAATTATAATAGAAGAGAGAACTCAACATTCAAACATCTGCTTACGCTTTAGGCCTGTGGCTGCGGCTGCTAATTGTATTTTTTATTTCGATTTTGGCTTCTAAGCATTATAGCCGCGTTTCTTCTTCCCTTCACACATTCGTTCCTCCCTAAAACCCAATCTTAACGTCAGAATCAGCTCAATCGGTGATTGTTGTAAAATGCCGTCTTTACTGTTGCTAAATTGCGGGACATGTTTGATAAAGAGACATTGAAAGCACAATCCGCACGAGAGACGCTGTTCCCCAGGCTGAAGTGTGTGTGTGTGTGTGTGTGCGTGGAGCGCACCAAAACACTTTGAGCTTCGGGCGCATCCATAGTCGATAAGATACACACAAAATATGTCAAAATGGCCGGCTTGGAGAATATTCTCTTAAACACAGTTTATGTCTTAAGTGGATGAGAACAGTTGGGAGAAAATCTGATGTGTGTCAATATATTGTCTTAAAGTGACAGACTGGCGCTTCATCAATGTTAATCAAAGAACAAAATGAAAGAGAAAATCACTCACAGCTCTTAATCTGTATAACGTTATAGCTTTAATCAATACATACAGTGAAAACTATGCAGTGTTCATTTACATTTGAATACTTTTAGATTTATTTTGTAGCTATTACTTTCCAGAACATTAATGTTAGTGGACCTTCATGAAAAAAGCACTGTTTATTTATTTCAGTTGTATATTTGTTTTATAGAATTTTTCAGTTTGTTTTACTTTTTCTTTGTTCATGTTCTTACTGTTTCTTATAATATGTATAAAACACTAAAAATGCCTGCACACACGTGCATTTACAAATTGATGCTTTATATTCATTTAATTAAATATTTATTTTACATTTCAGAATATAAAGCAATGTTAATTCAGCTCTTAATTTGTCATATATATATATATACACATAAAACAAAAAGTACCGATAAGAGTACCGTTAAAGTACCGAACCGATAAGCAGTATCGGTAAGAGTAGTAATACCGTTAAAACCTTAACGATAACCATCCCTACTCCTGAATGTTGACAGATATATATCCCGATCTGGGAGTCAGTGGTCTAGTTTGCTCAGTGCTTTACTGACAATAAGAGTGTCCAGAAAGACCTGTTCAAATAAAGTGCAGAATCAATCCAGATAAAGGTATTAGGAGGTGCAGAGTCCTTCCCAGCCTTATTCCCGTACCATGGCTTCTTATTTGAGCTGCTTCATACTTGAGTAATGGTTGTTCTGTTAAGAAAGAAATGTTCATAAAACTCTTAGTTAATATGCATTGACCAAAATATGTGCACTGTCTGGCACGCAAAAATATAACACCGTAGAACATGTTTGACTATTTAGAACTACTCTGATTAGATTACAAGCACACAGAAACTTAAAATGCACAACATTAGGAGATTTTTCAACACACCTTTGACCACCAGTTGTATACTGTGATCAATTCCCAAAGCTGGGACAAAACAGAGGTACGTTCCTCCATCAGAGAGCTGAAGATTGGTAAGTTTGAGAAAGACACGGCCCTTCTTAAGCTCCTCAGGTACAACTTCTGCTCTATTCTTGTATGCGGAGTCTTGTTCCTTTACAGAAACTTTTCCATTGATGACATCCAATACGTTCCTGATGTCGTTGTGTCTCCAGTGTACTGTCAGATGATTTTCTTTAAGCACAAACTGTCTGTGAGTGCACTTCAAGATGACCGAGTCTCCTTCAGTGCTTTCAGCTACCTGATGCAGAGAGGCTAGAAAACACAACTTATTTAGTTTCACATAACTTAATTTGTTCGCTAATATTATACAGTGGTGTCCAAAAGCTTTAAACCACACTAAAAACCTATAATTATTTTCCTCCTGGATACTTTTATAATGTCTAGGTCTGTAATCAAAAGTAAAGTGTGACTTAGAACAATCAGATTTCCATCCACTGAATGCAAGATGATCATGCAGGAAATGTTTTACTGATCATATTTTTTCAAACAATATGAAATCATGTTTGCTATGTTCTCACCTTTATCTATTAACAGTGCCAACAGACAGATGAAACGGAACCTGAAAACCATGAAGGAACATTAAAAAAAGAATATCCTCCGTAATGTAAGGTCTCTTAACTAGTTGCTTATTAGTATGCATACTACTAGAATATTAGCCATTTATTAGTAGTAATTAAGCACGTATTAATGCCTTATTCGACATCCTTAAACCAATCCAATTCCTAAATTTAACAACTACCTTATTAGCTATTAATAAGCAGCAAGTTAAGAATTTATTGAGGGAAAATTCATAGTTAATAGTGAATAAATGTTCCCTATGCTGAAGTGTTACCAAATGTTTTGCCATCAAATAAATAAAATAAAACCTCAACGCTGTCCCGTCAGTAGACACAGTAGACGGAAGTAACTTTCTCCTACACTTTTTATTGGCTGTTGTTTTTATTACAGTAAACGGCTGTGATTGGTCCAGACATGAAACGTCATGCACAGGAAAGGTTCGTGTTGTGATTTGAATCACACCTGTCAATGAATGCTGAATTATTTCATTTTACTTTTTAGTCATTTAGCAGACGCTTTTTTCAAAGCAACTAAAACTATAAGTTAAAAGTCTATAAATACTATATATAAACATTTAAGAAAATGGATAAATACAATAAAATGACAAATGCATACAACAACATTTCAAAACTAAACATTTAAATGAAAACAAAAAATAAAGCTAAAAACATTTCAAAATATTAAAACAACAAAAGGTGAGTATAAAAATGATTATAATATGACACTAAGCCAAACACCTATATATATATATATATATATATATGTTATTCATTTCTATGTAGTATGTTGAAGTAACGTTACTAAAATAAATATAATTTATCAAAACTAAAACTAAAGAAAATACCTATAAAAGACATAATAAATTCATACATAATTTATCTAAAATTAAAATAGATAACAATCAAACGGCAACACATTTTAAAATGTGATTATTTACTTCTAATGACCGGAGTTAAATTGAGAATTTTCTATTGCATAAATAAACAAAATGAGGGTAGGGTCATTCAATTCCACATTGCGTATTAAACGTTGTTCTATATTTACATATAAATTCAATGTCAGACGTGTCATCATTTCCAAATCTCACGAGTACATTGTACACTAAAACTGAATAATGTTAGACTGTTATTGACTGTATTAAACTCTACAGAGCGCGGTTTAAAGGGTTTGAAAGAGGGCTTACCGTCGGTACATGTTGTATGTAAGGGTTACGCAGTCAAACGCGTGCTCCTGTTGCTTATCTCAAGAAATTCAAATTGCTCGCCAGTTTTGTGTTGTTTCTCTGTCTGGTCGAGATTGGTTTAAACCAGTGGGCTGTACAAGCCTTCAGAGGCTTTTGATTGGTTTATTTCATGTCATTGCAGTAATGCACGCTGATAACTGCTAAAACGAAGAAGAAGACTACTTCCGTAGGCTTTTCAGCACCATGAACGATGAGTTGAAGGGGGACGTTTATTAAACTTACAGTTGTTTTAATCTTGTAAGTTACACCGTATAACAAGTTGTGATAAAGTACATTATCGTGGCGGTTTATGCTTTAGTCTTGACTTAGTTAGAAAGGAATGAGACAAATGTATCCAAACAGTTCCTTTAGAAAGTTAAGTTAGCGTGTTATGCTGCCTTCGTGTGCTGTCGGGAATATGATAATTCATACTTCTGAAGTCCTGATTACGAGCTCAATACATTACAGGCGTTCATGTGCCATGTTTTCCTAGGAAACTAGTATTTACATTCTGAGAGCACTGAACGCAATATTAGCAACATAGACATATTACATCTTTACTGTGACTTACAATACCCTTTTCTGCTAAATATTTCTGCTATCAATTTCTAGAATCTACGCTGCAGATTATGGACACCGAATAAGCAATATTGTGACTATGTTAAATATGTATGCATTATGACTGCACTGATATTTAAACATTAAATTCAAACTTTTTGTTAATATATTTGGTAGTTTTCCCCAAGAATGACACCTTAAAACACCTAACTGATTATGCTTGACCGTAACAAAGCTGCTCATTGTTTCTAAACCTGCTCTTATATTTAAAATGTTTTTATCCATTTTTTTTTAATGTGTAATCCCAATAATGTAATTAGCTAGTCATTGGTAACACACTGTTTGAAACATACTATTTTTTTGTGCTTGAACAAGTGTATGTTTTATTTATTTTATTTTATTTCAGGTCATTCTCAAGATACCTTAACATTGTCAAAGTCTGAATTTGCAGCTCATCTGCACAAAGATGAAGCTATTACTAAACCGTCTTTTGTCATTGTGGGAAAAACATTGTGTGAACTTTGTTACAGATCGTTCGAGTTTGGGTGACCAGAATTACACTTTTCAGTGACCTGGTTATCACCTCTCTCTGCAAAACCAAAGGATCACTTTCCTGTACGCTTTTTTCTCTATGCATCAAGAAAGATTTATACTTTGTGTCTGAGATTTTTGACTAAAGTGTGTGGATAAATTATGTTCATACTTTAAAGGTGGATATTTACAACAATGATGTCATTTTCCTCCCTGATGATTGCTGTAAGTTCATTCAAATAACTAAATTTAAAGACATGTTTTTTGTCAACAGTTTTTATGCACTTTTGAATTATTTGATTTTGCTTTATTGTAAAGTTTAAGCAATAATTTGTAGGTAAAGGTATTTTGGGATATTTTTCAGATTATGAAGCCAAAGCAAAGACAGCTGTTCTTTCTTGACTTCTTCTGTTGTGATGATTACATGCACTTATATATATATATATATGGTCTTTCAACAGTTCAAATGTTCAGCAGTTATGTTGGTTCTGTTTGAAGCCATACTGCTTTTTTGTTATTGTTGTCTTACTCCTTAAGCAGTAATGATGAAGGTGAACCTGAAACCGAAGTTTTACTTTTGCGATGTCAGTTAGAAACTAAATTTTATATTTATTTATATGCACTAATAATCCATCGCTCACAAAAAGAAAAGTAGAACTGCGGCAATTTGGATTTCATGTTTACATCAAAATGTATGGTAGTTCTGTTTTAGGCCGTACATTTTTCTTTGTTCTGTTCATTCAAACTGTTTAAACCTAACTGTTCAATTCATTACTGTACTGGCAAGCCAGCACTGTTGTCAAATTCCTATTAATTCTCTTTTATTATTAATTCAGCCCGGTAACATATCTGGCCAATAAAGCTCATTCTGATTGTTTTATGCTTGTATTACTGTTTTGGTTTATTTCTGATTAAATGTTTATTTGTTAAATGTACTTCCATGTGTTCACCTAGAGCAGGTGGTTGAACAATCTGAACATAAAAGAATCCACTCTCGGATTTCAAACTTACATTCATTTATGTAACATATAAGGAAGAATGTTTATTCTGTCATTCACCTTCCTTAAAAGACTGCAAAGGCGAAACAAATATATAACAAAGGTGGGGGGTGGTTACATTTATTTTTACATTACAGCAAATGTAATATCTAGTAATATACTTAAGTGTTTACTGTTGCCACAAAATTATATTATAACCTCATGGTAATAAATTAAATTTAAACGACTTGTTTAAGAAAAACATTAAATCTGTGTGTTCCATTTGCATCAATGGATTTTCGCTTAAGCCCCGCCCATTTGTGAAGTCCAGCCCACTTGCGGCTAAAGCTCCTCCCACTTGGAGGTCTCCGGGCTGCAGTGATAACTACATGAAGCGTCTCCTCTCACCTGTTCTCTCTTAAATGTCCTCCAGGTGAGTTCAATTATCATACCTGCAGTCAGTGGGAAGAGAACGTGCTGTCAAAAAGGTTCATTAGGCGGGGCTAAAGCCAAACACCAGAAAATAAATCCTCAGCGTTCATCACAATATTAAACGATTAGAGTTGATTAGATTTTAAGCAGCAGGTAGTGGCGGCTGGTCAATAGGGGGCGCTGGGGCGCCGCCCCCCTTAAAGTTAGCCCCCTTTAACATGTTAACAATAAGTTAAAAGATATATCGCAAATATTAACTAAATAAAATCATTCAGTCATAGTTCTCTACTGTTAGTTATATTATAATTTATTGAAAATCAAAAAATCTAAACTATATTTCTTTCATATTTGTGTGCGGGGCGCCGGACTACTGAGTGTGTATGTACACAAACTTTTCAAAAGCATGTGATTTGAGGCTAAGCTCTAATTGGCTTGTTTCAAATTGTCCTTGGGGCGCAGGCTCCTCCCACTTTTGTTGTTAGAGCGAATCAATATTGTTTTTATATGTTTGGCCTCATGTGATTGGACCGTTCTCAACGACTCTCGTTCCACTCAGCAGCAGCTCGTCAGTTGACAGACAGGTACTAATTAATGTGGAAGCAAGCGCAATATCTCCAGATGAAAGAAAAATACCCGTTCACAAGGCGTTCGGATGAAGAAAAAAAAAGGATCAAGGAGCTTGGACCAGATCGCCCTACTTTCAGTTTGTTTGCGCCCCCCAAATTGTCTTGCACCAGTCGCCACTGGCAGCAGGATATAACCAGCTGGTAATGTATTACCTCAGATTCACCTTTTCTTTGGGATAACTAAATAGCCTGCTGTTAGTGAAAAGCTAAACGAGCACCTTGAGTTGGGGGGGGAGGGGATAATGAAGAAGTGGAGAACAAACAGGACACGATTCAAGGAGGCACATATCCTGACATACAGAGGTGTAGTGTGACAAAACACTGTTTTAAGTCCGCTTGTGCTGCATACACAACTTATTATTTGGTCATTTAGCATTTTAGATGGTTGTAAAATAGCCTATATCCATCAAAAAAGATAAATACGTTTCTTGTTTAGTTTTTTATGTGGCTATATTCCAGTGTTTATGGCCCTGTCAAGTTTGTCTCGTATGGAGTTGGGTTATTTCAAATCTATTAATTTGAAACTGTTAGAAAACAATGAAGCACAGAAGGTAAAAACAGGAAAAATGTTTGAATTGATTTTCCCAGTAATATAATGATTCATTATCATGTGACTCTTGATTTAAACAAGATGGCTGCTTCTGATGATCCATCATATTAACTTGCTTTTAATAGTTTACCAGTTACAGTCTTTATGATTTTAAAAGACCGGAGCAACAACCCTGAATGTCTTTGATATCTTCCGTCCTTCACTGATGATCTGTTTATAATATCCATAGTGTTCATGTGCGATGTTTCTGATGGTCAGAGATCCAGTATTGTGGTGCAGGTTTAAACTGTCTTTGAATCTTTATCATTGGTTTTATCACATTTATCCATAGCGTAATTGGGTTCTTTAGAATTGGCAAGCTTCCATATCGGCTCGTTTCCCTGTATTTTAGTAACGAGACAGATTATCCTTCCGTCACTAACACTGACTTAATTTCGTCTTTCAAACAGAAAATGTTTCTGGGATCAAACTTGTGTGTGAGATCTTGTCCAGCAAACTCTTCACAATGAGTTTCATCTTCATTTCTTCATTCCTACTAAATTCACAGTTGCTGAGACTGCAGTTATAGTTTGATATTTGAAGATATTCATCACAATCACTGGCTTATGTTTTAGAAAACTCAATTCTTCTGGCAACTTTTGTCACGAGGGTCTCCAGATAATGCATATCATAAACCACCAGCCTGAGGTGCTTAAGAAATGTTTAGGGTTTTCAGAAAATATCAGGAGAAGTCATCGTGAAGAATGTGGTAATATCTGAAGAAAGCGGTTTAATGATCCCTCTCACAGAACAACAGTGGTACAAATGTAGTGATGCAGCAAAATACTTTCTTTTTTTACTGAAACACAGAAACTGAACATTTCATTAAGAAACCAGACACCAAAAATAGTTTATAAAAACAGTAATGAATCTAATTTAATAAATAATCAACACTCAATAAAAAAAGTTGCCTATACAAACATTTAAATAGCAAATAATAAGAAATCAACTGTTCTACATCAACTTTTAATGATATAACTAGGCTATGTTTCTTCTCCAATTCGTTGTTGACACATAAACATTTAAAAGGTGGCTGTAGGCCTACTAAAAACCTGTTTTCATGACATTTATTCATATTGAATTAATAATAAAGTAAAGTAGGCCTATAAAGACATCAAAGTAAGTAAAATAAAAATACATATCTATCTGAGAATGTTAGTGTGTGTGTGTGTGAGTGTGAAATTAGCTGTTGATTTGGAAAACTATGTGCAGAAAATGCCTACCATAGATTTCATGATCATGTATAAAAATTACAACATTTCAAACAAATGTAAAAGCCTCCCAATCAGAATGTGACCATGGTGTGGCCTGACATGCATGGAAAAATAGTTATTTTTTCAGGAACACAAGAAATTGATTTAGAAGAATATGTATATGTGTGTGTGTATGTCTTTATTTTAAAGTTATGAAAATAGCAAAAGACAATAGGTGTTTCTTTATCAACTTTACTGCAATTCCACCTTATGTCCACGTGAGAGCAGTAGTGGCGTTGATATGTTTAATTTTGCTCATGGGAAATTTACATGTTAAAATCACATGTGAAACCCGTACTTTTCACATGGGAAACATGGTTTAGGAATGTTTTCATTGTATAATTGTGTTGAACTCTTTCCCATACAAAATCTATGCGATTACATATGAAACCCATCAAAAATATCATAATGGAGTCAACAACCTAAACGTTAGGTTCACAACCTAAATGTGAACCCGATGTAAAAGCAGTTTTATCGGTGAAACAGATTTAGTAACGGCTCCTGAGCCGAGCACATTTGTGTATTCATAGCGCTGAGCAATGTAGCCAATCACAGACGGATCTGTTGATTTCTTAAGCACCTGTGATTGGCCAGTGCCTTCCTTCACTCACATCTAAACACCAGATTTCCCGCATGCTTGCGAAATCTAAATATCCGTGATTATAAATGGACTGACGTAAGTGACACATTTTTAGTCATTTCTAGGCTGATCTTATCCGTTCAGAATGTGAATACGTTTTGTTCTTCGTGCTGTTAACCTTACCATTCAAGCAGCAAAGCTTCTGGAGGGACATAAGTTCCTCATGAATGCGAGATTCATTTTAGAATGAGAGAAAACATATACTTTCTCAAAACAGATGTTCACTAATAGATAGAGAAATCTTTGAATTTCATGTCAAATTATTTTTAAAATGCGGGTGCAATTATTTGTAATAGTAGGCTAATTAGTTGCTAATGATTAAATCTCGCAATTCTTCCACTTTACATTGCTATTCTCGTTGTGGTAAAATGTAATCGTTTTGCAGCATTGCAACCGTTATTTTAGCCTACATGATTTTATGATAAAAACACAGTATGAAATAATGTCCAGATATCAGGCAAAACTCTGCTGATGGGTGTTTTTTATATATATATATATATATATATATATATATATATATATATATATATATATTACACAGTGCCTCCTTAATGTTTTTTTATTTTATTTGCATATTTGTCACCTTTAAAAGATTCAGATCATCAAACAAATTTTAATATTACACAAAGTGCAAGTAAATACAAAATGTAGTTTTCAAAGGATGGTTTCATTTATGAAGTAAAAGAGCTGTCCAAAGCTACATGGCCCTATGTGAAAAATGAATTGCCCCTCCTGTTAAATCATGACAGAACATTATTTTAGAATAATGACCTTGAGCCAAAAACTCATCACCAAACACCAATGACTTGTACATGTGGGTACAGTCATTTCATACACTTCAAAACTGTTGCAACAGAGGTGGAAATACAATTTTTAAGTATATGATTTTATTTGTTGCCACAGTTTGGAAGTGCCTTTTTCTGTTCTAAAGAAGGGGGTGTCCCAATACTTTTGTCCATATAGTGTATGTATCAAGTCATTGGTGTTTGGTGATGAGTTTTTGGCTAATTTAAAGTCACACCAGAGGTGTTCAGCTGCTGACCAGTCAAGTTCTTCCACACTGACTGAATCATCATTTCTCTTTGATTCTTGTCTTATACACAGAGACACTGTCATGTTAGAATAGAAAAGAGTCCTGTCCAAACTGTTGCTATACAATTAGATTCCCTTCATTATATGCGTAAACATTAAGATTTGTACTCATGGAAATTATTAAAGTAGTCAAACCTGTTCGTTAGAAGGGGGTGACCCAATACTTTTGGCAATATAGTGTATGTTTTGTGGGTCAAAATTATTTTTATTTTATGCCAAAAACCATTAGGATATTAAGAAAAAATCTATGAAGTTCTGTTTTTTTGTAAATCTCCTTCTGTAAATATATCAAAAACAAATTTTTGATTAGTAATATGCATTGTTAAAAACTTCATTTGGACAACTTTAAAGGTGATTTTCTCAGCTTTTGGATTTTTTTTTAGATTCCAGATTTTCATCTAGTTGTATCTCGGTCCTAAATGTAAATCATGCTAAGATACTTTCTTTCATTGTGCGACGAGATCCTGAAAGTCTGGAGAGTGAAAGTGACGTGACACGTGGCCAAGTATGGTGACCCATAATTAGAGTTAGTGCTTTTGGATTTACCCATCCAAAGTGTGCGCGCACACACACACACACACACACCGTGAACACACACCCGGAGCAGTATCTGAAAGGAGTGCAGAGTATGATAGATATAATAATAAATTACACTATCCCTCTTTAACCAACTTTTTTTTATGTTACACCTATATTATAGTATTTCTAGATATGTGTATTTTACAAGCTAAACATCTCATAGCGCTTCACTGGAAAAAGTTGGAGGCACAAAGTATAGGAAGTTGGCTTAAAGAAATGGCAATGAATATGTCACTGGAGAAAATAACATATTTATTATTGTTTAACTGTATTGTTTAAATATTTGATTAATGCGTATGTATACATATGGACATTTGTGTAGATGTATGTTCAGTGGAGATCAAAATTAGTGAACAACCTGCAATTTCCTAAATTTCAAGGTCACTGCTTCATCCTATTTGAAGTGATCCTAACAGGAGTAGAAGGGCTGTTGTTTAAGCATATTTCATATATGAATTATATTCTGAAGCACTGTGTAAATAACTTAAATTAGATATTTGAAAAAGAACTCTGATCAAAATTAGAGAACACTTACAGATACATTTTTATTGGTGTTAATCTGGCACCTGCTACTAGTTTCAGTAATTATATGATTAACCCTATTTAACGGGCAGCATTCCTAAAATTTTCACTGAGATTGCAAGATTGGGAGTCGCTTTAAGGTGACTGAAACCCTGCGACAGGAGGTTGTCCAGATGAAGGCCAAAGGGTCGACCCTTTTAGCCACTGCAATAGAAGTTGGTTGTTCCAGATCTGTAATTATTACAATATTGCAGGTTTACAATACCACTAATTCATTCAAATCCCCCAAAAAGGCTGGTTGTCAACATAAGACAAATGCACAAGAAAGGATAATGCAGAGTCTCAGTGGGGAATGGGTTCAGCACTGCAGCTGGGATTGCTTGCCGGTTCAGCGCTGAACAGGGTCAGGATCTATCTCAGCATGTTTAAGAAAAGTCTGACTAAAAGCGCACTCTACATTGATCAAACCTCATCAGCAGAGAGAATCAAAAGGCTAGCCGCACCTTTGCTGAGGACCGTCTTGTGTTGAGAGAGGAGAACTGGTACAAAGTTCACTTTACTGATGAGAGCAAGTTTAATTTATTTGGGTCTGAGAAACTGATGTCCTCTGGCCGCAGATGTGCTGAAGTCATTCAAAGCACTTTCTACACTTCCTACTCATTTATGACCGCTTTAACCCTCCAACATTTTAGTCGTAATCTTTTGTGCTACAGTGGTTACTATTCTCTAATTTGTTTTGTTTTCCAAGTTTTTTTTTTTTTAAATGCCTTGGTTATTTTGTCAAGCATGTAATAAGCAGTCGTATACTTGCAGCTAATATTCCTTCAAATTTTGAGCAATGAAGATTAACAATATTTCAGAAAAAAAATCAAGTAAATATTGTTCTTTTATTTAGATCTCCACTGTATGAATCTTCAGATCAATCTTCACTCAATGCTTCCAATCAAATAAAGTACAATAAATCCAGATGAAGAAATTAGTAGATGCAGAGTCCTTCCCAGCCTTGCTTTTGTACCATGGCTTCTTATTTCAGCAGTTGTGCGTGTTATGAAGGATCTTTCTGTTGAGGCAAACCCACCAACGATTAGGAGAGAAATCAAATCGTAAACATATAAAACCAAATATATGCTTTGACCAAAGTAAATGCAGCTTAGCACAATCTAAAACCGATGACCAAAAGAGTTATTACACACCTTTGACCACCAGTTGTGTACTGTGATCAAGTCCCAAAGCTGGGACAAAACAGAGGTACGTTCCTCCATCAGAGAGCTGAAGATTGGTAAGTTTGAGAAAGACACGGCCCTTCTTAAGCTCCTCAGGTAAAACTTCTGCTCTGTTCTTGTATGCTGAGTCTTGTTCCTTTACAGAAACTTTTCCATGGATGACATCCAATACGTTCCTGATGTCGTTGTGTCTCCAGTGTACTGTCAGATGTTTTTCTTTAAGTTCAATACTTCTGTGACTGCACTTCAAGATGACAGAGTCTCCTTCAGTACTTTCAACTACCTGAGAGGCTAGAAAACAGGACTTTTCTTAGAATTACATCACTTTAATTATTGACTATTACAGTCGGTACAAAATTGAGACAGCATTGAAATTAAGAAAATGTAAATCTAAGAAACGGAGTGCTGTTGATTATGTGACTCTTGGTTTAGAGTCAGACAATCATTGAAGATGCTCTGTTTCATGTTTCTACAAAAATTTGAACTAAATATTTTTTGCTGATAGTTTGCAATGAAAAAATGTAATAAAGCATAAATTACAATGTAAAAAAAAAAATGGTCTCAAACCTTCGAACAGTCTTTGCTCTTTTCTTACCTGAACCTGTTAACAGTACGAACACATAAATGAAACAGCATCTGTAAACCAAGAAGAAAAAATATTAATATTAAAATAAATAATAAACTCTTACTATCCTGTCAGCATACAGCAAATGTGAAGCTTACTCATTTTCAAATCCATCACGTGTTGTAACTAATTTTCAAGATAAATTTCTAAAGGCAGGTCAGTTTGTTGCTAAAAGCTTCTAAATGACATTGTGCCATTACATAACCACAATGCAAAACTGTGTCATTGCATAGAATACACAATTAGGCTACTCAAATGGACTGGCCATCTCTTGTTTTCTAAACATTTCTTTAAAAAAATGATTGGACATCTCATCAAAAATATGATTTTAAAGATGTTAATTTAGATTTGGAGAAGTGATATACTATTCTATTATTATAGGAACTAGGGCTGTAGCTATCGAATATTTTTGTAATCGAGTATTCTACCGAAAATCCCATCGAGCAATCAAGTAATCGGAGAAGAACTACTTTTCACAAACTGTTTTATTCATGGTATAATACAGTAAATGATTGGACATTATATTTAACGTCTTCCCTTCATTATTTGTAGCGCACCAGCCACCCAGTAATCACAATAAGGTTGTGCTTTTAACTCAAATTCTGTCAGTTTATAATGGAATACAAAGTGTTGGGCGCTTGCTTGGCCATTTGTTGTGTTATTAACAGGAAAGTGTGTTCAGCTTAATTGGAGTAGTATGTTGTTTAGATGGGTATAAAAAGCTTAGTTTACAGCGGCAGCCGTTGTGTGAAGCCCTTCTCGTGAGAAGACCGAAGATTGTGTAAAGACCATCGACTCCACCGGGCAGGGATATAAGTATCGCTTTTTATTTATCTTTCTTGCTGCTTGTTTTATCTCTGTTTTAGTTCTTATAACCAATTCTTACTATGTGTAAGTAAGTTGTTGTTTGTTAGCATGTGTTTTTGATAGTGTTATTGTTTTTAGGATTACTGATAAACTACTGCCATTTGATTTATCTATTTTAATTTTAGATAAATTATGTATTAATTTATTATGTCTTTATAGGTATTTTCTTTAGTTTTAATAAATTGTATTTATTTTAGTAACGTTACTTCAACATACTACATAGAAATGAAATAACATGTATGTGTGTATATATATATATATATATATATAGGTGTTTGGCTTAGTGTCATGTTAGAATCATTTTTATACCTTTTGTTGTTTTATTATTTTGAAATGTTTTTAGCTTAATTTTTTGTTTTCATTTAAATGTTTAGTTTTGCATACAAATTTTAGCTAAATGTTGTTGTATGCATTTGTCATTTGATTTAATTTCTCAATTTTCTTTAATGTGTATATATAGTATTTATAGACTTTTAACTTATAGTTACTTTTTCTTATTTGTAAGTCGCTTTGGATTAAAGCGTCTGCTAAATGACTAAAAAGTCAAAGTAAATTATAAATGTGTTTTTGCTCTTTATTTCAAGTTTATAGCTATATATATAAATGTGAATGAACATCATAAGGCATGAAAAAAATCCAGTATAGCCTAATTTATAATGAAAATAATGTCTCGTTCGTTATTGTAATCGGAAAGATGATTGACTCACATGCTGCTTGACACTATTGCAATATAGCCTACAAGATTTGTATTTCGCTATAAAACAGTCATATTTTGATTTCGGTGCTACCAATCCGGACCATTTGCATGCGCAAAAGGCTAGAATAGTCTATCTCAAAATATTATAACTATAATCTTTATTCTCGAAATATTTCGACTTTATTTTCTCGTAATATTTCGACTTTATTCTCGTAATATTTAGACGTAATTTCGATTTATTCTCGTTGTTTTAGATGTCTTTATTTTTTAACGTGCCACTAAAACGCACTCGTACTGCTGCACTGTGCTTCTGTCACCAAAACTAAATCCTCTTATGTGCAATCATACAGGCAATAAAGCTCATTCTGATAATAAACGTCTTTGTTCGTTATATGTCCTGTTTGAGTTTATTGGTGGATTTCTATTGCGCAGACACATAAATCAGTTTCATCCTTCCACTATTCAGTATTAAACTGACACGTGCACTCAATGTCACAAGCCGAAAAATCCTTCCAAATATCACGAGTAGCTACACTGAATATTAATTCCGAGAGACCGTTATATATTAATCTCCACAACGTGGAGTCTAATTGAGGAAGTATTACCGTCGGTACATGTTGTAACCTGTGTTAGGTTCAACATGTAGCCTCTGTGTTAGTCAGGTTCAAATGGGCGAGTGAAGCACGCGTGCAGTTCATCTGTCTCAAAACGGAAGTGATTTGTGCATCTCTCAGGCAGTTGTTGCCAGATTGGTCGGGTTGCCGCCCAATTGGGTTTCTTTTGATCGGCTTGGACCGGAGAATAACGCATTGCGCGGGTAGACCAAATTTGGGCTGCTTTAAAAAAACTAAAAACCGCCCAATCAGCTGCTTTTTTCTTCACTTTTATCTTAGTCACGTTATCTTAATATGCTCGAGCTCAAAGTATCACAGCAAAATAATGTGTAGTGCAGTCATCAACTCATTTTTCCTTAACGCAAACCTTTTGGTTCATTTTAACAGAGACTTGTGAATCAATTTACCATCTTTTATGTTGGTGAGATGTGATGACTCGTGAGTGATTGGGTTTGGCGCTGTAAACGGCTAAATTTAAATGTGCAGCTTAGCTATATATTTACTCTTTCATTTTATTTAAGTTAAGTGATTCATGGCAAAGTGGCTTAAATATAAGTTACACGATAAAGAATCTAAGAGTAACTCAAATCTCACAACGTGGATTAAATGAACAGAAGACTTCTAAATGTAATTGTAACTGAAATAAGAGAACAGTTGAATGATTTAATAAAAATCAAAACTGAACATGGGACTATACAATGCTGTCCTGCATCAGAACATCTTTTAAACCGTCCAAACTCTTACTTGGCATTGACAGCTGCTGGACTTGAACAGTTTTGACTGTGCTAAGTTCTGCATTATGTTCTAAAATGTTTACTTCATGAAATACGTGCTGTAGTTCTGTCTGAAACATTGTTGTTAATTGTTATTATTATTTTATTTTTGCTGTCAGATTATCAGATTATTGCCCTGTTTTGATCCATGTTCCTGTGAAATTTATTTATATTTATTACCTTTTTTTCATCATTTTATTTTGAGGAGATACAAATGGTCCTTATTAATCTTGATTGACATGGTAATAAAATCATATCACATTATTTTGGCAGTTAACATTTTGGGCTGGTTTTTGTTGAAGTGGGCGGGTTTTGGTGAGCTTTTGGGCTGGAAATCGTCAACCCGATCTGGCAACACTGCTCTCAGTTTGACGTACAACATAAATACAAGAGAACTTCATCAACTAAATCACATGCGTCGTAAAACACCGAATCAGATCGATAAATACCACTATTTGCATTAAATATCGTCTCCGAATGAACTTCCCTGTAAGTTGATTACAATAAACATATTCTGTTAGAAATGCCCAGAAGAGACGTATTCAATGTCGCATGTCTAAAAAGTCTTCGAAATCTCACGAGTACATTTATATACAGTATGAATGCAAGAGCTGTCTGTTCTACATCGTGCAGGTAGAATTGAGAAAGTCGTTTTACCGTCGGTACGTGTGTCAGATTCTCCCAGAATAAGCGTCAAAACTGCGTCATATCTCTTAGACTAACACTTCTCTGGCAAGTGAAAGTCTTGCATGTTTCACCGCCTCTCGTAGGAGGAGCGATACAGTAATAGCTACCGAACGAAATGACACGAATCCAATTGTAGTGGAGTTGAACTAGGGTTGTATTCTAATGTGTTTCTGATTTCTCTAGCCTTCCTCTTGGTGTGCAGGCTGTCAACTTTAATCAAAAGGGTTTTATTGAACACTGAAGATGTATTGGAGAGTGTGGGTGTAAGTGTGTGGTTCTACAATAAAATAGAAATAATTAGCATAACAGTACTGTATCAAAACAAATCACATGAATCTATACAATGTAGTAGTGTGTGTGTATATACAGTATTGACTTTCTGTGGTAATATAAAACACAATCTCGCGCTGTGCTCTTTTATGTAAACACAGTGGGCACGTTAAACCGAAAGTGCGCGAATACTTGCAATGAATATCACAAATCAAAACAATTAAGTACTCTTATTTAAACTTCACAATAGTAATTCCCAATATAGCAGCATGATGATATGAATAAACATGGACGATAATACGAATAGTGAAATCATATTTGTAAACACAGCTCGTGCGTGCATGCGCTGAATGAGTTGGCATAGCTTTACATTAATTTCACGCGGTCAATCGCGAACAGCAGACAAATACCAAAATGTCACAGATCTGATTATTAGGATTAACAAGAATAGTCTATAGAACAGAGCGGGTACTCACAATTAGTCACAGACGCACACAATAACACATTGTGTTAACTCCCGGGACAAGTCTCTGGCTCGCTTCATTCTGCTGCGTTATGATTGACAGGTGCACTAAGCCCCGCCTTTCCAACTCCATACTACTTTCTATTTGCATTAAATAACTTTGCTCTCCTCAGACAAGTTTCTGAAGCTTGAAGTGCTGACTACAATGCGTTTACGTTGAGTTGAAAGAAACTGAACCATTCGTTCACACAGCATGTGCAAATTTGAGGATTGTTAATGTTAATTTGATTCATTATTTTCTCACATTCGTCGTTTTTAGTAATATGATTACATAGTCTATCATGCAATGTTTAAATCATTTTTAATGATTCAGCTCAATTCGACCGCAGTTCAGCACATAATACAAACCAATGTATACTCATTCTGATTCTGATAATAAACGTCTTTGCTCGTTATATGTCCTGTTTGAGTTTATTGGGGGATTTCTATTGCGCAGACACATAAATCAGTTTCATCCTTCCACTATTCAGTATTAAGTTGACACATGCACTCAATGTCACAAGCCGAAAAATCCTTCCAAATATCACGAGTACACTGAATATTAATTCCGAGAGACCGTTATATATTAATCTCCACAACGTGGAGTCTAATTGAGGAAGTATTACCGTCGGTACATGTTGTACCCTGTGTTAATATCAGGTTCAACATGTCGCCTCTGTGTTAGTCAGTTCAAATGGGCGAGTGAAGTTCATCTGTCTCAAAGCGGAAGTGATTTGTGCATCTCTCAGGTTGACGTACAACATAAATACAAGAGAACTTCATCAACTAAATCACATGCGTCGTAAAACACCGAGTCAGATCGATAAATACCACTATTTGCATTAAATATCGTCTCCGAATGAACTTCCCTGTTGATTACAATAAACATATTCTGTTAGAAATGCCCAGAAGAGACACATTAAATATATTCAATGTCGCATGTCTAAAAAGTCTTCGAAATCTCACGAGTACATTATATACAGTATGAATGCAAGAGCTGTCTGTTCTACATCGTGCAGGTAGAATTGAGAAAGTCGTTTTACCGTCGGTACGTGTGTCAGATTCTCTCAGAATAAGCGTCAAAACTGCGTCATATCTCTTAGACTAACACTTCTCTGGCAAGTGAAAGTCTTGCATGTTTCACCGCCTCTCGTAGGAGGAGCGATACAGTAATAGCCACCGAACGAAATGACACGAATCCAATTGTAGTGGAGTTGAACTAGGGTTGTATTCTAATGTGTTTCTGATTTCTCTAGCCTTCCTCTTGGTGTGCAGGCTGTCAACTTTAATCAAAAGGGTTTTATTGAACACTGAAGATGTATTGGAGAGTGTGGGTGTAAGTGTGTGGTTCTACAATAAAATAGAAATAATTAGCATAACAGTACTGTATCAAAACAAATCACATGAATCTATACAATGTAGTAGTGTGTGTATATACATTATCGACTTTCTGTGGTAATATAAAACACAATCTCGCGCTGTGCTCTTTTATGTAAACACAGTGGGCATGTTAAACCGAAAGTGCGCGAATACTTGCAATGAATATCACAAATCAAAACAATTAAGTGCTCTTATTTAAACTTCACAGTAGTAATTCCCAATATAGCAGCATGATGATATGAATAAACATGGACGATAATACGAATAGTGAAATCATATTTGTAAACACAGCTCGTGCATGCGCTGAATGAGTTGGCATAGCTTTACATTAATTTCACGCGGTCAATCGCGAACAGCAGACAAATACCAAAATGTCACCGATCTGATTATTAGGATTAACAAGAATAGTCTATAGAACAGAGCGGGTACTCACAATTAGTCACAGACGCACACAATAACACATTGTGTTAACTCCCGGGACAAGTCTCTGGCTCGCTTCATTCTGCTGCGTTATGATTGACAGGTGCACTAAGCCCCGCCTTTCCAACACCATACTACTTTCTATTTGCATTAAATAACTTTGCTCTCCTCAGACAAGTTTCTGAAGCTTGAAGTGCTGACTACAATGCGTTTACGTTGAGTTGAAATAAACTGAACCATTCGTTCACACAGCATGTGCAAATTTGAGGATTGGTAATGTTAATTTGATTCATTATTTTTTCACATTCGTCGTTTTTAGTAATATGATTACATAGTCTATTATGCAATGTTAAAATCATTTTTAATGATTCAGCTCAATTCGACCGCAGTTCAGCACATAATGTATACAAACCACCAGCACGCGTTTCCTTAAAACATTGTGATCTTTTGAACATACAAAAGACCAAACACTTTAGATTTAAACATATTTATTCTTCATTATTTAAAAATGTCTACTCTATATAACATTTGTGAAAAAAAAAATTTATGTCATTGTTTTTTGGTGATTGGGGATGTTAGATTGTTGAGAGAAGTAGAAATAGTTTCTTGTTTTTGTCAGTGGAACTGAAATGTGGATAATATTCCAGTCTTTATAAACTATAATCAGGTTTGTCTCCTCTGGAGAAGGCTTTGGGTCCGCTCTCTTCTCATTGGGTTCTGTAAGAAAAGAAGCATAGAAGATAAAAATAGAGTTTCTATCCATCTAATAATTAAATTAGTCCCCCCATTACAGCGATTAGTAACCATTCACAATACATTATGACATGCTGACAAAGACAGAAAAACTTCACAATTCAAAAAAAGATGCATAAAACTGCATTTCCTTTCTTGTACGATCTCTCTTTATTAGAAAGACAAATATTGCTTTAAAAGACTTGACCTACTCACATGAGCAACAACACTGAACGTGTGAACGACCATCTCTTCTTTGCTGGTGATGTGTAGTTTATAATATCCGTAGTGTTCAGGTGTGATGCTTGTGATGGTGAGCGATCCGGTATTGTGGTTCAGTTCCAAACTGTCTTTGAATTGTTGTATTGTTTCATTATATAGGTTTACCTCATTGTTTGTTTTACTCAGTGTAGCTATTAAAACAAATTTAGCACAACTGCATTCTTTGGATTCGGCAAACTTCCACCATATCATATCAGTTTCCCGTATTTCGGTAAGATCAGTGTGTAGCGTGACAGGCTGTACCTCAATCACTGGCACTGACGTGATATTATCTTCCTTAAGAAGCACACCTGGAGAACAAACAGGAAAACAAATCCAGTTGGAGATTTAATTGAGTGTAAAGACCATCGACTCCACCGCGCTTGGACATAAGTATCGCCTTTTTATTTCTCTTTACTACTACTTGTTTCACTTCTGTTTGGCTTGGTGTCATGCTGGAATCATTTTTATAGTCATCCCTTTTGTTGTTTTAATATTTTGAATAGTTTTTAGCTTTTTTTTTTTCATTTAAATGTTTAGTTTTGAAATGTTGTTGTATGCATTTGTCATTTTTATAAAATGTCTTTATTTTCTTAAATGTGTATGTGTGTGTATATATATATATATATATATATATATATATATTTATAGACTTTTAACTTATGATTTTAGTTACTTTTTCTTATTTGTAAGTGGCTTTGGATAAAAGTATCTGCTAAATGACTAAAAGTAATGTTTCCATTCACATATTTGTATGCAAAGTTTAGGGTAGGCCTATCGCATTAAAAACGCTGGAAAGAAATGTAAAAATGAACAGAAAACTATAAAAAAGAAAACTTATGATGCGAAGACCTAAGCTTTTTTAGTACCACCTCGGCCGGGGTTCCAAGCGATCCGTACCGTTACCAAAACGTGACGTGTAAACTCTGCTGATCACTGATTGGCCGGAGAAAATCGTCATTACTGCGTCACTGAACTTGCGACAGGAGACCCAACATAGACCCGCTAGATTTAAATCAGCACAGCCAGCGAAGGATCGGACGCAGCATTTGTTTGAACAAACGCACCTTTTGTATCAACCACAGTGTTGTTGTCTGTTGAGGAAGTAACGCACAGTATCGATTTGAAACACGTCATAATTTCATTCATATACATGGGACGATCAATTAATGTCACTTTAGGAGACGGGTGGAAACTCTACCTGTAACGTTACGTGTCTTCTTGAAGTTATCAAAAATCCATCTTTATAACAATAAACCATGCCGAATTGCCGGGACAGTTTAAAATGCTAATATAGCAAACAAACCCACAATGCATTTAGGTGAAAATTTCTGTATCATCTCCTGTTTCCGGTAGGGGCGCTAATTTAGGGAAAGCTCGTATGGGTAGTTTTTTAGGATAGTGACAAAAGACCCATACGGTCGTATGAGTTGGAGGACTTGTTGAAAATTGGTCTGTTTAAGTATATATCTGAATCAAATGATTTGCGCTCCGCGCTCCCGAAGTCCCGATCTGTGTGTGTGTGAGAGAGAGAGCGAGAGAGATAGAGAGTGTGTGTGTGTGTGAGAGAGAGAGAGAGAGATAGAGTGTGTGTGTGTGTGAGAGAAATTATTATCCCTTGTCTAAATAAATGATCTTATGAACCACTGACAACTCATAAATAACTGGTTTGTAAACAATGTAATAATTTATAAATTCTAAATTGATCATTAATAAAGTATGAAAATACAATTATCAAACATATATATATATATATATATATATATGTATGCTCAAGATCAAAACATTTATAGCTGTATTTATAAACTGCTTACCAATGACTATTAATGTTGGGACAATGCTTTATAGAGGATGAACTGACTATTTACTAATTCTTACCTAATAATTAATAGTACAGATATTAAAATTGAAGCTATCACTAATGGATCAAATGTGAAGACTGTAATACTAAGGATGAACACCAGATAAAGGCATAACCTTAATCCTGATGAGCTACATAATCTGACTCTCTGTGTATCTGAATAAAATATAATACATAATAAGTTGAAATGTTCTTTACTGTCAGTATACTTTTAAATTATTTTTGTTGAAGTGCCTATAGAACATTGAAATAATTTTTACAAATATTTAAAGGAAAAATCATTACAACTTTTATGTTTCCTAAAATGTCTCACCGATAGTGTCACAATCCGGTTCATGATCTTACGCCCACTCACCACCAGAGGTCACCCGCTCACCACATGAACTCTTGCACTACACTCACTGTTGCACTCCACCTCAGACTACAATTCCCATCACCCATTGCACTGACGACACACAGCTGATTGCACTGAACTAGAGGTCTGCACAGGCTCAAAACTGAAGCCCGAACCCGACCCGACCCGAGCGGCACAGTTAAATTAAGAGCCCGAACCAGACCTCTACACTGAACTTACTACTGATTACTCTGAACACACACAGATGATTACACTGATCACACAGCTACTTAAGCCATGGACTTCCTCTCTGTCACTGCCGAGTATTGTTTGAGCATTTAGCATCCTCCAGATGTTAGCCACATACTAAGCCGTTCCATATTTTGTTATAGTTTCTGTTCAGTCATTCTAAGTTGCCTTGTTGTCTGGTTCCTGACCTTCTGCCTGTTACCTGGATCATCTCTCTGTCTTGCCCTCTGGATATAGTTTGCCGATCGTAGACCACGCCCATTTACCTGAGTACTCTCCTGCCTTGTCCCTATATTCCTGTTTGCCATTTGCTCGACCCTGCCTGTGTTTTGACCATGTCTTCTAATAAAAGCCTTCAAATGGATCCACACGCCTCTCGTATAGTCGGTCCTGTTACAGAATACTCGGCCACAAAAGGATCCAGCAGCTTTTCTAATGGACCCTGGTCAGGTACGGACCCACTCAACCAACTGCTTGACCTGCGGCAAGGAAACCGCAGGTTTCATTTCAGCCATTTCAGCCTTTAAACCATTTTTATGAAAAGGGATAAGTTAAACATAAATTATTATATTAATTTAAAGTGTATAAATATTATGGTCTTAATTGTTTATAAT
This sequence comes from Schizopygopsis pylzovi, assembly GCA_027422435.1. Classification (NCBI taxonomy): domain Eukaryota; kingdom Metazoa; phylum Chordata; class Actinopteri; order Cypriniformes; family Cyprinidae; genus Schizopygopsis; species Schizopygopsis pylzovi. The sequence continues at coordinate 5,417,905 of CM049825.1, read as the reverse complement.
TTTAGTAGAAACATTCGCTTCTTTCATTCAAATTGATTCTCTGGCACGAGGTGGCGCTTAATATAACGGATTCCCCGATAACAGCTGTACACAAAAGCAGCACGGTCCGCGCTCATAAACGCTGTTTTATCAGGCATTATAGGCAAGATGAAATGAAAATGCCAATGACACATTTCTGAGGACAGTTGGTTCCCTTCAGAGATACATAAACACCCGCGCTGCGTTTTGACTTTGACACGTGCAGCGTTCATATTTATTCAATGACATCATTTCTTTTTGAAGTTTAATCAGCCCTTTCACGAGTGAAACTGAAAGACCTCCTGAAATTATAAATGAAGACTTGTCTTAAACCACTTAGTGTATTTACAACTTTGTTTATGTTCTGTATTTACTTCAAGAAAAGAGATATATTTCTAATCTTATTTTACATTGAGACAAGAAGCAAATGTGAATGCTAAGTATTATAAAGATGCAGTTTTGTATTGTGATTAAAATTAGGCATTGTATTGAATGGAGAATATTGTAAATTTAACAAAAATAAATAAAGTTATGTGACGTCAATTTATTTTCTTGGATTGAAATACGTAGAGGGCTAAATATATTTTTAAATGCTTACTTAAAAACAATAGCAAACAAATATTAAAAAATATATTGGCAGAAAATATCTTTATCTAAATATATTTTGAAACATGTTTTAGTAAACATATTTGACCCTTTTGATATCTCATATACAATATATATACATACACACACATGCGCTTTGCGCTCTGAAGTCCCGAACTGAACCAAATGATTTGCGCTTTGCGCTCTGAAGTCTCAAACTGAAGCAAATGATTTGCGCTTTGCGCTCTGAAGTCCCAAACTGAACCAAATGATTTGCGCTTTGCGCTCTGAAGTCTCAAACTGAAGCAAATGATTTGCGCTTTGCGCTCTGAAGTCTCAAACTGAAGCAAATGATTCGCGCTCTGCGCTCTGAAGTCTCAAACTGAACCAAATGATTTGCGCTTTGCGCTCTGAAGTCTCAAACTGAACCAAATGATTCGCGCTTTGCGCTCTGAAGTCACGAACTGAAGCAAATGATTTGCGCTTTGCGCTCTGAAGTCACGAACTGAACCAAATGATTTGCGCTTTGCGCTCTGAAGACACGAACTGAACCAAATGATTTGCGCTCTGAAGTCACGAACTGAACCAAATGATTTGCGCTTTGCGCTCTGAAGTCACGAACTGAACCAAATGATTTGCGCTTTGCGTTCTGAAGTCACGAACTGAACCAAATGATTTGCGCTTTGCGCTCTGAAGTCACGAACTGAACCAAATGATTTGCGCTCTGAAGTCACGAACTGAACAAAATGATTCGCGCTTTGCGCTCTGAAGACACGAACTGAACCAAATGATTTGCGCTTTGCGCTCTGAAGTCTCAAACTGAAGCAAATGATTTGCGCTTTGCGCTCTGAAGTCCCAAACTGAAGCAAATGATTTGCGCTTTGCGCTCTGAAGTCTCAAACTGAACCAAATGATTTGCGCTTTGCGCTCTGAAGTCACGAACTGAACCAAATGATTTGCGCTTTGCGCTCTGAAGACACGAACTGAACCAAATGATTTGCGCTTTGCGCTCTGAAGTCACGAACTGAACCAAATGATTTGCGCTTTGCGCTCTGAAGTCTCAAACTGAAGCAAATGATTTGCGCTTTGCGCTCTGAAGTCACGAACTGAACCAAATGATTTGCGCTTTGCGCTCTGAAGTCTCAAACTGAAGCAAATGATTTGCGCTTTGCGCTCTGAAGTCACGAACTGAACCAAATGATTTGCGCTTTGCGCTCTGAAGACACGAACTGAACCAAATGATTTGCGCTTTGTGCTCTGAAGTCACGAACTGAACCAAATGATTTGCGCTTTGCGCTCTGAAGTCTCAAACTGAAGCAAATGATTTGCGCTCTGCGCTCTGAAGTCCCAAACTGAAGCAAATGATTTGCGCTCTGCGCTCTGAAGTCCCAAACTGAACCAAATAATTTGCGCTTTGCGCTCTGAAGTCCCAAACTGAAGCAAATGATTTGCGCTTTGCGCTCTGAAGTCACGAACTGAACCAAATGATTTGCGCTCTGCGCTCTGAAGTCCCAAACTGAACCAAATGATTTGCGCTCTGCGCTCTGAAGTCTCAAACTGAAGCAAATGATTTGCGCTTTGCGCTCTGAAGTCACGAACTGAAGCAAATGATTTGCGCTTTGCGCTCTGAAGTCACGAACTGAAGCAAATGATTTGCGCTTTGCGCTCTGAAGTCACGAACTGAAGCAAATGATTTGCGCTTTGCGCTCTGAAGTCACGAACTGAACCAAATGATTTGCGCTTTGCGCTCTGAAGTCTCGAACTGAACCAAATGATTTGCGCTTTGCGCTCTGAAGACACGAACTGAACCAAATGATTTGCGCTTTGCGCTCTGAAGACACGAACTGAACCAAATGATTTGCGCATTGCGCTCTGAAGACACGAACTGAACCAAATGATTTGCGCTTTGCGCTCTGAAGTCACGAACTGAACCAAATGATTTGCGCTTTGCGCTCTGAAGTCTCAAACTGAAGCAAATGATTTGCGCTTTGCGCTCTGAAGTCTCGAACTGAACCAAATGATTTGCGCTTTGCGCTCTGAAGTCTCAAACTGAAGCAAATGATTTGCGCTTTGCGCTCTGAAGTCTCGAACTGAACCAAATGATTTGCGCTTTGCGCTCTGAAGTCTCAAACTGAAGCAAATGATTTGCGCTTTGCGCTCTGAAGTCTCAAACTGAACAGCTGTACACAAAAGCAGCACGGTCCGCGCTCATAAACGCTGTTTTATCAGGCATTATAGGCAAGATTAAATGAAAATGCCAATGACACATTTCTGAGGACAGTTGGTTCCCTTCAGAGATACATAAACACCCGCGCTGCGTTTTGACTTTGACACGTGCAGCGTTCTTATTTATTCAATGACATCATTTCTTTTTGAAGTTTAATCAGCCCTTTCACGAGTGAAACTGAAAGACCTCCTGAAATTATAAATGAAGACTTGTCTTAAACCACTTAGTGTATTTACAACTTTGTTTATGTTCTGTATTTACTTCAAGAAAAGAGATATATTTCTAATCTTATTTTACATTGAGAAAAGAAGCAAATGTGAATGCTAAGTATTATAAAGATACAGTTTGTATTGTGATTAAAATTAGGCATTGTATTGAATGGAGAATATTGTAAATTTAACAAAAATAAATAAAATAAATAAAGTTATGTGACATGTCAATTTATTTTCTTGGATTGAAATACGTAGAGGGCTAAATATATTTTTAAATGCTTACTTAAAAACAATAGCAAACAAATATTAAAAAATATATTGGCAGAAAATATCTTTATCTAAATATATTTTGAAACATGTTTTAGTAAACATATTTGACCCTTTTGATATCTCATATACAATATATATACATACACACACATGCGCTTTGCGCTCTGAAGTCCCAAACTGAACCAAATGATTTGCGCTTTGCCCTCTGAAGTCTCAAACTGAAGCAAATGATTTGCGCTTTGCGCTCTGAAGTCCCGACCTGATGCAAATGATTTGCGCTTTGCGCTCTGAAGTCCCGACCTGATGCAAATGATTTGCGCTTTGCGCTCTGAAGTCCCAAACTGAACCAAATGATTTGCGCTTTGCGCTCTGAAGTCTCAAACTGAACCAAATGATTTGCGCTTTGCGCTCTGAAGTCTCAAACTGAAGCAAATGATTCGCGCTCTGCGCTCTGAAGTCTCAAACTGAAGCAAATGATTTGCGCTTTGCGCTCTGAAGTCACGAACTGAACCAAATGATTTGCGCTTTGCGCTCTGAAGTCTCAAACTGAAGCAAATGATTTGCGCTTTGCGCTCTGAAGACACGAACTGAACCAAATGATTTGCGCTTTGCGCTCTGAAGACACGAACTGAACCAAATGATTTGCGCTTTGCGCTCTGAAGTCACGAACTGAAGCAAATGATTTGCGCTTTGCGCTCTGAAGTCTCAAACTGAAGCAAATGATTTGCGCTCTGCGCTCTGAAGTCCCAAACTGAAGAAAATTATTTGCGCTCTGCGCTCTGAAGTCCCAAACTGAACCAAATGATTTGCGCTTTGCGCTCTGAAGTCTCAAACTGAACCAAATGATTTGCGCTCTGCGCTCTGAAGTCCCAAACTGAACCAAATGATTTGCGCTTTGCGCTCTGAAGTCCCAAACTGAACCAAATGATTTGCGCTTTGCGCTCTGAAGTCTCGAACTGAACCAAATGATTTGCGCTTTGCGCTCTGAAGTCACGAACTGAAGCAAATGATTTGCGCTTTGCGCTCTGAAGTCACGAACTGAAGCAAATGATTTGCGCTTTGCGCTCTGAAGTCCCAAACTGAAGCAAATGATTTGCGCTTTGCGCTCTGAAGTCTCGAACTGAACCAAATGATTTGCGCTTTGCGCTCTGAAGTCTCAAACTGAAGCAAATGATTTGCGCTTTGCGCTCTGAAGTCCCAAACTGAAGCAAATGATTTGCGCTTTGCGCTCTGAAGTCCCAAACTGAACAGCTGTACACAAAAGCAGCACGGTCCGCGCTCATAAACGCTGTTTTATCAGGCATTATAGGCAAGATGAAATGAAAATGCCAATGACACATTTCTGAGGACAGTTGGTTCCCTTCAGAGATACATAAACACCCGCGCTGCGTTTTGACTTTGACACGTGCAGCGTTCATATTTATTCAATGAGATCATTTCTTTTTGAAGTTTAATCAGCCCTTTCACGAGTGAAACTGAAAGACCTCCTGAAATTATAATTGAAGACTTGTCTTAAACCACTTAGTGTATTCACAGCTTTGTTTATGTTCTGTATTTACTTCAAGAAAAGAGATATATTTCTAATCTTATTTTACATTGAGACAAGAAGCAAATGTGAATGCTAAGTATTATAAAGATACAGTTTTGTATTGTGATTAAAATTAGGCATTGTATTGAATGGAGAATATTGTAAATTTAACAAAAATAAATAAAATAAATAAAGTTATGTGACATGTCAATTTATTTTCTTGGATTGAAATACGTAGAGGGCTAAATATATTTTTAAATGCTTACTTAAAAACAATAGCAAACAAATATTAAAAAATATATTGGCCGAAAATATCTTTCTCTAAATATATTTTGAAACATGTTTTAGTAAACATATTTGACCCTTTTGATATCTCATATACAATATATATACATACACACGCATGCGCTTTGCGCTCTGAAGTCCCGACCTGATGCAAATGATTTGCGCTTTGCGCTCTGAAGACACGAACTGAACCAAATGATTTGCGCTTTGCGCTCTGAAGTCTCAAACTGAAGCAAATGATTTGCGCTTTGCGCTCTGAAGTCACGAACTGAACCAAATGATTTGCGCTTTGCGCTCTGAAGTCCCGAACTGAAGCAAATGATTTGCGCTTTGCGCTCTGAAGTCTCAAACTGAAGCAAATGATTTGCGCTTTGCGCTCTGAAGTCCCAAACTGAAGCAAATGATTTGCGCTCTGCGCTCTGAAGTCCCAAACTGAACCAAATGATTTGCGCTCTGCGCTCTGAAGTCCCAAACTGAACCAAATGATTTGCGCTTTGCGCTCTGAAGTCACGAACTGAACCAAATGATTTGCGCTCTGCGCTCTGAAGTCCCGAGAACATGAAAAAAAAAAAAAAAACTTTGCATTTATAATCGACAATATTGTTGTTTCATTTAATAATCATTGTTTAACATGTTCAGACTGAGCCAACAGACCATTTTAACAGGATAAATTGAATATTAACAAAATGTATGGGTCTAGGTAAAAAAATGTCATTTTCATGAAAACTATTAAAATGGATTTATTGCGTTTTGGAAAAGAGCTCTTCATATGAAATCGGACCCTTTACTGCTCAGTTCAACTAAACATAATAAGAAACATATACAGAAAATAAGTTCATATGTATTTTATTGGTAATATAGTTTTATATAATTGTTTCACAAATGCTTATAGACAATTACATTTTTTAAAGATTATGTATCATAATATTGTCTGCAATAATTTACAATAAGGCCATTCAAATATTTTTTAAAAATTGTGATAGATAATAAATAGTGTTAGCTGCAATTTACATTGTTATCTCTTAACATTAATTAATGCATTAACTAACATGAACTTAAAAGGAACATTATATTTTTAAATTATTTATTAAATTTTTTTTGATGTTAGGTAATACTAACATTAAAAAATATTAATGTACATGTTAATTCACAGTACAAGAGCTTGCAAAATGTAAAATTCCCTAGTTTCAGATTTTGGGATCCCGAGAATTTATTTAAGTAGCCTAAATAAAAGAAACACACATACACACACACACACACACAACACACACACAACACACACACAATATATATATATATATTATATTATATATAAATAATCAGAGAGTTGTCTAAATGTCAATCAAATAATTTTTCAATACACATATATCGAGGAAGGGAGTTTATTTAATTATTTACAGGGTATCGGCAGAATATATTTTAATCAATTTAAGGCAATTTATTACCCTTTTTAAGAGGCGCACAGGTCAAATCAACACCGTATGAGTGGGGGGGGGGGGAGTTGGACAATGTCTACAGTCTCATATTAAGCCATAAATGACATGATTTACAGTTCAGACACAGGTTTTCACAACAACAACAATCTTAAAATGGCATTTCAGCCTTTAAACCATTTTTATGAAAAGGGATAAGTTAAACATAAATTATTATATTAATTTAAAATGTATTAATATTATGGTCTTAATTGTTAAGAATTTTAGTAGAAACATTAACTTCTTTCATTCAAATTGATTCTCTGGCACGAGGTGGCGCTTAATATAACGGATTCCCCGATAACAGCTGTACACAAAAGCAGCACGGTCCGCGCTCATAAACGCTGTTTTATCAGGCATTATAGGCAAGATGAAATGAAAATGCCAATGACACATTTCTGAGGACAGTTGGTTCCCTTCAGAGATACATAAACACCCGCGCTGCGTTTTGACTTTGACACGTGCAGCGTTCATATTTATTCAATGACATCATTTCTTTTTGAAGTTTAATCAGCCCTTTCACGAGTGAAACTGAAAGACCTCCTGAAATTATAAATGAAGACTTGTCTTAAACCACTTAGTGTATTTACAACTTTGTTTATGTTCTGTATTTACTTCAAGAAAAGAGATATATTTCTAATCTTATTTTACATTGAGACAAGAAGCAAATGTGAATGCTAAGTATTATAAAGATACAGTTTTGTATTGTGATTAAAATTAGGCATTGTATTGAATGGAGAATATTGTAAATTTAACAAAACTAAATAAAATAAATAAAGTTATGTGACATGTCAATTTATTTTCTTGGATTGAAATACGTAGAGGGCTAAATACATTTTTAAATGCTTACTTAAAAACAATAGCAAACAAATATTAAAAAATATATTGGCAGAAAATATCTTTATCTAAATATATTTTGAAACATGTTTTAGTAAACATATTTGACCCTTTTGATATCTCATATACAATATATATACATACACACGCATGCGCTCTGCGCTCTGAAGTCCCAAACTGAACCAAATGATTTGCGCTTTGCGCTCTGAAGTCTCAAACTGAAGCAAATGATTTGCGCTTTGCGCTCTGAAGTCACGAACTGAAGCAAATGATTTGCGCTTTGCGCTCTGAACACACGAACTGAACCAAATGATTTGCGCTTTGCGCTCTGAAGTCACGAACTGAACCAAATGATTTGCGCTTTGCGCTCTGAACACACGAACTGAACCAAATGATTTGCGCTTTGCGCTCTGAAGTCACGAACTGAACCAAATGATTTGCGCTTTGCGCTCTGAAGTCTCAAACTGAAGCAAATGATTCGCGCTCTGCGCTCTGAAGTCCCAAACTGAAGCAAATGATTTGCGCTTTGCGCTCTGAAGTCACGAACTGAACCAAATGATTTGCGCTTTGCGCTCTGAAGTCACGAACTGAAGCAAATGATTTGCGCTTTGCGCTCTGAAGTCACGAACTGAACCAAATGATTTGCGCTTTGCGCTCTGAAGTCACGAACTGAAGCAAATGATTTGCGCTTTGCGCTCTGAAGTCTCAAACTGAAGCAAATGATTTGCGCTTTGCGCTCTGAAGTCACGAACTGAACCAAATGATTTGCGCTTTGCGCTCTGAAGTCTCAAACTGAAGCAAATGATTTGCGCTTTGCGCTCTGAAGTCACGAACTGAACCAAATGCTTTGCGCTCTGAAGTCCCAAACTGAACCAAATGATTTGCGCTTTGCGCTCTGAAGTCTCAAACTGAAGCAAATGATTCGCGCTTTGCGCTCTGAAGTCTCAAACTGAAGCAAATGATTTGCGCTTTGCGCTCTGAAGTCACGAACTGAAGCAAATGATTTGCGCTTTGCGCTCTGAAGTCTCAAACTGAAGCAAATGATTTGCGCTTTGCGCTCTGAAGTCACGAACTGAACCAAATGATTTGCGCTTTGCGCTCTGAAGTCTCAAACTGAAGCAAATGATTTGCGCTTTGCGCTCTGAAGTCACGAACTGAACCAAATGATTTGCGCTTTGCGCTCTGAAGTCACGAACTGAACCAAATGATTTGCGCTTTGCGCTCTGAAGTCACGAACTGAACCAAATGATTTGCGCTTTGCGCTCTGAAGTCACGAACTGAACCAAATGATTTGCGCTTTGCGCTCTGAAGACACGAACTGAACCAAATGATTTGCGCTTTGCGCTCTGAAGTCCCAAACTGAACCAAATGATTTGCGCTCTGCGCTCTGAAGTCCCAAACTGAACCAAATGATTTGCGCTCTGCGCTCTGAAGTCCCGAGAACATGAAAAAAAAACAAAAAAACTTTGCATTTATAATCGACAATATTGTTGTTTCATTTAATAATCATTGTTTAACATGTTCAGACTGAGCCAACAGACCATTTTAACAGGATAAATTGAATATTAACAAAATGTATGGGTCTAGGTAAAAAAATGTCATTTTCATGAAAACTATTAAAATGGATTTATTGCGTTTTGGAAAAGAGCTCTTCATATGAAATCGGACCCTTTACTGCTCAGTTCAACTAAACATAATAAGAAACATATACAGAAAATAAGTTCATATGTATTTTATTGGTAATATAGTTTTATATAATTGTTTCACAAATGCTTATAGACAATTACATTTTTTAAAGATTATGTATCATAATATTGTCTGCAATAATTTACAATAAGGCCATTCAAATATTTTTTAAAAATTGTGATAGATAATAAATAGTGTTAGCTGCAATTTACATTGTTATCTCTTAACATTAATTAATGCATTAACTAACATGAACTTAAAAGGAACATTATATTTTTAAATTATTTATTAAATTTTTTTTGATGTTAGGTAATACTAACATTAAAAAATATTAATGTACATGTTAATTCACAGTACAAGAGCTTGCAAAATGTAAAATTCCCTAGTTTCAGATTTTGGTATCCCGAGAATTTATTTAAGTAGCCCAAATAAAAGAACACACACATACACACACACACACACACACACACACACACACACATATATATATATATATATATATATATATAAATAATCAGAGAGTTGTCTAAATGTCAATCAAATAATTTTTCAATACACATATATCGAGGAAGGGAGTTTATTTAATTATTTACAGGGTATCGGCAGAATATATTTTAATCAATTTAAGGCAATTTATTACCCTTTTTAAGAGGGCACAGGTCAAATCAACACCGTATGAGTGGGGGGGGGGGGGGAGTTGGACAATGTCTACAGTCTCATATTAAGCCATAAATGACATGATTTACAGTTCAGACACAGGTTTTCACAAAAACAACAATCTTAAAATGGCATTTCAGCCTTTAAACCATTTTTATGAAAAGGGATAAGTTAAACATAAATTATTATATTAATTTAAAATGTATTAATATTATGGTCTTAATTGTTAAGAATTTTAGTAGAAACATTAACTTCTTTCATTCAAATTGATTCTCTGGCACGAGGTGGCGCTTAATATAACGGATTCCCCGATAACAGCTGTACACAAAAGCAGCACGGTCCGCGCTCATAAACGCTGTTTTATCAGGCATTATAGGCAAGATGAAATGAAAATGCCAATGACACATTTCTGAGGACAGTTGGTTCCCTTCAGAGATACATAAACACCCGCGCTGCGTTTTGACTTTGACACGTGCAGCGTTCATATTTATTCAATGACATCATTTCTTTTTGAAGTTTAATCAGCCCTTTCACGAGTGAAACTGAAAGACCTCCTGAAATTATAAATGAAGACTTGTCTTAAACCACTTAGTGTATTTACAACTTTGTTTATGTTCTGTATTTACTTCAAGAAAAGAGATATATTTCTAATCTTATTTTACATTGAGACAAGAAGCAAATGTGAATGCTAAGTATTATAAAGATACAGTTTTGTATTGTAATTAAAATTAGGCATTGTATTGAATGGAGAATATTGTAAATTTAACAAAAATAAATAAAGTTATGTGACATGTCAATTTATTTTCTTGGATTGAAATACGTAGAGGGCTAAATATATTTTTAAATGCTTACTTAAAAACAATAGCAAACAAATATAAAAAAATATATTGGCCGAAAATATCTTTCTCTAAATATATTTTGAAACATGTTTTAGTAAACATATTTGACCCTTTTGATATCTCATATACAATATATATACATACACACACATGCGCTCTGCGCTCTGAAGTCCTGAACTGAAATAAATGATTTGCGCTCTGAAGTCACGAACTAAACCAAATGATTTGCGCTTTGCGCTCTGAAGTCACGAACTGAACCAAATGATTTGCGCTTTGCGCTCTGAAGTCACGAACTGAAGCAAATGATTTGCGCTTTGCGCTCTGAAGTCACGAACTGAACCAAATGATTTGCGCTTTGCGCTCTGAAGTCACGAACTGAAGCAAATGATTTGCGCTTTGCGCTCTGAAGTCACGAACTGAACCAAATGATTTGCGCTTTGCGCTCTGAAGTCTCAAACTGAAGCAAATGATTTGCGCTTTGCGCTCTGAAGTCTCAAACTGAAGCAAATGATTTGCGCTTTGCGCTCTGAAGTCCCAAACTGAAGCAAATGATTTGCGCTTTGCGCTCTGAAGACACGAACTGAACCAAATGATTTGCGCTTTGCGCTCTGAAGTCCCAAACTGAAGCAAATGATTTGCGCTTTGCGCTCTGAAGACACGAACTGAACCAAATGATTTGCGCTTTGCGCTCTGAAGTCACGAACTGAACCAAATGATTTGCGCTTTGCGCTCTGAAGTCTCAAACTGAAGCAAATGATTTGCGCTTTGCGCTCTGAAGTCACGAACTGAACCAAATGATTTGCGCTTTGCGCTCTGAAGTCTCAAACTGAAGCAAATGATTTGCGCTTTGCGCTCTGGTCACGAACTGAACCAAATGATTTGCGCTTTGCGCTCTGAAGTCACGAACTGAACCAAATGATTTGCGCTTTGCGCTCTGAAGACACGAACTGAACCAAATGATTTGCGCTTTGCGCTCTGAAGTCACGAACTGAACCAAATGATTTGCGCTTTGCGCTCTGAAGTCTCAAACTGAAGCAAATGATTCGCGCTCTGCGCTCTGAAGTCTCAAACTGAACCAAATGATTTGCGCTTTGCGCTCTGAAGTCTCAAACTGAAGCAAATGATTTGCGCTTTGCGCTCTGAAGTCTCAAACTGAAGCAAATGATTTGCGCTTTGCGCTCTGAAGTCTCAAACTGAAGCAAATGATTCGCGCTTTGCGCTCTGAAGTCTCAAACTGAACCAAATGATTTGCGCTTTGCGCTCTGAAGTCTCAAACTGAAGCAAATGATTTGCGCTTTGCGCTCTGAAGTCACGAACTGAAGCAAATGATTTGCGCTTTGCGCTCTGAAGTCACGAACTGAACCAAATGATTTGCGCTTTGCGCTCTGAAGTCTCAAACTGAAGCAAATGATTTGCGCTTTGCGCTCTGAAGTCACGAACTGAACCAAATGATTTGCGCTTTGCGCTCTGAAGTCTCAAACTGAAGCAAATGATTTGCGCTTTGCGCTCTGAAGTCACGAACTGAACCAAATGATTTGCGCTTTGCGCTCTGAAGTCTCAAACTGAAGCAAATGATTTGCGCTTTGCGCTCTGAAGTCACGAACTGAACCAAATGATTTGCGCTTTGCGCTCTGAAGACACGAACTGAACCAAATGATTTGCGCTTTGCGCTCTGAAGTCACGAACTGAACCAAATGATTTGCGCTCTGCGCTCTGAAGTCCCGAACTGAACCAAATGATTTGCGCTTTGCGCTCTGAAGTCCCAAACTGAACCAAATGATTTGCGCTCTGCGCTCTGAAGTCCCAAACTGAACCAAATGATTCGCGCTTTGCGCTCTGAAGTCCCAAACTGAACCAAATGATTTGCGCTTTGCGCTCTGAAGTCCCAAACTGAACCAAATGATTTGCGCTCTGCGCTCTGAAGTCCCAAACTGAACCAAATGATTTGCGCTTTGCGCTCTGAAGTCACGAACTGAACCAAATGATTTGCGCTTTGCGCTCTGAAGTCTCAAACTGAAGCAAATGATTTGCGCTTTGCGCTCTGAAGTCACGAACTGAACCAAATGATTTGCGCTTTGCGCTCTGAAGTCTCAAACTGAAGCAAATGATTTGCGCTTTGCGCTCTGGTCACGAACTGAACCAAATGATTTGCGCTTTGCGCTCTGAAGTCACGAACTGAACCAAATGATTTGCGCTTTGCGCTCTGAAGACACGAACTGAACCAAATGATTTGCGCTTTGCGCTCTGAAGTCACGAACTGAACCAAATGATTTGCGCTTTGCGCTCTGAAGTCTCAAACTGAAGCAAATGATTTGCGCTTTGCGCTCTGAAGTCTCAAACTGAAGCAAATGATTCGCGCTCTGCGCTCTGAAGTCACGAACTGAAGCAAATGATTTGCGAATTGCGCTCTGAAGTCACGAACTGAAGCAAATGATTTGCGCTTTGCGCTCTGAAGTCACGAACTGAACCAAATGATTCGCGCTTTGCGCTCTGAAGTCTCAAACTGAAGCAAATGATTTGCGCTTTGCGCTCTGAAGTCACGAACTGAACCAAATGATTTGCGCTTTGCGCTCTGAAGTCTCAAACTGAAGCAAATGATTTGCGCTTTGCGCTCTGGTCACGAACTGAACCAAATGATTTGCGCTTTGCGCTCTGAAGTCACGAACTGAACCAAATGATTTGCGCTTTGCGCTCTGAAGACACGAACTGAACCAAATGATTTGCGCTTTGCGCTCTGAAGTCACGAACTGAACCAAATGATTTGCGCTTTGCGCTCTGAAGTCTCAAACTGAAGCAAATGATTTGCGCTTTGCGCTCTGAAGTCTCAAACTGAAGCAAATGATTCGCGCTCTGCGCTCTGAAGTCTCAAACTGAACCAAATGATTTGCGCTTTGCGCTCTGAAGTCTCAAACTGAAGCAAATGATTTGCGCTTTGCGCTCTGAAGTCTCAAACTGAAGCAAATGATTTGCGCTTTGCGCTCTGAAGTCTCAAACTGAAGCAAATGATTCGCGCTTTGCGCTCTGAAGTCTCAAACTGAACCAAATGATTTGCGCTTTGCGCTCTGAAGTCTCAAACTGAAGCAAATGATTTGCGCTTTGCGCTCTGAAGTCACGAACTGAAGCAAATGATTTGCGCTTTGCGCTCTGAAGTCACGAACTGAACCAAATGATTTGCGCTTTGCGCTCTGAAGTCTCAAACTGAAGCAAATGATTTGCGCTTTGCGCTCTGAAGTCACGAACTGAAGCAAATGATTTGCGCTTTGCGCTCTGAAGTCACGAACTGAACCAAATGATTTGCGCTTTGCGCTCTGAAGTCTCAAACTGAAGCAAATGATTTGCGCTTTGCGCTCTGAAGTCACGAACTGAACCAAATGATTTGCGCTTTGCGCTCTGAAGTCACGAACTGAACCAAATGATTTGCGCTTTGCGCTCTGAAGTCACGAACTGAACCAAATGATTTGCGCTCTGCGCTCTGAAGTCCCGAACTGAACCAAATGATTTGCGCTTTGCGCTCTGAAGTCCCAAACTGAACCAAATGATTTGCGCTCTGCGCTCTGAAGTCCCAAACTGAACCAAATGATTTGCGCTTTGCGCTCTGAAGTCCCAAACTGAACCAAATGATTTGCGCTCTGCGCTCTGAAGTCCCAAACTGAACCAAATGATTTGCGCTCTGCGCTCTGAAGTCCCAAACTGAACCAAATGATTTGCGCTTTGCGCTCTGAAGTCACGAACTGAACCAAATGATTTGCGCTTTGCGCTCTGAAGTCTCAAACTGAAGCAAATGATTTGCGCTTTGCGCTCTGAAGTCACGAACTGAACCAAATGATTTGCGCTTTGCGCTCTGAAGTCTCAAACTGAAGCAAATGATTTGCGCTTTGCGCTCTGGTCACGAACTGAACCAAATGATTTGCGCTTTGCGCTCTGAAGTCACGAACTGAACCAAATGATTTGCGCTTTGCGCTCTGAAGACACGAACTGAACCAAATGATTTGCGCTTTGCGCTCTGAAGTCACGAACTGAACCAAATGATTTGCGCTTTGCGCTCTGAAGTCTCAAACTGAAGCAAATGATTTGCGCTTTGCGCTCTGAAGTCTCAAACTGAAGCAAATGATTCGCGCTCTGCGCTCTGAAGTCACGAACTGAAGCAAATGATTTGCGCTTTGCGCTCTGAAGTCACGAACTGAAGCAAATGATTTGCGCTTTGCGCTCTGAAGTCACGAACTGAACCAAATGATTCGCGCTTTGCGCTCTGAAGTCTCAAACTGAAGCAAATGATTTGCGCTTTGCGCTCTGAAGTCACGAACTGAACCAAATGATTTGCGCTTTGCGCTCTGAAGACACGAACTGAACCAAATGATTTGCGCTTTGCGCTCTGAAGTCACGAACTGAACCAAATGATTTGCGCTTTGCGCTCTGAAGTCTCAAACTGAAGCAAATGATTTGCGCTTTGCGCTCTGAAGTCCCAAACTGAAGCAAATGATTTGCGCTCTGCGCTCTGAAGTCCCGAACTGAACCAAATGATTTGCGCTTTGCGCTCTGAAGTCCCAAACTGAACCAAATGATTTGCGCTCTGCGCTCTGAAGTCCCAAACTGAACCAAATGATTCGCGCTTTGCGCTCTGAAGTCCCAAACTGAACCAAATGATTTGCGCTTTGCGCTCTGAAGTCCCAAACTGAACCAAATGATTTGCGCTCTGCGCTCTGAAGTCCCAAACTGAACCAAATGATTTGCGCCCTGCGCTCTGAAGTCCCAAACTGAACCAAATGATTTGCGCTTTGCGCTCTGAAGTCTCAAACTGAAGCAAATGATTCGCGCTTTGCGCTCTGAAGTCACGAACTGAACAGCTGTACACAAAAGCAGCACGGTCCGCGCTCATAAACGCTGTTTTATCAGGCATTATAGGCAAGATGAAATGAAAATGCCAATGACACATTTCTGAGGACAGTTGGTTCCCTTCAGAGATACATAAACACCCGCGCTGCGTTTTGACTTTGACACGTGCAGCGTTCATATTTATTCAATGACATCATTTCTTTTTTAAATTTAATCAGCCCTTTCACGAGTGAAACTGAAAGACCTCCTGAAATTATAAATGAAGACTTGTCTTAAACCACTTAGTGTATTTACAACTTTGTTTATGTTCTGTATTTACTTCAAGAAAAGAGATATATTTCTAATCTTATTTTACATTGAGACAAGAAGCAAATTTGAATGCTAAGTATTATAAAGATGCAGTTTTGTATTGTGATTAAAATTAGGCATTGTATTGAATGGAGAATATTGTAAATTTAACAAAAATAAATAAAATAAATAAAGTTATGTGACATGTCAATTTATTTTCTTGGATTGAAAGACGTAGAGGGCTAAATATATTTTTAAATGCTTACTTAAAAACAATAGCAAACAAATATTAAAAAATATATTGGCAGAAAATATCTTTATCTAAATATATTTTGAAACATGTTTTAGTAAACATATTTGACATCTCATATACAATATATATACATACACACACATGCGCTTTGCGCTCTGAAGTCTCAAACTGAAGCAAATGAAAAGGATCCAAGCTTTTCAAGGACCCTTCAACACCCCTAACCCTGGCCCCGGGAAAAAGGTTTATTTAGCCATTTCGTTTAAACCTTTTTAAAAAGGGATAAGTTAAACATAAATTATTATATTAATTTAAAAAAAATTTTTTGGTTTAATTTTTATTTTTCTTTTTTTAAAATTTTTTGGAAGGGGCCTTTTAAATTCCCCGTCCCAAACAGGGCGCAAAACGGTTTCCCCTCATAAAAAACCCTTTTGGTTTTAAAAGTTTAAAACCTTTTGCTTTTGAAACCATTTTTCCTTTCGAAAATCCCCCCGGGAAACTAAAACCCCGGGGTTTTTTTTTCCCTTTTTTTAAAATGTTTTCAATTTAAAAAAGAATAAATTTTTTTAAATTTTTAAAACCCAATTTAAACAAAAATTTTTTTTGATTTTTAAAAAAATTTTTAAAAAAAATTGTTTAAAAAAAATTTTTTGTTTGTATTTTTTCGAAAAAAAAAAATTTTTTTAACATTTAAAAAATTTGGCCAAAAAAAATTTTTTGGGAAAATTTCTAAATTAATTTTAAAGTTTATTTTTTAATAAAAAAAATTAAAAAAATGGGTTTTTTCAAAAAAAAAATTTTTGGCCTTTTTCCCTTTTAAAAAAACTTTTTTAATCACAAAACCGGGGGAAAAATTAAAAAAAATTTGGCCCTTTTTCTCAAAAAAAATTTTTGGTTGGTTTAAAAACCAAAATTTTCGTTTCCTTAATTCAAACAACCCAAATTTGGGCCTTTCCCAATTTCCCTTATTCCCGGCCCCTTGGCCTTTCCTTGAAGCCAAACTGAACCAAAATTTTGGTTTGGCCTTTCCCTGAACAAATGAACCCTTTTGCGCTTTGGCCTAAGCCAAAAGGCCCGTTGGTTTCGTTGAAAAAAGGGTTTCCCAAGGAAAACAAAAAATGTTTTCCCGGTTTCCTGAAAAAGGCCCTTTGGGAAAAAGAAATGGCGTTTGGCCCCTTTTTGCGCTTTGGGGTCCAACGAACCAAATGATTTGCGCTTTGCGCTCTGAAGACACGAACTGAACCAAATGATTTGCGCTTTGCGCTCTGAAGTCTCGAACTGAACAAAATGATTCGCGCTTTGCGCTCTGAAGTCACGAACTGCACCAAATGATTTGCGCTCTGAAGTCACGAACTGAACCAAATGATTTGCGCTTTGCGCTCTGAAGTCACGAACTGAACCAAATGATTTGCGCTTTGCGCTCTTTAGTCACGAACTGAACCAAATGATTTGCGCTTTGCGCTCTGAAGTCACGAACTGAACCAAATGATTTGCGCTCTGAAGTCACGAACTGAACAAAATGATTCGCGCTTTGCGCTCTGAAGTCTCAAACTGAACCAAATGATTTGCGCTTTGCGCTCTGAAGTCTCGAACTGAACCAAATGATTTGCGCTTTGCGCTCTGAAGCCTCAAACTGAACCAAATGATTCGCGCTTTGCGCTCTGAAGTCTCAAACTGAACCAAATGATTTGCGCTTTGCGCTCTGAAGTCTCGAACTGAATTAAATGATTTGCGCTTTGCGCTCTGAAGTCCCAAACTGAAGTAAATGATTCGCGCTTTGCGCTCTGAAGTCCCGAACTGAACAGCTGTACACAAAAGCAGCACGGTCCGCGCTCATAAACGCTGTTTTATCAGGCATTATAGGCAAGATGAAATGAAAATGCCAATGACACATTTCTGAGGACAGTTGGTTCCCTTCAGAGATACATAAACACCCGCGCTGCGTTTTGACTTTGACACGTGCAGCGTTCATATTTATTCAATGACATCATTTCTTTTTGAAGTTTAATCAGCCCTTTCACGAGTGAAACTGAAAGACCTCCTGAAATTATAAATGAAGACTTGTCTTAAACCACTTAGTGTATTTACAACTTTGTTTATGTTCTGTATTTACTTCAAGAAAAGAGATATATTTCTAATCTTATTTTACATTGAGACAAGAAGCAAATGTGAATGCTAAGTATTATAAAGAAACAGTTTTGTATCGTGATTAAAATCAGGCATTGTATTTAATGGAGAATATTGTAAATTTAACAAAAATAAATAAAATAAATAAAGTTATGTGACATGTCAATTTCTTTTCTTGGATTGAAATACGTAGAGGGCTAAATATATTTTTAAATGCTTACTTAAAAACAATAGCAAACAAATATTAAAAAATATATTGGCAGAAAATATCTTTGTCTAAATATATTTTGAAACATGTTTTAGTAAACATATTTGACCCTTTTGATATCTCATATACAATATATATACATACACACACATGCGCTCTGAAGTCCCGAACTGAATCAAATCTATTACGACAAAACATATTCAAGAGAAATAAAAATGGGATGTTAAAACCATATTGTATTATTCAGGTCACAACCCAAATGTATATATATGGTAAAATGTTTTGAGCATCATAGAATCACATTCAATTTCCTCTCCTGGTTTTCTTCATCCTGCTTGCTTGTCCATGTCCCCATCACAATCTTCTTCTTAAATGTCATGAACAATTTGCAGTTGTTATCTAGCATCCTACACTACAACTCGTGCACAAAAGTCGAGAACAAATTAAAACCAAATCACTTTATTGTCACAATACCATGAACGCAAGAGTACAGGTGGTGAAAGTCTTTTGTGCAAACTCAGCAGCATGACAGTATGGATGACAAATATTGAATATATATGCAACACATGTATATTATATATAGAGATTGTCATGCGTATCGTCAGTAAAGCCGGTTCTGTGATGATTAATAATACATCTCCATCACCTCAGCGATATTGAACGTGATATTGCGTTGCTTGTCTGTGAACTACGGCTTTGTATATTAAATACCGCTCCATTTGAAAAGAGGAGATGGAGATTTATAAATCATCACAGAACAGTTGTCCTGACATTTTATCCACCAGTCAGATACCTCGGCTTATTGCGCATGCGCGCATCAATATTGCATCCTTTTTCTCACGCTGAACAACAATATTTCATGTATCTGAATTACTGTAAGGGTAGATTTTGGGTTGTGGCTGGTGTAGACGTTAGAAAAACACAATCGAATAGGTAGAAAATATATTTATTGTTGGTTTCCGGTACTAGATGTATCCCTTCTATCCACAACCGCGAATATAACACGTACTTACTGTATGTGCATTACTGTAAGGGTAAGTTTAGGGTTGTGGTAGGTGTACAAATTAATAAAATATAATTTAACAGGTAGTATTTTTCGTTGTCGAATTGTACTACCCACTGTTTTAATGAGAGGTAGGAAAATCTGACAGGGTAGGACAAATCGACAGAACACCGGCTTTATTGACGAGAAGCGGATGACGCATGCAATATATGCTGCAGCCCTAGTACACATATACCTTTGCAGTACAGTATGAATTAGTGCAAACAGAATGTCAGGCTGCAGAATAATAGTGAGTCCAGTCAGTGTTAGTGACAGAGTGCAGTACATATGAGGTTGGTGGGGTGCGTGTGTGGTGTTACTGGTACGAGTTCAGTTCAGTCTGATTGCCTGTGGAAAGAACTTGTCTTATGCGTGTTCTGCTTATGGTAACAGTGTAAGCAGTCCATGGTTCGGGTGGCTGGAGTCTCTGATGGTCCTCTGTGCTTTCCTCACACACCACCTGGTGTAAATGTCCTGGAGGGACAAAATAATTCAGGGTGTTGTAAATCAATAAACGATATATAATATTATTTATAGCTGTTGCACTGGACTTACCATTGATTCCTGTTGAATGTTTTTGGAGGTATGGGCCAAAAGAATCCCTTCACCGCTACCTTCCAGTTGTTCAGTTGTGAAGTTTCTTTTACGGGCCGTAATATCTGAGCTGTCCCAGTAGAGCTGTTCATGAATGCAGTCTTCACAGCAGATATCTGATGGGTTCAGACAGTAGTGCAGCACTTGGTGGCCATTGAATTGATATCTTCATCAACTGGCTTCATCCTCCTTCAAACAAACAGACAAAACAATATGCCGACAATAACTCTAGAAATAGTGTTGGTGAATACAGGTAGGGGCGCGGGAAGGTGTTTTATGTAGGGGGTGCTGTGGAGGGGGGGGACACCCCCTACATAAAACACCTTCCCGCGCCCCTGATGACAAGTGTCTGATTCGTAAACAAATCATTATTTTAAGTTGAAACTGTGAAATAAATACTTAATATAAATACTGATATAATTCATTAAATCTGAATGATCAGGTCTGATTCGTAAACAAATCATTATTTAATTTCTGCGTATAAATATTACGCCAAATAGAAACAGAAAATCGTGCTATAGCCTACGCACTTTCATGAGATCGTGTTAGACAACAATTAGCTATTTTACAAATGGGAATAGGCTACAATGAATTAATAACAATGTTTTACATTAAAGCTACATTCAAGCTTAAAAACCCTTAAAATGTATAATGAAAAGTTATTTTAAAAGCATCTGGAATGCAATAAAGTAACTGTAAAGCTGTTTTTAAAGCATTTGCTGCATGGATTAAAAAGATAGGCCAATAAATAATTCACTAGTCCTATCAGTCAGACAAAATTGCATTGCAGCAAATCCTTTAAATTTCAAGGACAAAGATTTACATTTTTTTTATTATTGAATACAATTATAAAATAAAACGCAAATTATAATCGGGCCTGTTTTAGGCTTTCCCTTATTTGTATATTTTAGATGGTGAGGTGACGGGAAAAATGACTCGCCATCTCATTGGACGCGCAGAGAGAAATATATGCATCTTAACGGATTACATAGGCTAATGAAGAGTTTCTGCTTTGCTTTGAATTATTTCGTTTTAAAGTAGTATTTTAAAGCTTTCTATAGATATATTTATCATATCTCTGAGCCAGTTTCGAGTTGCCGAGTTTCGGTTCATCATTGAAGCGCTCTTGTTCAAAACCGGCAGAAAGTGCATTCTCTGTTTTCCTATTTTATAAAAGCACAATGTTGATATTGTGAATGCACACAAATAAAAGTAGACCATTTACAGTTCCAAATGATATATAAGGCCTACTCTTACCTTTTATTATTTTAAAGGTAATTTATTTTAAGTTGTTTTAAGTTGTTTTTACTGTAAGAAAAAAATCCTCCGTGTCCTGTAAAGCTCGCTTCAGCTTCCACTCTCCACACAAACTGTTGGATATTGCACATTTATATAGGTTAAACATTTAAACTAACACTGTGATATGCTTGAACTGTTTATAGGCCTATCTATCGATTTTATTTTAGTCGTGATGATTTGATAAGGCTAAATTAATCAAACACATAGGCGATCAACTCTGATGCTGGCCGCTTGGTCGTTGCTTAAAATAAAAAAAAACATTTAACGAACACAAAATGCTCCCAAGGTTTTTCTAAATTAACTTTTGAAGAAAAAAAAATCGAAACATAGTCTAATCACTTTTCCATTACATACAAAACTGAACTATTTTAATAGGTAGCTATAAGCTGTTTTGGGAGAAGGGAAAGACTCATATCGCTCATAAAGACTCATAAAGTTTTTTTTTTCTTCCAGTTCATCCATGATATTTCCATGTTCCGCTTTTAAGCCACAACCTAAAGATCCTTTAACACAAACATAACATTCACAAACATAAAAGCAAACATTGGCAGTGCTGCGTGCGTGATTTGACAGGATGTGCGCAACGCGCGCATCAAATAGCCCTGCATCAGTTTAATAACTTTGATAACTTTAATTCTTACAACTGTTAAATTATTGGGCAAATGGTAAATATGTCGATCACATAGAAATAGATAGAAAAATAGCCAATGTAAACCAAATGTTATAAACATCGGAGCAACCTTATAGCCTATTTTTTTATTCACAACAGTTTACAGTTGCCCACAGAAAAAAAACAGAGGGTGCTGCAGCACCCTCAGCACCCCCTGTTCCCGCGCCCCTGAATACAGGTGCAAGTGTCAGTACTCAGCATATTCAGTCATTTTCTTCCCAAATTCCAGGAATGATGCACAGCTGATTTAATCATTCCAGCAGCTATGAAAAGATGTATATGTGAAAAATTATAACTGCTGACTTGAAGAGTCCTTTGAGAGATAAACGTCAAATGTTGTACAACATTAACTGCATTTCTTGAATACAGACATACCAATGGAAATGTGCAAATGTTTAGCTCTCTGTCTTTTCTGTTTAGGCACAAGAAGACCCCATTCCTTCCCCGTTCCCAACAAGACTGGTTTGACTGGCCTGCTGTAATTGATTTTCTTTGTGTTTTTGATCTTTCATTTTGGCTGTAAAACAAGAAAATATCTATTGACTCCATGTTTAATTATTGATGTTGGTTAAACCCATCAAATCATTTGATTAAGGTCTGAACTTCGGGAGCGCGCAGCGCAAATCATTTGATAAAGGTCTGAACTTCGGGAGCGCGGAGCGCAAATCATTTGATAACAGATATATACTTAAACAGACCAATTTTGATTAACTCTTGAATGAAAAAGTGTTTTACCCCAAAAATGTTGTTGAGCTACAGGAATGATAATGAAAGGGTTACTCTAGAACAGCAAGAGTGTGAAACAGACACACACACAGAGAAAGAGAAGGTTATATATACACATTTATAATGATCTATAAGCATTTGTAAAATAATTATAAAACTATATTTAAGGTACAATGTGTATCATCTGATTTGATTATGTATTTGTCATTCTAACTGATGGAAAGTGAGAAGATAAAGGATTAGGCTTAAAAGTTGACTTCATCTATTGGACAACATTTGTATTACAGCCTTCTTCTGTCAGCTGAAATGTCTGATGTTTTTAATTTGCTGTCAGCTTCCTGATCATCGGATATTCATAAAAAAAGCTAGTTTTCTCAGAATGACTTGTTCTCCATATGTAGAACATTTTGAGGCATTTGAACAATGCACTTTAAAGAAAAAGTACGATTTCGTTTTTTACCATTATTTTAATAAATTGCCATGGCAACACTATTCAAGAAATCCCAAAAACCTTCGCGATTTAGCATCTTCAGTATTTTGGCATCATCTTAACAAAGTTTGGTTTGAATTGGGTGATTTTTCTAGGAAGAATAGGAAATAATGCACAGCCTGAATTAAAAAAATATCCACATTTACATAAAATAAATCCACAAACCAAAATAACTGACTACCTGTTGTTCGTAGCTAATGTTCCTGCTCGAAGAGAACAATAGATCAAAAGGTGGCGCCTCTAGAGCTCATGCTCTAAGTTTTTCCAGTGTCTAACTATCATTAATACTGATGAGTGTGTCGAGTTTCATGGCAACAGTATTTAAGATATCAAGAATCCCTTCACAGTAGGGCTGGGTGATAAAACGATAAAAATATTGCAATATAAGTCTCCTTTATAAAACGATAACAAAAGCTCGATAAATATTCAATATATAATGTTTATGCAGAAAAGCGGAGCGAAACAATGCTACTCATTTGAACCGTGTCACACGGACAGTTTATCCGCTCAGCTCGAAGTTCAAATGGCAGCGCAGCGGTCGCAAGCTCACTAGAGCAGATGCGTTTACTCTCTGATGAGTCTCGGTCATGTGAGCTCTAACCAGCGCTGTGAGATCCAGAAGAACACAAATGACTCGTTGATTTAAACTAGTTTGAAGCCAGCTGAAACAGCGCTGACAAACAGGAGAAACACTGTGCGTAACGGTACAGTCAATCTACAAATAGCCATTATATTTATCGAATTGCATTGTTAATGTAGACATGTATTAAATGTTTTAAAGGAGAAATTGAATATAATTGCAATATTTTTTGTGAATAAGCTATAGCGTTTGTGCATTTATACTAAATGTATTTAGACTACTGTGTTTATACAGATACTCAGAAACAATGCAGTTATATTTTTATTATGGCATTGAGGTGCTATATGTGTGGTTTTAACTGTGGTTATCATGATCTAAATGTATGCTACTATGGAAGACCAAACTGTGCTGAAGATACGAGTCATCAAAGTCAGGCAACACAAAAACATGTTTCATGATTTGAAACAATATCACTCATTAGAACATGCAGAAATTAAGACTATCTTAATTAGATTTTTCTATCAAGATATTTATTTTTTTTAAGGAAAAATGACTGGAAAAGAGTAAATAATTTTAAAAAGTGAAGTGTTTGTCATGTTTTGATCATAAAGAGATATTTAAAACCACAGCCAACTGTCTGGTTTCTACAACTTTCACCAAGGAGCAAATATCTGCCTTTAAACTTGAAAGATATAAAGATTCGAAATGTAGTGTGTGTGTGATAATTATTAATATCGACTAATATGAAAAATGTTATCTTCTGTGTCTTGACATTATTCTGGTGAAGTTTGAAGCAAATCGAGAAGTTGAAATCAAAGCATTTTGAAAATTCTGAAGTTATGAATTAATGAATGATGCATTTATATAGCGCTTTATTGTGTATTGTTGTACACCAAAAGCGCTTTACAATCATATGGGGGGGGGATCTCTCCTCAACCACCACCAGTGTGCAGCATCCACTTGGATGATGCGACGGCTGCCACAGGACAACAGCACCAGTGCGCTCACCACACACCGGCTACAGGTGGAGAAGAGAGAGAGTCATAGAACCAATCAAGTGGATGCTCTCACCACACACCAGCTACAGGTGGAGAGGAGAGAGTGAGACATGCAGCCAATCAAGTGGATGCGCTCGCCACACACCAGCTACAGAAGAAAAGGAGAGAGAGAGTCATAGAGCCAATCAAGTGGATGCGCTCACCACACACTAGCTACAGGTGGAGAGGAGAGAGAGTCATAGAGCCAATCAAGTGGATGCGCTCACCACACACCAGCTACAGGTGGAGAGGAGAGAGAGTAATAGAGCCAATCAAGTGTATGCGCTCACCACACACCAGCTACAGGTGGAGAGGAGAGAGTCATAGAGCCAATCAAGTGGATGCGCTCGCCACACAACAGCTACAGGTGGAGAGGAGAGAGAGTAATAGAGCCAATCAAGTGGATGCGCTCACCACACACCAGCTACAGGCGGAGAGGAGAGAGAATCATAGAGCCAATCAAGTGGATGCGCTCGCCACACACCAGCTACAGGTGGAGAGGAGAGAGTCATAGAGCCAATCAAGTGGATGCGCTCGCCACACACCAGCTACAGGTGGAGAGGAGAGAGAATCATAGAGCCAATCAAGTGTATGCGCCCGTCACACACCAGCTACAGATGGAGGGGAGAGAGAGACATAGAGCCTATCAAGTGGATGCGCTCGCCACACACCAGCTACAGGTGGAGAGGAGAGAGAGTCATAGAGCCAATCAAGTGTATGCGCTAACCACACACCAGCTACAGGTGGAGAGGAGAAAGAGAGTCATAGAGCCAATCAAGTGTATGCGCTCACCACACACCAGCTACAGGTGGAGAGTAGAGAGAGACATTGAGCCAATCAAGTGGATGCGCTCGCCACACACCAGCTACAGGTGGAGAGGAGAGAGAGTCATAGAGCCAATCAAGTGGATGCGCTCGCCACACACCAGCTACAGGTGGAGAGGAGAGAGAGTCATAGAGCCAATAAAGTGTATGCGCTCGCCACACACCAGCTACAGGTGGAGAGGAGAGAGAGTCATAGAGCCAATCAAGTGTATGCGCTCGCCACACAGCAGCTACAGTTGGAGAGGAGAGAGAGTAATAGAGCCAATCAAGTGTATGCGCTCGCCACACACCAGCTACAGGCGGAGAGGAGAGAGAGTCATAGAGCCAATCAAGTGGATGCGCTCGCCACACACCAGCTACAGGTGGAGAGGAGAGAGAGTCATAGAGCCAATCAAGTGGATGCGCTCACCACACACCAGCTACAGGTGGAGAGGAGAGAGAGTCATAGAGCCAATCAAGTGTATGCGCTCACCACACACCAGCTACAGGTGGAGAGGAGAGAGAGTCATAGAGCCAATCAAGTGGATGCGCTCGCCACACAACAGCTACAGGTGGAGAGGAGAGAGAGTCATAGAGCCAATCAAGTGTATGCGCTCGCCACACAC
>CM049825.1:5296049-5391616 GCA_027422435.1 Schizopygopsis pylzovi | reverse complement strand
TTGACCCCATTTACTTTCTCAATGCACTACTGATTCAGAACAAGGCAAAAAAGCTGTTTGATTTCACATGTTTGGTCCTAGAAATCACCTAGAAAAATATATCAACCAGCCAAACCACTCAAGCAACTGCCTAGCAACCAGCCAAAACACTCTAACAACTGCCTGGAAACCAATCAAAGCACTCTAGCAGTTGTTTCTGGGTTGTTCTTGCTGGTTACTAGGTAGCTGCTAGATTGTTTTAATTGGTTGCCAAGTTGTTCTAGGTGGTTTCTAGGGTTCTCTGGATGGTTTCTAGAGTGTTTTGGCAGTTTATGAAGTTGTTCTAGGTGTTTCTTTATGTTTTTTTTTGCCTGGTGTCTAGGCTGTCTAGAGTATTTGATTATAAGTAGTTGCTACAGTGTTTTCGTTGGTTGCTAGCTTGTTCTTGGGTTCTCTGGCTGGTTACTAGGCAGTTGCTAATGTGTTGTAGCTTGTTGTTCTGAGTGGTTTCAAGGGTTTTTTGTCTGGTTTCTAAGATGTCTCTAGCATGTTTGACTACAGTAGCTACTAGAGTGTTTTGGTTGGTTGCTAGGTTGTTCTATGTGGTTTCTGTGGTTCTCTGGCTGGTTGCTAGGTAGTTGCTAGGGTGTTTCAGCTGGTTACTATGTTGTTCCAGGTGGTTTCTAAGGTTTTCTCATTTGCTTTCCAGCATGTTTGACTACAGCAGGTACTATAGTGTTTTGTCTGGTTGCTAGGTGGTTCAAAATAGGTTACTGTGGTGTTCTGAGTGAATGCTAGTAGTTTGCTCTAGGGGGTTTATAGGGTGTTCTGGCTCTTTACTGGGGAGTTGCTAGAATGTTTTGACTGGTTGCTAAGTTGTTCTAGGTAGTTAATTATAGAGTTATCGGGTTGGTTGCGAAGTTGTTGGGGTGTTTTGACTGGTTGCTAGGTTGTTCTAGGTGGTTTCTATGGTGTTCTGGCAGTTCCTACAGTCCTTTGGCTGGTTGCTAGGTTGTTCTTGGTAGTTGTTAGGGTAATGCTAGATTGTTGTCAGCAGCTTTATCATTTTTAGCTGTTCATATCCATTTAATCATTGGATATCAGATTATTTCAGCATGCTTTACTTTATCGTGTCATACAGAAAATTAGCTTGCTTTGCCCAGTAAATGCACATAGTACTGCAGAAACAGTATGAGTAGTATGGTAGCATGCTTTTCTGAACAAAGCCACAGCACAGATTGTTTTTTAAGGATTGCAGGTCTGCTTTAGTGTCAGCAGAGGGCGCAATGTCACATTTGTTAAGTCACGTTTCTTTGTTGGCAGTTACAACCACAGCATAAAGAGTTTGAAAAGACCTTGTTGTTTGGCTGTTTAGTTTGGTGTATAACACAAAAACAAACAATCTTTCAGCGGTGAGCTGTGTATTTATCTGTAATGTCATGCCAAAGCCATGTCTCTGATTGTGGGACTTATTTGGTTTGTAAAAATACAACAACAAAGAGGAGAAATCAATTTAAGAATTTTTTGTTTTCCTTCAATCTAAACTGATATGACCCAGTCTGTTTTGAATAAAAGCCTTTTCAGACCAACCCTGGTCACGTTTCCAGCAAATATTTCCATGTCTTATACTCTCTGCGGAGGCACCAAATGTCTTGTGGAGGTGTTGAAGAAAAACAGGGACAGGGAGGTGAAGTTCATGGTCCTTCTGTCCCAAAAAATGAGCCATACTAAAACAATCTAAAGTTCAATTATGACTTGTGGAACAATGCTGAGAAAATTTTCTTAGATCAACATTCCAGAAATGTTTTTATGATGTTATTTTTACTTGAACATTCTAAGAAAGGTTCTTTGTAACCTTTAAACAGCATTCTACATTTACATTTAGTCCTTTTGCAGACGCTTTTATCCAAAGCGACTTACAATTGGGGAATACATAAAGCAATTAATCTTGAAGAGGCAAACAGACAGAGGAAGTGCTCGTAACACCAAGTCTAAGACATTGTTCAAAAAAGTACAAGCTAGCAAGGGAAGCTTGTTGTTTATGTTTTTTTTAGGATGAAGTCAAGTAGTGTTGAAAGAGATGAGTTTTCAGTTGTTGCTTGAAGATTGACTGGGATCCAGCATTCCGGATGGGGGTGGGAAGATCATTCCACCAGTCAGGAATGGTGAACGAGAATGTTCTGGAGAGTGATTTTGAGCCTCTCTGTGATGGTACCACGAGGCGTCTCTCACTAGCAGATCTCAGACTTCTGGAGGGGATGTAGATTGTCATCAGTGAGTGGAAGGAGGTGGGTGCTGAGCCTGTGGTTGTTCTATATGCAAGCATCAGTGTCTTGAACTGGATGCGAGCTGTAACTGGTAGCCAGTGCAAGGAGACAAAGAGAGGTGTAACATGGGCTCTTTTGGGCTTGTTGAAGACCAGTAGTGCTGCTGCATTCTAAAGCCTGGAATACACTACGCGATTTTTGCCCTGATTTCCCCCGATTTTCCAGTCTGAACAAGTCGACGCTAGTTGAGGAAAGTCGGAGCCAGTCTGCTGATTACAGCTGACAGATTCCACAGATAATCTCGTAGTGTATTATGGTCACAGACTCTTCAGACTTTGATATCCAGTCGGAGGATATCAAACATGTTTGATTTTTTCAGCCGATTTTAGAACACATATGTTTTCATTTGTCATGCGTCTCCTAGCAACAAGATGCACGTTTCTGCGTGAGTTCTTTGTGATCGAAACAAGTCTGGTAGTGTATGATCTTCAGACACATAATGTATGATGCCCAGTTTTCCTTTGTCACCATTTATAAAGTCAGTAAGTGTATGATGCCTAGTGTTTTAAAAATCTTGTAGATTGTAAAAGTTGTGTAGGGTATTCCAGCCTTAATTCTAATCACGATGACAAAACTGGACATTTTAACGTTCTTAGAATATTAAAAATAAACATTCAAATAAGGAAACACATATTGACAAAAAATGTATAGCCTGAATGCACTGTAAGTCGCTTTGGATAAAAGCGTCTACTAAATGCATAAATATAAATGTCAATAATGTTATATTTTGGGTGAAAATAAAGTTATTAGAATTTTGTAAAAAACTAAAAATTTTGTAGCCTTTAAATAACATTAAAATCACAGCAAGAACTTGGTCGACATTTAATTTCAAAACAATGTTCCCACAACGTTTTTATAAACAACATTTGTTGCAACTTTGCTAATTTGTTGTTCCACTCTTGCAACTAGAAACCACTCTTGCCATAGAAACCACCTAGAACAACCTTGCAAGCAACCAGCCTAAAACGCTCTAGCAACCACCTAGCAACCAGCCAGAACACTCTAGAAATCACCTCAAACAACCTGCAGTAGCACCCACACAGAATAACATAGCAACCAGCCAAACACTTTAGCAACTGCCTAGTAACTACCCAAAACATTATAGCAACTGCCTAGCAACCACGCAGGATGCCCTAGAAACCACCTAGAACAAACTAGCAAGCAACCAGCCTAAAACACTATAGCAACTGCCTAGCAACCAGCCAGAACACCCTATAAACAACCTAAAAATAAATCTGTAGTAGCAACCACCCAGAATAACCTAGCAACCAGCCAAAACACTTTAGCAACTGCCTAGTAACTAGCCAAAATATTATAGCAACTAACTAGCAACTAAAACGCCCTAATGACTACTTAGAACAACACAGCAACCAACGAAACACTCTAGCAACTGCCTAGCAACCAGGCAGGATGCTCTGGAAACTACCTTGAACAACCTAGCAGGCAACCAGTCTAAAACACTAGCAATCACACAGAAAACCCTAGAAACCAGCCAAAACATTCTAGCAACTGCAAAGCAACCAGCCAGAACACCCTAGAAACCAGCCAAAACACAGACAACCAGCAACCATTGTTATAGCAACAAGCCAGAAACGACTCTAGTAGCTGCTAAGATGTGTGACAATATCTCAGAACCAGCTGTGAGTTTGAATGAGTAAAGCTGGTTTGTGAGTCACAGTATTTGAGGATAATATTTGTTTTCTTCCACCTTTCTAACTCTTTTCAGCTTAAGGGCTGTCCATTTATGGGTTTAATTAACAAGTAAACATTTGCACGAATCATACGTCATATCTACTGTTGAGGCATAATAAACTCCCTGGTGGGCGAACACTTGATTCTCACTCAACTAATGTTTAGAAGGCTGTCCTGCATCGAATTTACAAGGAACATTGTAATTCTGGTAAACAACAAATAACAGCACACTTTGAAATCCTTAGAGACAATTGAGATTTACTTTAAACTCTGAGAAACAGCAGTTCATGTGGCAGGTCAGGTCACCCAGCGGCCATCTTGCTAACGCCTCTGGACAGCTATTTATTTATGTTATCTATTTTGAATTTATTATTTAATTCAAGTATAGTTCCTAAAAAAGAGACAGCAAAACTGTGTTTCTATAATACATTTCAAATCAGCAATTCAACTTAACAACAATGCTACTATAAATTTAGAAACTTAAAAAAAAAATGTTGTCACCCAGAATCCTTAGTAACCGCATAGTAACATGTTAAATCCACACTCTAGTAACTGCATATCAACATGTTAGGACCGCTCTAAACACCATAGCAGCTGCAGAGCAACATACTAAAGCCACTCTAAACACCCTAGTAACCGTATAGCAACATGTTAGGACCACTCTAAACACCTAGCAACTTCATAACAACATGTGAAAACCACTCTAAACACTGTAGCAACTGCATAGCAAATCACCGTAAACACCCTAACAACAACATAGCAACATGTTAAAACCACTCTAAACACCCTAGCAACCGCACAGCAAAATACTAAAACCCCTCTAAACACTCTAGCAACCGCACAGCAACATGTTAAACCCACTCTAAACACCCCAGTAACCGCATAGCATTTTTTTAACCATTTAATGAATTGAAAATGTAGAAGTGTCACTCTTAGTCCACCCTACATAGTGATTCAGAAACACATGCTCTTCAGACATGCGGTGATCAGGTTTTGTCATAAATGTTCGCTGGTTTGCTCAGAGAGAGACCTCATGCGGTTTCCCAAGTCTGTCATTGTCCTCAGATGATCTCAGGTCTGCTCTGTGTGAGATCATTTCATGAATGATTATTATTATCAAAGGCCGGTAATTCTGTTCCAACTGCATCATCTAAGGACACGCGGGTCTGTAGATAACAGCCACCATGTGTGGAAACGCACTTGTGTTACGAGGATGATGCACAGAAGAATGATTGCAATCATGCAGAGGCTTTCTGGCACGAAGGCTTTTGGGTCAACATTCAATGTATTTCTCCCTTGATACAATGAATGAAGACACTTTTGTAGAAGTAATCCACATAGCAACATGCTAAAACCACTCTAAACACCCTAGTAACCGGCAGCCATATCACCCTGCAGCCCAAGACCGGTTGCCCACTGAAGTTAAGCTGGTCAGTACCTGGATGGGAGACCTCCTGGTAAAACTAGGTTGCTGCTGGAAGAGGTGTTAGTGAGGCCAGCAGGGGGTGCTCACCCAGTGGTCTGTGTGGGTCCTAACGCCCCAGTGTAGTGACGGGGAGACTATAATGTCAAAAAGCACTGTCTTTCGGATGAGATGTTAAACCGAGGTCCTGACTCTCTGTGATCATTAAAAATCCCATGGCACTTCTCGTAAAGAGTTGGGGTGTAACCCCGGTGTCCTGGCCAAATTCCCACCACTGGCTCTTGTCAATCATGGCCTCCTAATAATCCCCATCCACTTGATTGGCTCTATGACTCTCTCTCTTCTCCACCTGTAGCTGGTGTGTGGTGAGAGCATACACTTGATTGGCTCTATGTCTCTCTCTCCTCTTCACCCGTAGCTGGTGTGTGGTGAGCGCATACACATGATTGACTCTATGACTCTCTCTCCTCTCCACCTGTAGCTGGTGTGTGGTGAGCACATACACTTGATTGTCTCTATGACTCTCTCTCCTCTCCACCTGTAGCTGGTGTGTGGTGAGTGCATACACTTGATTGGCTCTATGACTCTCTCTCCTCTCCACCTGTAGCTGGTGTGTGGTGAGCGCATACACTTGATTGTCTCTATGACTCCCTCTCCTCTCCACCTGTAGCTGGTGTGTGGTGAGAGCATACACTTGATTGACTCTATGACTCTCTCTCCTCTCCACCTGTAGCTGGTGTGTGGTGAGCGCATACACATGATTGGCTCTATGACTCTCTCTCCTCTCCACCTGTAGCTGGTGTGTGGTGAGCGCATACACTTGATTGTCTCTATGACTCTCTCTCCTCTCCACCTGTAGCTGGTGTGTAGTGAGGGCATACACTTGATTGCCTCTATGACTCTCTCTCCTCTCCACCTGTAACTGGTGTGTGGTGAGCGCATACACTTGATTGGCTCTATGTCTCACTCTCTCCTCTCCACCTGTAGCTGGTGTGTGGTGAGCGCATACACTTGATTGGCTCTATGACTCTCTCTCCTCTCCACCTGTAGCTGGTGTGTGGTGAGCGCATCCACTTGATTGGCTCTATGACTCTCTCTCCTCTCCACCTGTAGCTGGTGTGTGGTGAGCGTATACACTTGATTGGCTCTATGACTCTCTCTCTCCTCTCCACCTGTAGCTGGTGTGTGGTGAGCGCACTGGCGCCGTTGTCCTGTGGCAGCCGTCGCCTCATCCAAGTGGATGCTGCACACTGGTGGTGGTTGAGGAGAGACATGATTTATATAGCGCTTTATTGTGTATTGTTGTACCACCAAAGCACTTTACAATCATGTTTACCCCCTGC
Source organism: Schizopygopsis pylzovi (assembly GCA_027422435.1). NCBI lineage: Eukaryota > Metazoa > Chordata > Actinopteri > Cypriniformes > Cyprinidae > Schizopygopsis > Schizopygopsis pylzovi. The sequence goes on along the minus strand of CM049825.1, from coordinate 5,384,852 downwards.
TGATCTCACTAACACCTCTATAGTTATAATTAAGAGCTATCAATTTTAACATTTCTTAGACTTTTAAAATAACTTCTAATTTAAGTGAACTTAAAACAATTCTTCACATAAACCCATTATAATAAATGTTTTATTTAGCTAGGCTACCTGTCCCCCTCAGCAGAAATATAAAAAAAATTAATAAAGTTATCAAACACTAAATTCTAAACTAAATACAGATAAATACTTACAACTATATAAACGTTATTGATGTCCACTTTTTTATATTCTTGATGAACATACATCACAGCAGTTGGATATTAGGTTGTTTTTGGCTCCTATTTCTTTAAAAGATGTCGCTGTTGAACGTGACTCGGATCTGACACGTATCTTATTTTCTCTCAACTACCTTTTCTGACCCATTTCAGTCTCTACTAATGAACTGACGAGTTGAATAGGGAATGTTAGATGAGGGAGACAGTGCTAGGATGCTCCAGGACAGTTTGGAAAACCTTTTCAGAGACATGTTCTTAATGTAACTTATATTAATATAACATACTACATGCATGCACAGTTTTAAGGCAGCTTTAATTGCCTTTTTGGTAACTTCATGCCTTAACTGACCACGACATTGCTTGCTCGTAGTTTATTTTGTGCTTTGTTATGAAATGATACAGGCTATGCGTGCACAAACTCTAGTTGGGAAAACCCTGCTGTGTGGGGTGGGTTGGGTGACTCAAGAATATTTGGAAATTGCATTTGATAGTTTATTGTGCTAAGTTAATTTGGCTGCCCTTGGCTTTCCGCAGGGGGTTGATTACCTCAGCTGTTATTGAAAGGTGCTAATCATTTCCTCATTAGTGGGTACACAAAATACTGAGATGCTGCCCTGCAACAAAAGGTCCAATTGCCAACTCCCTAGCTCACAGGCAAACCCCAAACTGATGGCATAGCAGCAGGACGCAGCATCTATATCCTGTCCCATCTAACCTGCAACCCCCCACTCTTCTTTGTGGATCGTTATGCCTTCCACTAGTTTCCAGAACGTGCCTGGTCGCGGTCAGGAATTCACCTCACTTCACTGGCAGTAGACTGTAAATATCATGAGGGCCAAGACTGAAATGTAACTTTTATATTCTGTTTATAGAAAGATAGATAGATACATTGTTGAGAGAAATAATGTTGAATTGGGCGCTATATAAATGCAGCGGATCTTTATCCACAAATACACATACATTTACAGAAAATACATCAACAATCACCAGTGAAAAAACAGTTATATTTAACTATGTATTTCACTACAGAAGTGGTGCCACTACTATACAGTTATATGTGTAGGACATTAAAACTCATCTGAATTTTCAAACCCATTCAATAGTATGTCTTTCTTTGGAATTTGGTCATTTGAACACAAGCCACACTTAAACTCAACAGAGCAAGAAGTCTGTTTAGGCATCTGTTTGAAAAATCACTTCTCTATTGCTGGCCAAGAGTGAATTTCGCTGAGGAATAGTGCATTCCACTCCCATCTTAAGTGGCCATGCCCTGCTAAATGTATCCCATAATGCACTGGGCCTGCTGTGGCTTCCAGAGCCAGCAGAGTGCAATCAAAAGCCAAACTTCAACAACTACCAGATGGCCGAGAGCATGTTTGAATGAGACTTCCCTTCCATGGACCACACACCTTCTAAAACAATGGTTATTTTCCTAATTTTGCAAGTCGAAAATCTCCCAGAAGAACATGTTACTGGTTAGAAGTTGCTCTTTTGGAACTCAGGAGATTTAAATGAGGTCTCAGTTATGTTTACTTTAACATTTATTCATTTAGCAGACAATTTTATCCAAAGCAACTTATAACTGCATTCAGGTTATACATTTTTTAATCAGTATGTGTGTTTCCTGGGAATCGAACCCACAACCTTTTGCACTGCTAACGCAATGCTCTACCACTGAGCCACACAGGAACACTTATGTTATGTTTCAACTTAAACCATGTGAATTCAACCCAAACATACCTAGTACAAACAAGGAATGCAGATTGTTTTACATTTCAAACTCATCTCAGATGTTTCTCCTAAAATTACCTTCTAGGAGATGGAAAAGTGTTTAGAGAAATAAAATTAATGTGGATAGCAGCTTAGATCATTTGGCCTTGAGAGAATTTGGTGAGAAATACCTGAGTTCCAATTGAGATCTAAGACTGCAGACTTGATTTTAGAAATTTGAGTACTTTGAGAAGTTGGAATCTTATCTGAAACTCTAGATGAGATGCATTTGGGGCATCTCACTGCCATTAGAATAAATTGCAATATTGAGATCTCATGTGTGATTTTACTTTCAAGTGTGCAATTAACATAATATCCCAAAAAGAATACAAATGACCTGTTAGTGTGAATATAGGATGCTATAACAATGGCCTAGCAGATATTGTAAGGTGATGAACTTCATAACGATCCCAGCGTGGGGCATCTAACAGCTGGTTTGCTTCACCCATCAGTGGAGGAACTGATACACCCCATCTGCAAACTCCCAAACGCTGACATCAAAGCAGCTGCCTGGGAGTCCCGTGGAGGTGCCGTTTCTCCACAGCCCTGCCTGACAGGATCGCACTTGCTAATGCTAAGCAAACAGATGTTTGACTTTGTCTTTGGAGCGTTGTCCGCTCTTGAGGCCTACAGGAAAGAAAAGTCACAAAGCACTGGATAGCTCTTCAAGAAAAGGGCATAGAATTTAGTATGGCACTTACCAGGTCAAGAAAATATGATCATATTACTCCAATTTTACAGTCTCTGCACTAACTACCTATTAAGTTTCGTATCAGTTACAAAATATTATTACTTGCCTATAAGGCCCTAAATGATTTAGCTCCTGCGTAACTAACTAATCTTCTATCACGCTACAATCCAACCCGCTCCTAAGGTCGCAAAACTCTGGACTCTTGGTAGCACCTAGGATAGCAAAGTCCACTAAAGGAGGTAGAACTTTTTCATATCTGGCTCCCAAACTCTGGAATAGCCTTCCTGATAACGTTCGGGGTTCAGACACACTCTCTCTGTTTAAATCTAGATTAAAGACACATCTCTTTAGCCAAGCATTCATATAATGCATCTCACAATCTTGTACTGCAGGTATATCTGATCAAACGCACATTATTATGCTTTAGCTTGGGTTGAACAAATAATATTTGCTTGGATGGAACAACAGCTACGCTAATTATGTCTCTATTTGTTTCTATGTTTCTGCCACAGGTTTAACATCCCGTGGTAACTAGGAATTACACAAGCTTCAGTCTGGATCCAACCCTTAAATGATCTGAGATGACCGAACACCCCTCAGAGGACCTCAGAGGAAGCCAACCCTCAGACAGTATACAGAATTAACCAAATTTTGTTAACAGAATAAGTAAAAAAAAAAGTTAAGTAAATTAAGTTTCTGCAATATATAAATCTATTGTAGAATCTTAATTTTCTGTAAAGCTGCTTTGCAACGATTGTATCGTAAAACGTGCTATACAAATAATCTTGCATTAATTTAATTGAATGTCCCTACCAATATCCAGCAACTAGTCTAAATTGTCCCTAGCAATAATTTTGATCAAACAATTAAATATGTGTATGTAACCACCATTGGTCATACCAACATATAAGGTAGCCAAAGTGTTTGCACTTGTTGTGATTTTCAAGTGTGTAGAATTTAGTAGAACATAGAGCTGCTATGACATGACCCTACCAATATCCAGCCACTACTAAATTGTTTTTAGCAAAATTTTTGATCAAACAAATGACTTAAATGACTGTTGCCTGCTGTTATGTCCCCACCAATGCCAAAATCAAACCTACGCCCTTGGTTCAAGATCTCAATTTCTCCCAGACACCGAATGAAAAAGCAATTGGACACATTTTTGGAGACCAAAGTTGCTTGCTTTCGCAGGAATTTTTTGCACAGGAAGTCATTATCGCTTCTCAGATGTTCCTCCTGAGAAAAAATATGTCAATGTTTCTTCTTTAGCATTTCAAAAGATAACAATCCACATTCAGTACGATGAGCTCAAATATTTTTAACCATGACTCTTGACTCACTTGTGTCACCAAACACCAAAAACAAAGTTGATATTCATTAAGTAATCTAAGCAACAAACTTTTCCTCTAGGAGCCTATGATTCTTTCCAAGCAAAGGACTAAATATGTTAATTACATAGAATACAACAACACAATCTCTGGTTGTATATTCCAGGCTATTTGCACACTTTATTTCTGTGACTGTGCTTAGTCATTCTACGTGTGTTTGCACAAGGGTGTTAGTGGTTTTGATGCACTGAGTTTCCAGCATAGTTGTCAAGAAGCAAGCAAACACAGCTGGCCACCTGGTTGACTCTTGGCAAAACTGACCCTCTACAAAATGGCGCCAAACGTGACCACACAAGCAAAAATCTAGAGGGAGGAGGGGGTGAATGGTTTTTGGACCCGTTTTGATGTCTGGAGCATATTATTGTTTTTCTTACATGGGCAATCAGTATCACTCGGAGCTATTCATTCTAGTACAGGTATGTGAAAAAGTACAGATTCCTATACTAAAGTGCCAAAATTGTGAATCCACAAATTCTGACCTTTCATTCCTGTGCTATATGAGGCACGTTGCATTAAAACAGCTGCAGGAAACGCCGTAGACCGTGGGTACAGGTAGGATGTTCTGATTACCGAGCTGTCGAGCATCTGTTCTTCCCGTTCGTAATGATATTCCAGGCTGTCCATCCATTTGTCCAGGGTACACCTGCTCACACTCATAAAAAGGTGCCATTGGTGCCATTCCTCCAGCGGTTTGTTGGCTTGTGCTGGAACTAGTCATTTAGAGCCGTTAACTATTATCTATCAAGGGTGCTATTAGAAAATGTTGAGTATCAAGTTTATGCTATTGTTACTTAAAGCAGTAGTTAAGCCAAATCTTTCCTAAAAATCCTTTAAGAAAAGATTCAAATGAGACAAATTGCTGACATATGGAGTATAGAGATCAGATTATTTGATAGTTTGTTCATTTTTACCCCAAAAATGTTGATTATTTTAAAAGTAAAAAATTTGAACTTAAAAACTGTTACTTCAGTTCACTTTGGAAAGTGTATAATAATGTTTTATGTTTTAAAAATGTAGGGTCAGATTTGGTGGAAAATTTCAAGTTTACACCATTCGTCCTTGAGTTTTTTTTTTAAGTAATGTACATAAACTGAGAAAACTATGACAGTAAAGCTTAACTGGTGTAAAACTTTTATCACGGGTGGTGATAAAGAGGCAATGGCACACCTTTAAAAATTGGAAGAGAAATGTTTACAATTAAGTACTTTTCATTGCAAACATTGGTATCTTGGAAAATCTAAACACAGTTTGAGAAAATTTTAAGATCTCTTCTGAAACTCGAGAGCTACGTCACCAGATTAGCATGGTATTTTTTTTTCAGCAGGAGCAATAGACTTCTGTAAAAGTGTCTCAAATTTATCTCACTAGCATCTAGGCAAAACATACTCTTTCCTATAGGAGGTTCATACTTTGAGAGCCCAACTATGCAACTCCCATTAAATAAATTCCTCCAGTGACATTATATACTGTAACCCACTTAGTTTGCAATATCTCACAGCTTTAGCCTCGTGTGTTGGAAAAGAATGTCTCTATGTTTGCTTATAACGGCTCTTTTGCATGAATTGTGATGCCATTTTCACCTCAGCGAAAAGAGAGTCTGGTGGCCACTGGCTGGGACATATTTTCTGGGTTATTTTCAATGTAAACAACCAGTTCTGAAGTGACTGAGATGGGGAGCCGCTGTGCAAATAATCTGAGATCTGGAGCACATCCAGGTTTATTATTGCTGAACTGAATGACTCCTTGGCTCTGTCTTTCTAAGAAAAGAAAAAAGAATGAGTTGATATCGCAAGCAAGTGTGAGGTAGACATTGTTGATGTTCCACTAATATCATTAAATACAAGGTGTGAACTCACACTTGTGCTTCCAGATGCTGAAGCGTTTGACAAAAGCTTTCCAACAAAGAGTTAATAGACATACAAAGATACTCTATCACTCTGAACTTAAGAGAGGAAATAGGTGAGGATTAGATCCTCAGCAGGACGCTGAGGTAAACTATAGTCAAAACATATAAGAGTTCTTCTGTTACACAACTGAAAACCAAAATTGGGCCTCCAAAACCTTACCTGAAACCTGATATCCACTTTTGCACACAAGTTTGCCCAGGTTTTGGGGACTGCACACTGAGGGTGCTTCTACCACATGCTGACAAAACCGTTTCACTAAAGGAACCAGGTGTTTTTCAAGGCCAAAACGTTACAAAAACATTGCAGATGTTTATGAATTATCACTGGAACAAACTTACATGACAAGTTTACAGTCAGGTTAAACCAAAAACGAAGACAAGTTGGTTCCCTGGAGTGCAAATCGTTGTTTTAGCAAGGCCCCCTGTTCACTCACGTTAGGGCATGGATTTGCGTTTTCAAGACGAAGCCACAGAGATCAGCGTTCCCCACTTTTCGTAATTAACCACAGATGCGAACGTTTCATCCGAACCTGGAAGTGCACATCCGATTTACAAAAGATTAATGGCCATATTAAGTGAGGAGTCAAAGTGTTTTTTCATTATCTGCATGAATGGCGTTTATCTGAATGCATCTGCTGTTTTTCCGAGGGCGTGGGGTGAGAATGGATGCGTTTTCTCTGGAGTGGAGATCTGTTTGGACAGGGGATAGACTGTGAAAAATTGCTGATGCAGAGTATTTCTAATCAAGAACGGATATTTAGCAACCTCATGACCTTCCACGGATGTTTCCGAAATAGAAGGCAGCTGTCGATGGTTTAACAAGGTGTGTCTTGACTAAACCAGCTCAGATGGGCTTCCAAGACGTCATTACATCACATATGATGATCTAGAACAAATTCAAATGGGTGTTAGTGCACATTTAAAGGCACAGTACAACCACAAATGCTTAAAATCATCATATACTCACCAGCATCTTCAAAAGGAAATATTTTGTAGTTGTCCGAGCTGCTCTTTTCCACAGAATGAAAGCCAAGAGAACATGGGATGTGGAGTTTCCAAAGGAAAAAATCATTTTTGAATGCACATGTGCGGTAGAGGTAGCAAAGGACCCTTTTTTTGAAAACTCACCAACTTGAGGCCTCTTATTGGAGAGGTTGCCAGGATTCCTTCCTACCTGCAGATACTGCATTATCTGAACACGATTTATTTCTATAATAGAGCACCACTTGGAATGAGCAATGTATTTAAACATAAATTAGTTCAAGTCTTTAATTTCCCCAAAATAGCATCAGAATGTACACATCTTTAGGGTTCGCTACGAATGTGTGCAGTAAATTCCTGCCGTTTCTTAGATTCCCATACGACAGAATGTTTTATGCGTCCTTGTGAATGCAAGACACGGTACATCTGAAATCCATTAGCACGGGGAGCAGTTCACAAGCAGACGCTCCATGCAGCTCTATTGGAATTCCTTCTCCTTGCCAATTCCCCTCTTTCTTTATTCAACATTTCTAGCTTTGTGGAGTTGCATTCTGGGAACTTTCTACATGTCCCAGTGATTCTGCTACTCACTCATTTCGGTCTCTTACTCACCTTCTCTTGGTAATTTAAAGAAGCCATTAATTAACATCACATTTACCACACGCTATCAATGTAGGAGATGTTCTCATGTGTGTAATTCCAACTTTAATTGCTCAAAGACACATGATGTTGTTTGGCATTGATGCAACATTTTTTTTTCCCGGTTTTATGGGATGACACAGTTTTGCAGGTTGAAAACAGCTTGCGTTTGTCCTCCCTTCTGCCTTTGAAGTTGTGCATTCTTATCTCACTACATCACAGGAGGTCTACAGTTGCCTTGGAGGAAGGTGAGGTTAGCGTTACTGAAATATATATATATATATATATATATATATAAGAACAAGGTGTTTAAAAGAACAAAGAGCTCTCGAGGAGTAAACCATAAATTAGAGTGACGGAAGAGTGACTTCCCAAAATAGCATTGAGTTTAGTGCTCCTCTGATGTTTGGAGAAAGGAACAGAATGAAACTGAAGGACTTTATGGGAGATTTAATGGTGGATTATTTCAACCGATGACCACAGATTTCCTCATTTACTCGCCCTTGTGTCGCTCCAAACCCTTATGGCTTTTGTGGAGCACAAAATTAAATGTTTAGCAAAATATGTTTGCGTTGATCTTTTCTAGACAAGTAAAACATATACTTAAAGATGTGTTAATTTCGACTGTCACTTCGATTCTTTCATGGTCGTTTTTACGCCAGACCGCAGGGAGCATCTCAAAACTGAGTCACGCTCCACCCTGACCCCTGTGGGTCACCACCACAAACCCAGATCTGAAACTAGTCCAAACCTCATATAGTGACTCAATACTTTACAACATAGAGCCTTTTATACATCCGTTCTTTGCGTCAAGGCTACACTGTGATATTGCAAGGCATTCATTACCCAATAGATAAGGAGCATTCACATTTTTCTTGAAGAAACTCTCAGAAACCTGAAGATATGTGCATGCTTATAGTTTGCACAGAACTAATGTGCATAATGCTCCCATGTGGCTTGAATCAAACGTCTTTCCAAAATAAATGACAGGGGTGTCTCGCTATGGCCTCAGTTGTGGTGCTCTGAGACGCACCGATAACAGATTTCAGCTGAGATTCTTCATATATCAGGACCTAAAGAAGTATCTAGTTTCCTAACATATGAACTTCATTTTCATCAAGCTCAAAGAATCTTTTGATATATGAATTTTACAAAGTTGCTAGTTTCTAAGTTATGATTTATTCATGTTAACTGTATCTCCTAAAAAAGTGAACTGTTGGTGAAACTACATGGACAAAGTTTCATTCAGACAATCAACCAACAGAAAAATATCCTGTTCAACAAATGATCAATTAATTTGTACTCTTAGACATAATATTTTCCTCTGAAGAAAATGTCTTGCACAGATATTATACTGTGCAATGTGTACATGCATTCAAATGTTTTGGGTTAAGTAAGATTTTTTAAAGAAATTAATTATTTTATTGAGCAAGGATGCAATAAATTGATAAAAAGTTACAGTAAAGACATTTACAATGGACATGTACAAATGCTGTTCTTTTGAACTTTCTATTCATCAATGAATCCTAAAAAATAAAACATATCGCGGTTTACACAAAAATATGAAGCAGCATAACTGTATTCAACATTGATAATAATCAGAAATGTTTCTTGAGCAGCACATAAGCACATAAGCATGCGAAATGCAACTGGAGGGCAGGAAGTTATTTTTGTAATAATCCACAAGTAATCCACTCCACTCCAGTCTATCAATTAACATCTTGTGAAACCAAAAGCTGTGTGTTTGTAAGAAACAAATCCATCTCCTCAAGATGTTAATTGATGGACTGGAGTGGAGTGGATTACTTGTGGATTATTGTTTTGTTTTTATCAGCTGTTTGGACTCTCATTCTGACGGCACCCATTCACTGCAGAAGGTCCATTGGTGAGCAAGTAACGTAATGCTACATTGCTCCAAATCTGATGAAGAAACTAATATACCTCTTGGATGGACTGAGGGTGAGGACATTTTCAGCAGATTAAGGGTGAATCCCATTTCTCTGTCTTACCCCTTCCCCTTCGTCTTACCCCTAGCCCTTGTCCCTCGAAACTGAGTGGTAAGCGCTAGGGGTGAAAACATACCCCTATGAAATGAGACGACACTTGGTTACTGTTACGTCATCATACATCGTCGCTAGCTGCTGCTACGTCACCAGAGGAGACAAGTGTTGATCACAAACTCTCGTCTAAAAGTGTGTGTTTGATCACAAACTCTCCGTCTAAAAGTGTGTGTTTGATCACAAACTCTCCGTCTAAAAGTGTGTGTTTGATCACAAACTCTCCGTCTAAAAGTGTGTGTTTGATCACAAACTCTCCGTCTAAAAGTGTGTGTTTGATCACAAACTCTCCGTCTAAAAGTGTGTGTTTGATCACAAACTCTCCGTCTAAAAGTGTGTTTGATCACAAACTCTCCGTCTAAAAGTGTGTGTTTGATCACAAACTCTCCGTCTAAAAGTGTGTGTTTGATCACAAACTCTCCGTCTAAAAGTGTGGGTTTGATCACAAACTCTCCGTCTAAAAGTGTGTGTTTGATCACAAACTCTCCATCTAAAAGTGTGTGTTTGATCTCAAACTCTCCGTCTAAAAGTGTGTGTTTGATCACAAACTCTCCGTCTAAAAGTGTGTGTTTGATCACAAACTCTCCGTCTAAAAGTGTGTGTTTGATCACAAACTCTCCGTCTAAAAGTGTGTTTGATCACAAACTCTCCGTCTAAAAGTGTGTGTTTGATCACAAACTCTCCGTCTAAAAGTGTGTGTTTGATCACAAACTCTCCGTCTAAAAGTGTGTGTTTGTCGATTGCGTGGGTTTTAGTGATGTTTTATCTAGTCAGAGAAATGCGGGACTGTTGTGCAAATCAGCAATGTAACGTTAGCGTGGAAAAATAGCGATTTTTAAAAGCGTTTCAATTAAGAGCATGGTTGCAAATACATATGTAAGTTACAGGACTGTGTAGAGCACAAAACAAGACTGTCCTAATTTTAAATCAATTATTTAAGCCGAAAATACTCTCTGGATGATCTGGCCGCAGTGTGTTCTGGGTACCCCTTGGTTTCAAGTAAGCTCGTGAAAATGCTTGGTTTTAAGGGGTATCTACCCCTTCCCCTTACCCTACCCCTCGATCAAAACGAGAATTGGGACAGCCCTTACTCTCACGTGAACGCGCAAAACTAAGGGGAAGGGGTAAGACAGAGAATTGGGATTCACCCTAATGATTCCTTTAATGTCTGGAGCACAAGATGTTTGTTCCAATAACTATGAGCAAAAGTAGTAGTGATGCTTTCTAAGCAAACGCCGCTAATAAGGAAACTATTACATGAATTGAAAGCAGACCATGTTTACAATTTTCACAAAAGACAGTCACAAGATTAGTCAGAAAACATCTCGTTTTTTATCATCTTCCTGGAAAGACTCTGGATGTCGCATCCTCTTTGGGCACAAACATACTGTTCGACACAACCTGTCAGATGTTGAGGGGGAGTCAAAAGGAAAGGAAAAGCGGGTTCAGTGCACAATGTGGTTCTGTTTAGGGGCGAGCCGCGTGGGTCTCAGAAAAAGACGTCTCTGCCAAGAACATTGCTCCTATCTCATTCCATTGCATTCGCTCCAAGGACGAGGGGATCGGAAAACATGCCGCAAATCATTTCTAGCACTAAGAACCCATGGATGTATTTTACATGACGTGGCCGATTTAATCACGAGATGTGCTATGCACTGGTTTCTTCAATTAACTTTTATGACATTGGGAAATGAGGGATAAAAGGAGCACAATAAATGCGAGAGTGATGGAGGCCATTCTTGAAATTGCTCAGGCAACAAAGGCATCTATGTTTTTTAAACCTGCTGACTCAGTTTGGCCTTTTCAAAAACGTTGTCGCTCGCATTTGGGTTGCGCTCAGCTGTTCGACCACCCAGGTGGCGCGTCAACCCTAACAGCCAATTAAAATCAGGAAAGCTAAGTAGCAGTAAAGAAACTGAGTGAGAAAACTAAGCTTTGTTAACACTGAATTATTCACCCTTTAAATATGATGACAACGTGTTGAACCCGAATGACCTTCCATTAGTTTTACTTTAGTTTTACTTTTTAGTCATAGCAATGTAATAAGTTTTACTTTAATTGTAAAAGTCAGCTTTTTGTTGTTTTTGCATGTGCTGTTATAAATCATACCAAAGCATTCAGATCAAGATAAATCACACCAAATACTTGAACATTCGATTCAAATTTTCTCTCGAATTGTTATGTTGACAATATAATGGTAATGGTTAATGTTTGTGTGCATAAACATGCAAAATAAAGTCAGCATATACAAAGACTATCAACTTTTCACCTAGATTGTTGTAACAAAATAAACCAACAAAAAAAATTGAATGTTTTGTTTATGAAAATGCAAAAAAAAAAATGCTACAGCAAATGAAAAACTTTTTACTATACATATTGTTGTAGTAAAATGCATTTATTTTGCAGTTATGTTCCATTTAAAAAGATATACTACATATGTTAAATTGTAATAAATTATATAACAAACTTTTTATTAGCATTTTATGTCAGTACTTTACAGATACACTGTCAAAAATATAATTATATTTAATAATATAATTGTCAAAAATTTTACGTTTTAGGTTGTCTATATAATATATATTCTCTATTAATATATTCTGATAAAGTTTTTTCTATAGCATGTGCAAAACACACACATACACACACACACACACACACACACACACACACACACACATGTTGGTTTTTATGGTTTACGGGGACTTTCCATAGGCCTAATGGTTTTTATACTGTACAAGCTGTATGTGCTATTGCCCTACACCTACCCTACACCTAAACTTAGCCCTCACAGGAGACGGTGCATTTTAACTTTCCCTCCAAAAAACTCACTCTGTATGATTTATAAGCGTTTTGAATTATGGGGACACTGAAAATGTCCTCATAAATCACCTTCTCCTTGTAATACCTATGTCATACCTATGTCATTATACAAATTTGTGTCCTCATAAACCACATAAACATGCCCACACACACACACACACACACACACACACACACACACACACACACATATATATATATATATAAACATTCTATGTTTGAATTCTCACTCTCTCTTTCTTTCTCTCTCTCTCTCTCTATATATGTTTATACAGTTCATAGTGTACATATGGCTTTTGCAAATAGTATTTTTTATTTTTTTTGTAAATGGTCGGAAATTGTAAATGCTAGGCTTATATAAAAAATGAAAGGTACTACAAACATATTAAATGCTATGGTTATTAATGTAAGGTAAAATGTTGCCTCGTAAGTGTTGTGGATTTTATTTAGTGGCCTATCCTTCCTTTGTCAAGAGTAAATCACTTAATCAGTCCACTTTATTACTACATCAATCACTGGTTACAAAGAATAGAGGGGAGACATTTTACAAAAGATCTTAACTTAGCTTTCTCTTTCATTCGTGTAAATAATGGTTGGTTGCAGTGCAGGGGGGCCGTCTGAGGGTTCAAACCCCCTCCTCCATGGTTCTTCCACCAAAGCACCTCCCCTCGACCTATCAGGGTAATTCACTTACTTGTCTCTTTCTCACAAGGGCTACAGTGCGGTTTTCCATTCAGGGGAACATATCTCGTGACAATAACGGACCCTTCCAGGCACTCCAAGACATCTGAGGTATTTCTGCTTCAACATCCTGATTATTTATGCATGGTTTATCTGCATCAGTTTCAACGAAGCGCTTACAATATGCACCGCGATTTTCATTCCAGATGTAAGAAAGAACGAATTTAAGGCGATCAAGAAGTTGGTTACTTTTTAAGATTTAGTTTGAAGAAAAAAGTCCTTGGTGACGCAAACCGGCGTTTCTTTCCGTACAGTTTGTTGACCGGCTAACTCATTTAAAACTCAGATAAAACTATTATTCTCGTACATGACTGCATTGAAGTAAACTATAAATATGAGAAAAGTTGTAAAGTTTAGAAACATTAAAAAAAGCACCTTTAAGTTAAACAGTTGGTTAAATATATAAACGCGTTATATCTGCAAATATTCAATTGATATTCATTACAATAGACTAAAATGCAACAAGTACACTGATTATCAGCGGAATATTGGACGCCAGTTAATATAATCGCGAAATCTCTCGTGTGTAGCAAGCGTTTACCTCAGCAAACTCAACTTCGTTTTCTTCACAAAGGAAACGTTCACGTACTGTCTTTTTAACATCTTAAATAAAGTACAAGATGTTGAATTGTGTAGCGGTGTCTGACGTAGGCTAATTAAGAGCAGATAAGCGGACGATGTAATTCATAATACCTTGGAAAGATGATTGATGTTTTTGTTTTCTTTGTTCGCGCCGCGTTTAGCTCCGCCCACTTGAAAACTCATCAAACTTTCCCTCTCAGATATGCCAGACCTGTCAAATTCAGATGAACTGTGATTTTCAACATTTATCATTAAACTAACGACAAGCTGACTCTGTTTTCAAGTTAAATACAATTTGTATTAATTAATTTTGAAAATGCTTTTATCAAAGCTGCATTCATGCTTTATCAGAATAAATGTATCTATGTATGTATACTGTAAAAAACTGCCATTCCTTATTGATGTGTTTTTTTCTGTACACACCGCATTTAGACCCGCCCACTTGAAAACTCTTCAAACTTTCCTTCTCAGACCTACTAGACCTGTCATCATTGATGGTGTACTGTAATTTAACTAACTTTATTATCACTATCTTCTCATTAAACCAACTTTTTAAGCCTTTTGATTTTAAACTATTCATTTTGTGAATGCTTTTATCAAAGCGGCTTGCAGTAAAATAAAGTTATATATTATAATAAGCAAGTCTGTGGAGACAACCAGATTACCTCCTTTAAAGAATGTTCTTATTAAGCAGTACGCCCACTTTGCAGAGGTTTAACACAATATATCATGCTGAAAAGAAAAGTATGTTATTTTGCCACACCTCTGAAGTTGAAACCCCATTTCTGCCATGGTTCTAAATCTTTTGAGGCCCATTATTTACCCTAAAATCGTATTTTTAATGAGCCGGTTGAGGAAAAAAACCAGGAGGCCAGTCTTGGCCAAGAGTTGGTTATTTCTACATGCTAAGACAAGTCTAAGTGGGCCTGTAAAAGGATGCAAGCTGGCGCTTAAAGAGCTACACGGTTTGCCTGGAACAATACTACACTTTATAAAAAACTCCATCATCGACCGTGGGCGATTTAATGGCTTAATTTATGAGGGGGCACATTTGTTCGAATGTTCACTGTATATGCCAAATAGGCTAAGCAGTAAAGCTATGCATTTTATCTTCTCTTTTTTTAGCCTTCAGTCTGGAGCACACAAGCTTGAAGTTTGCGTCTGAAGAGCTCATTGAAAAGGAAGAGATTTTTTGCGGGTGAGGGGCTTCAGGAGTCACACAACAGGGGCCAATGGGAGTGTGGAAGCTGGCCAAGGTGGTGCTCGGATGGGCTGCGATCTGGTGGGCCACGGTCCATTCGGCACAGGCGCAAGGAGATGGAGACATCCAGGCCAGTCGATTCACTGGAAAACCTGAGGGGGAGGTGCAACAGAGGGTCCGTCGGAGAGGCCAGGAGTCCCTCAGGGGGTAAGAGTTTTTTCAGTAATGTCCTGCTCCTGTTCACTGTCAGTTTCATACTTGAAGTGGACACTCTAATGGCTTAACAATATGAGGCGGAGGGTTTAACTCAACTTTTATTACCAGAAGTACAGTATATTCATTTGGGGGTTGGTATATCTCATCTTTAAACATTGAATTCGAAACCAGCATCATCTTCTTTAAATGCACTTTTTAATGCACTAGATTTATGTTGCAACCTGATGTGCTGTTTGGGATAGAGCCAAACTGGGTTGAAAGCATGATTAAGAAAGCAACGTATGTGATGGCGCCAGCTGCAGAAGTGTTGTGAATCTGCTGTGAAGGAATTTTAAGTACTGAAATGCCTCAGTATGTTGGTCATGAGTGTCATTTCCTACTGATAACTTGCACCGTTGAAAGATTTTATTGTTTGGTTATCATACATTTTATATCTATATATGTCCAAGAAGAATGCATGGAGTTTTAGGTCTCTAGTTTCTGTTGAAAGTTGATGTAAACACACTTAAATCTATTAAAATATGAGTGATTGCATGATGTTTTTCCAAGCCCTCCAGTGGCTCTCGAACTTAGTGTCTGCATTCATCTACGCAAAGCCAAAGCTGTGTATTTTTCAATTTTTTGGGAAAACAATGGCTGCTTTGTGTCGTGCAACCCTCATATGCTCGGAACAGTTATTCCAATCATCCGCTCATCTGTACTTGCTTATAACTCCCCTGCAAACTGCAACAGGAAATGAGGTATTCTGATTACTCTGGGGGCCCCAACAAGGGACATTTGTTTTCAAGCTGGAGGTGAGAAAGGCCATTTCACACCAGAGATATGTCTCTAATTCTTGGATTCTTATTTAATCAGGAAAGGGTTTTTCATTTAAGGTCTGAAACAAATCTAGCAAGGCCAAACAGACAATTTGAGTCCGACTGAAGTTCAGAAACAAAAGCACCATTCTGTACGGTTCCCCAGTACCAGAAGTGGGACCAATAGTAGTCGACCTGTATCTTACAAAAAAATTTGTTAACTGAACACTTTGGCCAATTTTCCAGGTAAACTAAGAGGGAGTATCTGATCCGGTCAGGGGAGCAGAACCACGTGGCACCGAGTCAATTGAGAAATATGCCACAGTGCCCTTTTGAGAGCCCATGCTAAACACAAACTTGCCCAAAGGGATGTAAGAGTATTGCATGCTTTCCTGTCCAACAGTTCTCTTTGTCAATGTAAAGACCCTTCTTACAAATATTGTAGTCTTAAAGAAAGGTCTAATCACCAACATGCACCATTTGTAATCCTATTTAACATTCTAACGCAGTGTAAGAACAGCCCTTAAGAATACTGATTATAATTACGTTGCACGGAAAAGCACATTTGATCTACTGCTGACCAATCAAGCCAAGTTATCCCGGGTCAGACGGTTTAAGAGAGCTGCAGTAGGATTTGAAGCTCACTGGCTCTCCTTGCTAAGCATAATTTGGCCGTCAGATTGGAGAAGTCTGATCACATTGCATTTGGGGGCCCCTTAAATGAAGGTAAAGTCTGAGAGACTGCTGTAAAAGCAATGGCCTTGGGGTGAGAATATGATTATGTGGTTCTCGATGCCAACCCTTAGGAGTTTCGCCCTGTACAAAGCCAGCAGCGTGCTCAGGGTAGATGTTTTCAGAAGTCTTGCTGGCTTGGCCAGGGTTTCTCTTCATTTGCTCAACATGTCTCCGAGGCAATGTCAACTCCACTAGACTCCAAAGATGGGCTCCATTTCTTCCGAAACGCTTGATGTTTGCATCCCCAGAGAGACTGAGTTCTTTGTCTTGGATTTATGTTCTTTTAACAGCTAGAAGTGCATGCCAGTCAAAAGGAAAACAATCCTTCTTGGATCTTGAAGAGCTTGCTACAAGCCAACAAAATGTTGTTGTGGAATTGTTCTTTGCAGAAATACATTTTTAAGTTTAGGAACAAAAAAAGTGCCTGTGGCTATGGAGCCAACTTAGTTTTAAGGGACCCCACAAAAAAAATAAAAGCAGTTTATATTTTCTCTTTCTTGTGGGGTTTGTCAACTAACCAGTGGAAAGGAAGACACAGATCTGATAAGTGTATCCTTATGTGTGCATAATAGCATGCCCAGAAATTCTTATCGTCTTATCAAATGCACTCAATATATTGCAACATACAAGAAAAAGCATAACAGCAATTTGCTTTCTGTTGTTTATTCCCGATACCATCAGTCGCGCCAAAGTGTCTTGTGGACCAGCTTATGCATGAAAACGACAACATTCCCACATGGGACTTGAAATCATATGGAGAAACCCCCCTCCTCCCTCGTTTAATTAAAAGTGTGTATAGTCTAGACAACAGTGTGATTTGAGTTCATTAGGGTCAGGGGCTTTAAACAGGCCAAGTTGGACAAGGAAAAGCCATAGAGATCCAGAGGCTTTACACATGGGAGCTTTATAATGTTAAAACAACCGTGCCATTAACTCATTGGCTCTGGACTTAGCAGCAATCCTGGGGGCTGGGAGCAGATTCCTCTAAATTGACCTTTAACCTCTCTAGGAGTGGTAGCTGGTGGGACGGAATTGTGCTATCTTTGTCTAACCCCCTCTCCTTCGTCCTGTTTTGTTTTTATGACCTCACTGAGAACTGGCCAGAGGCCGTCAAAGCATCCCGATTTCCTATCTCAGCCTTGTCCTGACCTTACTGGAATTCAGTTTGTGAGGGGTTCTCAAACGTCATAAAAGTGACCTGCTTTATCTGGAGATCTTCGGCAAATAATTGCTTGCAAATCTCTTTAGGCCAGAGGGCTGGTGGACCCTTGATTTGACCTAGCGGAGTGAAATAAATTGGTCCATCTTGCTGAAGGAGTCACATGGTCTTTCCAGGTATTTGCCTTGAAGCAAAGAATTCGTTACCAATTTATATCTGTCTTTGAGGTGCTGGTTCGTATTTGAGATGTTGGGTTTTGTAAATGTTCTTGATTTAGTATTGGTAAACACACCGCACTGCAATTAATACATTTAGTAGTTTGCACATGGATTGTGTGTGAAATACATTTTCTGATATTCAGAGCCGATCTCCCTATACGCAGAATACGCAAGCTGCATATGGCCCCCGAAACACTAGGGGGCCCCTTGCTCTCAAAGATGATTTCATTTTAGAAATGACCAGCGGGTATGAAAACATGAATTATTATTTATTGTAACGCGGTGCTGTCGCCCTTTCTACGTAAACATCAGTCAAATCCTGTAACGTGAATGCCGTTTGTCTCTTGCTCGAGACTAAAAAACGAGTTGAAAGCATAGCGAGCTGCCTACGAGACACTGTTTCTGTTTCACTGTTCAATTTGAGACGGACAAATGCGTTTCATTCATTCATTCATAACCACTCGAAACCCCCACCCCTACCCCACCGTTCAACACAGTTTTGCATAGGGCCGCCAGAAGTCTAGAATCGGCTCTGCTCAGATACTTCACAACCACTCGAAGTAGTGTTCCAGCTTAAAGAAGTGTGAACAGACTGAAAAGTAACTGAAATGAAATGAAATGAAAATTCTTGGCTGAAGCCGAAACTGAATATAATGAAACGTAGCCCAGATACCAAACACAGTTTTTGTTTTGTTTAAATTGTCAAAATGTGCTTTTTCTGTTTTGCCTTGCTTTTCAAAGAAAAAAATCAATTACAAAACAATTTATTATTCAGCCATTTTTGGGACCCCCTTCTTGAATCAGGTATGTGATTGGATAAAGACAATAAAAGAAGGAAAACTGGACACTTTGAGCAGCAAATCAGCATATTAGAAAATGCACTAAAGACTGGAGTAATGATGCTGAAAATTCAGCTTTGATCACATAAATATGTTACATTTTACAATATTTTCAAATACAAAACAGTTACTTAAAATTGTAATAATATTTCACAGTATTACTGTTTTTACTGTATTTTTACTTTTCAAATAAATGCGGTCTTGCTGAGAAGAAAATACTTTTTAAAACATTAGAAAATACTAAAGATACCAAACTTTTGAACAGTGTAAATTTTATGATAAATGTATTACTAGAGCTGTTGTAATTATTATCATCTTTATTATTGTTTTACTTTTTACAATTATTTTGCAGAACAACAGTAAAATTAGAATACTAACATTGTTGATGGATTTCTTGCTTTTTCATAGAGCTTTTATTTTGACGGAAACCCGCAGGAAGACCTCAGTGCTTCTTTTTGCTGACATTATGAATTTAGGAAGATGTTTGTTGCACATATCACATCCTCGCATCCATGAGTTGAAGGTTACCAAGCAACTGACATGTAACACTTTTTCAGTGCAGATTTTCCTTGGCTAACAAGCAGATAGTGCTACGAGCTCGTGCAGCGCTGTCGGAATACATGCAATTCCTGCGTGTATTAGAAAACATAACATTCTGCAGTTTATTTAGTAAGTGTTTAAGGCCATTACGCAATTTCAATAATCATACAGTAACCAGCAACAATCTACCCTTCCTCTTCTCATTGAAGACATGTGATGCAGTATGCAGTCTCTCGCTGTCGGTGCTTGTAATGATTTTATTTGATCACGTCACAAAAACCGCCATAGTTTGCTATTTTCAGCCAAATAATTTCAGTTGCCACACATTCGGTGCATCCCTACTAAAAAGCGTAGGATTTAAGAAAGAAGAGATCGGTTTGCGTCCAGGGATAACTTTCTTGGCATCATTGTGCATGAGTTTCAGACCTTATTTTTCAGGCTCCAGTTGAGAAATAAGACTCTATGGTTCCACATTGCTAATAATTCATCATCTTCTGGCTTAATTTCCACTGCTGCTTTTGTTTTCCGCGACCCAACCCCCCAATCTTTTCACTTCCACTTGTTTTCTTTACCTCCCACTGATTCTTGCCCTTTCCCCAGCATTTTCCGTTTTCATGTTCCAACATCTAGCCCTCCGTTGGTCTCTACTCGTTCTGGTTTCTGCTGTTAGCAGTTGTGTCGTCTGGCAATGCGGTTTGAAATCCATCAAAAGATTCAAACTACAGCTGGTCGTCCCCAAGGTGACTGACATTTGTAAACATCTTGACTTGTAGAGGAAAGGAATTTAGGTGTGTGTGTAGAAAAACAGATGTACCTTTTGTGTGTTTTTTTTTTTTAAAGGTCTATTTACGTCAGGCTTAACTTGGTGCTGATAGAAATAAAACTGTTTTCGCAGTGAGGGTCCAGGTTTGATGGAGATCCTAAGGGCTTGCTGGATAGAAAACTGCAAAAATGACACATTCTTAGGGCGATTTGGCTCCAAGCTGTCAGTTACTAGTTGGTCGTCTTGGATCAAGTCACTAAACTTTGAGTTACAAAACATGGTGCTGGGTTTGTTCACACTTAAGCAGAGAAATACAGAACCTTTGGTTTGGTCCTGTCATTATTCACACATATCATGACTAAACTGACACTTTTCTTTGGAACCAACTCTCAGTGAGAAAGTTGCCAAAAAACAGCTCA
Source organism: Schizopygopsis pylzovi (assembly GCA_027422435.1). NCBI lineage: Eukaryota > Metazoa > Chordata > Actinopteri > Cypriniformes > Cyprinidae > Schizopygopsis > Schizopygopsis pylzovi. The sequence goes on along the minus strand of CM049825.1, from coordinate 5,364,133 downwards.
TGAATGAGCGCATTTGGGAACATAAGAGTAGCTTTAGTAAGTATTTCTTTCTCAGGAAGTTTGGTTACGGTCCTACTCAAAACAAACTTTTTTCATGTCGTTTCCATGGAAAGTCCTTTGGGGAAATTGTATGTATTGAGCCATATTTATTGCGAAGGGTCAGGAGGTCTTTGAGACTTGTAGATATTTATCTCTGTTGTATGTTTCTGAGAAATGTTCAGGAATAATATTTGGTTTCTGTAAATTTAATGGACTGGTTTCTATTGTTTCAGGCCCAACGTATGTGGTTCCCGCTTCCACTCCTATTGTTGTCCAGGGTGGAAAACGCTTCCTGCTGGGAACCAGTGTATAGTTCGTAAGTATCTGCAATATTTGTTTTTAAAGTTGCATGCTGAAGATTCCACTTACCCGCAGTACACTTAACCACAAAGTTAGCATTTAGCCTTAGACTAACTGTGGTTAAGTTACATGCACAAGTGTACATTAGGGGGAAATCAGCAACTCACCAGTTCATGAATAGCTCTTTTTGAGGTTTGACCCCAAGACCTTTAACCACAACACAACCCACAAGAGATAAAGGCTTGGACCTAAGACCCAAGCTATGTTCAGAATCTGATACTAGCGTACAGCACAGTAGGGCAGGGTAAAAAATAATGATTTCTCAATTTTAATTGATTCTCATTTTTACGAATATATATTGTTTCTTAAATCCCAAGAATTGGTTAGTCTAGCCTGTTTTCAGTTAATGAACGCATAATTGTAGCACCCTCCCACCCAATAAATCGCAATAAACATTGTGCTTTGTTACATTTGATCTGAAACAAAGTCTCAGATTTCAAATTCTGCCATTTTATTACAATATTTAAAAAATAAATACAGTTTTTGCCCTGTTTTATGTGGAGTGACAGATGTAGAGCCTCAGTTTAATAGAAGTGGCAGAGCGACGCACATGTTAACTGATCATCTCATCTGCTTTAATACCAGTTTCAGCACAAAATATGAATAAACATCTGAAGGTATGTTTAGAGAAAGAGCCAAACTTACCGAAATCCAAATCCTGTCTCATGTAATCGCTCAATCGGTGTTTCAACCATGGAAAGATGTCAATATAACAGCTTGTAAACCATATGTCACGTAACGTCACATTTACCACAGAAAAATATATTTGGTGACTCGTTAGTCAGGTTGAAATATAAATTCTAAAGAGGAGCATTTTGCTAAATATATATGCACCATATAACATTGATCATAATTTTCACTGTTCTTCAATATTTAATTGAAGCTTGAATAAATCCGTCAAGTTTTTAATGACAGCCACCTTTTAAATATTTTGAGCTAATTTTAACCTTCAATATTATACTAATGTAGTACCAACTGATTTTCATGTATATTTTACATTAGTTGATAATTTGTTTTACTTGAGAAAATGTTCTGTACCTGATATATATCCAAAATAATCAATATTGAATCGAAATCAAATCGCAAGCTTGTGAAACATAATTGAATCATGAAATATATGTCAAAACCCAGCCCTATGACAAAGTATGTTTGGAAAACAGCAACAAGTAATATACCACATGATCTCATCAGTTGCGTGCTTTTGCACTAATGCAAATGTTGGGTCCAAAAAATGCATATAGTTAATTATTCTTGTGTACTATCCACCTGTTTATATGCTAAGATATCAAAATGCCTTTGCTGATCACTTATCATGAATATTTGTCTCTCCAGCGATCTGTAGGAACTCGTGTGGTGATGGCTTTTGCTCAAGGCCCAACATGTGTACCTGCTCCAGTGGTCATCTTGCCCCCAGCTGTGGTGCGGCCGCAGGTGAGTTCAGTCATTTCGGTCTCATTTTGTGTCAACAAAACACCCTCGGCTGTATGAAAAACACAATTTGACTAGTTTCTGTCAGATTTTTGGCCATTTGTCATGCTTTCAGTCATAGGCATACTTTAGAAAAAGAGGCACTGAATGTGAAATGACTTCTTGCAATGTTTGGAGCGCCAATCGCGCTAACCGCTAGGGCACAGCTTTGACTGTAGTTTTCTAAATAATTTTCTCTAACCTGCTTGCTTCCTTTGTGGTTGAAGGGCTTGTCATAATGTCAAACTTTTCCTTGACATTTCCAGCGATTTATTAGGTTGAGAGTTGAAATTGAGCAGAGATACGGCTGGCTGGAAATGCTGTGAAATCGCTCTGACAATGTAAAGCGTTTCATCCTTTGAATCATTAGCTAAGCTAGGAGTGTTTTCTGTTGAGATAAGTTAAATTTGAGACCACACGTCCACCGGTGAAACCTTGCACATAGCGTTTTTTATGACTTACTTAGAAAAGCGTGATTGATTTTGTTTAGATGGTGCTGGGAAGACTGATGACTGTCGGTGATTCCTGGATGAGGTGTTTAGCATTAGCGCAGGTTTCTCTTACTGCACTTGCTCTCTGCCAATGGCGTCCAGTCGTTTCTCAGCGAATGCCCGGAATATGTGGTCATAGAAAAATAAACCCAAATGCACCAAGCCATAGGGTTCGGTCTCGTAAGCTGTAAAACCAGAGTCAATTTATTCGGCAATGAGAAATTGACCATCTAATTCGGCTTCCAGTCCTCTGACTGTTTGAAAGCAAATGCTAAACATACGCTTGTACTCTGTTTTGGCAGCCTTATGGGATTTGCGAGATCGTTGATGCTGTCATTATGCCTACCCGACCGCGTACCGTCTGCAGTGGTTGGGATCGGCCACATTTATGAGTCAGCTATGAATCTGCAATTACTCCATAAATAACAAGCCGCCACACGGATGTTAGCTTTAGCCATTAGCGTCCAAATGCTGCAGCTGTGCTCAAGATACTGTAACGCTAAGCTCTTCCTCTTCATCATTAATGTCTGATTACCATACATCCACATTTTTATATTAGGCCATCAGCAGTGTTATTCTAGTTTCATTAATATACAAAAATATTTTTCACCCTCAAGGTCCTACTATTAATATACGTTTTTATTTTTATCTTATCCAATTTATTAAAAGAAATTGTAATTTTATTGTGTTTTAGTCCTTTTTTTTGTTAACCCATTGCACTTGTTAACACTAGTTAACTACAATAGTTAATGAAAAATACTAATTTTAGTTCCATTGCAACATTTATTAATACATTATTAAAGTAAAAAGTTGTATCTTAATATTTTTAATGGAACTGAGCTGATATGAACTAACAATGAATGGTTGTATTTTTATTAATTCATGTTAAGAAATATGAATAAATGATGTAACAAATGCATTGTTCATTGTTAGTTAATGCGACTAATGTTAACCTATAAGACCTTACTGCAACGTGCTACTAATATTAATTTCTTAGTACTTAGCCTAAACTAAAAATGAAAATTAGAAAGGTTGCCTTGGAAGCTAAATTAAATAAAGTTGTGTTTTATATATTTTAGTATTTCAACTTAAACAAAACAAAAAATGAAATTAGAAATGTTACTATGGCAACTTACTGAAACCAAATTAGTTTAATTTTGTTGTAGTTATTTTTTTACTTAAACTAAATGAAAATCAGAAATTTTTGCCTTAGCAAATAACTAAAATAAAAACAATTTTAAGTTTTGTTTAAGGTATTTTAGTACTTCAACTTAAAATAAACAAAAATTAGAAAAGTTTTTATTTCAGTTAGATTAAAGTTAAAAAGTTTAAGCTTTGTTGTATTTGTTTTAGTTCTTAAACTTAACGAAAATCTGAAATGTTAGCCTGGCAACTAACTGAAATAAAATGTGTAATTTTTGTTGTGGTTATTTTAGTACTTAAACTCAGCAAAAAGTAGAAACGTGTATTTGAAGTGTAAGTATGTCTAATAGTGCACTGTGTGTACTGAGTATATGTATGTGTATTCTGCACATTGTCTTCTGTATAAGTCTGTAAGTATGTACTGTCTATATGTAAATTGTTTCTGCACTGTCTGGAGCACGCTCTCAAGAATTTCACTCACCAAGGCACATGTGCTGTGGTGATGTGACAATAAAAGTGATTTGATTTGATTTTAAATGTTGCCTAAGCAAATAACTAAAATAAAAATAACTTTAAAGTTTTGTTTCAGGTATTTTAGTACTTCAACTTAAAATAAACGAAATTAGAAATGTTAAATTAGAACTGAAAAGAAACATTTAAGTTTTATTTTAGTTATTTTAATTCTTAAACTTAACTAAATAAAATGTGTTTATATTTAATTCATTTCAGTTAACGTTTATTGTATTTCAAGTAATGAAAATGTTACTTGATAGTTTTAGTTTTATTAACCCTCAAACCCTGGCTGGCAGCTCTTAAATCGGATCTCTGTGTTTATAATAGAATGCAGAACAAGAACTAGCGCTCGCTGCTACACTTCGAGAAGCTATTCATTTTCATCTTGAACCCCATGATGTCTCGTTGGTAAACCTGACATTGACGGGCCACGGATCTCCACTTTACTCCACGCCGCGAGAAAGAAACGGCCATAAAGGACCTCTGTTTCTCAGCCTTGCTCATGTTTCCTGCCGTCAACGTAGCTTGTAAAAAACTGACAGATGTGAATGCTGCAGACAGAGGTGCATTGTGGGGTGGCAGGCCTCGGGGAGCCTCGTTTTGTGCATTTGCGTCTCAGCACGTGCAGCTCACTTAGCATGGGTCAGCGAGCGAACCACCTGTAGGGGGCCGTCATCAGGTCTAGCCAATGAAGTCATTTCCTGCGCTTTAGGAAAACACGGCCCATACTCAAACATTTACAGGCCTTGCTGTTGAAAGCATGTCATCAGCGAAAAAAAACAAAAAGCACTCACGTTTGATCTCCATCCAGCAGCGTTTTTCATGTGAAATCAGACAAATACAGGCAATTTTTTACAAAAAAAAACCTTTTCATCTATTAAAGTTTCTTTAAAAGGATTAGATCATGGCGAAGATAATAGGAATAAATGAGGAACTGTTTCATTTATTTATTTTATTGTCAGATATAAGTAGTAGCTTGAATTATATTTGAGCTGAAGCGTAATGGCATGATGCCTTTGTTTAGACAGAACGAAAGAGTTTGGAGAGAGCAACGTTTTGATGCAACCGATGGGGGACATCAATCTTTTTTTAACTCGGTGCGAGAGCCCCATCAGAGATGACTCATTGTGCTTATGTCATCTAAATGCAATTTTAAATCGCCATGGTTTCATTTAAAAACTCTATTGAAAGTTTTTCTAAATGATTCTTTCTGCGCCAAGAGAATTTCCATTTCGTGAAAATCGCTGGAAAATAAATCTACTCATTAAAAAAAAAAACGTCTGGTAGAAAATTAAAAGGAAAATAGGCTTTTTCTGGCCAAGTTTTGAATTGAATTGATTTTGAATTGGCATTCGCTGATATGGGAAAGACAATAAATATGTAAAACAATTAAGGGTCTTTTTAAATACATACTGTAAGTATGATTAAGTTAAATAAATAGTGAGTGGGAGATACAGTAAACTGAAACATACACCAGTGTATGGGAGTGCATACAGTTATATATATGTACAGTTGAAGAATGCTCAAAATATCTTCTCTGAAAACAGATCTTAATAAATCAGCTGTGTGATATAGCTAAGAATTTTTTGGGAGCTTTTCTGTATTTCTACATTTATGCAGGAATCGTCATTTCCATCAAACAGTGTAAAAAATGAATACAAGAACTATAAACTGGTAAAAATCTACGAGTCTAAAAATGTCTCACACACTGTTTTTCATGAAATAGACATTTTAATACGTAAAAAATGCCACGTGGAAACTTTTTTTGAAGATTTTTAATCAGTTTTGAATCGTTTTCATTTCATTTATACATTTAACAGACACTTTTACTTGTTTTTGAATTACCATTTTTCGAAATTGCAAATGAAGATAATTAGATCCTGTTTTTGTTTTTCTACTTAAAATGGTCGTGCTTAATTCAGTGTGTTACTTGCTATTTCTTTGTGATATTTATTTGCAAAATTGCACAGCATTTTTTTAGAGCAGTTCATCACAGTGGCAACAATATTCATAGTGTACAATGCCATGTTTTTAGAAAGCAGTTTGAACTGATTCCTGGGAATGAATAAAATATTTTTTTCTAGTTTTTTTTTTTAGGGGGGGGGGGGATACTTTGTTATACTGAGCACAATTCAGCACTCTAGACGAATTCTAATCACCTCTCTTGTCTCTGTACAGTCCAGTCCTGCAGCGTCAGATGCATGAATGGAGGGGTCTGTAATGAAGATGCCTGCGCATGTCAGAAGGGCTACATAGGAACTCACTGTGGACAGCGTAAGTGAATTTGTCTTTTCAGAATGTCCAGACATTACCACATACCTGTCCAGACACAGACAACAATAAAATATTTCACAAGAGTTTGACTTACAGACACAAACGATCTCAGATTGCATTCAAACCCAACTATATATTTGTCTAAATGTTTTATGTCTTATGTAAAAAAAACTTTCTTGTATATATATATATATATATATATATATATTTTTTTTTTTTTACTAATCTTAAAACGTTTTAATGAAAATAAAGAACTTTCCAAACATTCAAAAGAACCATATAACAACTCAAGAACTCTATATGTATGTTTTTCTAATTGTAGGATAAAATGTAATAAAACAGATTCTTTCATTTCCCCAATTTTTCTTTCTGTAGCTGTGTGTGAGAGCGGATGTCAAAATGGCGGGCGTTGTATTGGACCCAACAGATGTGCCTGTGTCTACGGTTTTACTGGGCCGCAGTGCGAGAGAGGTAAGCCATCGCTATGCTTCCAAAGTTCATATTTTCTCAAGTCTTAATTGTGTTGACGTCTGTGAAGATGTGTGGTTTGTTTACCGTCTCAGGCCTGCTTCAAGAATGTGGTAACACTGTGTCAAAGTGACCCAGAAACGCTCTGAGGGTAATTTACAGTACTTTTTTTTGAGGCAGTGCGCTTCCCCCTTCACTGTAGCCGGTGTGAAATTAATGCTACAGTTTACATTTTGGCCACGTCTCTCAGAGCAGGAACAATGAAGTAATCTGGGGCGCAAAAAAAGGACGAAAGCCTCCCTCATGTGTGCACGAGACATTCTATCAGAGGTGAAATCCTTGGCAGGAGTTATGAGAAAATGACAGACTGAAAGGACCGTAAAGGCAGATCCCATCAGGCCGTGTGAATTGTGGGAGAGAAGCGCCCCAGGCACACTAGACCGAATACCTAAGCCCTTTTTCGGTACCCCACCCTCTTGCGTCTGGTTCTCTGTTTGACCCCACCCCTTCACGAGGACCCTTGTGCAATCGTAGGCTGGTTCCCTTTGAAAACACAACACAGGGAGGTGGAAAATTTGGAAGACATCTGGCAGTAGATAAAGTAGGGTGGAAATGACAAGGGAATGTTTCTGTGGAGACTTTTCTGACAAGAAAGGGTGGTGGTGGGGGGTGTTCTTCAAGAAATGGAGACCCCAGCTGTGTATACACAGCCAGGCCTGAACTAGTACAAACAATCTCTTCACACTAAGAGTGCTGTCCACGGGACACCTTCCTCCTTTCTAGGCCACCCGACCAGATCCATTCAGTCCAGACTCTCGTCTCCGAAACTCCCCAGACTCACCCTCGAGGTCCTTGCTTGTAGGTTGTAAAAATGTCAATCTAAACAATCAGTTATTTCACAAAGCAAAGATAGACTCTTTATTTAGCCTGTCTCAGGCATGCCTGTTTATCTTCAAGCGACTGGATTTCACACAGTTGATGAATTTCCAAAAGATGATGCAGGCCTGATGTCAGTCTCTCTATTTGGTTCTTCCAAAAAAAGCCAGCACAGTTTTCCAAGAAAGAGGTAGTAACAAAGAAAATGGATCCTGAAAAGACTGAAGCACAATAGTTGGCTTGCGTTTTTAGAAAGTCAGTCGTCTGCAGAAGAGCTCAGCGAACATAATGCAAGCTCAGCTGTGAGTCGGCATGGTTTATAAAGGGAGTTAAGCTAGTTAACGTAAGAATGGTGTTAGGCCCATCTAATTCGTTTTTCCGTTAAGCCATGTGTGCTCTGTGTTATCGCTTACCATGGCCCACATTGAAGAAAGTGTGTAATATTCATTCACAGTCGGGGCTTGACTTTGCTTAGGGTCATGGATCACTAGTCCATTTTAGTTTCATCAATTACTACCGTTTTGGCACAGATCCCATTGTTGTTGTTTTTTTGTGGTGCATTGGATTCTAGAGAAAAAGGGTTTTCCGGGCAATGAAACGTGATTAATCCTCCTGTAACCACAAGAGAATAAATGAAAAGGACAGAGTGTCACTAGACTGACTCATTTGGGAGTCATAAAACGGTTGTAACCTTGGCTTTTTGGATGTGTACAACAGAGAAAAGATGTGAAGAGATTGCCTGTGTTATTTAGCTGTACTGTAAATCACAGAGCAGTAAAAGAGTTTGTTGGTCCGTCCGGAAAACTTCAAAGTCTTTCTCAGGAACGCTTGACCATCTAATGTTTCCTTTCTACCCCCTATTTTTTTCTTCAGGTCTACGTGAATGAACTTCCGCTTCTCCCCAAGTGAAAACACATTTCTTATCTTGGTGTGTACTCTGATTAAACCGAAATAGGTCACAACAAAGTGAGCGACTATTCCCAGTCATTGACTCTTAAGCACGTTTTTGGCTGCGCTTGAGGTTTCCACCTGCAGTTGGTCCTCGCGGCTTAATGTTTCAGACTAGATGAACATCCCTCTGGCTGATATTTCATTTCTTAGAGGGTCTTTCATGACAGTCTACTCCCTTTAGGTCCATTAGCACTGAGGATGATAAAAACAGGCCGAGCCGGTGGAGTGTGAAGAAAGCTGGAATTCCTCCTGCCAAATTACGCTGCCGCTCAATCTTTGCACAAGTGTGAAAGCCACACATCAGCGACCTTCTGAGGCATCGTTTTCCCCATCTTGCCCCATGATTCATGATAATGTACACTGCTCAATAGTTGGCACACATCACTGGCAGGGAAACACTGTGGTGACTAAACGGAAAGTAGAGGTGAGTGTGCGTTTGGCAGGATAGGGTGTAGGTGAATGGTTTTGATCTGACAAGCCACTCAAACTGTAATCAAGGCGAAATTACTTCCAAATGTTGTCTGCATCACAGACACATCCCCCCTTCTCCAGAATATGAGTCTGCTTGCTTCTGGGAAGCAAGGTCTGCTCATTGCCACCAAGTTTGCCAACGTGACATTGAGGTTAACCGGTCTCCCTTTTGCCTTGCAGATCTGTTTGCTATGAGATTACGATCTTGTGTATTAAAGTACTCAAAGGAGTTCAGTCTTTAGCGTGGACCTACCGTGTTACGCTGTATTTATTCTTCTGGCCGTGTACACGTACAAATGGTTCTGTGCAGAAATTGGCAGGTTCGAACAATGTGGCGGCTTCCGAATGATGCTGGCAGGAGCCTTTAGACTCCCGGGCGCCAGTTTCATTGTAGATCAAAGGGTTGTTAGACAAACCTGAGCAGCTTCAAGATGTTCTTATAGCAGACATTTCTCAGCACCTTCTACGTTACTGTCCATCACTGCAAAGCAACATGTGATGCCATGTAGTCTTCTGTGTAGGTATTGTGCAGGGACTTACATGTCCAAAAAATTTAGATCTGGGGCCTATACCATGAAGCCGGATTTGCTGTCTAGCCAGGTAAGTTACAGTTTAGTTTGCACCAATCCTGGGTTTTAGGTACCATGAATGTGGCTTGGCTTTTCTTTGCCAAAGTAACTTACATTCCACGGCTAACCTGCTCCGGGGCAGGTTACGTTCTGAGTTAGAGATCTCAAACTGCAATTGGACAAATCAGATGTGAGTAAAGTGACACATGTTTGACACAAAAAAATTTACTCCCCCAGTCTCACTTCCTACAAATTAAATGTTACTATGAAGTACCTTATATAAAAAAAGAAATATAACAAAACTGTCTGGCTTGTGTTCTCTGCTGTGTGAGTGCACTGTGGATGGGTTAAATGCAGAGCACAAATTCAGAGTATGGGTCACCATACTTGGTCGTATGTCATGTCACTCACACTCACTCATATGATTTATATTATTATTACTTTATTACACACAAGCACTTTTAGTCTAACAATTATTATAAAGCATTTATTTTAAATTAATATTAATATATACAGATCGTATACAATATAAATAAGTGGTAGCATCAATAGATAACACTAAAAATGGCTACATGTGACCTTACATGTTTGAGTCTCTATCACTATATATTATCAACTATATAAAGTAACTTGACAAGTTTCACTTGAGACTGCACTGATAGAGCAAGATCACTTCCATTATTTGTCCTCTTTCATGGACAAGTACTTCAGTGGAAATGCGTGTAAATTCCTCATTCTTTAATCTCTTAACCTTTAACAAACAAGTTTTGAATCTCGCTGGCTCTCTCGTGAGAAGTTAATCACACTTGCTCTGTGTTGTGATTGGCTGTTTGCCGCCGATGTCACACATTTATGTGCACGCGCTCCATTAATTCAGGATCAAGCCTGAGTTGACAAAGAAAGTTGATGATCAGCTTCATGGTACCAACAAAGCCAGATTGGAGTGGTTTGGTTTTGTCAACTCAAAACTTATCCTATAACTCTGAATTTGTTAATCTACAATCATGGTACAGACCCCAGGGATCTGCAAACTTGGTCCTGTAGGGCTGGTGTCCTGCAGAGTTTAGCTCCAACTTGCCTCAACACACCTGCCTGGAAGTTCTAGCACGCCTAGTAAGACCTTGATTAGCTGCTTCCAGTGTGTTTAATTAGGGTTGGAGCTAAACTCTGCAGGACACCGGCCCTCGTGGACAGAGTTTGGATACCCCTGTAGTAGACCCTTCGACAAGTCAGACTTTATGTAAATTACTCACTACTCGTTCTCCAGCTAGTGGAGTGGCACTCTAGGGATGGGTATCATTTGAATTTGATCAATTCTGATTCTGATTTCGATTCTGCTTATTGATTACGATTCATTTCGATTACCAGTTTCGATTCCAATGTGATAAAAAAATGATATTAAACATTTATTTATCTATGTCTCTTTATCCAAAACGTTTAGTTGTAGCTGAATACATTGAAAACATTCAGCTACATAAAAACTGAACTCTTAAGAGCTGTTTGTGTGCAAAATAGAGCTGCATGATTCTGGATAATATTTTTTTGTTGTTGTTATAAAATGGAGATTGTGGTTCTCATGATTCTGAAGGAAAAACATTAGACATCTAAACAAAATCACATGTAATTTATGAATGAATGATTCAATGATTAACTCGAGATTTACTTGCTTCATTACTGGATGAATCAGCATTTTTGAATGCATCTCTTGAATGATTCAAAGACAAATACATTTTAACAGCCTATTTTCGCCACCTACTGGCTTAACAATGCAATCAATAAATCTTTATTTAAAGTGTCAAATTACTTTCAAAAGGTGATTTACTCTTATTTTAATCGCTACCGCACACATTTAGTTTCATCCGAACTATAAACTTTTATCTCAGTACTTCTGTGATTATTTGAATATTAGTAACACAGAAATAATGATACTGTGTGTGGTTGAAAAGACTGTGAAGCTGTTTCATTCATATACAAGACAGCTGCTTTCTTTAGGTCAGCGGCAGCGCGAACACAGGTTTAAATGTTCAAATCACACTGATATGAGCATATGCTGCACGGATGAACAAATTATCACAATTTTGTGATCACACACATCAAAATATTGAGGAATGAAACAGATGAGTCATTGTAATTTAGGAATAAATTCACGTTGGTGTTTGAATCATGTTTGTAATCTTTAATGATCTGTTAAAGTAAAGTGCTTTGTCATTTTGGTGGTGACATTTCTTGCAACATGTTTAGCTTATCACAAATATACTTAGCTTTTTCGGCTTCTGATCTCAAGTGTAGCCAAACTTTGGAGCGCTTGAGCAAGGTCCTGGCAGATCGACCAGGTTGGGTCATCACAGATGAAAGAAAAAAGCGCATATAGGAATCGATTGGTGGAATTGAAATTTTTAATTTTACAGCAAATATCTGATTCCTGACCTTAAGTATCCAATTCTGGAATTGATGTTCGATTCCCAACCCTCAAGTTGAGGTTAGAGGTTGCAAGGTTGTTTTTTGCTTATAGACGGTCTATTTTTATTTGCACTGAATTTGTTTGCTCCCAACAAGGGAAATGGCCAAATCAATAAATCAAGAAAGTCTTGACTTTATAGACATGCATCAGAAGGCTTTACCCATATGCATATCATCACTCACAGTATGAGTCAAAGCAACACTATACTGTAGAGAGGCTGATGAATTGGAATACTGGATAGACACGGACACATCTGGGCCTTAGCTTGTCCCACTGTAGTTCTGACCAGGCACAGTTAATCAATCCCAGATGTGCATAGGATGCTCGCAGTGGGTCGCCTCAACTTGGAGAGGACCTGCATTCCTGGACTCAAATCGTCCAGAAAGAACGGTCAGGTCAGGGGAGCGCATGAGGAATGAGGAAGAGGGACAACAAGGGGATTTGAAGGCACGGGAAGGGGAAATCTTCATAGTCCTTCTTCCTTTTTTGTCTTCTCCTCTTGACCTACTTTCTCAGTGCCATTTCCCTCCCTCTTGGGTATGGATATATGATTTAGCTTTTGTTTCACATGCAATAATATGAAGGATATGGAAAGATTTGTTCATTTCTTTAAGGAACGACCAGAGTCAGAATCTCATTCATATCCCGCCAGAGTAAACCGACTCTCACAGTATACCCTAAACAAATGCAGGATCTCGTTCAATTATGTTTTCAAAGCAACTCTAGCAAAGACTTGGAAGATGCAATGCCGCACAGCCAGGCATTTGTTTGAGTTCTTTTAAACAGAAATGACTGCATCCTCAAGTAGTCAGTTAATTTCAGTGTCGAATTGGTTTGTTTGATGCTCTAAACATCGTTAATGTGATTACAGTAAGTCGTCTCAATTGGCAACCAGCACAAAGAAAGTCACTTGGCCAAATCTCCCACAGTCAAGACGGAGCTAGTAGCATTATCCCACATTTTGGAGCTTATTCCTTTATCCATGAATGTGATTTCTTGTGGTCGTAATTTCTTGGTTGCATGTCAGTGTTTGTTAGCGCTTGTCTTGTCATATTACAGAATGGTTTTGTCAGCCCATATTGGCTTGGTGGTCTTGGCTGGTTTATCCCAGTTTATCAAATTTGGCCAGCTAGTCAAATAAGTGCCCCCAAACCAGACTAACCTGACCAGTGTAAACCAAGCGAAAACCAGCGAAGACCAGCACACCACCTTAGGCCAGTTTAAGCAGTTTTTATGGTTTTGAGATGGTATTGTTCCCTATGAAAAGATTTTTCACTATTGTAGCCAGAGCTGGGTAACTGATTACATTATCTGGATTACGTAATCAGAGTCCAAAAATTAAATACTTGCATTTAGATTAAATTACATTTCAAAATAATCGTTATCACATTACAGTTACTTTTTTATCCATTTTTATTTGAATGATCACTCAGTAGGTTATTTAACCATTTATTTGTATCCCGTTGGAAGGCTTTTGTTTTTCAAACACATTAAAATGCACAAATTAATATGATTTATTATGTGTCAGGGATTCCCAATTTGTATTTTGTATGTATTTAATTTTTTTTGTCATCTGAACCGCTTTTACCCAATATGTTTACTTGAAGTACCACTGAGATTCAGAAATATATATTTGAATTATTAAGTATCAAATTTGCATGTTCACGGTTCTCTCCTATTGGTTAATGGTCACATGACATGCTGGTAAACAATTGAAATATTTCCATGTTTTAGTAAGTGTTTTATTTTGACTGATGTTATTTTTAAATTATTTAATTGTACATTTATTATGATTTCATTCATTATTAGCTTTTCATTAAACTCACAAACAACCTAAAAGTTCTTTCACAAACCCCATTTTGGGAAACCCTGAAGTAATTTAGTATTTAATGCACTTTGTTAATTACAAAAAAAAAAATGTATCAACATAGTACAAGATTATCCTATCTGAATCAATGTGATAAACGAGTTAGGTCAAAAGTAATCTAAAAGAAGTCTGATTATATTACCTAAAATGTGTAATGCAATGGATTACATTACTAAATACAATTTCGTTAATAAAATCTGGAATCAGTAACAGACTACAAAGTATAGTAATCTATCCAGCTCTGGTTGTAGCAATATCCCAATGTTTTATTCATGTACTTATTGACCTCTCTAATGCTCTTCTTCCCTCCCATAATCAGACTACCGGACCGGGCCGTGCTTCACACAAGTCAACAACCAGATGTGCCAAGGTCAGCTGAGCGGCATCGTGTGCACCAAGACATTGTGTTGCGCCACCATCGGGCGAGCGTGGGGTCACCCATGTGAGATGTGCCCTGCCCAACCCCACCCTTGCCGAAGAGGTTTCATCCCCAACATCCGCACCGGTGCATGCCAAGGTAAGAATGAGCGTCTGGCGTCTGAACAAACAGCTCTTTCCTTCTCAGCGTCTGGCGATTTATTGCCCTAATGACCAGCCTGACGTGGCGGATGACACTAAGAGCGGTCATGGCCTGTTTAACGTAAACCATACCGCTCCAGTCCCTGTCCAAGAGGACACTTCCCCATTGTGTTTCTTAGTAGAGTCAAATATTTAGACGAATTCCATTGGGAGTGTTTTAAATGGGATTACATAACGGCTTGTCACATTTATTTGTAATTATGGGCGTATTGTTTGGATTTTCAGGGACACAGATGAACATGATTTAATTCTGTTCTCAAGGCCTGTTACACATTATAAACGTATTCGATTAGGTCATGAACATTCAGTAGATGAGGTTACCATGGCATGATTAACACTGGTTTGGAAAGGCTTTTTTCGGTCAGCTACAATTATTCATTTGCAATAGGGGCAAGCAAAACTATATTGATGGGAATTACGTATTATTTTGTAGTATCCGGTATATTTATGTTATTACAATCAGTTCTCAGTTCTTTGGCATTGATGCTGTAGATTCTGCACAATGTTTAATATACTATTTAACAGGTTTAGATTTAGTTAACAACAATAACCCTGATTCTGCAGCAGTGCAGATGAAAATATCCAGCTCTTACAATCCAGCTGCTTGGGTCTCAGATATATTTTGCGAGCCAAATTAGCAAATGCCACCCTGATTTCACACATCATCTCAAGGACCACCCCTCCCAAACGTCTCTTTTTAACTTAAGATATTCTTTTCCTCCCCTCAATATACAACATAAGAGACAGCTCCAAGTCTGGCCTGGATTTGCACAAAGACGGAGTGCTTTGGCAAAAGTCTGTCTGGCTGAAGTACAAAGCACACATGTGCACATTCGGGCGGGAGGATTTGTGTACCGTGCAGCGAGCTTTCCAGAGTCTTTTTGTGTTTGACGACATTTAATGGAAGGAGTTATTTTCGGTCTATATTAGTAGACAGAACCAATGATTTGATGCTTATTGGAAACAGGTTGAAGGCCTGCGGACATAAAGAGACAGATAAATGCAGTGCTAGCCTGATATGTAAGCGCTGTCCAATCCAGACAATACCGAAGATCTGAAGATGTGTTATGAAGTCTGAAAATGCCCAGACTGTGAGCTAACAAAGATGATACATGTGTTTAACCCTCACATAGATATAAAGTGACCTACGAGAGATCCTTAAAGTGATTGAAACCCGTAATGGATCTCAATTTAAGAGCTTTAGATGCTGCTGTTGTAGTAGAAATTACTATTTCCTATACGAACAAAGCTGAGTTTTCTTGTGTCGCTCGGATTGTGTCCTTACAGAAAATTCAGTGCTACATAAAAAGACGCCCAAAACCTGGAAATGAAACTTATGTCTGTTGAATTTGAAACAAAAGGTCTTGCTTTCGCTGCGATCATGTTGGTTGACCTGAAAAGAAAAACATAAGTTATGTTTAGAATGAAATACTAGTGTTCTTATTGCATACTTCACAGCATATATTGACAACTATCTTTTTAGTATCTGAAATAGTATTCAAGATAAACACTTCTCTAGATATACACAACACTGTTGTCACTACATTATATCCAGTTTTTGGGCTTCATTGAGAACTCATTTCTGTGTAAATCAATTGTAAAGTCCATTCTGATGTAAACGGCTTCATGTAATGTGTTTTACATAAATGATTTAAACAAAAATCATGTTGTTTTATAAAGAAGGCTCATTGTAAAAAAAAAAAACTGCTTAATTTTGTATAAAAATTCTTACCTCTTTTGCAGTCAGATCGAAAAATATGAATTATGAAATGATAGCGCTTAAACTTCCTCTAGTTGATATTGCATGCAGGTTGTCAAAATTTAATTTAAATGTAATTTTGAATTAAATTGAATGTGTTTATTGGTGCGAGTTGAGTGCATTGGATTTATGGAGTATTTTTATTAATGCAACATACTCTGGTTGTTTACTACGTTTTTGAAAAAGTACTGTTTCTGAGGAAAACATAAATGTTATTAAACCATTTGATCAAGTTTGTTCAAACTGTGTTTTCTTCTCTTCATGTTATCAGACGTGGACGAGTGTCAGGCCATCCCAGGACTGTGTGCTGGAGGAAACTGCATTAACACAGTGGGCTCCTATGAGTGCAAATGTCCCGCGGGTCACCGGCAAAGTGAGACCAACCAGAAGTGTGAAGGTACGTCACTTACTCCACAAAGTCCAAACCACACAAGCTGTCCGAAAACAGCACAAGAATGATCTCAGTCCTATTCGTTACTTGTTGAGTCACACACTTGGCGTCGTCTTCGACATTGTACGCGTTCTGAGTTTTTGATATGCATGAAATGTTGACGTCAGATCTGAGAATCCAGTGAGGATTGCCTGGAATCAGTCTTCATGATGGTTTATGCTGGTTTCTGGTTTAGCTAGTTGACTGTTTTCCTCTTTGGGTCCGTCTTTAACATTAAACAGTGCTGTTTGGGTGGAATTTAAACAATGCCGAGTGAAAACAAACAGGCGTGTTGTAAAGCGGGGGTCTGCGGTTCTTGGATCCAAGCCTGCCCTTTAAGAGGATTGAGATAAAACCTAAAGCGAGAGATAGTGGATCACAGCTATTATATACCAGATGGGTGAGGTTATTTCTTATCTACCACGGTATTATGTTTCAATTTATTCTGCTGCTTTGGCATTACAATACTGGCGCAAAATGCAAGTGAATTAACAATAGTGCAAATGGAGAAAATGGGCAGTATTAACAAATAAAGTCAAACAATAGGTGTAAAAATAAGATTTTTGAATAAATGTTTTCTTGAAAATACAGTACAACTAAACAATAGTAAATACATTAAATATTTCTCAAGTATTTCTTCATATAAATATTTCTTAGGTAAAAGTATTTAACTTTATTGTATTAAAATGAATTAATGAATCAAATTAATGAACAGAAAAAAAATATTTTATATATTTTCTGTGTAATTTTAGTTTTTATAAATATTATGTGCTTGTCCTTTTATTTATCTATTTATTCATCTATTTATTTATTTTTTTCCTCTATTTGGCTTTAATTTCAATATTTATTCTATATATTTTAATATATAAGTCTATATATTTTAACACTATGTTCCTACTTTAATTATATTTACTAGTTTTATTAATTAGCACCTCAACTTATTTTATTTCAGTTAATAACCAAGGCAGCATTTCTAATTTAAGTACATTTTTCATCTAATATATTTATTTTATTTCAGCTAAAATAAAAACATTGTATTTATTGAAATTTTATAATTTTTATTTAATTTAATTGTATTTATTATGTAATTGTATTATACATTTGCGCTATTTAAAAAATAAATGTATTAAAAATGATATTTTATTTTATACTGCGGGTTCATTAAAATGTGTTTTATAAATGTCAGCACTGATTACATCTTGTATCTTGCTTTTCCAGGCAGTCTTTTAATGAAAAGAGTCCTACCTGAAGTAAATGACATTACTCAGAGGTTGTTTTTATCATGGCTCCATTAACTTGATGTAGGCTTGATTTATGCTTCATTCGAGAATCTACTTTGTCTCGTATGTTTGTCATAAAATTCCTGAGTAGGATACTAATAGGCACAAATGAGTTGTTGATACACAGGAAGAGTACAGCGCTGTAAAAATTCAGAGACATATTTATTTTCTCATAGATGCATCTGGGAAGCAAGAAACTTAAGTAAAAGTAAAAACGCTTACTCTTGGCTTAGTCTTATTGGTGTCTGAGAAACAACTGAGATCTCAGATTCTACATTTTCACTTCTTGTTCAAAACTATAAGTAAAGAGTTAAGTATGTAAATAATAGGATTTGAGCCAGACGTAGGGAATCCCGACCCTTGAGGTTATTAGTTTAACTCAGAATCACACTTTGACCCCGAATGACAAGGCCATGGCTAAAATGAAGGTTTGGAGAAGAAGCAGACCTCTGTCTGCAGGCTTCACCCAAGCAGCACTTTTCCTCGATGAAATGAGATACTCGAGTGATCACTTACACACCCTGGACTACGAGTCTGAATGGCTGGAGTTCGCTGCTCTGTTTTCTTTGAAGCCGCGTGAAGGGTGTAAAAAAACAGGTGGTAGTTCTGTGGGGCGAGGAGGGGTGCTTAATTACGAGACAATGGCGTGGTGGAAAAAGTCTTGCCCCGGACGAGGAGGTACAGAATTAGGCGTTCTTATAATAACTTACAATGTCTAAGTTCAATGCAATTGAATAAAAGTTCTTATAATGCCATTAAACTGGTTCTTTTAATTTGTATGATGTCATTAAAGAACCTTTCTAAGTGCTTAAAATTGGCATTAAAATTCAAGTTCTTATAACATCATAAAAGGTTCTCTTATGAATTAAGAAGTTATAAAGGTTCTTCTAAATTCTTGCGATGTCATATAAAGACTTCAAGAACTTAAACATTTTAATGGAATTAGAAGAACTTAAAAAGGTTCTTCAATGACATCATAAAATCTAAAAAGAAATGTATGATATCATAAGTTCTTTAATGGTAGTATAATAATTTAAAAAGGTTCTTCTGTGAAAGAAGAAACTATTTAAGTTCTTCAGTCATGAAAACCTTTTTATGATTTATTAAAAGGTTCTTACATGGCTTTATAAGAAATTAAAAAGGTTCTTTAATGACAAAATGAGAACTTTGAAGAACTTTATGAAATAAGAAATTGAAGTATTTCAATGGCGTTACAAGAACTTTAAAAGGTTATTCTGTGGTATTATAAGAACTTAAGGTCCTTGCACACTATGCATATTTTTTATTTTTTTCATATTCGTCATCCTTTCCTATAAAAATTCTTGCTACGGATATGAAAATGCAGAATTGCACACTATTTTCGCACGTTAAAAAATAAATCCGACCTCACGTAGTTTCAGTCACGTTTACACACTGCCTCTGAAACTTTTGTTCATCATAAAACATTTGGATCAGGTTCGTTTTTCTGCGTTTTCGCATATGTAGCATGCATTTGGATAGGATGAGGAATATGGAAAAAAACTCGGACTCATTGTGCAATGACCTTAAGTTATAATAACTTCCAGTTTCTTCTGTAATATTGTAAGAACTGTGTAACTCACTACTTGTACGAACATTGTACTAATCTTTTTAAATCCTTATGTCATAGAAGAACCTTTTTATGACTTCACAATTAAAAAAAAGATGTTATATTGCAATTAAAGAGCTTTGAATGTTCTCATTTATTTAGAACCATAATTTTTTTTTAACCATTTTTAGTCCGTTATTTTTGCTAGTCAAGAAGCCCAAATAATGCGGTACAGTTTCATAAACATTGCATTATTAATGCTTTTTTTTACCCCCACCCTTCATCATTTTTCCTGTTTTTCTTTAAATACAGAGCTTGACTAAACATAACCATTTGATCAGAGAAACAACCGCATCTGCAATGCAAAAACACAAAGAAGTGTTCTCCTCCTAACATATGAGGATGCAAACACACACTCCAACACTCATTCCGCCCTGAGTAAAGTCTAGTCCCACTTTTGGGGCTCCGCTGACGAGCGGGTTTGTTTTGCCGTGGTTTTTATGACTTCAGCAGGGCTGTTTTCAGCTGCTGTGGGACACCGTGACTCCCGGTTTCCACACACACATCAAACACGTAATCACTCGTCATGCTCTTCCCACATCCCGCCTCAATCTCAAGCGACAAACCCGACACACAGCGTGTGCATATAATTTGACTAAATTGCACGTGTGTATAAATATAAGATCGACACGCAATAAAAACCAAGAAATCTTTTTACCATCTGTCAAGTTTTGCTTTGAGTTCGTGCCCGTACGCTACCATGAGGAGGTGGATGAAACCAAGATGCAGTTTGAAAGAACAAATGAGATCACTTTGTTTTCTCAATTGTTGCATTGTAGAATTCAATTAGAGTTGCTGCTTAGATGTTTCTCCTAAAAAAATGTGTTTTGAGTCCATACTGTTTGGTTTCTACTACAATTCCTGTTACATCAGCATCTTGAAATGTTTTACAACTCTAGGAAATGTATCATTGTGTTTTCTTTTAGATATCGACGAATGCGCAACCATTTCTGGAGTCTGTGATGGCGGGGAATGTACCAACACCGCCGGCAGCTACGTGTGCACCTGTCCGCGGGGATACGTTACCAGCACAGACGGCTCCAGATGTGTCGGTGAGACTCTTTCATCCACACAAACACAAATGCATGCTCACGCGTGTTCCTGTGACCTTACAGTCCGGGGTCGCATCAGAGCCGTGCATCATATTGCTTGTATGACTCATGAGATGAACTTTGTTAGCGCTTCAAGCCCGGGCAAGGGTGCTTGTGTGTATACAGGCCTGTATCTTCATCTGCAAACAGGACAGAGCTGTTGTTTTAAACATGTAAACAAACCTGGATGAGTTAGTGACGTGAGTCAGGTCAAATGTGTAATTTCTTCACCCCTAGTGGCACCAAACGGAATTGAATTTTTTTGACGTAAACAATTTTGTTCTGGTGCTGCTAATGGCGCAGAAACATTTACGTTTCCAAATCAGTTTCTCATTTTGAGATCTTAACATTCTTCATTGTCAGGATTTGCTCGTTGTACGTTCGTGTTTTTGTTAATATCTTGCTAAATTTTTTTGAATTTCTATTGTTAGCTAACTTAAAATAGTCAGTTCATTTTTTGCAACAGAAGTTATTCTGTAGCATCACACTTAAAAACGTTTTCTATGGCATCATAAGAACTTTTTAGATTTTTAATTGGTTCTGTTCGTGTTGAAATGGTTTTGCTAACATTATATATTTGTTGTTTTTCTTTTTCAGAAAAAGATAGCAAAAAATTATTCTATGGCATCATAAGAACTTTGAAGAACCATTAGGTTCATCATAAGAATTTAAAAAAGAGTTTATCATAAGAATTGAATTAATAGAA
This sequence comes from Schizopygopsis pylzovi, assembly GCA_027422435.1. NCBI lineage: Eukaryota > Metazoa > Chordata > Actinopteri > Cypriniformes > Cyprinidae > Schizopygopsis > Schizopygopsis pylzovi. Next base: position 5,342,711 of record CM049825.1, on the reverse strand, counting down.
CTTAAAATGTAATTATAAAACTTAAAGATTGTATTATGAAACAAACCTTTAATCATAAGGATTTAAAAGAGTTTATAAGAATTTCATCTTAAGACGTTAATTAAAAGAACTTATGAATGTTCTCTTGTGGTATTGGGCTGTAAACCCCTTTTAGAAACGTGATCGTGTTTGTGAAGCAGCTGTCATGAAACCAGGTGTTGTGCGGTTCAGTGCATTTCAGAACAACACGGACACGAACAAATACAATTTTGCTGAAGGACATGCTTGTGGTATGGAATTGATTTAAAAAACTGTCTGGTTTGACATCCCTTTAATAAAAGAGGTCATACTCATGCTCATCTTACAATGATTGTTGTTTTACAACAACAAGAACAAAACTCTTGTCATAATCTTTCATCAAAATATTCTGGTAAACACAAGCAGAAATCATTTCTACATGTTTATTTGTAAGAAAAAATATAAAACACTTGGTTTCCAAAATAATTTATTTTCTCTGTGCAAATTCATCTTATTATGATTGATGTTTTCAATAAGAAAAAAATATTTGTTTTCATAATCTTTCATCAAAACATTCTGGGAAACACATGGAGAACACATTTATGCATAAATTGGCATTACGAAAAAAAATTTGTAAAACCAATTGTGGTTTCACAAATAATTTATCTGGAAATGTATTTGGTTGATTTAATGAAAATCGTTCAGGTAAAAGATGCCATATTCATGCTTATCTTACAATTATAGTTGCTTTCAATATGAAAAAAAATGTTTGTTTTTGAAAGCTTTCATTAAACCTTTTGGGAAACACTAAGAACCAATTTCTTCATAAATTGGCATTATGAAAATTTTTGTAAAACCAAATGTGGTTTCGCAAATAATTTACATGGAAATGTATTTGGTTGATTTAATGAATGCAACAATTTACATACAAATTAAAACTTTGTACAAATTAAAACTGTTCAGGTAAAAGATGCCATATTCATCCTCATCGTACAATTATTGTTACTTTCAATAGTTTTTGTAATCTTTAAATCAAATAATTTTGGGAAACACATGGAAAACAATTTCATAGTAAATTGGCATACAGATATCTGGAAATTTGTTTGGTGATTTCATGAATGCAACAATTTACGATTTTCTTTTTCTGTTGACGTCACAAAGATTAATTGCACAGGCAAATGTAAATGTATTTAAATGTGATGTCGTTACACACTGCCTTTCCAAACTGACTAGTCTTTCTTCAGTTTGAGACGGAGAGAGTTTGTTGGTTTATTTTGGCGAACAGGTCTCGCGTGGTCTCATCCGGTCTCAGGGGATCGGTCGCCAGAGGACACCGGTGAAAGCAGAGTCACATGGATGCTATTTCCTCCTGCTAGCATTCCAGTACAGTGAGGCAGAGGCACTGTTGACTCTGGCGTCGCCTCGGTCTTTTCTCTCCACTGTCCATTTCTCTCTCACACTCCCTTCTCTTTTTATACACGCCGTCTTGAGTTTCTCTCTCCCGCCACCCCATATGTCTCTCGTAACCCCGCGATCTGTCGGGTCCCCGGGTACAAATAAAGAAACGTGAGATATCGGCCCTTGATGACGTGTTGACGTGGCCTTCATTTGTTCCCAGAAACCCATGTGGATTTACGGCAAACGTTCACTGTACATATGGATCCCTTCGTAGTGGAGAATGCAGGAAGCCCGGGTGATTTTCTACATGTTGACATACAAAAAAACAATCTAGGAAGCCAAAATAGTGTTGGGAGCATGATGTCATGGGAGAATGTTTGAAAGTTGACTTGAAAATTTACTTTTCAAATTCTGCGCAATTCACGAGTGCATGTTATTCCAAAAGCTAACCATGCAATAGTAACCAACGACAAGCTATTTAGATATTGTTTTAGGCCAGAAACCAAAGGTGGAGCAACATTTTGTGGTATCTTTGCGTTGGTGCTTTGTATCGTGCTAAACCAGGCCGTGGGGAGTCATTTAGCCTGATGCTAATCAGCGTTAATTCACTGCGGGGCCCCAATGTGAACACCAAAAATCTCTCTTTGAGGCTCGAGAGAAGGTCTGGTTCCAATTGAAGCCAGTTTCCCATCACCACGCTTGCGAAACCCACCCTGCCCCCCTCAGGCCGGGTCGATCCCAGTGGGCTGCAGTTCGGGAGTGTGCGCCTGCAACCTCCAGACGAAGGGTTTCTTATGTCCGACGTAATTGGCTGAGATTACTCCACATGGACTTGATTTATGGCAGAGTGTTTAGCCGAGTTAATCGACTCTCACCCCCCTTTTGCATTGTTCGCTCACGCTAATGTCGCAGTGTACGCACAGCCCCCCTCGTTGACCTTGACTGAGTGAAAACGTCCCATCTCAAGACTGTATGCTTTCGGTCCTCCAGTGGCTTTCTCAGACTCCCACCTTATAAATTAATTTCCTCCTAGGGGACCGTGTAAAAGGGCACGCATGGACCTGACTTCCTGCGAAGTGCGACTGTACTTGCGAGAAAAGCATTTGTGGTATTCGAAGCTAATAAATTGGTATAAATGTCATCACTTTTGGCAATTCGAGTCAAAAAGAGGAGTTCAAATTATATTTAATGTTATTTCCAAGCCAATAACTGCGTCCCAAATGATGCACTATACACTAATCATTTATACACTATGTATTAAACCATGTAGAGTATGAATTTTATATGGTTATTTTGTCATTAATAATCAGAGTCTGATAGCCCCTCCCCCTTCGCAACGTAATTAAAGCTGCAACAGTTGAGTGCATTAAGTATCCAAAATTCCACACTTTGTTTTTTGGTCATTTAATTGAATCATGTGGGTATTTAAAGTGCACTTGCAAAACGTCATAGAATTGCAAGGACGCACCTATTGTCTCTCACTTAAAATGAAAGGCCAAGTTGAGCGCATTGCATTGTGGGATACTGTATACTGTCATTTCATACTGCTCATTTTGACGAAATTCACATTGTTTACAGTATGCATGCTATGCAAAAACAGTAGCATTTCTGATATCTGTCTCACCCCTCTCACAGATAATCGGGTTGGTACGTGTTTCTCATCGTTAGCGAACGGCCGCTGCGCGAGCGAACTGTCCGGTCAGTACACCAAGATGCAGTGCTGCTGCGACACGGGCCGCTGCTGGGCACTCGGACACATCCCAGAGATGTGCCCCGTCAGAGGATCCGGTGAGTGGGCTGATGCTAATCACTAGCGTTACAACTAAGACGTCAACCATCACTGTTACTATTGCTAATGCTAGAAATTTGAACGTTGTCAGGTGCTTTTTGGAGTTTTTTGTCAATATTAGCTTTTAGGTGCATGGCTGTATGCTAGCATATTCTGAAAATATATTTAATGTATATACACATTTAAAAATAGCTTTTTAAAACTTTATTTTTGTTTTTAATCCACGTCTGTTAGCTTTGAGGCTAACATCTGTATTTTAGCATACTTCTACAAGACAATTAGCAGAAATACACATTTTAAAATGGTCTTTTTAAAACTTTATTTTTGTTTTTAATCCACGTCTGTTAGCTTTGAGGCTAACATCTGTATTTTAGCATACTTCTACAAGACAATTAGCAGAAATACACATTTTAAAATGGTCTTTTTAAAACTTTATTTTTGTTTTTAATCCACGTCTGTTAGCTTTGAGGCTAACATTTGTATTTTAGCATACTTCTACAAGACAATTAGCAGAAATACACATTTTAAAATGGTCTTTTTAAAACTTTTTTAGAACTTTTAAAGTTTTTAGTCAACATCTATTAGCTTTGAGTTTATCAGGTTACTGTAGCAAACCTTTAAAATATATTTAGCATAAATATACTTTTAAAATGAGCTTTTTAGAACTTATAGTCCATGACTGTTAGTGGCTAACATCTGTATGCTAGAATACTCCTTAATGATTATATATATATATACACAGGTGTATCTCAATAGATTAGAATGTCGTGGAAAAGTTAATTTATTTCAGTAATTCAACTCTAATTGTGAAACTCGTGTATTAAATCATTTCAATGCACACAGACTGAAGTAGTTTAAGTCTTTGGTTCTTTTAATTGTGATGATTTTGGTTCACATTTAACAAAACCCACCAATTCACAAGTTTCACAGTTGAATTACTGAAATAAATGAACTGTTCCACGACATTCTAATTTATTGAGATGCACCTGTAAATTCAAAATGAGCTTTTTAGAATGTTTGAGGCTAACATCGGTATACTAACATACCCCTAAACGATATTCAGCATATATACATATTTAAAATTCGATTTTTAGATATTTTTGAAGCAAATAGCATAGTTCAAAAAAAGTCAAAAATTCATTTTTCAACAGGAAATACAGAAAGAAAACTGTATTACATGCCATCTTTTGTGGTATTTTCAATGTAATTCTGAACTGCGCAGATTTTAAAGTACATTATGATCCTGTCATGATAGGCTGAAATGAGTGTTGACTCTTCTCATACTGTATTACAATAAAAACATAATGTCAAAGGAGGAATTTCTTTAGATGTGCGAGCGTTTGACCTTTATGTAGCACTCTTTGAAGAATCGCTCCAGACATGCTGTACCTCACCACAAAATCACGATAAATACATGTCAGGTCAGCAAAGCGATCGTCGCTCGGGATAATAAAACACTCTCTTTCATTCCCACGTCTTCACACCCGTGTGTTTTATGCTCTTCCCTCCTTTTTGACACCGTCATGTGTCTTCTGCAGGAATGCATGAGCCGAGCGGCTGCCAAATCCTTGTTTTTTCTGCATTCGTTTAATCTCATTTTATTAATTATTTCTGTGTTTTTCATTTATTGAATGAGTTATAAGTAGATATTTGTGTATTTTTTTCCTATATTTAATGAAATTATTTATTTAACATGTTTAAAAATATTTATATGTGTGTACACTCACTAGAGGTCTGCACGGGCTCAAAACTGAAGCCCGAAGTACCCGAGATCGTCTGACCCGACCCGACCGACCCGAGCGGCACAGTTAAATTTAGAGGACCCGACCCGAAATCCTCCACAACGAATAACTAAAAAAGGAAAAATTGCATTTCACGATTGCATGCAAAGAAACGGATTAATCAAGGCTCTGCCATTTCACAAACATTTACAGTTATGAAAGTTTGTGAACATCAGGTGCAGCGGTCGCATACATTCTGCCGAGTTTATGAATTTTGTATGGACAAGATGATGACCGTGCAAATTATGGTCATTTTTTGTCAGTTAAGGCTCGTTAGCATTCTGTCTACTTTAAATCAGACATAAGATCTTAAATAAGATTGTATTTATTTGAATGAATTAATCATTTATTTAAGAGAGAGAGAGGAGAGAGAGAGGATAATTGCGCGTGCATGTGAACCTGCGTCTGCGTGTCTCTCTCTACAAGTAATGAGCTTAGTTACTTCAAAAACAGCGATTTTGTATTGCAGATAAATATGATGTTGTGACTTGCGAGTCAGTATGTCGAAGCTATTTTACTAATAAAAGTTTCCGTGCTGTTGTATCTCTGATATGTGTGTGCGTGCGTTATGAAAGCAGCGAATCTGCATATAGTTTGGGTTTAGCTACAAACCCGACCCGACCCGAGCCCGATATCATTAAACATTAACCGAAACCCGAAACCCGACAGTATTTACCACTTCGGTCGGGTAGCAGACTCTAACACTCACAGATTAAATATAATTATATAAAATATATAAAATTAATTTGTACAATTTTATATATATATTTATATACACACACATACATACACATGAATATATTGTATTATATATGTATATATATATATATATATATATATATATATATATATATATATATATATATATATAGTATATAATAAAATGATATACGTTATGTAAATAAAATATTTATTAATTTAAATGTAATAGTTAAAAAATATACTGTAAACATACATTTAATGTGCAATAGACAAATATATATGTATTATAAATCTATATTTTTAAATTATATATATATATATATATATATATATATATATATGTGTGTGTGTACTTTATTGTCATTTCTACATATGTTCCTACTTTAAGTGTTAACTATTACATTTATATAAATATTATTTAAATATATATTAGGATTATAAATATATATTATGTCATATATAATAGCATTATTTGATATTTAATATTAATATGGAAAAATAAAATTATTTTATAGTTATTCAAAAAGTTTGCATTTAAAGTAGGAATATACATAGTAATTTCTGCAATTTGCAACTTGTAGAAATTGTATAAATTGCAATATATTTCCATCTCCCTGCAATTGGTATAGTGTAAAAGCATATATTGTTAATTTGCAGATGAATACAGAAGACTGTGCATCCAGAGGCTACCGTTTGCCACCGGTAACGGCGGCGGCACCATCCACGACGGTAACGGCGGTCTGAACATCGGCAGCTACGGCAAAGGTCCCTCGCAGAATGGAAACGGCGGCAGCTACATTTACGGCGGTGATCACCACATCGTAAACGGCAACGGCGGCCAAAAGACTCAGATCAGTGAGTGGAAGCTGCCAGCTTTCCCCTTCAACTAACCATCCGAAGCTAACAACTCAATGGTGTTTTCCTGTTTGTGCTCAGGCCAGCTGAACGAGACGACGATTGACGTGTGCAAGCATTTCACCAACCTGTGCCTGAACGGCCGCTGCATTCCCACGCCCACCAGCTACCGCTGCGAATGCAACATGGGATACCGGCAGGACGTGCGCGGGGAGTGCATCGGTAAACCTGTGCATTCATCTTTCAGTCAAGACAAGTCAGTGTCTTGAATGCTGGCATGATCCTCTGCTGCCATCTGTAGGCGGTTTGCTTGACTTCTACAGGCCTGAGAGATATAAACAGCAGATTCTGTCAATATTTTAGCACACATTATTGATTAATAGTGTTAATGGTCTCTTATACATCTGCTTTCTACCTTCAGATGTGGATGAGTGCGTCAGTAATCCGTGTGTGAATGGAGACTGTGTCAACACACAAGGATCGTATCATTGCAAATGTCACGACGGATACCAGGGAACCCCCACCAAACAGGCCTGCATTGGTTTGTGGCATGATATAATTCTATTATATGCCAAAAACATTTCTGTGGTTTCTCAATTTAGGGCTAGAACATGTTTAATGCTAACATTTTCACATTCAAAAAACTCTAAAGCAGAAAATATGATTATATTATATACATTTCTAGTCTTGTGCTCCATGCCAACAGTATTATGTAATTTATATTATTATTATTATTATATTTTGTTTTTTACAATTTCTCGTTTACAATGCAAAAAATGTATTATAGTTACATATATATTACTTTTAAAGTATGTTCATTTTGTTGTTTTTCATGTTTTGTTATTGTTTGTATTTTTCACTTAAAATACAAAAACTGCTTACATAAACAGTGAATGCATAATATTAAAATTTTAGCTAAGTAGTTGATTTTATATGACCCATTACAATTTTAACAGAGGCAAGATGGCTAATATTACTATAAACAACTTATTTTAGTTTTATTTATTACTATTAGTATATTTCATTTTAGTTTGTTTTAGTCATTTGTATGTGCTTATTTATATATATATATGTTTATATCTTATTTATATTTTTAAATATTTAGATCTTATATCTGTGTTAATATATTTTTTATAACATTAAAATGCATACATAGTTTTAATTAATTACTTTAAGTTTTATTTTTTGTCATTTTAGCCACACACACACACATTTTATCAAATATTATAAAGAATATTTATATTTTATTTCAAAAAATATTTTATAAGGTATTGTGCATTGCACACTAACCAGAATTAAATGTTACTGTGCTCTGCACACACAGCACTCAAATAACAGTTTGTTGTGAAATATCCCTTTATAATGAACGTAATGATGAAAGTCAGCACAACTTCACTTCACACGGCCCAGCGCCCTGTGTGGACAACTGTAACTAATCTGTTCCTGTTGCTTCAGACATTGACGAGTGTATCGTGAATGGTGTTATGTGCCGTAACGGACGCTGCGTGAACACGGATGGAAGTTTCCAGTGCATCTGTAATGCTGGCTTTGAAATCAGTCCTGATGGGAAGAACTGCGTCGGTAAGCACTTAAACTGCAACTAAGAAACTCCGAACTACCTAAAATATACTGTATGTTTTTACACACAGTATTTTTTAATATTCACACAAAATTAAATGCTTCAGTTTGATTGATAATATACTATAAATCATGCATTAAAGTGCTTAAAATTGTTTTAAATGTTTTATAAATCTCTTTTTGGTGTTTGGGGTTGGTGGAGGGTGATAGAAGGTCAACATAAACATTTTTAATTAATCATTTTTTCTTGTCCTCTAGATCATGATGAATGTGCCACCACCAACATGTGCCTCAATGGCATGTGTATAAACGAAGACGGAAGCTTCAAGTGTATCTGCAAACCTGGATTTGCATTGGCGCCCAATGGACGCTACTGCACTGGTGAGCATGTTTTCTATTCACTTAAAACGATTATTAAACCCCAACCTTTTTAAGAAATGTATAGTCTATACACTATAGTTAAAGTCTTCTGAAGTTTATAGTAGTTTTAGGTGAGAAACGGGCACTAAAAATGAATTTTCACTTGCGCATTTTTGCAAGTGTGGTGTCAAATCTGATGCGACATCTTAAAAATCATTGGTTCTTGCATCGGTTGACCATTTGTCAATGATGTCTTTAATGACCAAAATTTAAGTCGTTATTCTCTGAAGACTATTCAATCTCATTTGCGTATATTTGCACATCCCTGGCGCGTTTGACGTCAATAGCCAACAGTCGCAAGACGCAAAAACCAATGACATTTGACACCATTGACATCAAACCTGGTGCCTCAAGACAAATAACTCTAGTTTTCATCTCAGCGATGTCAAATATTGCAGCTTGTCACTGGCAACATTATTTGTTATTGATGTATTGTACCTCTAATGGTTCACAACATTTTCTCATTCATTAATCTCTGACAGACATATAGGAACACCAGACGTAATAATAATAATTATTATTATTAAGCTCAGGTGAGCTTTATTTGTCACAAACACAATTATACAGAGTATAACCAGCAGTGAAATGTGTTCTCTGCATTTAACCCATCCAAGTACACACACACCTGGAGCAGTGGACACACACACACACACACACACCTGGAGCAGTGGCACCTGGGGAGCAGTTGGGGGTTCGGTGCCTTGCTCAAGGGTCTCACCTCAGTCGTGGACAATTCCTGCCAGAGCCGAGATTCGAACCCACAACCTCGGGTTACAAGTGCGACGCTCTATCCACTAGATCCACGACTGCCCCACGTCGGGCATATTATTAGTCTATACACTATATTCCAAGCGTTCTGAAGTCAAACGATATTTTTTGTCAGAGAAACAGACGCTATCAATTAAAATCACATTTCCAATTGCGCATTTTTTCAAATTTGACGTCAAATCTGATGAAACACATTTTGAAACATCCTTGGTTCTTACATCTGATGTCAATTGTGAATGAAGATTTGACTTGTTATTCTCAGAAAATTGTTCCCTCGTTGAAACTTTTAAATCTCATTTGCGTTTGCGTATATTTGTATAACACGTTTGACATCTTTCATGTCAGTTATGTCAAATGTCATAAACTTCCGCATTCCATGACGTCATTATCCGTTATTGACGTGTTGTTCTCTAACGGCTTGCGATATTACCTCCTTCGTTTCATTCTGGCAGACATCGACGAATGCCAGACCTCTGGCATCTGTATGAACGGCCGCTGCGTGAACAGCGAAGGCTCTTTCCGCTGCGAGTGTCCTCCAGGACTAGCCATAGACGTGGACAGCCGTGTCTGTGTGGACACTCACATGCGCACCACCTGCTATGGTGCAATAAAGATGGGCACGTGTTCGCGTCCGCTGCCCGGGGCGGTGACGAAGTCGGAATGCTGCTGCGCCAACTCTGAACACGGCTTCGGAGAACCCTGCCAACCCTGCCCGGCGTTCAACTCTGGTAAACCACAATGATACGCCTTCCAGTCGCGAACTATACTTTAAAATGAATGCAAGATATGTTAGCTTTGTGTGCTAGCAGGTGGCTAACATTGTTTGTTTGTTCGCAGCCGAGTTTCAAGCGGTGTGCAGCAGTGGACCAGGTATCACCGCAGACGGGCGAGGTAAGTCTGCTTTAGCTAATTTGCTATTCGTTTATGAATGCTAAATGCTAACGGACTGCATTCGGTTTCTTCGTAGACATCAACGAATGCGCTTTGGATCCAGACATTTGTCAAAACGGTATCTGCGAGAACTTGCGCGGGAGCCACCGTTGCATCTGTAACATCGGCTACGAGTCCGACGCTAGCGGCAAGAATTGCGTGGGTAAGTTGTGTTAACATTTTTTAATACGTAACATTTTAGTTTGGTTGCAAAACTTCGCTTCAAATGACTTATTTGAAATTAAACCTATGAGTAGTAGTTGTGTTTGATCAATGTTGTTAACGTTTTGCATATCTTTCAGACATTAACGAATGTTTGGTGAATCGGTTGTTGTGCGACAACGGCATGTGTAGAAACACGCCAGGAAGTTACACTTGCTTTTGCCCCAAAGGATTCTCCTTCAAAGCTGACTCTGAGACTTGCGAAGGTTTGCTTATGATTTGTTTTTTTTCGTTGTGTTTTTTTTGTAAATTTCACATAAAATGACATGCATTGTATCTTTCGTTCTTACCTGTCCTCCTTTTGTTCAGACATCAACGAATGCGACTCCAACCCCTGCATCAATGGCGTATGCCGCAACATAGCCGGTTCCTTCAACTGTGAATGCTCCCATGGCAGCAAACTGGACTCCACCAACACCATCTGCGTAGGTAAGTACGAAAAGTCGTTTTAGGCTAACAGAAGTCTCTCCATGTAACAGTGAGATTGGTGGATATCTTATGGATATTGCCTATTAAATGTGTTTTTTAAAATGCAACTGCTAAATGCGCAACCAAACGCTATTTACGCAACATTAGCATAGTGATGTGCGTGTCAATGTTTATTTTGTTTATAGAAGTAACTGAACAGCATTCTATTACATTTAACCATTCATTTCTAGCCATTTTTTGTCTGAAACCGAACGTCGTTTGATTGAAATTAATGGAGTATGAAGGCAATAGGTCGCACGCTTGTGCTTTCTTGATGAATGCCCACTGCGATCCCATCCCACTAGATATCAGAGTTGGTTTTTATACATCTACAGAAATGCAATGACTCCTCAGGGGAGCCGCTCCAAATGTCAGAATGTCCATTTGTCATTGTCACGCTTTTTTGGTGCACTTTCATGTATTTGCTCCATGCAGACAGCATGAAAGGAACCTGCTGGCTGAACATCCAGGACGGCCGCTGTGAGGTGAATATAAACGGGGCCACGCTGAAGTCTGAGTGCTGCGCTACGCTGGGGGCGGCCTGGGGAAGCCCATGTGAACGCTGCGAAATTGGTAAGTTCATATGCAAAAATATGCCCATATGTTCATATGCCCTCTTCCTTCAGGCAGACGCCTTAGAGCCATTAAAACTAAGTCCACACGGTTTCTGAACAGCACTTATTGTAGGATTGTTCACGCTCTTAATTCCTCTGGTGTCTATGCATCTGTATTTCACTCCTTATAATTGATGGGACATATATAGCCGTGTATGTATTTATGTTTATGTTTGTATTTTAATGTTTGTTATTATTGTTGATGAGCTCACCAAAGCAAATTCCAAACAACTAAGGTGTTTGGCAATAAATAAATAAATAAAAAGGCTTTAGATAATTGACTTTTAAATAATTATATTTATTTATTGTCATTTGTATTTACGTTAAATTATAATTCTATTTTGTGTGTATTTTAAGTTTTGCCAATTGGTTTACAATTTATATTAATTTAATTAATTTTTATTTAATTTAATAAAATATTATTGCGAAACTTTTAGATAAAAAATAATAATATTTATTTATTATTATTTGATTTATATTTAAATAATTAGTTTTTTTATAATTGCTCATTTGAATTTATTTATATTAATTTAATTAATATTTATTAAAAAGATTAATGTGAAAGTTTTAATGTTTGAAAATGTTTTAATTAAGCCAAAACTTAATGTATTAAGTTTTCTGTGTTGTGTTAAGTGTTCCTGTGTGGCTCAGTGGTAAAGCATTGCGTTAGCAGCGCAAAGGTTGTGGGTTCGATTCCCAGGGAACACATGTACTGACAATACAAATGTATAGCCTGAATGCACTGTAAGTCGCTTTGGATAAAAGCGTCTGCTAAATGCATAAATGTAAAATGTAATGTATTATTGAATAGCTACATGAACCAATGTTTGCTTTAAAGACGTAATCTTTAACACACAAAATGTATTTTCTACAGATCCTGCCTGTTCGAAAGGTTTCGGTCGCATGAAGGGACTTGTGTGTGAAGGTACGTTTTACCCACAATCCTTTGCTGCATTAACCGTATTATCTATCTAGAATTTTGCATGACGATGCATCACGTTTCTGATCTGTCTTTAGATATTAACGAGTGCGAGGTGTTTCCCGGCGTGTGCACAAATGGACGCTGTGTGAACACGCAGGGCTCGTTCCGATGCGAGTGTCCAGAGGGACTTACGCTGGACGGAGCCGGACGAACATGTGTTGGTATGGAAACATATTCGTTTCTCAATTTTGTTATTGCTTTAGTTGATTTATTGGTTGCAGACAGCATTATACATCAACATGAAAATGTTTTTAAAACAGAAACTGTCAACCTGATTTATGACTTAGAAGGGACAACTGATCCAAAACAAACTCTTTTTTTGTAACTAACAACGTGTGCGAACCAAACAGCGGTGATTTACAGCGGTCTGTGTGTCCTGTAGACATCCGAAGTGAGCAGTGTTATATGAAATGGGACGAGGATGAGTGCGTGGAACCGTTACCAGGCAGATATCGCGTGGATATGTGCTGCTGTACGGTGGGAGCGGCGTGGGGCGTGGACTGTGAGGCGTGTCCTAAACCAAACACGCTTGAATTCAAAACCATCTGCCCGCGGGGACCAGGAATAGCCAACCGAGGGGACATCCTGACGGGACGACCCTTCTACAAAGGTGCAGCGTCACAGCTGTCTGTCCTTTATTCATGAGGATGAGCGGATAGGGGAATTTTGACCGATATGATACCGATAATTATGTTGTTTTAGCCGATAAGTGATATTGGCCGATATTATAGTGTTTAAAACATTTGAAAGCATTGTTAGAAAAAAATGATCGGCTTCCAATATCAGCTAAATCTGATCAATACCGATAATCTATTATTTGTGACAGATATTATGGCTGACAGTATAAATCTGTTCATTTCAGTACTTTTGAAAACTGAAATTATAATAATATGTTAATGAAAGTAGTTACATATATTATTCATAAATTATATTAATACAAATGTAATATATTATATTAATAAAAACTTATATATGAAATTTATATATTTTATATCAATATATGTTATATATTTTAAAAACTAAGCATAATTATCCCTAAAAATAATAATAAAAATATAATTGAAAAAATATATAAAATGTGATAATATTTTTAAATATAAATAGAATTATAATAAATATAATTGTTACCTAAAACATTCACATTATCCTTTTTTTATTAAATAAAAATTAGAATACACAAATTGACAATATATAAGGTATAACAACATTTTTAATTATTTATAAAATAATGAAAATAAATATTTGTTACCTAAAACTTTAACTAAATTGAATACAAATGTATTGAATAAATATAAATTATATATATATTGACAAAATATATAAAGAATTATACTTATAATTTAAATATATACTATTTCAATAAATAAAATTATTTGTTACCTGAAATTTTCACATTATCGTTTTACTAATTTAAATAAAAATTATTTAATATAAATTATACAAATTGACAAAATGTATATAAAATAACGAAAAAATTACAATTATTTAAATATAAATGTAATTATAATTATTGTGCTATTTTACTTAAACTTTATGGAATTAAATACAAATTATTTGAATATAATTTATAAACAAATTGACTAAATTAGAATCATTATTTAAATATAAATACAATTATAATAAATAAATATAATGATTGATTTATCCAGCCAAGAAAATAAGTCTTTCTGGTATTTTATAATAATAATAATAATAATAACAACATTTTATTTATTTTCCAATTTTTGTTTTTCTGTGCATTTTTCTGCAATTTTGTTCCCAAAGTATATCTAGGTTACTAAAACACGTACAGACACAGAAAGTCAGATTTGTGGTATTTTCTTTAGGGTTTTTATCTGTGTTGAATAATGAAGTTATGAGCCTGTGTTTCTCTGCAGATGTGAACGAATGTAAGGTCTTCAAAGGCCTGTGCACTCACGGGACGTGCCGAAACACTATCGGGAGCTTCAAATGTCGCTGTGAAAGCGGCTTCGCCCTCACCATGGAGGAGAGGAACTGCACAGGTCACACATCAAACACTAAATCAAAACTAGCACTCGTTTCACTGCGCTGCTCACTAGGGCTGCGATGATACATTGATTCTGAGATCTTCCGAATGCATTGCAATTCTTTCTGGAATCTATTCTGAGCTTAGATTTTAACAGCAGATGGAGATTTTATCCGCACACTCAAACACTCATGAAGAAGAGTGCTGAAGAGCACTTGTGCGTTCGGCTGAGTCTGTCATTTCAGATTAATGCAAACACAGCCCACTGTGAACACCCTTGTAATTCGCTTCAAACATTTAGAATTGTATGAATGATTATTTTAGGTTCAAGTGTGTGTAAGGCAGCGGTTCTCAATTCCAGTCCTCGCGCCCCCCCCGCATATTTCGTATGTTACTCTTATCGCTTCAGATGTTTGTTCTATTGGAACGTAAGTGCCCTGCGAAGTGAACATCAGGATATTCCGCCATGATTCCAGTTCAAAGCGAACGTATATATTCCATTCAAAGTGCATTGAAGTGTGCAAGACGTGAATTAAAATTGTATATATTTACATAGTATACAATGTCCCGGACGAGCCCCGAGATAGGGAAGTACATTTGTATTTTCTTTTCTTTGTAACTAGGACATTTATATGTTTCTTTTATTTAGTTCTTATGTTTGTTATTTTGGCCTTGGGCCTCTCTGAAGCTAATGCTCCTTATCCAATCTTTTGTTCTTTCTTTAATAAATCACTTAAATGTATGTGTTGTAACTGATGATCTGTTGGCTGTGGCTGGAATCCTATTAATATCCGTCGTTCGCGTCTCACCCTATTAATATGGGCCGTAACACAGAGCTATATGATGTCACACTCGTCCGTGCGTGAAGACGTTGCGCAGCGCAAATCCATGAATGAATGTTCCCAAATAAAGTAAACTTCAGCGGATTTCCCTGCTCAGGGAGTAGGGAGCAATGGACCCTGTGTAGGGAGCAATGGACACTGTGTAGGGAGCAATGGACCCTGTGTAGGGAGCAATGGACCCTGTGTAGGGAGCAATGGACACTGTGTAGGGAGCAATGGACACTGTGTAGGGAGCAATGGACCCTGTGTAGGGAGCAATGGACCCTGTGTAGGGAGCCATGGACCCCGTGTAGGGAGCAATGGACCCTGTGTAGGGAGCAATGGACCCTGTGTAGGGAGCAATGGACCCTGTGTGGAGGGAGCAATGGACACTGTGTAGGGCGCAATGGACCCTGTGTAGGGAGCAATGGACCCTGTGTAGGGAGCAATGGACCCTGTGTAGGGAGCAATGGACCCTGTGTAGGGAGCAATGGACCCTGTGTAGGGAGCAATGGACCCTGTGTAGGGAGCAATGGACACTGTGTAGGGAGCAATGGACCCTGTGTAGGGAGCAATGGACCCTGTGTAGGGAGCAATGGACCCTGTGTAGGGAGCAATGGACCCTGTGTAGGGAGCAATGGACCCTGTGTAGGGAGCAATGGACCCTGTGTAGGGAGCAATGGACCCTGTGTAGGGAGCAATGGACACTGTGTAGGGAGCAATGGACCCTGTGTAGGGAGCATGTCAATCGGAACACAGTTCATGCATGGAGCGCACTTCTAACAAGCTGATTATCTGAATCAGGTGTGTTAACAAAGAGAGACATGCAAAATATGCAGAGCGGGGGGGGGGGGGGTGCAAGGACTGGAATTGAGAACCTCTGGTGTAAGGATTTGGAAACAAGCAGAGAACGGCTGTTTCTAGCATGCAGCGCCATCTGCTGGTCAACACTAAGCTCAGAATCTACTCGAATAAGAAACACGATGCATTCGGAAACTCGATGTTGATTCGCGATGCATCGATTTATTTCCCAGCCCTACTGCTCACGCGGTTCCCCTCGCTCACACAGATATCGACGAGTGCTCCATCTCTCCGGACCTGTGCGGACAAGGAGTCTGCGTCAACACGGCCGGCAGCTTCGAGTGCGAGTGCTTCGACGGCTACGAGAGCGGCTTCATGATGATGAAGAACTGCATGGGTGAGACTCCATTAATGTCAATGTTTTATATAGTGCTTAATCGCATCCAAAAGAAAGTGTTTGTTTACATGATATATGTGTGTGTGCTGTGTGTATTTATTATGTAGAAATAAATACACACACATGCATGTATATATATAAGAAAAATATGTTATTTTAAATATGAAATATATTATATATAATGTGAAATATAAGAATATACATGTATAAACGTAAATATTTTAAGTATAAAAATATTGTGTATTTATATAAACATAATAAATATACACAGTACACATACATATATTATGTAAACAAAAACTTATTTTGGATGCGATTAATCGTTTGATAGCACTATTTTTATGTAAAAAAGTTAATTGTTAATGTTTTAGATTTTATATATTCAGTTAAAGTTTTATCCATTAATTCATATTTTATATTTTAACCTATTTATTAATATGTAATATGTAATGTAAAATCATTGTGTTTATTAATTGATATATAATATTTATAATTTATGGTACTTACATAATACTTTATATGTCATATTACAGAAGTAATAAATTATTATTATTATTATTATTATTACCATTTAAAGACAATGGAAATATATTTTTATATTACAATTGGAGTGTAGTAGAATGTATTCTATGACATAACATTTTTACTTCTTTTTAATTTAATTCAATATAAAAAAAATCTTGTTTTTTATCAATTCATTAATATTTAATTAAAATAACTGCATTTGTTAATTATATTTATTTCATAATTTTATTATTACAGAAATAGCATCTACAAATACATGTCATATGTATTAATAAATAATAATTTCATAATTTTATTATTACAGAAATAGCATCTACAAATACATGTCATATGTATTAATAAATAATAATTTCATAATTTTATTATTACAGAAATAGCATCTACAAATACATGTCATATGTATTAATAAATCATAATTAAATATATTATTATTATTATGAGTGAAATATAATAGAAGTGACAGTATTATAGACATATTCATATGTAATTTAGAGACTCGAACCCTGGACGCTCTCCTCGGCCTCTGAAAGCCTGTGTGTCACAGCGTCTCTCTCTCTCTGTCCCGCAGACATCGACGAGTGCGAGCGCGACCCCCTGCTGTGCCGCGGCGGGACGTGTCTGAACACCGAGGGCAGTTTTGAGTGCGATTGTCCTCCGGGTCACCAGCTGAGCACAGAGGCCTCGGCCTGTGAAGGTACAGACCCAGAGCTTTACTCTAGTGCTGAAAACTTTAGAGAAAAAAATGATCTGAGTGTAATTGTGTATAATTTACAAAACATTTGTATACATTCTATTTTATAATTTACAAAACATTTGTATACATTCTATTTTATAATTTAAAAAACATTTGTATACATTCTATTTTATAATTTACAAAACATTTGTATACATTCTATTTTATCATTTACAAAACATTTGTATACATTCTATTTTATCATTTACAAAACATTTGTATACATTCTATTTTATAATTTACAAAACATTTGTATACATTCTATTTTATAATTTACAAAACATTTCTATACATTCTATTTTATAATTTACAAAACATTTGTATACATTCTATTTTATAATTTACAAAACATTTGTATACATTCTATTTTATAATTTATTCAAAACATTTTATACATTCTATTTTATAATTTACAAAACATTATTGTATACATTCTATTTTACATAATTTACAAATTTGCTATTACATTCTATTTTATATATTTACAAAACAGTTTGAAGTAACATTCTATTTTATAATTTACATAAACATTTGATACATTCTGATTTTATAATTTACAAAACATTTTATACATTCTATTTTATATTTACAAAACATTATGTATACATTCTATTTTACATTTAAAAAAGATTGTATACATTCTATTTTATAATTTAAAAACATTTTATACATTCTTATTTTTAATTAATTATACAAAACAAATTTGTATTTACATTCTATTTTATTAATTTACAAAACATTTGTATACATTCTATTTTTTATAATTTATATAAAACATTTGTAATACATTCTATTTTATAATTTAAAAACATTTGTATACATTCTATTTTATCATTTACAAAACATTTGAAATACATTCTATTTTATAATTTACAAAAACATTTCATACATTCTATTTTAAATACATTTACAAAACATTTGTATACATAATCTATTTTTTTTTTTTTTTTTTTTTTTTTTTTTTTTTTTTTTTTTTTTTTTTTTTTTTTTTTTTTTTTTTTTTTTTTTCTATTTTATCAAATTTCAGAAAACATTTGTATACATTCTATTGTTATAATTTACAAAACATTTGTATACATTCTATTTTATCATTTACAAAACATTATGTATACATTCTATTTTATACATTTAAAAAAGAATTTTATACATTCTATTGTTATAATTTATCAAAACATTTGTATACATTCTATTTTATTAATTATACAAAACATTTGTATTTACATTCTATTTTATATTTACAAAACATTTGTATACATTCTATTTTATTTATTTACAAAAACATTTGTATACATTCTATTTTATAATTTAACAAAACATTTGTATACATTCTATTTTATAATTTACAAAACATTTGAATACATTCTATTTTATAATTTACAAAACATTTCATACATTCTATTTTATAATTTACAAAACATTTGTATACATTCTATTTTATCATTTACAAAACATTTGTATACATTCTATTTTATATAATTAACAAAACATTTGTATACATTCTATTTTATAATTTACAAAACCGATTCTGCTATACATTCTATTTTATATTTACAAAACATTTGTCCATACATTCTATTTTATAACCCTTTACAAAACGGATTTGATACATTCTATTTTATATGTCTGGTACAAAAGCATTGCTGTAGTACATTCTATTTTATAATTTACAAAACATTTGAAACATTCTATTATTTATAATTTACAAAACATTTGAATACATTCTATTTTATAATTTACAAAACATTTGTATACATTCTATTTTATAATTTACAAAACATTTGAATACATTCTATTTTATAATTTACAAAACATTTGAATACATTCTATTTTATAATTTACAAAACATTTGTATACATTCTATTTTATAATTGACAAAACATTTGAATACATTCTATTTTATAATTGACAAAACATTTGAATACAGTCTATTTTATAATTTACAAAACATTTGAATACATTCTATTGTATAATTTACAAAACATTTGTATACATTCTATTATATAATTTACAAAACATTTGTATACATTCTATTATATAATTTACAAAACATTTGTATACATTCTATTATATAATTTACAAAACATTTGTATACATTCTATTTTATAATTTACAAAACATTTGTATACATTCTATTTTATAATTTACAAAACATTTGAATACATTCTATTTTATAATTTACAAAACATTTGTATGCATTCTATTTTATAATTTACAAGGAACATTTGTATACATTCTATTTTATAATTTACAAAACATTTGTATACATTCTATTTTATAATTTGCAAAACATTTGTATACATTCTATTTTATAATTTACAAAACATTTGTATACATTCTAATTTATAATTTACAAAACATTTGTATACATTCTATTTTATAATTTACAAAACATTTGTATACATTCTATTTTATAATTTACAAAACATTTGAATACATTCTATTTTATAATTTACAAAACATTTGAATACATTCTATTTTATAATTTACAAAACATTTGTATGCATTCTATTTTATCATTTACAAAACATTTGTATACATTCTATTTTATAATTTACAAAACATTTGTATGCATTCTATTTTATAATTTACGAAACATTTGTATGCATTCTATTTTATAATTTACAAAACATTTGAATACATTCTATTTTATAATTTACAAAACATTTGAATACATTCTATTTTATAATTTACAAAACATTTGAATACATTCTATTTTATAATTTACAAAACATTTGAATAATTGTACTAAATTTACATTTATTTAACAATTTGTCTAGAAGCGGGCAAAAGATACTGTTGTACAGTGCATTCAAAAGAAATGTGATCATATTCAAATGTGTCCCGACAATCTTTGCAGCAATTTAAATCCAAACGTTAATAATTTCCCCCTCAGATGTGAACGAGTGTCAGCTGAGTGATAACCTGTGCAGGAACGGTCAGTGTGTGAATATGGTGGGCACCTATCAGTGCTCCTGCGACATGGGATACCAGGTGACGCCCGACAGACAGGGCTGCGTGGGTGAGAAACCTCCACCGACATCAAACTAACAACCCAAATCAGTTCATCAACTATAAACGTGCCTCTTCTCATTTCCACAGACATCGACGAGTGCACCATCATGAATGGCGGCTGCGATACTCACTGTACGAACTCTGAGGGAAGTTACGAATGCAGCTGCAGCGAAGGTTACGCGCTCATGCCCGACCTCAGGAGCTGCGCCGGTAACACACACACACACACACCACACACTACACACACACACACTGTTCCTCTCAGACTGAGCCTCATCTCTCATGGCAGACATCGACGAGTGTGAAGACACACCGGATATCTGTGACGGTGGCCAGTGTACGAACATCCCCGGAGAATATCGCTGTCTCTGCTACGACGGCTTCATGGCCTCCATGGACATGCGCACCTGCATCGGTGAGACTAACCTGAGTTCAGACGTGTGTGTGTGTGTGTGCGTGTGTGTGTATGTGCGTGCGTGTCTGTGTCTGTGTGTGTGTGTGTGCGTGTGTGTGTGTGTGTGTGTGTCTTTCTGTCTGTCTGTGTGTGTGTGGTGTGCGTGTGTGCTTGTGTGTGAGACTGTGTGTCTGTGTGTGTCTGTGTCTGTGTCTGCGTGTGCGTGTGCGTGAGTGTGTGTCTGTGTCTGTGTGTGTGTGTGTGTGTGTGTGTATGTGCATGCATGTCTGTGTCTGTGTGTGCGTGTGCGTGTCTGTGTCTGTGTGTGTGCGTGTGTGTGTGTGTGTGTGTCTGTCTGTGTGTGTGCGTGTGTGCTTGTGTGCTTGTGTGCTTGTGTGTGAGACTGTGTGTCTGTGTCTGTGTGTGCGTGTGCGTGAGTGTGTGTGTGTGTGTGTGTGTGTGTGTGTGTGTGCGTGAGTGTGTCTGTGTCTGTGTGTGTGTGTGTGTGTGTGTGTGTGTGTGTGTGTGTGTGTGTGTGTGTGTGTGTGTGTCTGTCTGTGTGTGCGTGTGTGTTAGGGTTGTGACGGTGAGGAAATTTTCCATGAAATTCATTTTCTATGAAAATTCATTTTCATATGAATTATTGTATTGCATTTATGTGTTTACTTTCATTTTTTATATATTTTATCCTGATGTTTAGTCGTGATAGGGTGATTTCTCTTTCATGTATTTATATTAGTGCTGTCAATCGATTAAAAAAATTAACTAATCAATCGCACAATATTCTGAAATTAATTGCGATTAATCCCACCTAACATTAAAGTTTTTAAATATACTGTTTTTATTGCAATAATTTCACATTCTATATTCAAATTAATGTATAAACAACATAATGTCTATATTTGTATTATTTGTTTAATTGCATCTTTATGACTGAAGGACAGTATCACTGATATCAATTAATACTAATTTCCCCCTAATATTTAACCATTGACTATAGTCATTCGACTTTACATTATAATTAAGAACTATCAATTTGAACATTTATTAGACTTTACAAATAACTTCTAATTTAAGTGAACTTGAAACAATCTTCACATAAACCCATTGTAATAAATGTCATATTTAGCCACCTATGCCCTTCAGCAGAAATATACAGAAACTGAATAAAGTTATCAAACACTAAATTCTAAACTAAATACAGATGAATACGTGAAGCTATAAAAGTTATTGACTTCCTCTTTTCTCTTTTATTCTTGATGAACAGATCACAGCAACTGGTTATTAGGTTATTTTGGCTGATATTTCTTTAAGAGCTGCCGCTGCTGAACATGACGCGGATCTGACATGCATCATATTTTTATATTCAGGTCGGACTCATTTCAGTCTCTACTAATGAGCTGACGAGTTTAATCAGGTGTGTTAGACGAGGGAAACAGTGCTGGGCTGCTACAGGACAGTTTTGAAAACCATTTCAGAGACATGTTCTTTAAATGTGACTCATATAACATATTACATGCATGCACAGTTTTGAGGCAGCTTTAATCGCCTTTTTGATAACTTCATGACTTAACTGACCACAACATTGCATGCTCGTAGTTTATTTCGCGCTTTGATATGAAATGATAAAGGTTACAGCACGCGCTGGCGCATTTGTGCATGCAAGATCGTGCGCTACGAGCACAGGACCGTTTCCGCGCTCGTTTATCTCGCGCCTGATGCTGAAATGAAGTGGAAGCGAGTGACGCGCGTCTGAAACGTCTCCAGTTAGATGTGCTCGTAAAGACATTCTGCGACAGAATAAATGCACTCCTTGTCAAGAAAAAAGAGACAGAAGTAGCAGCTATGAGGGGGATGGCCAACCTAAGCCCCGCCCCCGCGTTAATGGCGTTAAATATTTTTATGCGTTTAAACTGAAAAAATGTAATCAATTACGTTAATGCGCTAATTTTGACAGCACTAGTTTATATGCTTGTATTATGTCCTAATCTGATTCGTCCCATCTTGTATTCGTCCAGATGTCAACGAATGCGATCTGAATCCAAACATCTGTCTGCACGGCGACTGTGAAAACACGAAAGGCTCCTTCATCTGTCACTGTCAGCTGGGATACTTTGTCAAGAAGGGCTCCACCGGATGCACAGGTAACCCGGATTCCTCAAGAACCGAGTCCAAACTCAGAGGAAAAAAGCAGCTGCTCTAAAGTGTTTGTTTTGCATCAGATATCGACGAGTGTGAGATCAGCGCTCATAACTGCGACATGCACGCCTCCTGCGTCAACGTCCCGGGGAGCTTCAAGTGCCGCTGCCGCGACGGCTGGGAGGGCGACGGGATCAAGTGCATCGGTGAGTGACGAGCGCTGACGAGCGTCAGGTTAACGTTAGTCCTGAATGTGGTTTGAGGCTGTTTCTGCATCGCTGCAGATGTGGACGAGTGCTTGACGGAGGAACACAACTGTAACCCGAACGCCGAGTGCATGAACACGCCGGGATCGTACCGCTGCACCTGTAAGGAGGGATTCAACGGCGACGGATTCACCTGCTCCGGTATCACACGCTTTTCATTTCATGTTTAATTATGAACTTATTGTGTTTGTTTGTGTGTAGAATTCACTTTGAATTTGAACTTTGAATTAAATAATACTAATTATCTTTACTCATGAAGTAATCTGAACGTAATCTTAGAAAGTAATCATTACAATAAAATTATCTTTACTTAAAAAGTAATCTTAGAAAGTAATCTTTACAATAAAATTATCTTTACTTAAAAAGTAATCTTAGAAAGTAATCATTACAATAAAAATATCTTTACTTAAAAGTAATCTTAGAAAGTAATCATTACAATAAAATTATCTTTACTCATGAAGTAATCTGAACGTAATCTTAGAAAGTAATCTTTACAATAAAAGTATCTTTACTTAAAAAGTAATCTTAGAAAGTAATCTTTACAATAAAAGTATCTTTACTTAAAAAGTAATCTTTACAATAAAATTAACTTTACTTAAAAAGTAATCTTAAAAGTATCTTTACTTAAAAAGTAATCTTTACAATAAAATTAACTTTACTTAAAAAGTAATCTAAGAAAGTAATCTTTACAATAAAAGTATCTTTACTTAAAAGTAATCTTAGAAAGTAATCATTACAATAAAAGTATCTTTACTTAAAAAGTAATCTTAGAAAGTAATCATTACAATAAAAGTATATTTACTTAAAAATTAATCTTAGAAAGTAATCATTACAATAAAAATATCTTTACTTAAAAAGTAATCTTAGAAAGTAATCTTTACAATAAAATTAACTTTACTTAAAAGTAATCTTAGAAAGTAATCTTTACAATAAAATTAACTTTACTTAAAAGATATCTTAGAAAGTAATCTTTACAATAAAATTAACTTTACTTAAGAGTAATCTTAGAAAGTAATCTTTACAATAAAATTAACTTTACTTAAAAGATATCTTAGAATGTAATCTTTACAATAAAAATATTTTTACTTAAAAAGTAATCTTTACAATAAAATTTACTTTACTTAAAAGATATCTTAGAATGTAATCTTTACAATAAAATTATTTTTACTTAAAAACTAATCTTAGAAAGTAATCATTACAATAAAAATATCTTTACTTAAAAAGTAATATTTTCTTATAAGTAATCTTTTACTTTTAATTAAGTCATTTTATATTCATTTTATTATTCTGAAATATTTATTTATTTTCTCTTATTTTTGTTTGTGTAATTTACTTAAAAAAATAAAAAATAAAAATTCCATTTGTATATATTGTATACATTCCTTTTATATTATATAATTGTTATATTTAGTAAGCTTAATTTATTTTTTGTGTAATTTACTTTAAAGTGTTACATGAAATTATATGAATATATTTACATTAAATTAATATATTTATAATAAACATTTTACTCAATTGTAATGAATAAATCAGCTTATATTTAATAAACAAATATATTATAATATAATAATAAATTATATAAATATATTTTTATACATAACATTTTTTATTTTAATAATATCAGTTATTCATCAGTTTTATACTTTTTTGATTTCTTCTGTTTGCTTGTGTAATAATAATGAAATTATTATTTAATATTTACAAAATATTAAAATACTAAAATTTATGTAATACATTTATAATAAACATTTATGTAATTTTACTTAATTGTATTATATTTACATCTATCTGTTTTATACTTTGATTTTAAGATTTCTTCTGTTTGCTTGTGTAATAATTAAATAATTATGTAATATTTACTAAATATTAAAATGCTAAATTTTACTTAATTTATGCATTTATTTTCCAATTTTTTTATATTTTTTAAATATATTTTTAAAATATATTTAAAATATTGACTGTTTTTAAAAGAATACATATTTATTTTAATTGTTAATTAACATTTATACATTTTATATTTATTAAATAAATTGTTTATTAACTTGTTTAGAATCATTTCAATTTAATTGAAGAAACATAAACAGAATGTAATATATACATAATACTTAATTTTATGTTTAGTAACATTAAATTATAACTTAATGAATTCATTTATTTGTTTGTGTAATTTCCTTTTAATTTAATTCTAAAATAATATATAATAATATATTTATTTATTAGATTTTTTTATCTTATTTGCTAGAATCTCTGGTCTTAAGTTGGTTTGTCCAGCATCGTTTCTGCTATGAAACTCGATTAAATGGCAGATTGTTGGTGGTTTGTGTGTGTTTCTCTGCAGACATGGACGAGTGCGCTGATAACGTGAATCTGTGTGAGAACGGTCAGTGTCTGAACGCGCCGGGAGGATATCGCTGCGAGTGTGAGATGGGCTTCACGCCGACTGAAGACAGCAAGGCCTGCCAGGGTAAACACACACACACACACTCAGTGACACACACACACACTCTCTTACAGTAACACACACTCACTCGATCCGCTGTGTGTGTGTCGTCCGGCAGACATCGACGAGTGTAACTTCCAGAACATCTGCGTGTTTGGATCGTGTCAGAACCTGCCGGGAATGTTCCGCTGCATCTGTGACTACGGCTACGAGCTGGACCGCAGCGGAGGAAACTGCACAGGTGACCCACACACACACACACACACACACACACACACACACACACACACACACACACACACACTCACACTCACACTCTCTCTCACACACACACAAAACACACACACACCACACACACACACACACACACACACACACACACTCACACTCTCTCTCACACACACACAAACACACACACACACACACACACACACACACACACACACACACACACACACACATCTCACACTCACACACACACACACACACAGACTCTCTCACACTTACACACACTCACACATACACATACACATACACACACACCTGAATCACGGCATCATGTTCATTTCAGAAAATGTCCACAAAAGAGGCACTAAATCTAAACATAGTCTTGTATTTTTATAAAATATTTTATTATTTTTTGTAGTTTACTTTAAAATAATAAATAATTAATGTTTAATCAAATCATTTTATATATAAAAAATATGTTATAATTATATTTAATATTAATTTTTATTTAAATAAAAAACTTTAATCAAATACATATATTTCCTTGATTTATTGTATAAATCTTTATTTGTGTATAATTGACTTAATTAAATTATGTTTTGTTGTTAAATCATTTTAGATTAATATTTGAATGAAATATATTACATTTATATCATGTTAGATTCATTGTCTTTTAATTTCAATTGAATTTTCTTGTTTGGTAACATACATTTATTTAATTAACATTTTATTTGTTGATGTGATTTACACTAATTAATGACATAATTATAATAATAATAATACACTTTTGATTAAATAATTGTATGTTAATAGCTAAATTATTTATAATACATGTATTTGTTTTTGTATTTTACTTTTGGTGAAATAATAAGACATAATTAAAGTATCGAACTTTTAATTTGACAAACTTTTAATTAATTGTACATCATTTTGTATTTTAATTGCAATTTCAGCAAACATCTACAAATAATACCTAAATTTGTAACATCATGCACACAATTTATTTTATTTCTAAGATTTATTTTATATGTTTGTTTATTGTTTAATTTTACTTTGATTCATTAAAATTGAATTGTGGTATTAGATTATTTTATTTAATTTTACATTTAATTTGAATGTTTAGTAACTTTTTAAAATAACTATTTTATTTGTGTAATTTGAATTTGAATTTTTAAAATAATGAAATAATTTTATTACATGTCTGTATTTTAATTAATATTTTAATTAATAATAATACTGTAAAAGTGTTTTAAATATAATAATTTAATACAATAATTGCACATTTATGGAATATTTTAATGTTTAGCAACATATACATTTTATCGGGGGGGGGGGGGTATTAATTTAGTTGCATAATTTACTTTTAATAAAGTACTAAACCGAATGAAGTATTTAACCTATATTTAAAGAAATGTTACAGTATTTACTTCTGAATAATTGTGACGAAGACATGCAGCTATATTAATCTCTTCAGGGCCGTGTGTTGTTTCTCACTTCCGTCTCTCATCCGTCTCTCTTTGGCAGACATTAACGAGTGTTACGACCCTGTGAACTGCATCAACGGCGTGTGCGTGAATCTGCCCGGCAGCTACCTGTGCAACTGTCCGCCGGACTTCGAGCTCAACCCGTCGGGCGTGGGCTGCGTGGGTACGGAGCCGTCCCGCTTCAGTGTGCCACATTCATCGCCATCACTGTAAACGTGACGCGGCTTGTCTCCGTTCTCTTTCAGACACGCGGGTGGGGAACTGCTTCCTGGACACGCTGGACCGCGGCGACGGAGGCATCTCCTGCAGCGCTGAGATCGGGGTGGGCGTGACCCGCGCCTCCTGCTGCTGCTCGCTGGGCGGAGCCTGGGGCAACCCCTGCGAACTCTGCCCGCCCATCAACTCCTGTACGAACAACACTCCTTCAACTCTGACCTCGAGCAGTCAAACCATATCTCTGTTCTCAGAGGACAGGAATTAATCTGGAAAGCAGGATGGCAAATAGCTAACATAAAGAGATATACATATCGTAATAAGGAACATGCTAAAATGTTATTAAATATGACCCTGGAGCACAAAAGCAGTCATAAGTCAGGTATATTTGTAGCAATAGCCAACAATATATTGCACGGGTAAAATTATCAATTTTTCTTTTATGCCAAAAATCCTTAGGATATTAAGTAAAGATATTTTGTACTTTTCCTACCTTATATGTATCAAAACTTAATTTTTGATTAGTAATATGCATTGCTAAGAACTTCATTTGGACAGCTTTAAAGAAGATTTTCTCAATATTTAGATTTTTTTGCACCCTCAGATTCCAGATGTTCAAATAGTTGTATTTCGGCCAATATATTATCCTTTCATAACAAACCATACATCAATGGAAAGATTATTTATTCAGCTGATGCATAAATCTTAATTTCATAAATTTGACCCTTATGACTGGTTTTGTGGTCCAGGGTCACAAATAGTTTAAATTAAATTAAATTAGTTTACGCAATATTAACGTCAGTTTCACTTAAGCATATTTTAAAAAAAAAAGCAGTAGTGATCATTTGGATAATTTTCAAAATATTGATACAGAGCTATATCAATTCTTACAGAGCTATACGTATAAAATAGATTATAAAATAAATAAATGCAATATTATTGTTATTTTTTATTCCCACTTATTGGAGTCTTATTTTCAAATTAGTTGTAGCAGGTAATATAATTACAATAAGAAACCATACAATATATGGTAAAATTATATTTTTCAGCTGATGCATAAAATCATTAATTTCATAAAAATTTTGTATTTCCACTTATTGTCAACTTATTTTGTTCTAGTAATAGTTGTAAAAATTTACAACTTAAAGATGATTTCGGTAATATTTAGCATATTTTTCACCCTCAGCATATTTTAATAATATATAAACTATTGTATTCGCATATTTATCCTATTTTCAAAATCATTGATAAGAGTATAAATCAATGCAAGAGACTAATGTATAAATTTATTAGACTGTTTTGCCATCACAAATATTTAAATAATATTAATATTATTTTTATTCGCACTTATTGTCAGTCTTATTTTAGATTATTGTAAGTGTAATAAAAATACAAGTAAGAGATCATTATATCTGTAAATATTTAGCTATTTTCCCATCAGCCGATACACTTTTAATAATATATACAACTATTATTTTTATTCGCACTTATTTCAGTCTTATTTTAGTTTCTTGTAATGTGTAATAAAAATACAAGTAAGAGACCAATATATCTGTAAATATTTAGCTCTTTTCCATCAGCCGATAAATTATTAAGAATATACACAATTTTTATTATTTTTATTTCCGCTTATTTCAGTCTTAATTTAGTTTCTTGTAAAGTGTATCAAAAATACAAGTAAGAGACCGATATATCGGTAAATATTTAGCTGTTTTCCCATCAGCCGATACACTTTTAATAATATATTAATTTTTCTTTTACTTGTTTATTCCCACTTATTTCAGTCTTAATTTAGTTTCTTGTAATGTGTAATAAAAATACAAGCAAGAGACTGATATATCTGTAAATATTTAGCTATTTTCCATCAGCCGATAAATTATCAAGAATATATTCATTATTTATTAATTTTTATTCCCACTTATTTCAGTCTTAATTTAGTTTCTTGTAAAGGCTAACAAAAATACAAGCAAGAGAGATACTGATATATCTGTAAATATTTAGCTATTTTCCCATCCACGCTGATAAATTATTAAGAATATATACAATTTCATTTTTATTCCCACCTTATATTCAGTCTTAATTTTAGTTTCTTGTAAATGGCTAACTAAAAATACAAGTAAGACCGATATATCGGTAAATATTTAGCTATTTTCGCATCAGCCGATAAATTTTAAGAATATATCCAAATTTTATTATTTTAATTCACCTTATTTCAGTCTTAATTTAGTTTCTTGTAAAGGCTAACAAAAATACAAGAGACCGATATATCGGTAAATATTTAGCTATTTTCGCATCAGCCGATACATTTTTTATAATATATTCATTATTTTTTATTTTAATTCACACTTATTTCAGTCTTAATTTAGTTTCTTGTAAAGTGTAATAAAAATACAAGCAAGAGACCGATATATCGGTAAATATTTAGCTATTTTCCCATCAGCCGATACATTTTTTATAATATACAATTATTATTTTTTATTTCCGTTTATTTCAGTCTTAATTTAGTTTCTTGTAATGTGTAATAAAATACAAGCAAGAGACCGATATATCGGTAAATATTTAGCTATTTTCCCATCAGCTGATAAATTATTAAGAATATACACAATTATTATTATTTTTATTTCCGCTTATTTCAGTCTTAATTTAGTTTCTTGTAAAGTGTATCAAAAATACAAGTAAGAGACCGATATATCTGTAAATATTTAGCTATTTTCTCATCAGCCGATAAAGTCTTAAGAATATACACAATTTATTTTTTTATTTTTTTCGCTTATTTCAGTCTTAATTTAGTTTCTTGTAAAGTGTAATAAAAATACAAGCAAGAGACCGATATATCGGTAAATATTTAGCTATTTTCCCATCAGCCGATAAATTATTAAGAATATACACAATTTGTATTATTTTTATTTCCGCTTATTTCAGTCTTAATTTAGTTTCTTGTAAAGTGTATCAAAAATACAAGTAAGAGACCGATATATCTGTAAATATTTAGCTATTTTCCATCAGCCGATAAATTATTAAGAATATACACAATTTTTATACTTTTTATTTCCGCTTATTTCAGTCTTAATTTAGTTTCTTGTAAAGTGCTATCAAAAATACAAGTAAGAGACCGATATATCTGTAAATATTTAGCTATTTTCCATCAGCCGATAAAGTCTTAAGTATAAATACAATTATTGTAACTGTGTGTCTCCTCACAGCCGAGTACAAAACGCTGTGTCCCGGAGGAGAGGGTTTCCGTCCCAATCCCATCACCGTCATCCTGGAGGGTAAGAGTGGCTCAACAGCTCAACGCCTGCGGTCTGTGAGTCTAACATTACTAATCTCTCGGTCATCCTCGCAGACATCGACGAGTGCCAGGAGCTGCCCGGTCTGTGTCAGGGGGGGAACTGCGTCAACACCTTCGGCAGCTTCCAGTGCGAGTGTCCCGCCGGATACTACCTCAACGAGGAGACTCGCATCTGCGAAGGTCCGGTCCACAGAGATTTGCTCATTTTATTCAGCAATTTAATTTAATGTATTCATTTAATTTCCATTTTTAGCTAATTATTTGATTAATTGTTGTTTATGCATTAATTTATTTGTTTAATTTAATTTTAATTAAATATAACATTGAAATATTAATACAACAATAATTAACATTTAATTAAAAAAATGAATATTTATATTAAATGTATAATACATTTCAATAATTAATACATTTCTTATAAAATTTACTGTTATTGAATTTTCAATTAAATATTTTATTTCTGTCATTTAAACTAAATAATTCACTTTTAATTAAATTAAATTAACTTTAATTTAAATTAAAATGTATATAAAATGTATGTTAATGTTCTACTAATTTAATTAAATGTACATTTATTTTATTAATTATTTTAATAATTCATAATGGTGTTATTTTAATAAAATAAAATATCAAATAATTTGTATAATAAATCTATGATTTTTTAATTTCAGTGTAGATTCATATTTGAATAATTTAATGTGGAATTTAATTTTAAAACAATAATTAAATGTTAAATTAAATGTTTCTTAAATTAGCTTTTAATTACATTTATTGAATTTAGATTTTTTTGTGTAAAATTAATTTATATTTAAGAATGTATTTATATGAGCAATTTATATTAATATTTTAATAATTTATTATTTTTTTAATCTAAAAAAATACATTGTAATTTTAAATAAATAAAATCTTAAGTTTTATTTACACATTTAATTTTAAGTATTTTTTATTAAAGTAATTTTATATAAAATTTACATTTTTTGTATTTTTATTATTTTTAATTATTAAATAGTAATAATAAAATACAAAAAAATAGACATTTTTGAATTATATTTTTTTATATTAATTATAATAATATAATTATTATTGAATTTTTAATTATTATTGAATTATTATTGAAAAAGTATTGTTAATTGTTATAATTATAATAAAGACATGCAGATTTCTGCAAGCATCTATAAAAGGAGCAGTGTTTGAATGCTGATATGTTTTCTGACGGATTCTCTCAGATATTGATGAATGCACGGCACACATCGGCATCTGCGGTCCGGGAACCTGCTACAACACGCTGGGAAACTACACCTGTGTCTGTCCGCCCGAGTACATGCAGGTGAACGGAGGAAACAACTGCATGGGTAAGAGCCGCTCGCCGAGCGATTAGGACTGGATCACAGCTTCTGGAGCTCATCCACGGGTCTCTGTTTCACAGATATGAGAAAGAGCGTGTGTTACCGCAACTTCAACGACACCTGCGAGAACGAGCTGTCCTTCAACATGACCAAGAAGATGTGCTGCTGCTCCTATAACGTGGGCAAAGCCTGGAACCGACCCTGCGAGGCCTGTCCCACGCCGGCCACGAGTGAGTGTGGGAGAACATGACTAAATACATGAGAGAGCATTCAACAAAAGAGGAGACATCACTGAGAAAATACACAGAGTGCATAAAATACATACGGAAAATAACTAATATAAATATAAATAATTTCATTTTGATTGGGCCTTGGTTTATGATGGTGTGGTATTCAAATTTCCACTCCATTTGCATTGCTTAGCTTTGAATAAAATTAAATATTAAATTAAATGTGTCGCGCTGCATAAAATAAAACATATAAATAAATGGCATTCAAATGTAGGCGAGTTTTCCATTGCATAAAATAAAATAGTATAAATTAAAATGCATTTTAATGCATAAAATTAAATAAAAATAAGTATATAAATATAAATAATTTAGGCAGTCATTAGGTGGAGCTTGGTTTCTGAAGGTGTAGTATTACATTTCAGGCTATGTTTTCCGTTGCTTAGCTTTGCATTAAATACAATTAAATAGTCTAAAGTAAAATGAGTTGCATTGCATAAAATAAAAAATATAATTATATAAAAATAAATATATAAATGTAAAATTAATTATTAATCAGTGAAATTATTTTGGGTGGATCTTGGTTTCTGAAGGTATTAAAATGTAGGCTACTTTTAAATTAAATTAAATTAAAATAGGCAAATTTCCATTTGTATGGAATAAAATAAAAATAAAGAAAAAATTATAAAATAGGAAATTAATATATAGATTATTTGAAGGTGTGCATTACAATTCAGGCTACTTTTGAATTAAATTACATTTTAAATTAAATTAAATTGTAATATTATTTTTATGCAGTTAAATTATTATAGGTGGGTCTTTGTTTCTGACGGTGTGGCATTCAAAGTCACAAGTCAAAATAAAAGAGAATAAAATGCATTGCACATCACTGCATACAATTTAAAAACTATATAAAAATAAATATACAGATATGAATCATTTAAGCAATTTTCGGCATTTAAATTAAAGCTATTTTGGCTTTGCATTGCATAGAATTGAAGTAAAATAAATGTAGAAATCAAGAGTTCAAATCGAAATGTTCTTCTAAAATTAGCATTTTTGTTATCAGACTCCTGTGTGTAGGGTCAGTAATGTGACTTTAATGGCAATAAAAATAATTTTATTTTTATTGCCATTAAAGTGAAATAACAACATAAACGTAGGAGCCTGAGAAAAATACTCCGACAGCGCTTAGAGGCTTTTGCATCAAGAACTCCTCAAATATAAATAATTTGAGCGCTCATTATTTGGGTCTTGTTTTTCTGAGGCTGTGGCATTCAGTCTCCGCAGGGTTATATTCTCCCTGATGTGTGTTTATTTTGTGTCTCCTGCAGCCGAGTACCAGCTGCTGTGTGGAAATCAGGCTCCCGGTTTCATCATCGACATTCACACCGGAAAACCCATCGGTGAGTCGCCCGAGACATCTCCCTTCACCAACACAAGCTCTTTCATACCAACAGCCCGTTTATATCCCCCTCAGATATCGACGAGTGCCGCGAGATCCCGGGAATCTGCGCGAACGGCGTCTGCATCAACCAGATCGGCAGTTTCCGCTGCGAGTGTCCCATGGGCTTCAGCTACAACAACATCCTGCTCATCTGCGAAGGTACCGGCGCGCGACTGCCTCTGTACGGAAGAGCGCTGTCGTAGTTCTTGACTTACGCTGTCTGTTCGCCATAGATATCGACGAGTGCAACAGCGGCGACAATCTGTGCCAGCGAAACGCCAACTGCATCAACATCCCCGGCAGCTACCGCTGCGAGTGTTTGGCCGGATTCAAGCTGTCGCCCAGCGGAGCCTGCCTCGGTGAGTCCTGCACCTGCATTACTAAATCAAATCAAATAATACAAACATTTGATAAAACACAAATGATTTAACCAGTCATTAGATGAGTTAGTTTTTGCCATTCAAATTCAGTCAGAACAAAACAAAACATAATAAATCAAATTATTTAAGTTGGCATTAATTGCGCTCAATTCGAGCACAACTGTTTTACTTTAACAGTGTGCTGGTATAATGTTATTGCTATTTATGCAAATGGGGTTTATTATAAAATTCAGCACAAAATTCACAAACATCTGTGCTGTTTATATAATCAACATTGTTTTGGTTGTAATATATTTTACAGGGATATTGATAACATTTTATAGTCATTGTGGCAGCAATAATTGAATAAAATTTATTTTTTTAATAATAAAAATTAAGAGTATTTATTAATTATGCAGACTGATTTTAAAATCCACACCTTAAAAGACCAGCTCACCTAATGACGGCTTAATTATTCTTATTTATAATTTTTTTGATTTTGACTGACTTTATTTTACACAAAATTATATTTAAAAAAAAATGCAAATTAGATTTTTCTGCATTTGAATGCCATATCTTAAAAAACAACCCATCTAACGTTTGCTTTAATTGTTTAATTATATATATTTTATGACTGATAAATACATTTTTATATTTAATTTGAATATTTTATGCAAATAGACACTGAATTTGATTGACCACAACTTCAAAAACCAACCCATCTAATGACATCTAATAAATATTTTTTATTTAATTTTATTACATTTTATTTATTTATATGCAAATCGAATTTGAATGACACACCTTCAAAAACTAACCCATCTAATAAATATATATTTTTGTTTATTTAATTTTATTAAATTTTATTTATTTTATGCAAATCGAATTTGAATGACACACCTTCAAAAACTAACCCATCTAATAAATATATAGATTTTTTTATTTAATTTTATTAAATGTTATTTATTTTATGCAAATTGAATTTGAATGACACACCTTCAAAAACTAACCCATCTAATAAATATATATATATTTTTTATTTAATTGTATTAAATTTTATTTATTTTATGCAAATCGAATTTGAATGACACACCTTCAAAAAACTAACCCATCTAATAAATATATATTTTTATTTTATTTTACTAAATTTTATTTATTTTATGCAAATCGAATTTGAATGACACACCTTCAAAAACTAACCCATCTAATAAATATATATTTTTTTTAATTTAATTTAATAAAATTTTATTTTTTTTATGCAAATCGAATTTGAATGACACACCTTCAAAAACTAACCCATCTAATAAATATATATATATTTTTTTTTAATTTTATTACATTTTATTTATTTTATGCAAATCGAATTTGAATGACACACCTTCAAAAACTAACCCATCTAATAAATATATATATTTTTTTTATAAAATGTTATAAAATTTTATTTATTTTATGCAAATCGAATTTGAATGACACACCTTCAAAAACTAACCCATCTAATAAATATATATATTTTTTTTATTTAATTTTATGCAAATCGAATTTGAATGACACACCTTCAAAAACTAACCTAACTAATGGCAGCTTAATTTTTTAATGTTACATTATTTTTTATTTAATGACTGCTTAAATTATTAGTTTTATTTAAAATTCTTTAATTTCATTGTATTTAATGATTGCTTAAACCATTATTTTATTTTAATATTTAAATGTATTATTTTATACTGATTTACTACTTTTATATACATGTTTAATAAGAGTTTTATATGTTGATAAAGTGTCGTTCTGTCTGATCTCGGCGTGTGTTGTCAGACCGTAACGAGTGTCAGGAGATCCCGAACGTCTGCAGTCACGGCGAGTGCATCGACACTCAGGGCAGCTTCCGCTGTCTGTGCCACAACGGCTTCAAGACCACGCCGGACCAGACCATGTGCATGGGTGAGTGTCTGCCGCGCCGCGCTCTTCAGGTGTCTGCTGCTCTGAATCACGGCTGAATCTCACTGTCTCTGGCAGATATCGACGAGTGCGAGCGGCAGCCGTGTGGAAACGGCACCTGTAAAAACACCGTGGGCTCCTACAACTGCCTGTGCTTCCCCGGCTTCGAGCTCACGCACAACAACGACTGCATGGGTGAGAAAACAACTGCTTTATACGATGTCCATAATCAATATGATTACCTGTTATGTTTATCAGTATGAAACTTTACAATTGATACAAGTGATTTTAACCATTTAAACTCTTTAAATACATAATTAATCTTTTACATTTATGCATTTAGCTGACGCTTTTATCCAAAGTGACTTATTCAGGCTATACATTTTTTATCAGTATGCATGTTTAAAGTGGGATGATACGACGGCGTTTTAGTGCCACATAAAAAAAAAAAAAATCTAAGATTACGAGATTAAAGTCGTTATATTTCGAGAATAAAGTCGAAATGTTACGAAAATAGAGTTGAAACACTTCGAGAATAAAGTCGAAATGTTACGAGAATAAAGTCGAAATGTTACGAGAATAAAGTCGAAATGTTACGAGAATAAAGTCGAAATGTTACGAGAATAATTTCGAGAATAAAGTCGAAATGTTACGAGAATAAAGTCGTAATGTTACGAAAATAAAGTCGAAATGTTACGAGAATAAAGTCGAAACACTTCGAGAATAAAGTCGAAATGTTACGAGAATAAAGTCGTAATGTTACGAGAATAAAGTCGAAATGTTACGAGAATAAAGTCGAAACACTTCGAGAATAAAGTCGAAATGTTACGAGAATAAAGTCGAAACACTTCGAGAATAAAGTCGAAATGTTACGAGAATAAAGTCGAAATGTTACGAGAATAAAGTCGTAATGTTACAGAGAATAAAGTCGAAATGTTACGAGAATAAAGTCGAAATGTTACAAGAATAAAGTTGAAATGTTACGAGAATAAAGTCGAAATGTTACGAGAATAAAGTCGAAATGTTACGAGAATAAAGTCGAAACACTTCGAGAATAAAGTCGAAATGTTACGAGAATAAAGTAGAAACACTACGAGAATAAAGTCGAAACACTTCGAGAATAAAGTCGAAATGTTACGAGAATAAAGTCGAAATGTTACGAGAATAAAGTCGAAATGTTACGAGAATAAAGTCGAAACACTTCGAGAATAAAGTCGTAATATTTCGAGAATAAAGACAAAATGTTACGAGAATAAAGTCGAAATGTTACGAGAATAAAGTCGAAATGTTACGAGAATAAAGTCGAAATGTTACGAGAATAAAGTCGAAACACTTCGAGAATAAAGTCGTAATATTTCGAGAATAAAGTCGAAATGTTACGAGAATAAAGTCGAAATGTTACGAGAATAAAGTCGTAATATTTCGAGAATAAAGTCGAAATGTTACGAGAATAAAGTCGAAATGTTACGAGAATAAAGTCGAAATGTTACGAGAATAAAGTCGTAATATTTCGAGAATAAAGTCGAAATGTTACGAGAATAAAGTCGTAATATTTCGAGAATAAAGTCGTAATATTTCGAGAATAACTTTATTCTCGAAGTGTTTCGACTTTATTCTCGTAACATTTCGACTTTATTCTCGAAATATTACGACTTTAATCTCGTAATCTTAGATTTTTTTTTTTTTTTAATGTGGCACTAAAACGCCGTCGTAGATGACAACCTAAGAGGCATTATCAAAAAATCTCATCAAAGGCTTTTTTTCTTAAGACAGCTTAAAAAGTTTGGCATATCTAAAGTTGGTATGTTCAATTTTTAAAGAGCTGTCATTGAAAGCGTGCTGACTTTTTCACTTATAGTGTGGTTTGGTAGCTCCACAGCTCAGCAGAGAAGTCAGATTAACAATATAACTCGGGTTGCTTCGAAAATTATTGGTTATGATCTTCCCACTATTGATGAGATTTATGTCTCACGTTTGCAGAAAAAAGGCTTAAAAATCCTGAAAGATCCTTTACATCCAGCCAGACACCTCTTTACGCCTCTTCCTTCAGGCAGACGCCTTAGAGCCATTAAAACTAAGTCCACACGGTTTCTGAACAGCACT
Organism: Schizopygopsis pylzovi; assembly: GCA_027422435.1. Classification (NCBI taxonomy): domain Eukaryota; kingdom Metazoa; phylum Chordata; class Actinopteri; order Cypriniformes; family Cyprinidae; genus Schizopygopsis; species Schizopygopsis pylzovi. The sequence goes on along the minus strand of CM049825.1, from coordinate 5,304,061 downwards.
TATTGTAGGATTGTTCACGCTCTTAATTCCTCTGGTGTCTATGCATCTGTATTTCACTCCTTATAATTGATGGGACATATATAGCCGTGTATGTATTTATGTTTATGTTTGTATTTTAATGTTTGTTATTATTGTTGATGAGCTCACCAAAGCAAATTCCAAACAACTAAGGTGTTTGGCAATAAATAAATAAATAAATGTTCCCTGGGAATCGAACCCACAACCTTTTGCGCTGCTAACGCAAATTTAATATCGCATAAAAATGTGCACATTATCAGCATTAAAGACTCAAATGTTTAATTTTGATTAAAGGAAAAGAAGCACTTTGGTCTTGATTGCTGATAATATGCACACTGGTATTAAATAGTTAATTATGTATTTAAATGTTTGAGTTTAAATGGTTAAAATCTCATTAGAAAACATTCGCACATTTTTAACTGGAAAGGTTCATTTTGAATAAAGGAAAGGAAATAATATTCAACCTTTTTTGTGGTTTAATCCACTTAAAGACTCAAATATTTCTTATTTAATCAAAATGATACTTTTAAATAATGTGACTTTAACCATTTAAACTATAAATACACAATTAACTATTTAATATTGTACATAAATGTGCATATTGTCAACAGGAAAGACAATTTTTTTTTTCATTTAATATTTTTTTTTTTTTATCTTAATATTTTAAACTTGTTATATTTTGACTTTTAAACACATTTAAATAACTGTTTAATACTGTACAGAAATGTGTCTTTAATTGTTGTGTGTGTGTATGTTTTAAATTTTTACAGATCAAGTAAAAATGTCCAAAATGTTCAGTGTTCAAACATTTTGAAATAAAATATTACTCTAAATATATGAGCTTAAATGTGCATGCAAAAATAATGTATTCATTTTGTAATCATATAAATAGCAAAATAGTGATCATCATTTGTTGCTGATTCTCTGGGTATTGATGTGAAACTATGTGTACATGCATGATCTCCTAATGAAAGCAGAGGTGTTTTCTGTGTTCAGATATCGACGAGTGCAGCGTTCACGCCAGTCAGGTGTGCAGGAACGGCCAGTGCATCAACAGCATGGGCTCCTTCAGGTGTCTGTGTCTGGACGGATATAACCTGACGCCGGACGGCAAGAACTGCGTCGGTGAGACTCTTAAGGCCACAGTATACTTCACTTTGTACGTGTACGCGAGGGACAGCGTACAGTGAAATTCATCATCAGAATAGTACATGCGTACTGTACGCTCATAGGGGTGGGCGATATGACCAAAATCCTATATCACGATATGACAAATTTTATATCACGATAACAATATATATCACGATATAGTGATTTTTTTTCTTTTAAAGAGGTTTTTATTATAATAAAATCTTTCATACCATATAATTGTCATAATCCTTGTCACAATATCAAACTAATACAAGCCTAAAGAGAGAAACTCAACCTCACTGAAGATAAATAAACAGTCAGTGATGAAATAAGGATAAGAAACTAATTGCAAGCAATAGGACAAAAAACTACAATAAATAAGAAACGCTAGATACATTGTGTAAATTAATTAGTCTTCACTGTGTTAATTATATCTATCTATCTATGATAGATATAATTAACACGTGTATTATGTATAGATTCTATACATATTATAAATATATTATTGTCATTATTTATTTATTCTGATTAAAGTTACATAAGTGATTTAGTCGAGAGCAGTGAGAGATGTTCTAGTAGTGTGTTATGATTAACATGAATGAATATTGGAACGCTTCCCCTTTAAGAGCGAAGTCTGGATCTAATACGACTGTTACATTGCGTTTTCTCTTTCTGCCGTTTACTCTCTCTTAAGACCTAAACCGCTGTGTTTGAGGATACTTGCAAAGACGGGGATTCTGACGCATATAAGTGTGTTTATGTAATTGTTCAAAGTCGGCAAAAAAGAAAAAGCGCTCCTCTCACACAGAAAGAGACGGCGCACGCATATAGCTCTGTTGATTAAAATCGGTTGTTTTAAAACTGCAGTGCTTAAAAACGCGTGACCATGCTACAGATGCAGTCCCTCGTTTAGTAACGAGCTCCTGGTTTTGTGGTCGTTCTGTCTCTCCTTCACGCCCCGCGGTGGGCGGCGTATAAAGACCGCAGTAACTCAAATGATGAAAAGGTATTACCGTAAACAATGTATTTTGCAACACCACGATATAAACGATAGAACATAATATGAAACGATAGACTTTTTATTTCGTCCATCCGATATATATCGTCATATCGCACAGCCCTAACGCGCACCCCCAGATTTTACTTTATACGCACAGGTCACACATGTGCATTAAACTCTCGTGCAGTAATTAGTTTATCCACAAGGTGGAAACGCTGCCGTGGAGGTATCGATTCACGAAGAAAAACTGCATAAACATATGGCACCTCCGGAATAAGCTTGGACACTGTCCGGCTTCCCAAACGGTAGCTTGCAGCAATACTTGGTCACGGCTAGCCTTTCTGCTGTGCTTACCGGACTTCTATGAGTTTTCTTCCGTGTCCTTCGTCACACTGTAATCTTCATAACTGCTCCCTACGCGCCCCGCTAGGCCAGGAGAGGTATTGCAGTTTGGCGCAAAGCGCATGAGTCTGTGTACGCGTACGAGTCAAATTAAGTATACTTTGCAAGGCTGCGCGTACGACTGTGTGCATACGCTAACGTACGCGTAAAAACAGAAGTATACTCAGGCCTTTACTGTACAGATCATCAACACCTCAACATCCAGACCATTGATCGGGAAACTGTTTTATTTCACAAACGCATCTCGTGACCAAATAAGCCAAATAACGACGCTTTTTAATATAAAATACAGTTTGACAAAATAAACGTTAGTGCAATCCTTATTTTAAAATTACACGTTTTGTTAGCAATATAAATATTTACATCATAATTTGTGCTTTATATAATATTTTGTGATTTTATAAATAGCATTTTATTAGCTGTGTAAATGTATAAATAAATTCTAGATGTTCATAAATATGCATTTGTTTAGATAAAGTGGAGTCTTTTATTAGTTTTACTTAAAATATTTATAAATAAGATGAACACATATGTTAAATATATTTTATATTATGTCTCATATGTCTTAATATTTTGTAAATATATTTTATATATTACATTGTCATTAATAAATATTATTTTATCTAGATAAATTAGGGCATTTTAGTAGTTTTACCTAGTGTAAATTTATAAATAAAATATATAATTAATTTCTTTAAATATTGGTAATATACATTTTTATATATATATATAGTATAACTAATATTTTATATGTTTTATATAATAGTTTGCCATTAATAAGCATTATTGTTTAGATAATGTGTTATTAGTTGTACATAGTGTACATTTATAAATAAAAATAGACATTTATAAATATACATTTTTAAATATTGGTTTTAGAAATATTAACTTTAAATATTGATATTTTGCAACTGAATTATATGACAAAGTGTTTTTTATTAGTCATATTTAAGGTGAATTTATGTGTTACAATACAATATTTAGAAATAAAATTAATACATATTTTATATTTATTATACATTTTATATTAATAGTATTTGAAATTTGTTGTAGTTTATATAATGTACAAATATAACCTATACATATTTTATATCTATTATCTTTTATTATATATTTAATTTTCAGATTTATGTATATACATATTTAAGTTTTAGATAAATTTGTGCCAAACAGTGCTTAGATTGTTTTTGTATCATTACTGTATTATCAAATCTGCTGTTTTAGTAATTGAAATGTACTATTAATAATTATTTTATATATATTAATAATTATAATTTTTTAATTTTTCAGACTGTTCTCTTTGCTGTAGTTTAATTGCTGTGATCATCATGTATTGTGTTGTGTTGTGCTGGACTGTTATGTATTAATGCATATGTGTGGTGTGTGTGTGTGTGTGTGTGTGTGTGTGTGTGCGTGCGTGCGTGCGTGTGTGCATGTGCGTGTCAGATATTAACGAGTGCGTGACGCAGCCGGGCGCCTGTCAGCCGGGAACCTGTCAGAATCTGGACGGCTCGTTCCGCTGCATCTGTCCGCTCGGATACGAGGTGCAGAACGACAAGTGTGTGGGTAAGAGCTTCACATTCTCTCACACACACACACACACACACACACACACACACACACACACACACACACACACACACACACACACACACACCTGTGACCCGCGCTGACCCGTCCCGTTTCGTACAGATATCAACGAGTGCGATGTGGAGCCCGACATCTGTCTGTTCGGCAAGTGTGAGAACACGCCGGGCAGCTTCCAGTGTCTCTGTCAGCCCGGGTTTGTGCTGTCTGACAACGGCCGCCGCTGCTTCGGTGAGAACTCGTCATCAGACCAGTGCTTGTACAAGCATGCTTTCATTTCATTATGATTCGAACTATTCTTTTCATTTATATTAGTTTGAGTGAACTACCTTATTAAATAGATCTGTGCACAACATAGTGGGTATTTATCGAATTAATCAATTTAAAAAAATATATAAATCTTCTTAGTTATTCACTAAATATTGATATTTTGCAATTATGAAATTGTATTTTACATAATATACATTTTTTAAAATGTAAAACATTATAAATGTAATTAAACATTTGATACATTTTATTTTTGATCATTTAAATTCAACAAACCATTTAATAAAATCCGTTTCATATAATAAATTAAGTTGTGTGTTACAATTTATAACTGTCATTTTATTTGAATAAAGTCATGTTTAATTAGTTGTACTTAGTGTACATTTATAAATAAACTATTAATGTTACATATACGTTTGTTAAAATATCTATAATTTGCAGTTGAATTAGTATAGTATGGGTGGGTGGGGGGGGGTTCTAAGATGTATTTAACAATTTTATACATAAATATTTCTAAGTAAGATTAAAATTTCGTTCAATTTTAAAGTTGATTTAATTGATACATTTTAATTTCATATCATTTTAATTTGGATAATTACATTATAATTTAAAAAATAATAATGTAATAACAATGATCTCATGTAATTAATAAATAATTCTACATTGTATAAAATATTTAGTATTTTAATTTTCATAGTTCAATTAAAAAATTAAGTTTTATATAATTTAGTTTAAATTATAATTTAGTTATAATTTAAAACTATAATTTATAGTTTTATATAATTAAAAAAATAGTTTTATATAATTAATAACTCATTCTACATTTTATAAGAACATTTGTTTTCATTTTGATCATTTAATTTAATACAAATTATTATAAAGTGTTTTGTATAATTAAGATTTTAAAATTGTATTATGCCAAACTTCGTATAAATATGTATAAATATTATAAAAATATATTTATTATAGAATAATAATACTTCATTTATTTTCTATAATATTTTGTATAATATATTGCCATTAATAAATATTTTATTTACATAACATAGGGTGTTTTTATATTTGTACTTAATGTAAATGTATAAATGACGTATTAATATTAATATATGTTTAACTACTGATATTTTGCAATTGCATTAGATAATATTGGGTGTTTTATTAGTTGTATTTAGCATAAATGTATGCGTTACGTAAACTATTTATACAAATATATACAATTTATTTATTTATATTATTGTATTTAAATTATTTTTCTACAATATGTTGTCATTTATAATGATTATTTTATGTATATAAAGGAAGTATTCATAGACTTTGAAGTACGGTATATTACTGTATTTAGCAGCTCCGTGTCGTGTATTTTCCTCACATGTGTGTTTTTGTCGTCAGATATGCGCGAGAGCTTTTGCTTCACGCGTTTTGAAGCGGGCAAATGCTCCGTCCCCAAACCGTTCAACACCACCAAAGCCAAGTGCTGCTGCAGCCTGCTGCCGGGCGAGGGATGGGGCGACCCCTGCGAACTGTGCCCGCGCGAGACCGAGGGTACGACACACTGCCTTTGACCACACACTGTGCCTATATACAGCACCACAGATTAGGAGCTATGTCCAGACCACACACTGTGCTTATATACAGCACCATAGATGAGGAGCTATGTCCAGACCACACACTGTGCTTATATACAGCACCATAGATGAGGAGCTATGTCCAGACCACACACTGTGCTTATATACAGCACCATAGTTGAGGAGCTATGTCCAGACCACACACTGTGCTTATATACAGCACCATAGATGAGGAGCTATGTCCAGACCACACACTGTGCTTATATACAGCACCATAGTTGAGGAGCTATGTCCAGACCACACACTGTGCTTATATACAGCACCACAGATGAGGAGCTATGTCCAGACCACACACTGTGCTTATATACAGCACCACAGATTAGGAGCTATGTCCAGACCACACACTGTGCTTATATACAGCACCACAGATGAGGAGCTATGTCCAGACCACACACTGCTTATATACAGCACCATAGATGAGGAGCTATGTCCAGACCACACACTGTGCTTATATACAGCACCACAGATGAGGAGCTATGTCCAGACCACACACTGCTTATATACAGCACCATAGATGAGGAGCTATGTCCAGACCACACACTGTGCTTATATACAGCACCACAGATGAGGAGCTATGTCCAGACCACACACTGTGCTTATATAAAGCACCACAGATGAGGAGCTATGTCCAGACCACACACTGTGCCTATATACAGCACCACAGATGAGGAGCTATGTCCAGACCACACACTGTGCTTATATACAGCACCACAGATGAGGAGCTATGTCCAGACCACACACTGTGCTTATATACAGCACCACAGATGAGGAGCTATGTCCAGACCACACACTGTGCTTATATGAGCTATGTCCAGACCACACACTGTGCTTATATACAGCACCATAGATGAGGAGCTATGTCCAGACCACACACTGTGCCTATATACAGCACCATAGATGAGGAGCTATGTCCAGACCACACACTGTGCCTATATACAGCACCATAGATGAGGAGCTATGTCCAGACCACACACTGTGCTTATATACAGCACCACAGATGAGGAGCTATGTCCAGACCACACACTGTGCTTATATACAGCACCACAGATGAGGAGCTATGTCCAGACCACACACTGTGCTTATATACAGCACCACAGATGAGGAGCTATGTCCAGACCACACACTGTGCCTATATACAGCACCACAGATTAGGAGCTATGTCCAGACCACACACTGTGCTTATATACAGCACCACAGATGAGGAGCTATGTCCAGACCACACACTGTGCTTATATACAGCACCACAGATGAGGAGCTATGTCCAGACCACACACTGTGCTTATATACAGCACCACAGATTAGGAGCTATGTCCAGACCACACACTGTGCCTATATACAGCACCACAGATTAGGAGCTATGTCCAGAGCCACACACTGTGCTTATATACAGCACCACAGATTAGGAGTTATGTCCAGACCACACACTGTGCTTATATACAGCACCACAGATGAGGAGCTATGTCCAGACCACACACTGTGCCTATATACAGCACCACAGATTAGGAGCTATGTCCAGACCACACACTGTGCCTATATACAGCACCATAGATGAGGAGCTATGTCCAGACCACACACTGTGCTTATATACAGCACCACAGATTAGGAGTTATGTCCAGACCACACACTGTGCTTATATACAGCACCACAGATGAGGAGCTATGTCCAGACCACACACTGTGCTTATATACAGCACCATAGATGAGGAGCTATGTCCAGACCACACACTGTGCTTATATACAGCACCACAGATGAGGAGCTATGTCCAGACCACACACTGTGCTTATATACAGCACCACAGATGAGGAGCTATGTCCAGACCACACACTGTGCTTATATACAGCACCACAGATGAGGAGCTATGTCCAGACCACACACTGTGCTTATATACAGCACCACAGATGAGGAGCTATGTCCAGACCACACACTGTGCTTATATACAGCACCACAGATGAGGAGCTATGTCCAGACCACACACTGTGCTT